>CM050002.1:0-600000 GCA_016630955.3 Didymella arachidicola | reverse complement strand
GAGCTCTCCCTAAGCCGGCAGACACACCGGTGCCTAACTTCAGCAACATGTTTGGCGCTTCTCAAACCAAGGACTCTGCTTCAAAGGAGAGCGCGAAGCCTGCCAGCACGCCTCTCTTCGAAGCACCTGCTGCACCGAAGACGAACTTGTTCAGTGGTTTCGGTACTCCTCAGCCTGCCAAGACAGCCGAGAATGACCAGGCGAAGGCAGGAATGTTCACTGCGCCGCCCAAGGCATCTGGCTTCACCTTCGGGGCAGCCAACGCCCAAGAGCCTGCCACACCGTCCAAGGCGCCAGTTACTCAGGAAACACCTGCTCAGCAGCCTCTTGCAAAGGAGCCGTCCAACCCCTTTGCCAGCCTTGCGGGTTCTTCGAGCAGCGGTGGAGGACTGTTCGGTACTCCAACGATGCAGCCGCCAGCATCTCCGACACCCGCGAACGCTGCAGCACCTACGTTGAACACATCGGTCGCACCTCAGCTGCCCAAAATTGGCAAGCTAAACGTTCCCAAGGACTGGGTCATTGAAGAGGTTGCTGCGCCACAAAACGCAGACGAAACCTCTGGCTACATCATCCAGTTGGCGACGCAACTTCAGCAAATGAACTTGAAGTATCGCGAGATGATCACCAACGTTTCTCCACTGGCAGATTGGTCGAATCTGTCGATTTGGCACCACACGCAATCACGCGCCCTAAAGACTAAGATTGACAACGCAAAGAAACAACGGGCTGCGGCAAAGGGTGTCACAGGCTTTGAGTCGGCGTTGTCCACCAAGCGCAAGGTCAACGAGGAGACTTTTGAAGAGTCGTCCAAGCGTTCGCGTCCTGCTGAGCCCTCAACGCCGACACCGAAGTCATCACAGCCCCCAACGACGACTCCCAAGGCCGCACCTCCCGCGACTGCAACCTCAAACCTCTTTTCGAAGGCGATTAGCAAGGGCGCGACACCTGAAAAGAGCGCGCCCGAGCCACCAAAGGCCGCTGCTCCCAGCACAGGTTTCACACCCTCTTTCAGCGCATCTGCTGGCCCCTCTGCGCCCAAGCCAAGCACTGCTGGGTTCACTCCTTCTTTCAGTGCATCCACTAATGCAGCGGCTCCTAAGGCTACTCCAGCGTTTGGTGCCTCGAACGGCACCGATGCGTCGAAGTCGACTACTGCGTCGACAGGCTTCACACCTTCGTTCGGTGCGCCCAAGACCTCAACACCTTCTACCGGCTTTACCCCGTCTTTTGGCGCCCCCAGAGCTGCTACTTCTGGCGGTTTCACTCCGAGCTTCGGCGGCAGTTCAAGCGGCGGCAATACCGACTTCATGGCTGCGTTCGCTAAAAAGGCGAAGACATATGAACAGCTTGCAGCTGAGCGCAAGAAGAAGGCCAAGGACGAGGACTTTGACTCGGACGATGAGAGCGAAGAACAGTGGAGTGCACGCTACGACAAAGAGGAGGCCGAGCGTCTTGCGAAGGAGAAGGAGGCAGTCGCATCTGCTAGCGGATTCAGTCTACCGGGCTCTTCCAACGCGTCCGGAACGTCTACACCAACAGAGGCTACAAAGGAGCCTGCGAAGGAGGCCGCTGAGCCCAAGCCTTCTGCATCGACCAACTTGTTTGCCAACCTCGCTAAGCCTACCAGCGGCGCTTCCACGCCCAACATGTTCCGTGCTGCTAGCCCTGCGCCCTCTACATCTGGTGGGCGCTCAGTCTTCGACACACCCGCTGCTCCAAGCCCATCGGGCAACCTCTTTGGCCACCTCTCTTCGGGCCCTTCGTCCGCACACCAGGACGACACTGATGAGGATGAAGACGAGCACGATGATCAGTCGCAGGCGATTGGCTCTACCGGCTCTACGTCGCCCAAGCGCAAGTTTGGTGACTCTGAGACGGAGTCGGACGACGCATCAAACAAGAAGCAGGATACCGCGCCCAAAAAAGGGAGCCTGCTCTCCCGCATGACTCGGCCCGACGACGCAGATCGCGAGGCTGAGAAGGAGAACGACAAGCCGGATTCCAACTTTGGTCAGACCAACGGGACTTCGACACCCGCCAACAAGCCGTTTGCCTTCTTCAACTTCGACGCCGCCGGCGCCAACACTGCACCGCCCAAGAACACTTTTGCTGGCGACCAGACTTTCAAGGCCGGTAGTCCAATCAAGTTCGGTGGTGGCCCAGCTACCGAGAAGAAGAAGGACGGCCCAACCTTCCAGTTCCAGCCAGCAACACCTTCGCCAGCCGAGTTTTCTACAACGCCCGCAAAGCCTCCTCCATCTGGTAGTCTGTTCAGCTTTGGTGGCGGTGGTTCGTCTTTGGCTCCACCCAACTTCGGCGCATCTGCTCCCAGCTCAGTCCCATCCTCGGTATTCTCATCTCGTGCAGGCACCCCGGCAGCCGAGACCGAGGCCAACAAGGATGCAGCGGCCGCCGACGAGGAGGAGGGCGAGAAGCACGAGCAGGTCGATCTCTCGCAGCTCACGGCAGAAGAGAAGGAGACTACTGATGTTGTCTTCCACGTTGACCTTGCCCTGGCCAAGCAACAGGTCGATCATGGCGACGGCGTCAAACAGTGGGAGAACTTCGCGCGCGGTCCTCTTTGGATCCTGAAGGACAAGGTCACCGGCAAGTGCTTCGTCCGCATTCGCATCCCCAGCGGCGCAACACCTCTGAACTACCAGATCTTGCCTGCACTTCGCTCCACCGTTGCCGGCGGTAGTCGCAAGATGGTGCAGGCCACACGCCCAGGCAAGGACAAGGGCCTGACGCCCGTCTACTTCGCTGTCAAGAGCCCCGAAGTCGCCGAGGAATTCTCCAAGAAGTACAACGAGTCGATGCCGTCGAACTAGTCCTCTTCAAGGACTGCACCCATTCCCCACCTCACCTTATCCTTCTTCTTCGAGTCTGGGCATCTAGCACAAGTGCACCATCTGCTTTTCATACACCGGACAGCCTTCGTGATCTTGTTTGTAACCCACCAAAATTGGCGCTTGTTTGTTTGTCATCTCGGGGATTTGTCGTTGCATTGCATTGCGTGGTGTTTCGGGCAGTTCTGTGCACTGCAGGAGGGTAGCAACAGGGAGGGTGCTTCGTGTAGTATAGCAGATCAATTCACTACGAACTCTGTTCGATTTCTATCATGGTTTTTGGCTGTAGACTCCCTAGTCACTTTGTGGGATTGGCTACATGTACTGAGGTCGAGCCATAAAGCTTCAAGGGAGGCACAAGGCTAGAAGTGAAGACGTTGTGGTTTAGTGATGGCATCAGGCAGCGTGGACCCTGGTCCCTGCGTCATGCCCGTCACCCATGCTCCCACTAGCGCCTCCATGATGACTTTATACACAAACGCGTCACTATGCCGCGGTGAGGACCACCAACGGTCGCACCCATGGACGAGCCGTCAGAACAGCTCCACCTCGAAACCCGCGATGCTGTCGTCCGAGCGCTTGCAACGCGCCGCCCGCTCCTCCACCACCTGAACGCCGACACGTCCTGGCTGCTCCAGATCCCGCGGCCCGCCAACGCCGTCAAGCACGGCAGCCGCGTCTACTACAACATCCTGATCGACCCGTGGTTTGTCGGCGGGCAGTCGGACGTGGCCAAGTGGTTCTCGCAACAATGGCACGCGACCCCGAGCGCCGTGCAGAGCATCGCCGAGGTCGACGACATGGTGCGCCAGGTCGAGATGCTCGCGGGCGGTATGCGCCGGGGGAGCAGGCGGCGGGCCGGCGCTGACGACGAGACGCTTATCGATGCTGTTGCCATCTCGCACGAATTCACAGACCACTGCCACAAAGAGACACTGCTGGAGGTGCACCGCGACGTGCCTGTCTTCGCGACCGAAGTACATCCACCCCACACCCCAACCACCTCCACTAACCCCCCCCCCCCCCAGGAAGCCTCCAAACTCATCTCCTCATGGTCGCACTTCCGCAGCGTCACCACAACCCCCACATTCACCGCCAACACCGACTGGCACGACGTCTCGCTCCCCCCCCTCCCAACCTGGCTCAGCATCACCCGCCTAACCGCCCCAAAAGACTCCCTATACTACCACTCCGCCCTCCTCATAACCTTCGCGACCCACCCCTTCCTCAGCACCACCCCGCGCAAACCCCGCTCCTCCCTCTCCATCAACACCGACGGCGCCGAGCCCTCCCCCCCGGAAGCAGCAGAGGCCCTCGTATACACACCCCACGGCATCCCCCATACGGCCCTATCCCCCATCGCGACCGCCGACCCCCAACTCAGGGTCCTCGCGTTCCTGCACGGGCTGCACGATGTTAGTATTAGTGCCGCGCAGCAGCTTAATCTCGGCGCGAAGAATGGGCTCCTTGCGCAGAAGGTGCTGGGGGCGAGGTACTGGGTTGCGACGCATGATGAGGTTAAGAGGGGTGGGGGGTTTATTAGTTGGTTTTTGAGGAGGAGGGTGTGGACTGTGGAGGATGCGCTGGTGGAGGCGGGGAGGGAGGGTGAGGGGAGGGGAGAGTTGGGGGATGTGAGGTTCAGGGAGTTGGGAAATGGGGAGAGTATGATTCTTGAGTAGACTTTGGGTTGTGTTGGGAATACGGTTATATCTTAATTGTAGTATAAGCTTCGCGGATTAACTGCCATGATGCCATGTGCTGAGAGAGCTGGATATGATACTATGGAGTACACTACAAAACGCGCTAACGCACCGCTAAACACGCTTTCGCGCCAGCACGTGAACGGCCAAACCTCCCCTCCCTCCTTACTAACCCTCCCCACGCCCTGCAAACCCACCATTACCAAGAAATACAATGACATGCCCGCAAGCCCACCAGATATGACTCAGCCACCATGCTCCTCATTCACCAGGCGCTTCTCCACTCTTCACTCCAGACCGGCGCTTGACTCACCCTTGAGTCTTATATATAACCTCACCACTTGACTTTCTCAAGACGCTATCAGAACAACCAAAAAAACGACTCTCCACGCGAAAAATCAGGGAAAAAAAAAGGAATAATGACAACCCTCCCTTTTCCCCCATCAACCATTCTCACGCCGAGGCTAAGGCTCGTTCGGCTCACAGATACAACGCCAGGGTCGCGGGACGTGCAGTTGTTCCATGAGAATTGGAGTGACGCTGTGGCGACGGGGTGGAGGTATGATATCTCTCTTCCTGTTTGATACTCCAGCATCTTCAAGTCTTCACACCCACGGCTTTGCACCCAGGGCTACACGCCACGCAGCGCTAAACGCTGCAGATACCGCCCCTCCATCCCCCACCCCAACCACCCCTCCCTCCACACATGGCCTATCCCCATGCTCCTCGCGCTAAAACACCAGAGTCTCCACGGCGCCACAAAGTCCCTCGCGGAAAGCCGCGTGTGGATGCTGCACCATCTCGACGAATACGATACCTGGTTCTACGCCGTGTTCACGCGTGACGGCACCCAGCATCTCGGCAGCGTGTCCCTGCGGCACATGCCCAAGGGTCCCGAACTACCCCCGCCGGCATCTTTCGACGGCGCTGGAGAGGTCGGCACGGGAGCGCCCCTGAGTACCCGCGAGGTGGAGGAAAGGGAGGCGGTTTGGCGTGTGAGGGAGTTGAGGATGAGGGTTTTGGGGTATGCGCTGTTTGAAAGCGCCCATGGGATGGGGTATGCGACGGAGGCGTGTAAGGGGCTGGTTGATGCGTATCGGGAGAGTGTTGAGGCGTGGAGGGGGAGTGAGCAGGGGAGGCGGGATAAGGGGAGGACGGTGTTTTATGTTGAGGCGGGGGTTGATCGGGAGAATGTGGGGAGTCAGAAGGTGCTGAGGAAGTTGGGGTTTAGGAGTGTGGGGTTGAAGGTTGAGGAGGAGCGGGTGTGGTTGAATGGTGGGTGGAGGGGGCCAGGGTGGTGGATTACGGGGATGTATGTTTGAGGTGGGTGAGTGTGAGGCGCTGACGGGATAACAGGAAGGGTTGCGTGTGTTGTTATGGTGCTGGCGAAGCCGGTCTATGCAATGATCTCTGTCGTCAGATCCTCCGGCCACCGTGGCTGGTCTACCCCGTTCCCTCTCGTGCCAACGTTGTACTTCAACTCCACCTTGCCCCCCGGATACTGGATGATGGGCTTCGGACACCGCACCTCCTTGCCAATCGCGCCCGAATAGCGCGTCTCGAAGAACTCAGGCCGCAGGACCACATCACCCGCGTTCGCCTTCAGCATCTGCATGAACCGCGGCAGCGTGTAGCCCATGTTATGATAGTGCCGAAAGACCTGCCTGCCATTCCTCTGCCACACGTCTTCCCACACATCGTCCGGATACACGCCAACGCTGTTCACGAGCCACTGGGAGTAGTAATTCAGCGCGACCTACGCCCGTCAGCTCAGCACTCACAACCATCAGATTCAGAGGCACTCACATCGACCCTCCAACTCCCGCCCTCCTCCGCGCGCCTCAAAAGCGCACCCAACACGCCCACCACCCCCCCAACCCCCGTGCAAAAATCACTATTCGGAAACACTGGCGTAACAGGCTCCTCATTCCCCATCGCTTGCCCAAACGCAAAAGACACCCCACAACACGCATCGCTGATCTGCTGCCATCCCGACCTCCCCGCCCACTCCCCATTCCACCCATAGCAATCCTCCCTCACAACCACAATCCCCCTCTCCCTGTCTGCAACCAGCTCCGCGAGCCCGGACGCGCTGAACCCGTACTTATCCAGCACCGAAGGCCGGTACCCCGTGACCACGACATCTGCATCGCGCACCAGCTCGCGCAGCGTTTCACGGTGAGAAGGGGTTCTGAAATCGAGATGTGTGGTCCACTTGCCCCAGTTGAGATCGACGTGCAGGCTCGACATGTCGGTTATGTGCGGGGCTGTGACGCGCATCACGCTCGCGCCGAGCTCTGCCAGCCCACGCGAGAGCGCCGGCGCGGCAATAACGCGCGTGAGGTCGACGACTTTGAGGCCGGCGAGCGGGCGCGCGGGGCTCGTGGACGGTGCGCTGGGCCACCAGCTTGGGGGCTGGGAACCGGCCAGGGCGTGGGTTTCGTAGAGGCCAATGTGTTTGTTTGCCTGGCCGTGGGGGCTGGCGAGGTACTCTGCTGCGGTCCAGCATATGGTGCCGGCTTGCTTGAAGGTGTCGCTGGCGATGCGCTGCATGGTGTGGCTGTCTAGCTTGCGGACGGCGTCGGCGTATGGTTTCCAGCTCTCCTCGTGTGTGCTGGTGTCCATGTCGTGCGGGAGGTTGAGGCTGTCTTGGGTCGGGGCTGGGTTCATGCTGCCGTGTAGGTGGAAGTAGCGGTCGTCTGCGCAGCGGTAGATGTTGGTTGCGCTGGCGCGATAGAGGGTCGATGTCATGTTGTGCAGGTCGGTGTTTTTGAAGATTTTGTTGTAGCCGGTTCTGTCTTGCGTGAAGGATGATATGTTCTCTCCGTCTGGGTCGATTGTGTTGAGCAGCACGGACATGAAGAAGAGTTGTGCGTGGTCGCTGTGTTGTGTTAGGAGCGAATATGATGGTGATGGACGGGACGAGAGAAATGGGAGCGTACGTGTTTATCACGGCTTCCTGCGCTGGAAGCCCGTATTTTCGCGATAGAAGCACATTGATCATGGCCGCTTCGAGGCCTTTCAAAGCTGAGATGCTCTCTGCGAAGCGCCAGTTTATTGGGATGCTCGGCTTGGAGGTCCCTTCAAAACGGACTTTTGTGGCTGCTTCCGCTATGCCAGTTGGAAGTGTGGAGGCGATTAGAGGATTGTTCAGGATGCCGTCATCAAAGACCCTCTGAGTTTCTTCGGGGACAGAGTAGGTTTCCAAGCTCTTTGAGGTTCCATTCGTGCCTTTGGTGCCGTCTTCACACTTTCCTGCGCCGTTGGTAGCCATCTCTTGTTCTTGCTTCAGTCTTGTGTGAAGCTGGATATCGACATAACGCCAGACATTGCCGACTTTAAGTCGTCCCAGTCGCCTCCACTCACACCGGATATACGTGGATATTCAAATACCACGCACAGTGTCTCTCCGTTCATCTTGTGTGGAGTCCCTAGGTTGATCGACGTCGTTGTGTCTTACCATATTCAACCCTCGGTCGAGTCGTGCTGTGCGACTCAGCCTCTAGCCAATCAGGAGCATTCTCCCCGCACACCCAGTATCGACCTTGTGTCGTGCTCTTCGTACGAGAGCTCGACAATTTGTGCGATAAAGTACTCGTTGGGCGAGTCTTGCATCAATCCACGATAACAAGTGGCACCCACCGCTCCCGTTGCCGAACACCATGTCTGCAGCAAACTACAGCACGCGATGGACATCCCAACGAGGATCGCGTGTTGTACGAATTGCCAACTGCTCAGGGTACAAAGGTGCAGTGGCTTTTTCCCCCTCCTTCCAGTGCTAATCCCTCCCAGCTGACCCTGGATATCATATGCGCTACCAGGCCGAGCTGGGAGACGTCGACTTCATCACAGGCGATTATCTCGCCGAAGTCAATATCGCAGAAAATGCACAGGCCCACGCTGCCGGCACGCATCCTGGATGGGAACAGACTGCTTGGGACGGGATTGAGCAGACTATTGACCTCTTGGCGGAAAAGAGGATCAAAGTGGTAGTCAATGGAGGAGCGCATAATCCAAGGGGCTTGGCCGAAAAAGTGCAAGAGCTGGTGAGCCTTAATCCAGATTTCGAAATTAGCCGCTAAGTCTTCGCCAGGTGACGAGCAGGGGACTGGATCTGAAGGTTGCGTTTGTGCTTGGTGACAATCTGATCGAAGAGATGAAAGACATTCGCAAGACAGGGTTACCGCCACATCTAGACTCTGAGAACAGCGAGGTCACGGTAGCGGATCATGCATTAGATCTGCTAGAAAAGAATGACAAGCCGATTGTCAGCGCAAATGCGTATCTTGGCGCTCGCGAAATTGTCAGGGGACTCGAGCAAGGTACAGATATTATCATCGCAGGACGAGTTGCGGATGCCAGTCCAGTAAGTCACTTAGACGGCGAGTCGAGGCTTTCTGACAGCTGTAGGTGATCGGAGCGGCGTGGTACTGGTATAGCTGGCGGGACAATGACTACGACGAGCTCGCGGGAGCGCTGGTCGCTGGCCATCTGATCGAGTGTAGTGGCTATGTGACAGGCTCGAACTTCGCGGGCTTTTATGAATATTCGCTAGACGACCTGTTCGACATTACGTTCGGTATCGCTGAGGTCGAAAGAGATGGGACGTGTGTCATCACGAAGCATGACGCGAAGAAAGGATTCGTGACCGAAGACACTGTCAAGTGTCAGTTTTTGTACGAGTTGCAAGGAAACGTCTACCTGAATAGCGATGTCAAAGCGATACTCGACAACGTACAGGTCAAGGCAGAAGGGAAGAACCGAGTTCGCCTCTGGGGCATCAAGGGCGCGCCACCGCCTCCTACGACAAAATTGGCCGTCTTCTACCGTGCCGGCTACCAGAGTGAGATTGTAGTCAATGCTACTGGCTACGGCACTGCAGAGAAATTCGAGCTGTTCGAGCGAATGCTCAAATTTGGTCTGAAGCGGCTCGGGATCCTAGACAGATTCGATATCTTAGAGTTTCAGCGGATAGGCGTACCTGAGACGAACCCAAGAAGCCAGCTGAGGTCGACGACGTATTTGCGCATCTTCGCAGAGGCAAGCGATGCCAATGTGAACCTTGGGCTGGCCAGTCTCCTCGGAGAATTCGCAATGCAGCACTACTCAGGCTTTCACAGCACTTCAGATCATCGCACAGCGATACCAAAGCCGTACATCTCTTACTACCCAGCCATCTACCCACAGTCGTCGCTCAAGACCTCAATCAACATTTTAGGACCTAGCAAGATTTCTGGCAAGGCAGAAATTGTGAGCATCCCCACCACACCGCCGCCGCGATTCGAAGAGCTCAGCAAGCGAGAAAGCTACGAGACTCGCGATCCCGTCAACCTGCGATCACTCGGTGAGACGGCACGGGCGAGACTTGGTGACATCGCGCTTGCACGCAGCGGAGATAAGGGCGGCAATGCAAACATAGGCTTTTTCATCCCCACCCAGCTGCCCTCAGCCTACCCTGCCTCATCTCCTCTATACGCAGAGTCATGGGACTGGCTTCGTACCTACCTCACTATCACAAAAGTGAAAGAGATGTTTGGCGAAAGCTGGAACGACAAATTCTATATCGAGCGAGTCGAGTTTCCGAAGATCATGGCGGTCCACTTCGTGGTGTATGGCGTACTGGGAAGAGGTGTAAGTGGGAGCAGTAGGCTCGACTCCTTTGCAAAGGGCATGGGCGATTGGCTGAGAGACGTTGAGGCTGATGTGCCAATCAAGCTCCTGGAAGAGCGTAGAAATGTAGCGGATGCGGGTGCAATGAACGGCTCCAGATTGTAGATAGATTTCTCACTTGTTCTTAGCAACTACTGCGATACAAATGTGTTGGGGAGGGAAAGAGATCTCGATAAGGGACCAACGAGGAGGCTGCCAAGCCGGCATGACGTTTCAAACAACATCATGACTACAGCACAGCCACAGTTCTGTCTTTCATCTCTTATGCGCCCCATTTGTCTCCAGGTTATACAAGACCTCATAAGCATCATCGCAAATTGTTTGCCTTTGCTCCTGGCCAGAATCGTTCGACTGCACTCTCTGCGTACAGCACCAAGCTCTACTTAGCAAACTCCGCTAATTGCATCAACCATCAAGAGTACATAGCTCTACTCGTGACACCAAATCTACATCATGTTCAAGAAGTTGAAAGAGAAGGTCAAAGGCGAGGACCATAGCGCTCAACAGCAGCCTTCTGGAGGACGCACGCAACAGCAACTACACCCTAACATCCCATACTATTCGCCTTCCCAGCAACAGAACACACCTACCGAGAAGTATCAGGCGCCTCCAGGTCCGCCCCCGGCCCAATCTTCGTCAAAGTCAGAATATTCGGCACCTCCAGGACCGCCCCCAGCACACTTCACGCACCCAAGTTATGCACCGCCACCAGGCCCGCCACCAACCCAATATCAAGATCAGGCAACACCAAGCTACGAAGCGCCAGTACAGCACAACTGGCAGGTGATTCCAGATACTGCTCTTTTACCGCCACTACCATCCATTGGATATGAAAGTTCCCCGACAGCCAACTCGACTGTGGACGAGGGCGACCGAGCGTACAATTGGTGCAATGCAAATCCCCTCTGGTCGCCTTACAACATTGCTCCATCGACCCATGCAGCTATCCAGAATGCGCAACTCGCGCTCTTACGCGCGCCAAGCTTCGTTGGAGATATCGCGCCGCAACCGCAAGCTGGGCATTGGAAGGTTCGCACCCATGACAACTGCCGTGACTCCAGCATCTTGACAAATCTGCCAATGTATTCCGCTATCGTAGATACACCGCTGCGAACTCAACGTCCAAAGACAATCTACTTTGAACTGAAGGTTACCGGTATTGGTCGAGGTGGATTTTCTCTTGAAGAGGCGGAAGCTGGCATTGCCGTTGGATTCGTTGCACCACCATATCCCACTTTCCGGTTACCTGGTTGGCAGCGTGGTAGCCTCGGGGTGCATGGAGATGATGGGCGAAAGTAAGTGATAGTAATGTTCATCAAAAGATGCTCTTCTAACTGGACATCAGGTATGTGAACGATACTTGGGGCGGTGTAGATTTTACGACGGCCTTCGCACCCGGCGACACTGTTGGCATCGGCATGAAGTTTGCAATTCCAAAGAACTCTCCAAGCTATGAAGCAGATCAGCAGGGAGCGCTAATGGACGTCGAAGTGTTCTTTACCCGCAACGGCAAGAAAGAGGGAGGCTGGGACGGCAACGAGGAGCTGGATGCACGAAGTGAAGGCGGTACCGTGGGTCTGAGGGGCGATTTTGACCTGTTCCCAGCGATTGGCGTCTTCGGTGGTGTTGAGTTTGAGGTCTTTTTTCATCCTTCGCAGTGGCTCTACCGACCATTCTAAGCGCAGCTGCGGCCTATCAGGCCGACGCAGAAGATGTTCGTTGGCATTGAAGCTATATGCGCACAATACTGTCCATCCGCGTACGGTCGCTTCGATATGCTCATATTGCTACGCCCTATTTGGTGAAATACCAGGTTTGAACACATAGTATGGCAAACATCTTGAGAGACCTATATTAAAATTGAGATGACCCCGATGAAGACAACACTGACATCATTAATGAAAGTAGCACCAACGACGCTAATAGCGACAACAATCGCTTATATAGCAATGACCGTGAGAGCCATCATCATATTCAGCCTGGAGGAGGCATCGCCTGTAATAGGCAAGCCGATTATCTCTTTGGCTATTTCGCCGCTGGTATCACCGTGACCTGTGAACCGTGACCTGTGATAAGACAAGGCAACATTCTCGTGATCGACGAGCCACACCTGCGCATCCGCAAAAATGCCGCAACCTCCATCATGCGCCTGACACACATGCGCAACTTGTAAGTTTGCTATATTGAATGAACATCCCTTGAAACATCGAACGCGTTGCCATTCATTTTCCAGCTCGCCAGTAGTCCGAATTCCACATTCTGACACACTCGTACCATATTCGCTACCACGCCACTCTACAACCACAGCGCTGTCGGAGTATAGAATGGCAACCCAATCGATTCTTTTCTTAGTCACGAACCTTATCTGGCTGAACATTGGCTGGATGGCGATCAGTCACACCGTCCTCAAGAACCTCACACGTTCAACAACAGGCTGGAAAGAGCTCTGGCTTGACGTTCTCGTGTTGAGTGTAGGCGTTATCCTTGCTGCTTCCGGACTGTGTGGATTTCTACAGTTGAATGAAGAGAGTAGTGTGAAAGAATTCAGATCTGCAGAGAGCCAGAAAAGTCGGAGTGGGAGTCAAGGTGGAACTGAGCTGCAAAAGAAAGAGGACGGTGAAGGGAGCGTCCAGTGAAGGTGTTTGTGCGACATAGGGAGAGAGATCGTAGTCGGGTTTTTTACTCAAGATACTACAAACCTCAGCGCTTCTGTCGGATGGAAGACTACCACGAGCTTACCCGTCATCTGCGTTGCTCTCTCTCGGCTCGATCTGCCGAACGACGCACTAATCTCACAACATCCTGTCAAAGCCTTCCCCTCAAGTCTGTCTCAGCAACCATTGCATACTCCAACGCCAGTAATAGCGACTCGCCTATTTCATGAACACCACTTCTCATCATACGTGTCTTATCTCCAATGTGCTACCAGAGCGCATAACCCGCAGAACATTTTGAGGCGATTCGGACGTCCGATCGATATTACTTATACGCATCTTTCTCCCGAGCCTCTTCTGCACCGCATCAATCTGGCTGACCATGCAGACCATCTACCGAGTAGAATCATATCCAAACGTCGAATCGAAGAATGTCTGGCTACGCGTGTTCGTGACCAGTGTCGGCTTCGTCCTTGCTTGTGCCGGCTTGTATGGGCTTGGGCACTGGACTCGACCTTGGAAAGGCGGACTCAAGGCCACTGTTCCCAGGCTCTTTTGCGGCGTAGTAGGATGGTCGATGGGGGACTACATCTACTATCGAGGCCACTTCTATCTAGATGCCAGATCAAAGGCTTGGAGCCAGGGATATTGTCTAAGTGTGCTCACCATCAACACAGGGTGTCTCCTTAATGTTGCGGGATTATATGGGCTCTGGCTGTGAATGCAGACCTGGGAGGAGGGTCGAGCACTGCTATTGCTGAGAGGACGAACAACCGTGAGAAGAGAGGAAATAAAGAGGTGCGGAAGGAGAAGCAGAGGACAAGGGCGTCCTCATATTATGGCGCACTCACTGAATAGAGTCGATGCATCGGAAGAAGGCGCAGGCCAGGACTGATTTGAGGAAGGAGCACATGGCGGGCTGACATTTCGTTTACACTTGCGACAGTACTTGATCGATCTCGATGCTGCACGAGTTTCCGCATTACCTGATGACAGCGCTCAGGTTTTCGACAGGATTCAGGCACGGCTCAATAGGTAAGCGTTAGGTAATGGATGTTTGCAGGATCCCGTTTGTGGTACATAGAAATATATCCCTCAAAGCGAAAATCACGCACCTCTTTGGTAACATCAAACACAAAACGACAAGCACACGCTATCACACTCCCACTACGCAAACTACTTGCTTCGGACCGACAAGTACGGCTGCGCGAACCTACTCACGGCGTTCACTGCACGATTGTTAGCGTCTATCGAGAGCCTCTGTACGCCTACGCCAGCAAGCACGATATACTCAACCAGCTACATAAAATACGATCGTAACGAAGCGATATTATCATGCTGCCCGAACACGCCACTCGCCGCACATCGCAGAAGCTTCCATCCATACAGGTGCTTCTCCAACGCCTTCTATCGATCCTGCTCTGCCTCGCCATCTGGACGACAACGCTTCGACTTTACCACCGTCTTTCAAACGTCAATGCAGAATGGATGGTGCCATCCTGGACTGCGTTCTTCGTTGTCGTGGGGGCTGTATCCTTCGTTGCGGGATGTGTGAGTGTGTTTGTGGTTGGCCGTGAGCAAGAGCAGGCTGATGGCGGCCAGCGAGATGCCGGTACGAAAGGAGAGATGGAAAGGACTTCGTGTTTGCGGACCAGTGAAGGGGGACCCGGCCTGAATCATTGAGTCGTGTCATTCGATGGACCATAAAGCTGGAGTATACTAAAGACTATCGATGCTGCCCATATCAAGAGCGCAATATCCAACGCCCACATATGCGTCGTTACGCTAATTCAGAATCGTTTCGTTCCCAGTGGACAACCAAGCGCCGCGCCGAAATGCTATGATATATCAGATTGTCGTCCTCCGCTGTGCACCTACCGAAGTTTTAGTGCGATCGAGCCCTCTCGAGGCTGGTGATCTTCCTTAATTGACATCCATGCCATCATCTTCCACATCCTCATCGCCGTCTTCTTCGCCTGCAGTAAGCACACCGGCACTGCCTAGGCTCCTCTTGCGGTTGCCCGCATTGCCGAAGCGGCCCTGGCCAAGCATTTCGAGCTCTTCAGCACCGATGATGCGCGATTCAGGCGTAGCTTCGTTACACAGCTCGATAAGACTACCGGCAGGTAAACTCTTGAAACCGGCTGTGCGGACGATGCGACCAAAGTTCTGCATGCAGAAAGCTGCGGCTCGCTGTTTGAGCCATTCCTCGCCTGCGGTAGCAGCCCGTTCCCAGATAGTCGCGGCATGCTCGATGTCGAGCTCACGCGCCAAGCGGTTGACACACAGAAGACGAAGACGCGGCATATCGTAAATGTTGGCCATGACAAGCATACCTGCTACGTCGGGAAGAGTGGGGCCATTCGATGGATTTTGTGCGATGCTGTCGGTATAGAGGTAGAACAGGAACGCGCGGACCGCTGAGTATGGTTCCGGGATGTGCATCTTCTTGGAGTGGAACTCGGACATCTGAGCCGCCCACAGCCTAGCAAAATGCGGCCATCGTGCATGCAGTATGAACTTGTGGACATGAATAGGTCTCGATACAGGCGTACCGTCCATCGAAGGCTCTGTGCCCATGTTATCGTCGTCATCTGCATCTGCAGTGATGATGAAATCTGCTCCACTCATGGTCTCTGGTGGCTGATCGAAGGTCGTAGATAGATCAGCACCAATACCAGTCAAATGTGAAGAGACGTTGGCGTCTGAAGCGGGCATGGCCTTTGATCGTGCATCAGAGGCAAGCTCGTTGCCCAAAATGCCAAACTTGCGCAAATCAATTGCGAGGACATCGCTGAGGTACTCGCTGTTATGTGTGCCGTCAGCTGTCGTCTCGACAGGACTTCCTAGAAGCCATGCATGTGTGCCTTCTGGATTCGTCGTGCAGTAATGCCATCGGTAATT
This sequence comes from Didymella arachidicola, assembly GCA_016630955.3. NCBI lineage: Eukaryota > Fungi > Ascomycota > Dothideomycetes > Pleosporales > Didymellaceae > Didymella > Didymella arachidicola. The sequence goes on along the minus strand of CM050002.1, from coordinate 584,220 downwards.
AGGGCTGTAAAGGTCTTTGCCATCTGCAATTTTCTGCCATCGAAGCGTGTCTAGCTCCAAGCTCGATAGACTGGTCTCACAATTTAGCTCCGCTGGCGTGACGAAGTCGAGTAGGCAACCAGATGAAAAGACGTGAAAGTGCGTGCCAGACGCTTGTGACGGAAGGTTTGGACTGGAATGAAACTTGAGAGAGGAAACAGAGCCTGGTGCAACGTAGGGTGATCTGCTTGAGCTCATGGCATAATGAGACTGCACGCTGGAATTTGCGGTGTAGCCGGTACTACCGGTCGCAGTAAGGTGCCCAGAGGCAGGCGCCTGGAATCGTTGTCGCGAGGAGGTCATCTGGCGGTCGCCGGTGCCATACTTCATGCCATTGTCGAACTCAGGGCTACCACGCAGGTCGAGCCACCAGATCTCGTTGTTTTTCTCCAGGTCATCGTTGATTCCACCGAAGATCCAGATCCGCCCATTCGAAATCCAGCTGGCATGGTCGTAGCGTGGTACAAAGCGCCACGAGCGCGACCAGGTCCATGTCTTCAGGTCGAGATAGCATATGTCGTCCAGCACGCTGTCGTGCCCGGTTTGTCCGCCGCTAATGTAGAGCTTATCGTCGTATATTACCGCTGAATGTCGAGCGCGGCCACGCGGGATTACGCCGTGCAGCTCGGGCTGAGTCCAGTGCGCCGTCTTGAGGTCGAATACTATTACGTCCGCGAGATGTTGGCGATGTTCGTTCTCTCCGCCGAAGACTAGCAGCTTGTTGCCCTGCCAGAGACATGCAGTATGGCCTGCACGGAGTTAGTGCAGTCCTCCGCACCAGTACGATGGACTTACCCATGCGCACCCCAGGAATGTCGCCGTAGTTGTCGACGAGATTCCACTGTCGCGTGACCAGGTTTAAGCGCAAGACGTGGTTGTAGACTTCGTCTGTGAACTGGTCGAAGCCGCCGAAGGCGTAGATCTGGTCGTCGCCGACATATGTGACCGAGGCATTGACAAGGCAAGCTGGCTTGGCGCCGATTGTGGAGATCATCTTGGGCTTGTAGCCATCACCCATGCTTTTGCGACTGCTGCGCACCGGGCTGGCAGACATGAGGAAGGTGTTGGTGGAAGAGCCGCTGCCAGGCGGGGCGGCGAGTGTGCTCGACTGCACTTGGGACGAGGGTGTGGATATGGCGGCGGGGTTGGACGTGGTCAAAGGGTGCAGGTGGAGGGGAGCAGCAGAGGTAGCGAGAGTGTGTGCCATGGGTTGCGTGTGAGTGTGGTCGACGGCAAGTGGGTACCGCACATGGGGCCCTGAGGGCTAGGGCAGCGGTGAAATGTTCAGTCTTTGAGGCTGACTGAAGGGCTCTGGGACCGGCAGAACGCCCGGAACGCCGAGCCAGTCACGGCAGCAGCGCCTCCAGCAAAGGCCTCCAGCTTGCGGCGACCACCGGCAGGAGCAGGGCACCGCACGCGCACGTCTTGCCTCCTTTCGTGCAGTTTGCACACTGCCTCACTGCGTTGCCTGAGGAGCCGTCGCACTATTTGCGGCAAGGCCAGTTATGCGCACGCTGGGCCGCTAGGGTGAGGTCATCGCCTGGCCAGCGCTGCTCGAGGGTCTATCCGCGCCGTCACCCAGCCAACGCCTACCGTAAACAAACCCTTTTTAAGGAAGCAGCTACCTGCTCGACAGCCATCGCTGCCATACCGCACTACCTTACCTCGTTCTGCTTGCTTTGTCTCCAGACAGGCTTCGCACAAATCCCTCAACTCAACTTCCAATCAATACTTCAGAGCATCGATTACACCAGCATCTAATACTAATCTTACCAACCTACAGCAGCATATCCAAAAACCACAGTGTACGAAGGCCCCACTTTTCACGTGTATGCATGCGTCTGACAGCATCCTAGCAAGAGAGCTTCGCAGTCATGGCCAGTCCAGCTGTTCTGACTCCGGTCAAGAACCGCAACTCGGTCTTCTCCACCCGTGCCGCTGGCGGCCGGATGCCTTTGACTCCCTCTCCTCGCACACCCAAGACACAGACTCCCGATGCGCAGGCGCAGGAGTCGATCCATGGAGGTAACCTTATGGCCCGCTTCCAGCGTTCCATCTCCAAGAGCCAGAGACCCTCTCCCAAGTCGAACATTGCCCGTGTCCACTCGCCAAAGAGGCTCGACCTGGGTGTATCAGAGTGGTCACTCACAGGAACCGCCACCACTACAACAAAGTCAAAGACAAAGGCTCCCGTAGCCGCCAAGGCTAAGAAGGAGACCGCTGTCCGCGCCCGCCCTACCAAGACTCGCATCACATACAACTCTGCCGACCGCTTCATCCCCAATCGCACTGCCAGCGACGCCATCGCAACAGTCGGCTCTAGCAAGATCGACCGCGAGTCACGGCCAAAGTCAAGCTCCAAGGCAGAGGGTTCCACAGTACTTGCTAATGCAGCGAGTGCATTCGACCTTGGCGGTCGTGGGTCAGAAGAGGATGTTACGCTTGCCCTCGAAGGCCTGAACCTTGGCGAGGACGAAGAGGACAACGAGCCCAAGGCAAAGCCTGCACCAGAGACAGTCGCATACCAGTCAACACTTGCCTCAGCATGTGGCATCAACCCGACCCAGCGCATTCTCGCATTCAAGCCCGCTGCACCGGAGTCATCGAGGCCCATCGACCTTCGATCACAGTACAACCGCCCTCTAAAGCCTGCAAGCGGTGTCAACGCACAGAGCCGTCGCCGTATTCCTTCAGCACCCGAGCGCGTTCTCGATGCTCCTGGACTTGTCGACGATTACTACCTCAACCTGCTTGACTGGTCTTCTGGCAACCAGGTCGCCATCGGACTCGAGCGCAATGTCTACGTCTGGTCTGCCGACTCTGGCTCTGTCTCCTCGTTGTTCGAATGCTCCGCCGACACATACATCTCCTCCGTGAAGTGGTCTGGCGACGGCGCCTACGTCGGTGTCGGTCTTGGTACAGGTGAGGTTCAGATCTGGGATGTTGAGGAGCAGACCAAGCTCCGCAGCATGTTCGGCCACGAAACTCGTGTCGGTGTCATGGGCTGGAACAAACATATCCTCTCTACCGGCGCTCGCTCTGGTCTTGTCTACAACCACGATGTCCGCATCGCTCAGCACAAGGTTGCCGAGCTCGTCTCGCACACCGGTGAGGTCTGCGGTCTTGAGTGGCGCGCCGACGGTGCCCAGCTCGCAACTGGCGCTAACGACAACCTGGTCTCTATCTGGGACGCACGTTCTCTCGCTGCGCCTAAGTTCACCAAGGCCAACCACCGTGCTGCCGTCAAGGCTGTCTCCTGGTGCCCCTGGCAATCCAACCTCCTAGCCACTGGAGGTGGTTCCAACGACCGTCAGATCTACTTTTGGAACACCACCACCGGTGCTCGCGTCAACCACATTGCCACCGATTCCCAGGTTACCAGCCTGAGGTGGAGCACTCACTACAAGGAGATTGTCAGCAGCGGCGGTTTCCCTGATAACAGCCTTAGCATCTGGAGCTACCCTACTGGTGTCAAGAACATGGAGATTCCCGCCCACGAGTCTCGTGTTCTCCACAGCTGCCTCAGTCCCGACGGTCAAATGCTGGCCACTGCTGCTGCCGACGAGTCCCTTAAGTTCTGGAAGGTCTTCGAGAAGAAGCCTGGCCAGCCTTCTATCGCTGCCGCCGGTGCTGTCTCAACCAAGCCGAGCGCCACGAAGCAGATGACCATCCGCTAAGATGTCCTGTCGAATGAGAATGAAGCGTGGGAAGGTAGAAGCTGTGAGCAGCACAACTGTCAATATCCAGCTCAGCCATGGTCCGCAAACCATGGCGCTGCTGCCATCAACGTACCAGCTTGCGCAAAGGAGCCAGTACAACCCGACTCTACGCGCAACGGTAAGTTGGTAAGTATCACATCTCGTTTGGGTATGTGACGCGTTCCTCAGAAGGATCTCCACATGACCCTCGGATCAGTCCACTGGGTTCAGTAACTCATCGAGGCGTTCTCGAAGCATTGCACGGCGTCAATTGGAGCATTTCGAGCGTTCTTGCCATAAGTTCATGAGTTACGATAAGATACCCACCCAGCCATCGAGGGCACTTTTGTACAATTTTGGGGTCAATAGGACCGGTCATAGCATTATCAATGAATCACTCAAACATAATTCTATTCCTATCTGCAACAAGCGTGAACGCGACTAGGTCGTGGTGGTGAGAGTAGCGGTGGACCTGCCAGTTCTGAGATCTCGCGATCACATGCACACGCACAGCGGCGGCGCGTCGTTTCTTCGCCTACCACTCCAAACATCACACTTCCGTTTCCTCACTTAAGCCAATTCACGATGCCCCGTCCGCTCTCGTCTGAGGAATATCAAGAGCTGGGCCGTCGATACTACAAGCTCAAGCAATTTGACAAGGCTCTGGAGACTTTCAATGATGCTATCGACGCGTCCCCCACGCTTGGCCTGCACGATCACCGCGCCGCCTGCCATGACAAGCTTGGCAACTACGACGCCGCCATAAGAGATGGCAGGGCCATGATTAGGCTCGACAAGAAAGATGTTAGAGGATATCTGCGCACGACTAGCGTGCTGGAGAAATCTGGCAAGCCTGAGGTTGCGCTTGGAATCTACAAATACGGCATGAAGCATTTCCCAGTCGACGACAAGAACTTCAAGGTGAGAAACCGACGGTTGAGGATCTCCAGAATATTTTGTGAGGTCCATATTGACACCACGCAGCTCCTGCAACAACTTCACGACAAGTTGACCCGCAAACTCTCGCCCGCCAAAGCCGTCGACCCGCTCACGATCCTGCCTGTCGAAATCGCCGAGATGATCCTCGAGTACCTAACTTTTCACAACATGATCAACTGCATGCGTGTTAGCAAAGGATGGCGTGACTACCTACAGAAGTTGCCTCGCCTCTGGCTGCACCTCGACATGTCCGCGGCAAGAAAGCCTGTGCCTCGAAGCTTTGTCGACAAAGCAGTAAGACGCTCCCAATACCGGCTGGAGAAGCTTACCTTGCACCGATTCCCACATATGGACGTCGTGCAAAACATCTTCAAAGCATGTAAAGACCTGGAGGAAGTCAATATACTGTCATTGCCGGCGCAAACAGCAGACTCGCTGATTGGAATGGTCCAATATTCAAAGAATTTGCAGAAGCTTGTGATACATTCTGACATCACTACGAATACCTGCACGCAGATACTTCGCTATGGTAAAAAGCTGAAGCACGTCGAATATCGAGCACTACAGACGTATCATTATCAGGCAGATTGGACAGGGCCGTTCCCGGACCTAGTATACCTCTGCATTACAACGCCGATGAAGCCGATTTCGATGCAGCTGGCCCTTGGAGAGCTTCTTTCTTTGACTCCTTCCTTGAAGACATTGGTACTGTCTAACATGTCTGTTTCGCAATCCGCGATTGGAAACGCATTATTGCCAATCGCGGATCTTCCCCTCACGACACTGATCATGAAGCGCGTCGAGCTGATCTCTTTCCCGACGTTACCTGCTACAATCACCCAGCTGATCATAGAAACCTTCAGGAGTATTGATATTAGGGATTCTTCCGCATTTTTGCTTGCCAGTCGCACCTCCAAACTCGCAAACCTAACGCTCTCCGGTTTCAGCGGCTTCAGCGCGGACATCTTCGCCGATCTACTTGATCTAAATCATCCTGATGTTTCTCCAAGCAACGCTGCACTGCCACACGCCCAGTCTGGCGTGCCTATACAACATCTTTCGGTATCTGGAACCCTCGACGACAATACTCATGGCCTATTCCGCGGCGACTGTGTCCTGGCGACCTCTCCGCGCATCCTGACGCCTGACCTCAAATCCCTCCGTCTGCACGATCTGCCCGTCAATGACGACGAGATCGAAGCACTTTTGACGTACAAAGTTGGGCTGGAGTCCATCGACCTCTCTGGCTCCAAAGTCACAGGCGCGAGTATCAAAATGTTGACTGATGGTCTGAGCGATACACTGAAGACCATCAGAGTGGACAATTGCGCAGGGATAGTAGGCAGGGATGCGATAAGCTATGCAGAGAAGAGAGGTATTAGGGTATACAACAAAACAGGAGATGCGTTCGTGGGCAAAGGAAGGAGACTCAGGGAAGGCTGATCAGACGCATCACATTTCGCAATCAACCGATGGTACAATAACGTCGGCACATCCAGGGTAGTTGCGCGATGAGCCTCAGAGTACAAGATCCACCCAACCGACTCAAACCCGCCACAAGCCCACGCCATCTTCCTCCTTTCTCACATCCCGACACCATCACCACCACCACCCCCCTCCCTCACACACTCCCTCCCCTCTCTCAACCTCTCTGGCACATCGTCGCACCTCCTCCCCTCCCCCGCCTCCGCGACCATCAAACCAATATTCTTCTTCAACTTGACTTCCCTCCGCAGCAACGCCATGGTACTCGCCCACCCGCTGGTCTGCGGCGCGGTCTGGACGCGGTGGCATGCGAAGCGCTCGCTGAGGAGCGCGGGGTGCGTGGGTCCGTAGCGTGTGGATTTGGAGAGGAGGGTGTGCATGGCTGCCCATATGGGGCGGGCGCGGTGTGCTGGCGCTTCTCTGGTCGCTGGGGGGAGCGACGAGGGGGGGACGAGAGGTGGTGTTGTCGGGTCTGGCGCTGGTGCAGAAGGAGTGTCTGATACAACACGGCGTTCGTGCGCGTTTCGACAACCACCCCCTTCTCGAAGCTGATGCGTACACATTGCTGGCATATCGTCCAAAACTTCCCCAACCGGTCGGTCATCGCCACCATCCCGCGCAGCATCAACAGATACCTCGCCTGCCCCCAACCACGCTGTTGCTACCCCGTTACTATCTCCACCACACTCAACCACCTCTCCATCCCTCGCATCACATGTCGAGGCCGGAGTCTCTCTCTCTGCCACGCACTCCGCACCTCCAAGGTCCATACCGCCAAAGTCCGCAGCTAGGAGCTCCTCGAGCGTCTGGTCCGCGAAAACGGACTCGTCTTCTTCAATCTCTGGGACTCTGTCTAGAGTCTCGTTTATCCAGAATGTGTGGAGAGAGGGGGTTTGGGGGGGCATGGTGGGTGTTGCTATTGGTGAGTAGAGGATAGGTCTGGGGGTTTCTGTGTGGTGCTTGAACCTTGCGGGTGTTGCGTGGTGAGCGCGCTGAAAGTATGTGTTTTTGGGTTTCCAAGGTATGAATATTCACAGTGGGACTTGGCTTATCGACCTCAGCAGGAAAAAGGGGTCGCGAAACGAGCGAACCGTGGACCAAGATTCCGCGTAGAAAAAGTGATAGTATTGAGCTGTGGCTAAATTTCAGTAGATTTGGTATCGTCTAGCTAGATAGATGCGCTTTGCGTGAGCCTGCCACTGGAAGACCTCTGACCTTCCCCGTACCTGTATTTAACTTAAACGCCAGGGTCCTTGGACGCCTTTATCATGAAAAAAAAAAAAAACTCCGAAACGCCGTTTTGTGTCCTGTCAGTCTGGTGCGGCTAGCTGCTGCCGGTGCTTTGGTGCATGGGCAGACCCGGTGTGGAAGTCGAGTGGTGCCCTGGTGTATTTGGGTTTCCCTTTTTCTTTTCCTTCTTGGCCCACCGCACTATCGCTGGTTAGCCGGATGCCGCAACTCCCCCCGATGCTCGACTTACGTCCACACGCATTGCATAGCGTCTTGGGCCCGTTGGGCCCCTTCCTCCACTCGGGCGAGTCCAGTGTGCCGCAGTCTGTGCACACGTATTCGTCGGCCAGCTTGAGCTTCTTCTTCTTGTCCGAGGTGCCGCGGCCGTCGCGGTCGAGCGAGATCTGGATGCCTGCGTCGCCGCGGATGAGCATGGGGCTCGCGTCGCCGGTGCTGATGCCCTGGGAGCGCTCGCCGTCGCGGTAGCGCAGGCCGGTGAGCATCTCGATGGTCTCGAGGTGGTTGGCGCCCTCGTAGCGGGCCATCTTGTCGCTGATGTTCTCTGTGCGGCTCGCGGCGAGCACCTCGTCGAGGTTCTGGCGGGTCAGGGCCGTGTTGGAGACGCTGGGCTTGGCGGGCGGCGGCATCTGGGCGTACGAGGCGGCGTCGCTGGGGTTGAGGCTCTGGGTGACGACGGACTCGGTCGGGGCGCCCGACTGGCTCTGGGCGTCCTTTTTGCTCCACTCGTCCTGCTCGTCCTGCTCCTCGCGCTTGAGCTCGGCGATGCGCTTGGTCAAGCGCTCGTTCTCGATCTTGTGCTCGAGGAACGAGTCGAGCAGGGCGGCGTTCTTGGTCGGGTAGGGGCGGGCCATGATGAAGAAGCCGCGGCAGTTGAGGGCGTTCGGGGGCGCAAACGACGAGGGGTCGCTGGACAGGTGCGGGTGGCCGTGCGACTCGAAGATGGCCCACGTGTCGTTGGCCTTGCGGAAGCGGTAGAAGAAGCGCAGCGAGTTGCCCGAGGCGATGCTCTCGTTGAACTCCTTGACGAAGATGCCAATGTCCTCGGGATGGATGAACTCGTTGATGAAGCGGCCCATGAGCTGCGGCGGCTCCCAGCCCGTGAGGCTCTTGCACGAGGGGCTGACGTACAGGATGCGGCCGTTGGGCGTGAGGATGTGCAGCAGGTCGCGCAGCTCCTCGAGCACGCGCTGCGACCAGTTGCGCCGCTTGGTGAACTCGGTCAGCGTGCTGCCGCTGGGGTTCATGCTGGGCGCGCCGAAGCCCGTGGGCAGCGGGCCTGCGCCGGCCCTCGCGCCCGTCACGGTGCTGTCGCTGCCGCCGCCGGGAGCGAGCGCCTGCGCCTGCGACAGGAAGGGCGTGAGGCCGCCGCCGCCGATGCTGCCGCCGTTGATGCTGCCGCCGTTGATGCTGCCGCCGTGCAGGCTGCCGCCGTCGTCGGTGCCCAGCATGTCGAGGTCCATGGCCAGGGGCATCGCACTGCTGTCCATCAGCGGCAGCTGCAGTCCATGGAAGCCGTTGCCGTCCGTGTTGCCGAGGCCGGTAGTGAGCTGCTGCTGCTGCTGCTGCTGCTGCGACAGCCGTGGATAGCTCCCGCTCATCTGCGCGCATCAGCATCAACCTTCAGTCAGGGTGGGGACCCTGCTGCGTGCGCGGGGGTCGGACGCCGCCTGCGCTCTGCGCGGACTCGTCCCTCCCTACCTCAGCACCACCTCCGTTTTGGTACATCGCTACTGTGCGCCTCGGAACACCCGGCGCGCATGCGGTCATCTGCGGGTCGTTGCGTGGGATTCTTCCTCGCCTCTCTGTTCATAGGGGCGGCATAACTCTCCGCGCTCCTCGAGATCCGCATCGCGATCTGTTTTGCACTAGACGTCGCATGACGCCAACGTCCGTGGTGCCAGGCTCGATCCGGCCCTGACAGCTCACGTGAGAGCGCGACCTGCAACGCGTCCCCAGACGGTCCCACCGTAGGCACCGACGCGCTGCCTCGCTTACCGTCACCACCAGCACCAGCACCACCGACTGACTGCGCACCTCAGACACCCCGCGAGCGAGTGCTTGCACACAGCCGCCGCCATGTCCAAGATCGACCGCATGATGATCCAGGGCATCCGCTCCTTTGGCCCTGAGAAAGGAGAGACAATCGTCTTCACCACGCCGCTGACGCTCATTGTCGGCTGGAACGGCTCTGGAAAGACGGTGCGTGGAACGAGCGTCCGCCAAAGCTTGCGACTGACCGCATGCAGACCATCATCGAGTCGCTGCGGTATGCAACAACAGGCGATCTGCCGCCCAACAGCAAGACAGGTGGCGCCTTCATCCACGACCCAAACCTGCGCAATGAGAAAGAGCTTCTGGCGCAGGTAAAGCTGTCGTTCCGTTCGACCTCCGGGGTGCGCATGGTCGCCACCCGCAACCTGCAAGTCACCGTGAAGAAGACGACGAGAAGTCAGAAGACCCTAGAGGGCTCGCTGCTCATGCTCAAAGATGGCGAGAAGCACTCCATCTCCACTCGCGTTGCCGAGCTCGACACCATCATCCCACAGTACCTCGGCGTATCCAAGGCCATCTTGGACAATGTCATCTTCTGCCATCAAGAAGAAAGTCTTTGGCCCCTGGGTGACGCAAAGACTTTGAAGACCAAGTTCGACGAGATCTTTGAGGCGCAAAAATACACAAAAGCCATTGAAAACATCAAGATGATTCGAAAAGACCGCACTGTCGAACTTGGCCAGCTGAAGATCATCGAAGCGAACGCAAAGGAAGACAAGGACCGGGCGGGCAAGAGCGAGAAACGACAAGCCGCGCTGTTCGACGAGATCGAAGAGCTGCGCGCAAACTACGAGGAGATCGACAGGGATTGCACAGAGGCGCAGCAGAAAGCTAATGAGGCGTACAATCACGCCGCCAGGTTCGAGCAGATTGTGGCTCAGCTCAACGGCAAGCGCATCACCTTCGAGGCCAACAAAGAGAGCGTCGAGTCATTACAGGACAACCTGAAGCAGATGGCTGAGTCCGACGAGGAGCTCCAAGAGATGGAGTCTCAGTACGACGAGCGCGTCAAGACATATGAGTCGCAGCAGACTGACTCTCGACAAATCTACATCGACCTGAAAGATGAGCTTCAACAGAGCCGGGACTCCCTTGGTGCAAAACAAGGCGAGATTGGCAGGTACGAAGCACAGAAAGAGCAGCATGACCGCCATATCCAGCAGCGCGAGAACTTGATCAAAGAGACCGCTAAGCGGCACGGCATCCGCGGTTACGACTATGAAATCACTGACAAACACGTCTCGGACTTCCAGCAAGTATTGAGCAAGATGTCTCGCGATCAGAACAAGACCCATGAGCGTGTGCGAGATGACACACAGCGCGAACTCCGCGAAGCACAAGATGAACTGAACAAGCTCAACACACGCAAGTCTAATCTCAGTCAAAGCAAAGAGGCCGCGCGAACAACAATCACGGGGAATGACAAGCGTATCGCGGATCTCCAGCGGTCCATGAACCAAATCAAGGCAGACGAGGGCAGCAAAGCCGTCCTGCAAGACAAGAAACAAGAGACTGAGAAACAGCTGAGTGACGCAAACTCGGAAGCAGCCGCGGGTCACTTCGATGAGCGCATACAGGAGGCATCCGAGTCAGTGCGAACGTTGGAAGACAAAAAGGAACGATTGACAATCGAGCTCGGAGACGCTACAAAGCAAGCTCGTGAGTCAGCGTCTATCGACTACACACGGAACGAGCTTCAGGGGCAACAGCACAGCCTCGGGAAGATGAAGGCGGTCCACAATAAGCGTCTCACCCAGCTTATTGACTCTGATTGGGACCCTTCGACGTTGGAGAACACATTCCAAGATGTGCTCTCCGAGACGACGACAAAAGTCAAGGAGGCGACATCGAGAAGAGACATCGCGCAGACCAAGCTAGACAATATCAACTTCCAGCTGTCCAGCCTTGAGTCGCAACTGAAGAAGAGGCGTTCAGAGCTGCAGCAGTATGAGCGGACTGTCAAGGAGGCCGTCCAGAAGGACGACATCAGTGACTTCGAAAAAGCCCTGCAGCAGCTCGAGGATGACTACGATGCGACGTCGACAGACAAGGCGAAATTTGAGGCGCAAATCGAGTACATGCGACAGTGTCTGATGACTGCGGAGAAAGACAATGCGTGCCGGCTGTGTCAAAGAGCCCTGCATGATGACAGGTCACAGTCCTTCACTGCTGCCGGTTTCATCGACAAGCTGAACAGGATCATTGAAAAAGCCGAGATCAATATGCAGGGTGATAACGTCGAAGACCTTCTAGCCGAGCTCGAAGTCGCCCGCAATGCCAAACCGAGCTACGAGCTGGCTATTCGTCTGCGCGACACTGACATCCCAGCCCTCCAAAAGGACATTAAGAAGCTGTCCACGGAACGTGACAGTGCCAACAAACAATTGGAAGATCAAGATGCCGTTATCCACGACCTTGAAGCCGAGAAGCAGGATGTGGAGTCGCTCTCGCGAGATGTTCAGACCATTGTTCACAACTACAATGAAACCGTCAAGCTTGAAGCTCAAGTCATGGACTTGACACAGAAGCAAAGGACTGCTGGCTTGTCAAGAGGCATTGACGCCGTTCAGGCCGACCTGAAGAGGATCACCGACGATAGCAAGAGCGCTAGAAATCAGCTAGATCAGCTTACATCCGAGCGGGATAAGTCCCGCAACCTGATTACGACTTTGGAGCTCAGAATACGCGATATCAACGCTGATCTGATCAACGCACAGTCGAAGCTGAAGGAAAGACGTGCTCTTGCTGACCGCATTGAAGAGCTCAAAACTGAGAACAACACACAGCGTGGGAATATGCGTGGCTTCGACAAGGACATTGAGAATCTTGTCCCTGAGATGGAGCAAGCTCAGTACCACTACGACGATATCCATCGCCGTGGCAATGACAAGGTCCAGCGTGCACATGAAGAGGCCTCAAAGCTGTCCGACAGCGTTCGTCAGCTCACTCAAGCAGACAAGGAGATCAATGCCTACATCGACCGCGGTGGAGCACAGCAGCTTGCACGCACGCATCGAGATATTGAGAACCTGCAGGAGGAGATTGCGCGTATTGAGTCCGAGATGACGGAGGTGGGCCGCAAGATCAAGAAAATCGAGGACACAATGCGCGACACAGAAATGACCAAGCGTTCCATCAGCGACAACCTACGCTACCGCAAGGCGAGGCGTGCACTCGAGACTCTCCAAATAGAAATTGAAAAGCTCGAAGAGACCAGCGCCGAGAGGGACAAGGAGCAAGCCGAGCGCGAGGCCCAGATCTGGGACTCTCGGTTCCACAGCCTCAACACGACCAAAACCAGCGTCGAGCGGGACATGAAGAACAAAGACGACCAGCTCACCGAGCTCATGGCCGAATACAAATCTCTCTACGAAAACGCAGCGTCCAGCTACCGCGAAGCGCACATCCGCGTCGAAACCAACAAAGCCGCCATCGAGGACCTCGGCCGCTACGCCGGCGCCCTCGACAAGGCAATCATCCAGTACCACGCCCTCAAAATGGAGGAAATCAACCGCATCATCGCAGAGCTCTGGCGCAACGCATACCAAGGCACAGACGTAGACACGATCCGCATCGTCGGCGACAACGAAGCAAAAGGAAACAGAAGCTACAACTACCGCGTCGTCATGCACAAGCAAGACACGGAAATGGACATGCGCGGCCGCTGCAGCGCCGGCCAGAAAGTCCTCGCGTCCATCGTCATTCGCCTCGCGCTCGCGGAATGCTTCGGCTCAAACTGCGGCCTCATCGCCCTCGATGAACCGACTACCAACCTCGATGCGCAGAATATCCAGGGCCTGGCACAGAGCTTGAGCTCCATCATCCAGATTCGGCGCAGGCAGGCGAATTTCCAACTCTTGGTTATTACGCACGATGAGCAGTTTCTGAGGGAGATGAATTGTGCGGATTATACGGATGTGTATTGGCGGGTGGGCAGGGATGCGAATCAGGAGAGCTTTATTGAGAGGCAGAATATTGCTGAGGTGAGCTAGGGATAGGGTCACGGAGTAGGGGCCGGTGTGTGTGTGTGTGTGTGTGTGTGTGTGTGTGTGTTTTGGGGTTCTGAAGCGGCATTTAGCGGGCGTTGTGGGCTGTGTGGGTTGTAACTACCAGACGGATAGTGTGTGTCGAGGATCAGATGTTTCATGTCTTGTAATGTTGAATGAGCGTCGGGTTTCTCGATGCTATCCGTGATTCGTTTGTCTGTCAAGTTTGAAGTGCGTTGCCCAGTTGGGGCCTAATCTAAGTCGCATACTGCCATGCCGAGATCGGTAGTAGGTGAACAGAAGATCTGGCAAGACTAGGCTGTACGAATATACCTTTCATAGGTAGAATGTGTGCTAAGATCCGCATCACACATCAAGGCAGTCCAAGTGACGCACCACCCAGGTGGCCAACACCATCAAGGTACTCCAGGAGCCTCAAACGCAGCGCAATGCATCCACGCTCTTACATCCTAGTACCTACGACCATAACCCTCCTCTCCGTAGCCACCGCCGCCATAACCGCCCTGCTGGCCACCATAGCCCTCCTGTCTGCGGCCGTACTCGTTGTCGTTGTCGTCGTCGTCGCGGCGGCGTTGACCTTCTCCGCCGAATCCACGCTGGCGAGGCTCGTCGTCGCCGCCGAAACCACCAGGCATTCTGTCGTCGCCGTAGGACTCCTCGTCACCCTGGCGGCGTCCTCCACCATAACCGCCAGAGTAGCTTCCGTAACCTGAAGACTCTTGACGACCATAGCCGGAGCTCTCTTGCTGGCGACCGTAACCACCTCCGTAGTTGGATTCTTCTTGGCGGCCGTAGCCCGAGCTACCAGGGCGCCCGCCATATCCGCCCTGGCTCTCCTCACCGTATCTGCGTTCTTGGCCGTAGCCACCAGCATCGTGCGACTGGCCGTAGCCGCCAGAGTGGCGCTTAGGAGACGGGCTCTTACTCTTCTTGCGCCTGTGCTCCTGCTCGCGAGACCGCGAGCGGCGCCTGTGCTCGCCAGAACCTGAACGACGCTTGTCAGCATCGTCATCCGAGTCTTCGCCGCCACTACCGTATTTCTTCTTATTGCGCTTCTTCTCTTCCTTCTCGCGCTTCTTGCGCTCCTTCTTCTGGCGCTTCTCATACGAATCTTCGCCGCCGGAATCGTCGTCGTCGGAATCGTCTTTCTTGGATTTGTGGGACTTACCGCGTCGCCTAGCGCTAGTTAGACGCCTTTCCGAAACAGCGGGTAGATTGGACTTACTCTTTCTCTTCGTTGTAGTACTGACCCTGGCGGTCGAAGCCCTCGCGGCGCTCCTCGGACTGCCATTCGTTGCCGCTCTGGACTTGGCGTTCCTCACGACGCTCATAGCCACCGCCGCTGCTGTAGCTGGAGGTCTCAACCTTCTGCTGGTAGCTATAAGATCCACCTTGCTCATCCTGCTCCTGGCGGCGATACTCCTCACGACGTCCACCATCGCCATACTGCGTCTGCTGGTACTGAGCCTGACCGTATCGCTCAGAGTCGCCGTATGACTGCTTCTTATGATGACCAGACTCGGAATAAGACTGGGTGTAGGATCCGTCCTGACCGTAGCTTTGGTTGCTACTGCTCTTCTTCTCATTGCCGCCAAAGGCATCACCCAGAAGTGAGCCACCAACACCAGCAACAAGACCGCCGACAAGGCCTCCGAGAGCACCACCGCCAGCAGCCTCACTAGCAAGCTGGGCGACATGATCGGTGGCCTGCTGGAGGGGAACCGAATTCGATCCCTTGCCGCCCTTGACGTTACCGAAGTCATTCGCCATACCAAGAGGCTTGCCGCATCCGTGACCCTTGTCCTCGACACCGGGCTTATGGTTGTCGCCGTTCTGTACACCACGACGGCTGAGCTTCTGGCGGAGGTCGTCCTTGCCGCGCTCAGAGTTGTTGTCCCACCAGCTCTTCACCGTGCCGTACATGATGTTGCGGCACTGGTCGGAGCCGCGAACATTTCCTTGCAGGCAAGCAGGGTGGTGGAAGACACCGTCTATGATACGGCTGATGGTCTCTTCGGGATCAGCCTGTCCATCCCAGCACTCGACGATCTGTGGAACGGCCCAGGTGAGAACGGCGGAGGCGACTTTTCCGGCAGGCTCATTCAGGAGGTTGGAGAAGTGATCCTTGGACAGCATGGAATGGGTCGGGTCGGTCGACTCATCATCGTTGAAGACGATGTGCTGCTTCTCGCGAGAGCTGGCAATGACCTCTGTTGAGCCCTCCTCAAGCTCCGTCTTGACCTGATCGAGGATGGGAAGGACGTAGGGAGCGAGGAGGCTGAAAACGAAGATCGAGACCTGGTCCTGGACCTGCTCGATGAGCTCAGGAAGGACGGGTATTTGCTCAACGAACTCGGCAATAGACTGCATGATCTCGTCATGGAATTCCATGATGGGGTAGATCTGCTTAACCATCTCGCCGACCTGCTCGGTGAAGGCCTCTGGCTCCTTGGGTGTAACGTGCAAGTTGCCCATGGCCGCAGCATTAGCGTTCTCCTCGAGCTCGTCAGCCTTGCCAGACTGGTCCTTGCCGCCAAAGATGCCGTCAGGAAGCTGGCTCAGCAAGTCCTTGATCTTGCTCTTGTTCTTTGTTCGGTCAGCATTTGTGATGGCGCTCTGGAGCTCCTGCAGCTCAGACTGGGTGGCCTTGTCGGTAATCTCACCGCACACGGAGTGCAGGAAGTCGACACCACCGAAAGTACCAGTGACGATGGGGTAGACCTCTTTTTGTGCCTCTTGGACGTAAACGCGAGCGTTACGACCAACGTGAGGGAAGATGTCGGGCTCTCCCATCTCGATCAGAGCCAGCTCAGTGTAGTTCGAGTGGGCCGAGTAGTCTTCCAAGCAGTGAGTCGCAGTACCGAGCAGACGTAGAGCCTCGTGGAAGTCAGGTCCACGTCCTCCAGAACGACGACCAAGGTCAATGCAGCGCCTTAGCAGGTCGCGGACCATGCCAGCTGATGTTGTAATGCCCGCATCCTCAGAGGCAATGTAGTTCTTCAGGCCGGTGCGCTCGTCGACGCTCAGTTCGCGGCGCTCATCAACGGGTCCTCGCAGGCGGCGGTCGTAGTCTCGAGCATCGAGGTTGTCGGCGTAGTCCTTGGGGTTCTTTACGAAGTCAGATCAACATTCCGGGGCAAGTGAGGAGACATACATCAATGTGCTCTTCAGGACGGTAGCAGCCGAGCCTGTCCCTGGTAACTTCAAACTCCTTGGTACCGTATCCAAAGCTGAGGAAGCCCAGCACCCAGAGCAAGATACGGATAGCCTCAGCAGACACCATCTTGACGGTGCCCACGTCGACGGCCTGCGAGTAGTCCCGCAACCAGTTGCCGAAGTACACTCGCTTGACGTCCATCTTGCTGAACTTCTTTCCGGTCCGGCTCGATATCAGCAAGGTAAGCAGTGTGTCTTCAATGTCTCCATGGCGCCAGTTCTGCCCCTCAATGGCACTCAAGCTGGCAATGTTACCAGCGCCGAAGGCGTGAGTAGGGCGAGCCCAGAACACGAGAAGCAGAAGGCATGGGAGCCAGATATCGCTGAATGTCAATCCCGATGGCATCGTGTGTGCTATCGTGATCTCAGAGTAAAATAGGTCGTGTAGGTGTTAGTGGGAGAAAGCTCTCCTGTGTCGGTGAGCTTTGGGCTGCGTGGGGACTTTTGCCAAGGGTTTCAACATGGCGGGGCACTGCTCTGACGTCACGTGGGGTTCCATGTGAATAGGAAGCTTGAACTGATCACCGTTCGTCGCAGCACATATACTAATCATCTCGAAGAAGCACTGCTATTGCACAGGGGTGTTGCTGTTGCGCGGTTTCCCCATAATTCGGAATGAACGGGAGGCTAGTCGCGTCTTCGGTTTGTTTGGACCCTTGATCGTCAGCCCTGCCGTGGAGGAAGACGCACGCCCTTGTCTATTCGCCCTTACCAACAGACCTTTAAATTGCACGTTGCGAGCATTTCGATCGGCTAAGCCTTGTGTTATTTACCGATCATTTGGAGGTTACAGAAATGGACGACCCCAACCTGATACCGCTGTACGAGGCGCTGCCTCTTGACGCGGAACGCAGCGAAATCAGGCTACTCATCTTACACCCAGCTGGATGGTACGAACTCATCCGCTGCGACTTTGAGGTCGCCTCCCTTGATGATCGCCCCAATTATTCAGCTCTGTCATATGTCTGGGGTCAGGAGAAAGCAAGTGACAAGATCAGTCTTAGAGGATGCCCTTTTTGGGTACGACCAAACCTCTTCACAGCTCTGCGACGATTAAGGGCGCACGGCAGAGGAAATGCCGTTACTGTCTGGGTAGATGCGATAGGTATCAACCAAGAATCGATTGCAGAGCGCAACTCTCAGGTTCCAATGATGGGCGAGATATACTCTCTGTCCAAGCGCGTAAATGTTTGGCTGGGTGAACTTGAGTTCGCGTCGGACATCTGGCCTGAGGGTAGTACCACGACTGAGCATGGTCGCTGCTATGATATACCCACAGTCTTCAACAGCTGCGATCTACCATCATATGCCGAGGGTGGCGCTGACTTTCAGGGAGCGCTTACCGCGTTGCCCCAGAGTGAAGCGCTCCTACGAATCTGCTTGTTCTTACAGTTTATAGCGGAGCGCGACGACTTTGTGCGTGAGTCTTATACACACTGGAATCCCACAAGCGACGTTCGCCTCAAAGACCACTTCGAACGGGTGCTCCACGCCATCGTGAAAAACCCATGGTACGTGACCATCTTCATATTGAGGGGTCCGCATTGACTAGGCTAGGTTTGATAGACTGTGGGTTATTCAGGAAGTTGTACTTGCTCCCGAAGTAACCATACTGATGGGTCCAGTCTCTCTACCTTTGGACACTTTTGCGTTGGCCAACACTGCGCACTTACAGCGGAAGCAACACCCATACTACGTAGAGACCGATCATAAGGCAAACACGGAAATTCTCGAGAAACTCATATCGCCATTTATAAACACTGCAAGCGTTCGCGAACAGATCCGTGGCCATGTGGTCAATCTAACCCTAGCCGAACTTCGACAAGAGCTGTCGAGGCGTGCTGCGACGGTTTCTCACGACCAAGTGTATTCTTTGATTGGAGTGTCAGACTTCATGCGGGGTACTGGGGCTAATAGTACCCACGGTTCCACAAGTACGAATGACTTTGGGCGCCAGCCAGACTACAATGGTCGCCCAGCAGATCTGTACAAGACTATCACCCAACAACATATAGAGCAGAAACTCGACCTGCTTCCTCTCTCGATTTCCGCTTGCAAAGGAACGCATCCTGAGACTCAGTCTTGGGCAATAGATTGGACAGTTCTCCAAGGGACCCAGCTTGATTTCGATTCGCTTCTGTGGACTCAGATTTACGGGCTCTTCCATGCTGACCGTGGCTTGATGGCGACTGCGCCTGGCTTTAGACACGAATCTGGCGGGTTCGATGTTCTACAGCTGCAAGGCTATTCAGTGGATCACATCGCTGTTCAGACAGAATTTGGGTCGCTCTTCGATGACGAGAGTGCTATTGTGCTCGCCATGCGTCAACGGGATCCTGAGACACCGTATCCTGGTATGAGTGGCACAACGTGGTTAGCTGCCTGGCTCAGCTGTCTCACAGCAGACAGTGTGATGACGCTCGAAACTCGGCGGCTAGATCAACCTCTGGCACACCCTCACCGTTTTTGCGACGACCCGGATGAAGCGGGCTTCAGAACTCGAGGCAAGTACTTGTTGGCTGCGTATGACCCATGGGTCAAAGATGCTTCAATGCGCAACTGCGATCAGTGGGATAACACGTACTCAAACTCGATATGGGGCAAGTATAGATGGTACAACGATGTACCACCGCATTCACCCGAAGTCGCCCGCTTAAGGGTTTTCAGAGAAGGCTTGGATGCACAAGTTAGGGGTGTGACTGAGGGAAGGATGGTTTGCATGACTGAGCAAGGCTACATGGGTGTGACGAATAAGTGCAAATTCGGCGACGAAGTATGCATAGTAGGAGGTGGCAAGATGCCTGTCATCTTGGAGAGGTATGCGGAGGGTTTCCCACAGTATTCTGGATACCATCGTGTTGTCGGCGGTTGTTATTTGCATGGGTTCATGGATGGTGAACAGAACGCTTCTTTCCATGAAAATGGCGGAAAACTTCGTTCCTTTAACGTCATATGATCCGAACTCACGGTACCTTTCCAAGTAGTGTCCACTGTTTCAGACCTTCCACTTTGCTTACAAGTGATAGCCCGCACCAACTGTGTCCGCACTACCATTGATGTACGCAATCTCTGGGAACTGAATGTTGGGCACGTCCAGCCTTGTGTCCTCTCCAATGACAAAGCCGAAGAACGTCTCGACGAGAGTACGTACTATGTAATCCATCCGCGGACCCCAAATGGTGCCCAGCGATGGTGTTATCGTCTTGTTTCGTAAGCCCTGGAGGTCTACCCAGTCGCCAAGATCTGCAAAATTCTGATGACTGCTTCCCGTCACATTAAGCCACTGATACCATCCGGATTGATTCATGGAAAATGGCGACCACGAAGGATCGATCTCGGGCGTATGTTCGGCCCCTGCCAGCATCAAGAACGGCTTCTTGACATCCATGGTATCGACAAACAGCCCATCCAGATTCACGCCCCCGATAATCGACTCCTCAACTGCCAATGCGCCAGCTGCCGCAGCACCACCAAGCGAATGGCCGATTGCAATGTAATGCGTCGTGTTGAACGGCGCATTGAATTCCTGCACCAGAGGTGGATACAAGTCTCTCACAGCAGCAAGGATATCAGCAACCCGCATATGGTACACAGCCTCCTGCAGCGTGCGGTTCCACACCGCCGTGATGTCGATGCCGTACACGCTCTCTCTACCATCTGGAAGCTGCAGGTATGGTGTCTCGCCGGGATGGTCGAGAGCGAGCACTGTATAGCCGTGGGACGCGAGATCGGAGGTCAGCGCGCTGTACATGATTGCGTTCTCGCCACCGCCAGGAGAGAAGATAACGGTCGGTTTCCGGGCTTTGGTATCTAATGGCAGGCCTTTAAAGACATTCCATGTTGTAAGGCTTTGGATGGAGTTGTTGGGGTATTGCAAGATGTTGCCCCAGAGGGCGGCGGTGGTGGGGTCGAGGTAGGGCGTTGTATTGTTTCCTGGGATAGGTATATCCGCGGTTGGATAGTATAGCGTTCCTAGTAGGATTAAATATGCGTTTGGGGGAGCTACAGGGTCGTTTGGTGTAGTATGGTTGAAGACATGTTGTGTGTATCCTACATGATACGGTCCCGTTGGCGGTGGAAATGGAACAGCAAAGACTGTCTGGGCTAAGAGAGTCACAACAACGGTTAACATCTTTGGAGTAGACTGTTCACAGGCTTCGAACCTACAGGAAAGCACTGCTGGTATCTATAATTCCCACAGGCGTGACGTCATAAGATGACGAGCTGCTTGTGCAGGGGTTAGTGAACGGGAGGCCTTGCACAGGGAATGATCGTATAAAGTGTATGTGGTGAGCAGGCGGCGAGTCGCAAGGGAGGCACCAGGACGACAATTCCGTGCAATACGACCGCCGCAGTACGAGAGACTGTGGCGTCCTCCAAGTGCTCACCAGGGCTATTTCTCAAAAAAGCTTCAACGGCTGAACAGGGACTGGCAGTAGGAAGTTCAGAGGCGTGGTATTCTGTGGAGCAATCGTCAGTACTAAGATCGTCAGTATGCGCTATAATAAAAATTCAACATGTGCACCTCTTCATGTCTCGCTTTCTGGACGAAGGACTGGTGACATCGGAGGCTTTTAACAGTGCAATGACTGCCACTCTTGTTGTGTCAGAGCAGCTGCATGGTTGAACACTCTCTTTGCTCAATACAGTCTCTAGGGTTTGGTGATAGAGTACTTTGATAACATCTCCCGAGGATTCTGCTGTTGCATGATCCAAGATGAAGACTTCTTCCAGTCGCCACTTGATGAAGGCCCAGGTAGGACAGACATTCACACGAGTACGTGGATCTTAGCATTGCAGTCTCTTCTTGCGTTGCCTCGAGCCCATGGCAGGCTGTGGTATTCTGTAGTCGAGGGACCGGATGCGATTTTCGCTCAGTAACATGAAATGTTTTCTGAAGAGATGATGCAGATGTTGGCACTGTGATCCGGATAGCAGCGAGGTGGAGCAAGGCAGGTATTCTCATCTCATTAGAATGCTGCTCTGAGTGAACCCATGGGCCGATCCAGGGTGCTTTGGAAGGACCGCAGGTCCATTGAAAGGACCGCAGGTCAAGTGCCGTGAAGGTCGAAGAGTCTCCGCGATATTGTTCCAGGCGCACCACGCGAGCCATTGACACCGCATGCATGTGCCGCAGGGCGCGTGTAAAGGCCCACTTGGTGCAGTGTAGTGCATTGATGCTTATCTGTGGCAGTCAGCATGGAGCACCCGTCACCTACGTAAGGCTGGAAATGACAATCGTCTTGGATCCTGTTGCGCGTATCACTCCGACGATTTTCGCAGACTGCCGAAGACTGGCATTCCAGAAGCCTCGGTGTGCCAGAATGCCATCTCTTGGTATGGCGTTGCACAAAGGCTGGTGTTGAGACATGTGATGATTGGAAGAAATTGAACATTGACCGTGCCACTTTCGCGACCGCACTAAGATAACATTTTGGTAATGGTATTCCGTGGCCGTTCATTTCGATGGTGGATTACGTCTCGCATGTCCAAGTATGCGATCTATCGTACGCTACTGTGGTAGAGGGCATAAGTATTGTGGGTGGGGAACAGCGTCCAGGGGTGCGGGCCGAAACACAGAGCTTGTTATTTATTCTTCTGTCTAATAGAAAAGCTTTAACAGCTGACTTATAAGCTATCTATCCAGTTACAAGCTATAAAGATTTTAATACGTAAGTACGTCCAACAGGCCGTCTAAGACCCACCCACAATATTTATGCCCCCTACCACAGTAGGTAGCATATTTGCAGTCCTGGATGGCAAATCTTCCTGTTACTTTCTCTGATCGATGTCAAGTCCATTTTGTTGCGAAGAAGTCGAAGTTCGTGTTCCTGTTGGAAGCTGACAACAAGAATACGGGGGCTCTTCGAAGTGGAATGTCTAGACATGGCCTTCGGTGTGCTGTACGATCCAGAGCCTCAACAACCCGTCCCGAGGTTTCCAGCAAACCAACGCTATGTGTCAAGACACACATGCTACTGTGTACGGACGTGCGGCTGTAGTCCCACTGTGGGGGAAATGCAAATCAGCCAAGCCAGGCCTGCGTGTGTTGCTCCAAGAGATCGGATTGCTTGAAGTCGTGCAGACAAGCTCTATCGAACCACCACATGGCGCGTTGGCGTTCTCTAACGTTTCGTTCAAAAATGTAACACCAGGCGACCTCCGCTACTGTCAAGACGGGGCAATTGTCTGCAAGCGTCGATGTGATAACGGCATCCCCGCACGCATCATCTACAAGCTCGACACCCGCGCGCCTGACGGTAGCATTGGGCTAGCGTCGACCTGGTTATCGGAATACTGGAGGCATCCTTGGCCAAGCCCAGCTTCGCTGATAACTTCGAGAAACGCGACTCGAAGAACATGCGCACGCCGTTTCGTACCAGGCGCTGCGTGGTGTTATGCATCTTGTCGATAGGGGCAAAGACGGCGGTCCACCGGCGTCAAACTACAGTCATCTTTGCACAAAGATCAGCGCCGCAGGTTGGCGCTTGCACCACACAACGAAAATGCTCCAGATGTTTGAAAATGTTTCACGCCCACGCTCCCAGTCTCAGCTGTCGAATGCTGCAGGAGGTCGTCCCTGATGCTGTCCTGCTATGGAACGCCGCATCCCAGGGTCCAACGAGCGTCCACTCCTCGGAGTGAACGACGATGTTCTGCCCAAGTGAAGTGTTCGAGAAAACGCGCCTTTCCCGGAAAGGCGCCTCAACCGAAGCCCCGCGTAGTTTTGCCTCCGCTTATCACTTGCCAAGCCTTTTGACAGCACGTTCGGACCGCTGATTGGTTGGGTTGTGGCTATCAGGACTGGGGAAAGATAACAATCCCAGTCAGCGTTGCCAAATCGTGGTAAGAACGCCGGTGCTTGGTGAAATTCACACAAAGGCGTCCGTGCGTGCAGCAGCGAGTGAGCATCTCGTGAGATGATCCTAGAGACCCTGGACCTGGCGGAGATGACCGGGGGCCAATGAATTGTCGTTCCATTACGCTCCGGCCAGATCGAAAGAGGAAGTTGCCAAGTGCAAAGCGGAAGGGGCATCGAGGTTGTAGTCTGGGCCGGGTGTGGATGATGCCCTCCACTTCGGTGGTAGCGCACATCACTGTGCGAAAATATAATTTCTTCGTGGCCGACCCGTTCGACAACCTTAGCCAACAATTCCTCGCTCGTTTCAACGTCGTTGACAGGAATTGCTCTTGTGCCCACTTTCAACATGGCCCACCACGAGCACAACGCGTCGGCCCAACAGGGTGTTGCGCCCAGCAACGACCTGGCTCTCCACGTCTCCCAGGAACACCAGCATGAGCACGTGCACCACAGCCCACGTGCTGTGCACGATGATCACATCGTGTACACGACCGGAACCACGGATGAGAAGAGCAATATCCCTGACCCGAGTGCGCAAGATCACGGCCTGCACCACCGCGTGCCTGAGAAGCATGGCCTTCGCGAGCAGGGCGCGTTTGAGAAGAATGCCGATATCGACTACGAGGAGAAGGGCACGCGCGGCAGCTCCACGGACCCCGAGGTCGAAGTTGAGAAGAAGAGCAAATGGTCTTTGGGCTCGCTCTACAGGCAGTACAGATGGGCCGTGCATATTTTTTTTGCGGCTCTTTTCACTGGGTGAGCCATGCCTCGTGATATCAAGCTGTGAAAGCGGTTTGGACTGACTTTGTTAGCTGGTGGATCGCATCCGTTGTCTTGCACCGCAACGACAAGAATTGGGTCATTCCGTTCTTGTTCTGGTTGGCGATCATGCTCCGCATCATCACATGCCATGTTCCCATCACCATCGTCACTAAGCCAATGCACTGGGTGTGGAACAACACCGGAGTCAGGATCGGAGAGCTGATCCCCCAGAAGCTGCGTGTTCCTGCTGGTGCCGCACTTACTATCGCCGTCATCATTGTTGGTTCTATGGCCAGCGAGGAGAGCGAGGACAACACGCGTGCCAACCGTGCTATTTCTCTTTTCGGTCTTGCCGTCTTCATCTTCGGTTTCTGGGCAACTTCCCGAAACAGGAAGGCGATCAACTGGCACACCGTCATTGTCGGAATGCTGATGCAGTTCATCATCGCACTCTTCGTCCTGAGAACTGGTGTTGGTTACGACATCTTCAACTTCATCTCTACACTCGCTCGTGAGCTCCTGGGATTCGCCAAGGATGGTGTTGCTTTCCTGACAACTGCCGAAATCGCAGCAAACACCTATTTCTTCTTCAGTGTCCTTCCTGCGATCATCTTCTTCGTCTCGATCGTCCAGCTCCTCTACTACTGGGGTCTCGTCCAGTGGTTCATTAGCAAGTTCGCTGTTTTCTTCTTCTGGGCGATGAAGGTCTCGGGTGCCGAGGCTGTTGTTGCTTCCGCCTCGCCTTTCATCGGCCAAGGTGAATCCGCTATGTTGATTAGGCCTTTCGTCGCCCACTTGACAATGGCCGAGCTTCACCAGGTCATGTGCTCTGGTTTCGCTACCATTGCTGGTTCCGTCCTTGTGGCCTACATTGGAATGGGACTGAACCCTCAGGCTCTGATCTCCTCTTGTGTCATGAGTATCCCAGCTTCGCTGGCCCTGTCTAAGCTTCGTTACCCCGAGACTGAAGAGTCTCTTACCGCTGGACGCGTCGTCGTTCCCGATGACGACGAGCACAAAGCTGCCAACGCTCTCCACGCCTTTGCCAACGGTGCTTGGCTCGGTCTCAAGATTGCTGGTATGATCCTCTCCACACTCCTGTGTATCATTGCACTCCTTGCTCTGGTCGATGGTCTTCTCACCTGGTGGGGCCGCTACATCAACCTCGATGGCGAGTACGATCTTACCCTTGAGCTCATTCTCGGATACGTCTTCTACCCGGTTGCTTTCCTGCTTGGTGTATCTCGCCAGGGCAACGATCTGCTCCTTGTCGGTCGTCTCATCGGTGTCAAGGTCATCACCAACGAGTTCGTTGCCTTCACTATGCTTCAGGCGAACGACGAGCCCGAATCCCCATACCACGGACTTTCTCCTCGGTCCCGCCTCATCGCCACCTATGCGCTTTGCGGTTTCGGTAACATTGGTTCCCTTGGTACTCAGATCGGTGTGCTCAGCCAGATCAGTCCTGGTCGCAGCGGTGATGTTTCTCGGCTCGCCATGTCTGCTCTCATCTCTGGTGTCTTCTCGACATTGTCCAGTGCCAGTATTGCCGGTTTGGTCGTCACTGACCAGGCGAAATTCTCGAGCGGTGCATAAGCGTATCGGGAGAGTTTGGGGTTTGGCGTTGAGGAGGTACCATTTGAGGAACCAAAATGTAATGTTAGTTGACTGTTGATGAGCGTATACCCAACCACGTAGAGTAGTGGTCAAGAAGCAATGGTTTCACATCTAAAAGCTGTGTTCTGTGTCATCGAGTGTGTATTCGTGAAGTGGCACAACGTGTGCTCTTATTGATTCTGTCGTGTGGAGCTCATCGCCATCAGCCGCCTTTTGCACGCAATTGCCCGCCCTTCCGCTTGTACAAGTCCGCCCTCAAATTTCCGAATGTAGTTAGCAACTGGACAGTGAGTGGAAAATCTTACTTCAGAATTTTCGACTACCTCGTCGGAGGTGACCGACAGTGGGTACAAAGGGACTCAGTTTGGCATGACCGAGTGTCTGGAACATACAGCAGACCCCAGGAAATGAGTGTTGAGGCATTGAATACTCCAGTCAATGTGCATCGTTCGTTGCCGTGAAGAGCTCGACCGCATCAGGTATTACAGCCGCTTTGCTTGTTAATCAATGTGGTGAGCGTGTAGCACGTATCTGTTACCTACGGTATTGCGCGGGCGACCGATTGGCATTGCTTGCTGTGCGTGCAGTTGTACCGATGGCTGGACGCACACTGCTGTTTTGCAAGATGGACGTGTCTTGGGGTTAGTTAAGCGGAAGCGAGGGTGGATTTCTGAAGCTGTAATCGCGTTGCACAGAACTTTCTGCGAATGAGTTTCGCTGAGCAACAGGAAATCAGCAGCGGTTTTGCTTGGCTTTCCACTCACCGGACACTTTCAAGAGATGTGCTGAGATGCCATTGACTCAAGTTCACATCTTCTAATACTCCGGGCGTGGTGTTGTGCAGCGGGTTAACATGCATGTTAGCATGGCAGGCACGCACGTGCATAGCGTGTTCGGCCTCGTGATGCACGCGGCGCGTGATGCACACCCCACCAACATTGACCTATACTGCGCACCCCCCCATAACTCAACCCCACGATGCCGTTAAAAGAAGCCCTCGCAGAGCTAGCTACTTTGAAGTATGGAGAACATTTTACGTATAAAGATCTTGCCCAGAAACACGGTTGTTGTCGCACTACGTTGAGCCGAAGGCACCAAGGTGTATGCGCGTCAAATGAGGTCAAATCAAAACACCAGCTAGTTCTCCACCCACGCGATGAAATAGAGGTTGTACAATACGTCAAATCACTTACCGAGAGACACCTTATGCCTACAAGAAAGATCCTGCGGAGAATCGTGAAGTCGCTGTGTCAATGGGAGCCCTCCGATCGATGGGTATCGCGCTTCCTTCATCGCTACCCCGACGACCTTCTCACAGCCTGGACCACGCCTATGGAAAAATCACGTCACGATGCTGCTTCATATGAATCCTTTAGCTCTTATTTTGACCTGCTGCACAGTACAATCAAGCAGCATTCAATAGAGCCTGAAAACACGTACAATATGGATGAGAAGGGATTCATGATTGGAGTGATGTCAAAGGGCGTCAGAATCTTCGATAAGCGACTCTTTGGGCGCCGGAAATACAAGCTAGCATCTCATGATGGCAACAGGAAGTGGGTGACAGTAGTAGGAGCAGTAGGAGCTGATGGTTATGCGTTGCCGCCCGCAGTCATCTATCCTTCATCGTCTCTCCAGCTCCAAGAGAGCTGGGTGCAGCGCGTCGACGCAGGGAAACACGATATACACTTTGGTACCTCAGTAAATGGCTGGATAAATGATGCTCTTGGTGTTGCCTGGCTGAAGCAGGTGTTTGATCGCTATACAAGAGTAAGAGCGCGAGGGAAGTACAGGCTCTTGATCCTTGATGGCCACGGCAGTCACGTTACCCAGGCCTTCATCGAATACGCTCATGCTAACAAGATTCTCCTACTTATATTCCCTCCGCACGCAACCCACGCGCTTCAGCCGCTTGATGTAGCGTGCTTTGGGCCGTTGGCACAGAGCTACTCCATGGAACTCCTTCACCGCGGCCATACCACAGAGGGGTGGGTGCCTGTAGGTCAAGCTGACTTCTTCCCGCTCTTTTGGGCAGCTTGGAAGAAGACCTTCACCAAAGACCTCGTTGTACAGGCCTTTAAGTGTACTGGAATCCACCCACCAGATGCCGACGTCGTGCTCAAGAAGTTCAGAATACCAACACCAAGGACGCCTAGCACGACCTCAGAGCCTACAGGGCCTCAGCCTGCACCAGGTTCACCTAGTTGGCGCAAGACGCAGCGGCTACTTAAGCGTGCAAGAGAAGAGGATAGGTCCAGTGCTGATGAGGCAGTTGATCAAGCCCTTCACCAACTCCACGTGCGATTAGAAGTCCAAGAAGCTCGGATTGAAGGCCTAGAAGAGGCTCTAAAGGCTAATAAGAATAAGAAGAGAAAGCGGAGGGTACTACCTTTGCAACCTATTGACGGTAATGACAGTGGTGGTGCAGTCTTGTGGAGTCCTTCACGCATTGAGCGCGCGAAGCAAGAACTCCAGGCAAAAGAGGACCTAGAGCGCGCTGCGGAGGCAGCAAAAGCTACTAAGAAGGAGCTTCAACACCAGAAGAAGCTTATTCAAGCGAAGGAGAAGGAAGATAAGCGTGTTGAGCGAGAGAAGAAGAAGGTATTGACAGCTAAGGCACAGGCTGCAAAGCGCGCTCAAATTGAGGCTTGTAAAGAAGAGGCTCAGCGCAAGAGCAACGCAGAAAAAAGTACCCAATTGCCTAAACAGGCTAAGAGTAAGGCCTCACAGAGATCTCAGTCAAAAGTAACAAAGAATCGTGGTGGTGGTGCTGTGCGAAGGCAGGTGGCTGCCCATAAGGCGCCCTTACCACCTTCACCCACAACAACGTCTACTGGCCGCACCACGCGTCCTCCAAAAAAACTGTGGTAGCCAAAAGTTTCGCAATAGTCTATATAGTAATCCACCAACTTATCTCGCGATAGTAGCGTTGTGGTGTCGATCAATAACCTCACTTATTCTGGGGTGCGAAAGTTGGTGGGGTGTGCATCACGCGCCGTGTGCATCACGAGGCCGAACTCGGTACACGATAGTCGCACATTTGAACAGCATCGACAGGATTCGTTCAAGTGAGATGGGTGCCAAAACGGTAGTACTACGAACAGCCTAGCGCTTACCTGACTTGGCCATCATTCAGGATGACTTTCGAGCACTTTCCACTCTTAGACGAGACGTTCATTCAAAGTTCCTCGATCCCTTACTACTAAATACGGTGATAACAAAGTCCTTCTTCTCGCTATGTCGTCACCTCCTCGCAAACAACACCGGAAGGCTCGGACCGGGTGTCGCACGTGCAAGTAAGCAGTCGCCGCTTCTATTATTCCCTTCAACTGATCTTGAGCAGGAGACGACGTGTCAAGTGCGACGAAATGTTTCCAGCATGTCTACGGTGTGTAAAACTCGGCCAAGTATGTGATGGCTATGGTGTTTGGGGTGGGGGAGGTGCCTTGGAAGGAGACATCTGCACGGCACCCATATCAACCTCAAGCGACTCCCTGGGGGCTATAGCGAGTACGATGTGCTGTGACCCATCATCTAGCCCACGACTCCGTGTCTCGTCCGAAGAGCAGTTCTATCTTGAATGGTTCATCCACGGCACGGCAGGAACGCCGCCCCGCATTTTTAATTCGTCATTTTGGGATCCTGCCATATTGCAAGCAACGGCTCAAGAGCCGATGGTCCTACAAGGATTGCTCACTTTGAGTGCTGCGCACAAAAGGCATGTTTCTGATCCGGCCAAGCGTTCCAGAGAAGGACTCCCACCTGATGCTCTCGAAATCTTCCTCTTGAAGCACTACGGAAATACGATCAAAGGTCTGCAGAATTACCTGGGCGGTGACGCAAAGATACCGAAGGCAAAGTGGTCCGTGGCGGCGATCATGTGTTCGATACTGGTCCTGATCGAGTTGATGCGCGGTCGTTTTGAAGTGGCTTGCGTTCACCTCGAAAGTGGGGCATACATTGCCCAGCAAATCGCCAAAGAACCCGGTCAACTGGGCATCAGTCGACAGATCACTCAGTTCTTTGTTCGCCTTCGCGATCAGACGAAGATCTTTCGTCATAGAGTACCCAAGCAGAGGCCGTATTCAGCTCGCCTGACTACAACCCCTGTGTTCGACCTTCGCTTCTCTTCACCCACAGAAGCCGCCCATTACCTGGACGACCTCACTGAGCAAGTGGCGTATCTGGCACAACAATCGAGGCAAATGTCGAAGATGACGACAGCGTCTCGAGTCAGTTCCGTCATGCATCATGATACATGCCATTATTTGCTCTCTTGCTTCGAATCGTGGTATAATGCCTACAATTCGACTTTAGCAGAACAACGCCTCAACATCTCATCAAGCGATCTGACTGCATACGAAGCGCTTCTCAAGCGTTACACAGTCTCCGTGGATATTGGGGAGAGATTTCTCGGTTCTAGCGATGCTGTCGAAGGTGACCAGTCAGACTTGTTGGCCGACCGAGATCACTTCCGGGCGACATGAGAAGTAGACACCTGATTCTCTTTGGTCAGACCAGAGAAAATACGATAGACATCCCACGTTGAGCGACTGCGCTCAATATTATTGAACCCGGGCCACCGGTGTTCACAACCAATTACCTCAGCCGACCAACAGCCAAAGAGTCCCGGTACCCATCAACGAAGCCAAGGTCCTTATCCGGTGATTCCTTGGAGGCTCTACTGGACAGCATCCGATTGTCTTTTATGGTTCTGTTATCCTCATCTCCAGAATCACAGCGCCGTTCACCTACGCACTATCGCCTCCAATACTACGTTTTCCATCTCTACCACGATGTCCCACGATGTACCACGATGTGTGATCCAGGAGATCGTCACGTACCAACAGTAGTCATCCGAACGAGATGCTCCACAAGGACCCTGGAGATTTGCATTGTGGCAGATGATGCACGAGTAAGAGCGCACGGCACCGTTGCATCAAGTCCTCGTCTCTACAGAAACAACAAGAGGGATGGGTGTTGATGTATGGGAGCCAGTTTTCAGAGGCAAATTTTCCGCTCGATGCAGACAGGTTCAGCATTCCTGAGGATATCGCATAAGACAACGTTTTGACTCGATAGATTCGGGACGACCACGTCAACAAAGCAAGAAACTTCTTCTATCAGGGTAGGATTGAGTACGAGAGATCGCCTGAACTCGTACAATGGCTTACCGCAGTCCTACCCGCTCTTCAGGAGGTGAAGGCCCCTATACAGAACCAAGTCTAGGCAGGCTTCGGGGACTTCGTGACTCGAGCTAACTCCCGCTTACGGTCGACGGCTGTCTCAAGCGCTCCAAGTATCCTGGGACCGCGACCTCTATTGGCATTCTTGCAATATAGCCTATTCGTGCTTATCTGAGAGTGTTGATTGACGACTCTGCAGGATGGGTGAGAGTGCCCTCTTCGAGAACAAGCCTTCCAGATCAAGAAGTCAGACCTGATTCGAAGTTGAGGAACAAGATTACACAGCAATAACAGAGCGGCTGCATAAGGCTTTTGATCCGATACTCATATCTGTGAAGAGTTTGACGTCTAAACGATAGCGATCTCGACACGGGGCTCGCTGCTGTCAGTGAGGCTATCCGATGCTATCATCGCCTGCTTGAAATTGGTACATACAGGGTGTCCAATTGTTACTTCGTGGCTGAGAGACCTCATGCTGTTCCATCCGACCTGATGTTGGGTGCCCCCCGGCGCTCTCTGGAACGTGAGCTTTTCAATATTCAGGCAAATCAACACGAGCCGATGTTCGAGAACGAAGTAGTCATTACTACCCTCTTCTTGGGACTTGTTCACCACATGTCGAACCGGGAGATACGTGAGTGATTCGGACCGGTACGGCACGTTGTCGGATAAGAACGTCCACCCATCTGAAGCCTGCCATACCTTCTCGTACGAAGTTTCCAGGAATGGAGGCATCGTATTAGTCAGATTCGAACTGCTGTCATACTAGGTCTTCAAAGACGCTCGTCTCTGTGCTCATCTCTTCGTTTGTCAGTCTCAGAGTCCAGCTTGTGAGACCCATCTGAAGTGGTACCGCTCGACAGTCTGTGAAGCGATCTCGAAGTCGGATGGCAGCAGGGAAAAAACCAGACGTCAATAGAATCTAAATAAAGCCGTACACCGTTCAAAGACACAATGACGCCAAACGATCTTTTGTCTGCACTCGTAAATAATCTTCTTTTTGCAGGAATGAAGTGTTCGAGGTGACAGTGTACGCTTTTGGTATACCCAGCCATGGTTAGTCAAGCCAGTCTCGTAAATGTTCCTATGGGAATGTGGAAAATAGCTGGTCGAGATGAAGATAAAGGACTTCATGTTGTTGCGCACGTATCAGTCTTCCATACGGAGGGGTTGGCGAGGCCTCCGTAAGCCAGAGTCGGAGTCTAATGAGTCGGCAGCTGCAAGCTTGATGGTGGATGAGGCGTAAATAGACCCCAACCCCACAATCTCTGTTGCAAAATCTTCATCTCGAATCGTTTTCGGAAGCGTGGTCACCCTGATCTGAGTTCGAAACCTGTCCTAGGTCTCGCGAGTAAGCATGACAATCTTGCGTACGCCCTACCGGTAACCGAGTGTGGCGTAGGGGTGCCTTTCTACTCCTCTTATTGAAACTAGCTTATTGTCTCATAAGCCTGGCTTTGCATTGAGATCCAGTAAGCAACTCAGGTTGCATTTACCTATCTCTAGACTATAGCCTTCAAGGCTTTTTAAGCACCGTTCGAGCCACCTGGTAATCAGCCGCAGACTGGCTGTAGAGCCGGTGCTTAGCGACCACCTGAAGCTGAAGGCCTCTCGTGAGATTGTCTCAGCTTTGCGCTGGACACTTTCTTTACCTGTTACTTCCGTGTCGCGATGTACTTGTTTGACCTTGGAGACGCGATTGATAGTGACATACGCTATGAAGGATACCGTACGATACAGTTTCTCATGGTCTCCTTCCCCATCATTCATCTGATTGGCGTCGATAAGCAGCAGGCTCCAGGCATCAAGCTCCGCTTGTTGTCCACAAGGGTCAAACTACTCGTGCTCTACTTCGGTGCCTAGAATGATACAAAGCTGGGACTCGTGTCTTGTCGCCCAAAGTTCATCGGGCAAATGAATGCCCTTCACCAAAAGAGAACAAATATGGCAACCTCCTGTAGGCGAGGCTGGGAAGTGGTTATACTATGATAAGTGATATGGTACTCGAAAGGCCCCCGCGTAGACCAATAGCATTCTGATTCGAGATGCTACACCTTTGATCAGGCCTTGGGTACGGCGTGGACTTTGTAGTAAGCCTGGGTGCCAGAATTTTCTGAGATCTGAGATATCCAGGGCCCTCCTTGCTGGCAACTTGCGACGGTGCGTAGACACTGACGACTCTCTGGCACGCCTCGCAAAGCTGATACGGGCTGGCATCAGCCTCAATCCTGCTGCCGTCTTCCATCTTCAGCGGTGCCCTGGCTCTATTAGAGCGTTGAAGATATGCTGTGCTCTATATTTGTTCACCAAGGCTACATACCTGTGTTAGATTCTCACGTTGCTGTATGTACAACTCTTGGGCATTTTAAAAAAGCTCGACTCTAGAAAGCTGAAGCACAGCAGCGGCAATTCGATACGCCAGCCTACTTGCTGCACACAACGCAAAGCACACCCCTACATGTGACACATTGCATTCGCTTCTTGTGACTTTATTGTGCCAGGAAGATTACGTTCGCCCTGTCATTCCGATGCGCGTGAACAGAGTGCGCTGCTCAGGACACCGCAGCGGTCACACCAGGGCAGTGGAACGTGCACAGACGCGAACCGCTCGAAGCCCCAGCTCCCCGCAACGCGATCCAGTGGTCTCGACATACAACATGTAGTTCACCTCGAGGTACACCTTCAAGGTGTTTACAGTCCCCAATGCCTACGCGTGCGATTAAGGCGATCTTCTACACGCGCTTTCATCATGAAAAGGGTGAGCTCCTTCCATCCATAATAGAGCTCGAAGCTAATATCCACAGGTTCACGCGTCCTTCACCAGGTACCTGCAGGCGCCATAACCCCCTCGACTTCGCCCTCCGCTCTTCCTGCACCGCTATTTCAGTTCTCATCGGTGACACAATACCTCATACCCACACAGCAGTTTTGCGACCGCCTCATTACCTGTTGTGTCAACCACCACCGGATCATTGGCTACCCTGTCTGCATAAAAGAGGAGAAGAAGTACGAACGTAATGAGTTCATCTTCAATTTCTCTGTCGTGATTAGTGAAAATGAGGCAGATTGGGCTTGCTATGGACAGGTGGTGAGGAAGCTAGGGAGACTGCTGAGAGGATTAGAGGAGCAGGGAGGATTTCTTAGCAAAGAAGAGGATGGGGTTTGGGAGGATGAGAGCATTGGATTTGGACTTGGGATCGGAGGTGGTAGCCTGGATGACAGCATCGGAGGTAGTGGGTTCGGTATAGGCAGCGGCAGTAAGGTCTTTGCGCTGTGTGAAATGGTACTCGAGGACTTGAACAACTATGCGGAATGCATGATACCCATTGGTAACGATCCTTCTACTCTGGCTGCTTTCCCTTCTGCTGACTGAGCTAGACGACTCAAACACGATAAATCTGAAGCTCTTCCCTACAAGACCACCACCCCCACCTGTTCTCGCGCACCAAGTCCCACTTCTCACGATGTCGCTCGCTGGTCTGCAGTCGCCGATCTCCTCAGATCTTACATTGAACCGCGTCCTACCGTACATCAACGGCGTGAACTCGATATCGCGAATCGCTCAGCTCGCGGACACAGACCTCTCCTTGACAAGGAGAGCGGTGCAGCACTTAGTGTATTATGGGTGCCTGGTGCTCCTTGATATCTTCAGCTTCAGTGCTATCTATGCGCCAACCGCGGAGATAGGAGGCTTCATTGTCGACGACGATGTCAAGGAGGAGTGCATGCGATATGTCAGGGCGCCAAAGCTGAGAGTAGGATCCGCGGCTAGCAAGGTTACAGTTGGACGAAGCGAGTCTGAGAGAAGTCATGATGATCGCAGCTCCATCTCATCTTCAGCATCGCAACATAGCGAGACTGCCAGCTCGGCTATACACATCTCAGACTACGATGCTGAGGAGCAGCAGCACGATGATCATGACGAGTCGCACATCGAGTACGAGACGCTGATCACTTTATACACCTCATTGCGACAAGGCCTTACATTGAGGAGCTGGGTCCTTGACAATCTCGACCTGTTGAGTGGCATCGACATCCGCCGTTTCATCACATTCGGTATCATCAAAGGCTTCCTCTACCGCGTGCACAAGTATGCCTACGCGACCTCCACAGTGCTGCCTCCAGCGCCACCCACGAGTCTCCAAACATCAGCTGCACCATCTACAGCAAATATGAGGGACTCCGACACTACCACCATTCGTGGTAATGGTCATCACCCTTCGATCACAAACCTGCATTCCCATGCGCAGCATCCCTCGTTCTCCATACACCGGCCATCGATAGCCTCGACGACAAGTCTCAATCCACATTTGGCGAATACGCATCACCACCACAAAGCGCCGAGTGTATCGCGGAACCAGGAGCTGAAGGACATGGATGAGCTAGTCAGTGACAGGGAGAGAGAGAGCGGTCTGCCCTTAGTCAGGTTTCTGGATGGCATGCATTGCTTTGACGAGATCTGCAGCGAATTATCGCTACCAGAGAAGGTCATTGAGGGCAAGATCAGAGGAGTCGGTGAGGGTCTAGGGGTGGTTATACATCGGTGATACCCATAATTGATCTTCAATAATTGCGCGACCAGCACCCACGAGTCTCATCGTGAAGCAGCAAATGATCTCGATCTTCGGCCACAGAAAAGAGATCGTGGAGTAATTGCGGGCCCGTGTAGCCTCACTCCTGCCTTCTAGAAGCAATTTAGAGAGAATGTAGCGGGGTCTCCACACCCACATGACCGTCAGACCCATGCTTCAGTCCACACGACCAAGCCTGAAGCAGCGGGCCCCGCATGTGTTGTCTGCGTGATGCACGTCATCCATACAACATTGTGAGGCCACAGATCTCGAGACGTGTGTTGACGTGCACGTGGGCTGCTGTACAGATGTGCTTCCGAGTCTGACCCGTGTGGAGACCAGGTTGGGACATTGGGCGCTCAACAGTGGCCCTTTGGCTGGGTAAGCTGCGTGGAGCTGCATTACAAAAGCAAGCAAATGACCCTGAGCTATAAGGGCAGTAAGCTGGCAGACATATTCGTACCTCTACCCTGTCTATCTTGCTCGATTGCCCCATTCCGAAGCTCATAGAGTCTTTTCGACGATGCTCACCCTCCTCAGCGCCGCAACACTCGCCCTCATTACCGGCCTCAAGCTCACAGCACTTAGCCTGGTCTTCAAATGGATGGCACGATACTGAAGTTCTTCAATCCCGTTCTCATTTCAAGCGCTCTCAGCGCGTTCCGCGTCAAATTCGGCCTCTACTCGCTCGAGCCCAGGCAACATCAGGCAGGAATGAGGCAAAAATCACGACGCACTTCGGCGAGCACCCACAAAGCGCACTCTCACTCTACGGCCCATGCTCGATAATAGATCCCAATATCCACAATATTGGGCTCGGAGATTTGTGAGTCAGGACGTGTGACAGCGGGATAGATCGAGCGTGTTAGGAGGAAGCGGAGCTGCGAGCGAGCAAGTCGCAAAATCGCTCTCAGGCCAGCTACCGCCCTGGCGACTGGCCTCTTGCGCAGTTTACTTGCAGGTGTCGGAGTTGAGTCCGCATGCACATCCAGTTGTGCGCAGTGTGCATCGACGGGTTCGTCGGATGTTGGCCCGAACGGAAACGTTTCCGATCGAGTGGCTTTATGAGAGGATGTCGGAGGGAAGAGGCGGAAACTCCCCGCATTGCGTGATACCCCGCAACACCGATGCCGGCATCACGAGAAGTGATGTGACGATGCTGGGCGGTGTCTGGCTCGCAGACACCGTTAGACACCGTACTTAGTATTGCATCATCGTGGAGCACACAATCTATCCTGCTCCGAATACGCATATCTTCGTACCTCCTTATCTCACACCACGCAAACCTTGGTATACTATTATGGCTGCCGACACAGATGCCTTTAGCGAGCTACCTATTTTGCCGCTCGTTCAGGCTCTTGACCCAAAGACAAAGCCTCAGTTTCTTGCGGACCTGCGGTCGGCGCTACTGAATGTGGGGTTCTTGTATTTGAGTCAAACAGGGCTGCCCGAGCAGCTGGTCACGGACGTGATTCAGGAGTGCATAGGCTTCTTTGAGAAACTGCCAGAAGAAGAGAAAGAGAGGATTGAGATGAAGAATGAGAAGAGTTTTTTGGGATGGAGCAGAGTGAGTTGACATCTCATTGCTGTTTCAGTCTTGACTTGGAAGTTGTTTTGTTTCGTACGATGCTTGAATGCTGGTTGAACGAACGATCTATAGTCTATCGGTACTCGTACAGTCGTATGCTAGGCTATGCTCGGCTGTGTATATGCATATGCAGTAAAGGAGAAGAAAAGAGACGCTGGAGATATTACTAAAGGTAGGAAAGTTGGAAGACAAAACCACTAAACAGACATCCTCCTTTTCATCAAGCGCCAAAAAGCAAACGCAGGTATCGTCCAACATGTATTTACCAAGAAGACTACCGTGTAGGGTCTTGTAGTCATTCTGCCATTACGTCTTCCTCCTTTTGCTTCGAGCAACGTCGAATAATTGCTGACAGTCTCCAAGCTCGACAACGAGACCACAGCACTGAACACGGATCACCGAGAACAACTCGACCTGTCGACACCGCATCCGGTTCCAGGACCAGAGGCACCATTGTACTACAATCTTCTTGCGCCAAACCAATGGCCGTCATCACAACATCTCCCGGCTTTTCGCCCAGCATATGAGGAGTACATGCGTCGAATGTCTGACATCTCCAATCTCTTCACGTCATTGATTGCCGAAGCGATAGGACTTCCCGCTGATGCGTTCAGCCGATTTTTCGATGAGGGACAGCAGCACAAGCTGAAGATCGTGAAATACCCCGAAGTCGACGTGCCAGATCTACCAGCTGGAGCTAGCGAGATCGACAGGAAGAAATGGGAGATCAAGCGGCAGGGCGTTGGTCCGCACAAGGACAGCATGCTCACCAGCTACTTGCTGCAAGCCAGCAACCAACCAGGTCTGCAGGCACAGAACGCCAAAGGGCAGTGGGTCGACTGCAAGCCCATCGATGGGACACTGGTAGTTGCAATCGGCCAGGGAATGGAGGCTTTAACAAATGGTGTCTGCGCGTCAACGACACATCGCGTGCTTAGTCCGCGGAAGGGTGAGGGCGCGCGATACTCGGTTCCATTTTTCCAAGGCGTGAGCTACGATGCTAAGTTCGAAGCTATGGATGTCCCAGAATCCGTTCTCAAGCTGCGCGACGAAGCTCGTAAAGCCAGGAAGGATGACGTCGAGTTCACATTCGTCAAAGGCAAGTGGGGGCACTTGGGAGAGGCTACCTTGATGAACAGGGTGAAGAGCCACCCGGATGTCGGAGAGAGGTGGTATCCAGAGCTGCTTCGGCAGATCAGAGCACAGCAGGCAGCAGCGGCAGCAGCGGCAGCAGCGTAGGTGCAACTGCCGACAAGCTCAAACAATAACAAAGAAACATTGTTGCATTTCATCCCCGCTCATAGATTCTCAAACAGGAGACTATCGATTTATGCGTGCGTGCATCATCGCGCAGGCCACACGACGACGCAGGTTGCGGTGAGCTGATGTCCGCTGCAGGTGCCTCGACAAAGCGGAAGTTTTGCCAGATGCATGCGCACGGGTGAAGTCGGATAACTCCACATTCCGAAACGCCATTGGCTGCAGCAGGTGCCAGGTCCACGTCGTCGGCTCGAGCGGGCTGCCCGCCTAAACTGCGCTAGTGACCCTCGTGGAGAGCATCGCTCGCTTGGCGTAGGGCATTTTTCTGCTGGCCTCGGCGTATCGGCGGGAGAAGCATCGGATGACGGTAGCCGCACGCCAGACGATGGCCGGCTAAGAAGCACCATAGATAGGACGCAGGAACGACCGTGTATTTGATATTGACGTGTTTCATGACCCTTACAGACTACTGTAACCGTGGTAGAGCTGCGCGGCTTACAATCGCAGTGCTGTAGCGTGTTCCACTTTGCTCTCGGTGTTGGTGTCGAGGATCTCGGCGTACTGTCTGTTTTGGGAGTCAATCTCGGAGTAAACTGAAGCGAACAGCGCCTGTAACCTTGTATCCACGGAACATTCCACTTGCAGGTGACCAAGCTCGCGTCTCCACCTCTTGAGCACCTTTTGGCAAGGGCTGTTGGCCCCTAATAATTCCATGGTCCGTATTATGGGCACCTAAGCGGATCCTTTCTGCAATCCTGCTTCCTGCTGACTGCAATCCTGCCTTGAGTGGATCCTGCGCGTTGCGTTTCATTTCGATTAATGCCGTGCGGGGACAACCTCGAAGGTTTGCCCAGTCGTTTCTGGTCATGCTTTCGCTATTTGATTAACTCTTGAACATTGCGCACAATTTGGTCCGAGAAGAGGATGCCATCGTGCTGCTACAATCGCCGTCGTAGCGCCGGTTGGCATGGATACCTTGTCCGGCAGCGACGATATCGATCGCGAGGTCCTTGACGATGTTGGCGGTAAACTCCTCTGCCGTGAGCCCGGACACTACTCTGACCGGTGAAAGTGCTCGTACCGATGCCGTGATAGAGATCCATCATGTTGCTAGTCGTTCCAAGACCCTGGTCTGGGTGGGCGAGCCGCGAAGCTTGGATGAGGTCGAAATCGAAACAGTGTATATGTCCGACTTCGACATCCCTGCAGCTGGGATCTGTCCGCGGAGAATTACGTGATGCTTCGACGTCCGCTCAATGTTCGACCTTCATATTTGGCTGCATGTACATCATGTGTTGCCCAGGTTCTCCCATCATCTGCGGTTGAGGCTGAGGGTGCGAGTGAGACGCGTGGGCCATCATGGGCATTTCTCCAGGGTGACTAACTTGCGGTGCATAGCCTGGATGAGCATATGCGGGGTACGGTGCAGAAGTCTGCTGCTGCGCATGTGGGTGCTGCGGCGGCGCCTGGTGATTCATTGGAACGCTCATATGACGCTGGTATTCAGATGGGTGTGGCGAAGGGTGCGAAGTCGGTGTTCCATAGCCTGTCATCTGCATGGGTTGAGAAGTGACCAGCGGCGCATTGTCGAGAGGATAAGACATAGCACGCGCGTTGCTCTCCATACCGTAGGGGGTAGGGTAGGGCTCAACGGCGTGAACTGAAGGGTGCTCAGCCATCGAGACTGCATGGTGCTGGGGATGCGATGATGGGTGGGGACTCCAGCGCGTGTCGTGGTGAGAAGATGAAACGTCCATGGGCGCAGGCGCCTCACCGTGTGGTGAGGAAACGTGATGAGCGTATGAATGTTGTGTCTGCCAGTGACCAGCTTGGGAAGCGGGCGTCGCAATTTCAGGAACTGAGTGGACACTGCGTGCTGTTCCAGTGGAAGACCTGCGCGGCTGGCTGAGCATTTGAACGCGATCACTGGGCGAGGGAGCGCCTGCTATGTTTCTGGTCAGCCATCATGCACCAGATATCACATGCGTTTCACGAGAACGATAGATTGTTCTCGTCACGCCGAACAGTAATTGAGCCGTTGTCGTTGTGAACAACGCACGTCGCCTGGATAGGAAACCACCTCAGGTTCGACGACGTTGACACACGGAAGCGTGCATAAGAGAGGCTCGGCTGCACAAAACGGGTGCGGGCCGAAAGCC
Source organism: Didymella arachidicola (assembly GCA_016630955.3). Lineage (NCBI taxonomy): Eukaryota > Fungi > Ascomycota > Dothideomycetes > Pleosporales > Didymellaceae > Didymella > Didymella arachidicola. Next base: position 543,528 of record CM050002.1, on the reverse strand, counting down.
CAAAAAGCAATGAAGTGAAGCCACTTGACTCAAGCGGGAACTTTTCATCTGTGCTCTGAATACAAAAGAAATTCATCACATACCTGTGGTGTGCTCGGGGACACCCAGGGTGGAGGGCCCGTGGCCCATGCGTGCGCGAAGCATAGCGTTCTCTTGCTCCAGCTCATCGTTGCGGCGCATGATATCAATCATCTTGGAGGAAGAACTGCTCTCGAGCTGGGTTTGAAGGTCGCGAACCTGGCGCTCAAGAGATTCGATGTGGTCCTTGGTTCTCTGACGAATGGCTCGTTGTGCTTCTCGGTCGTTGGCCCGCTTCCTCTCGAGCTGGGCGGCGGTGAGTGTGTTGACGCTGCGAGTTCCTGCTCTTGAGGGGCGCTTCTTGCCGCCGGACATCTTCCGCGATTCGCTCTCAGAAGAGTGTCCGTCGTAGGACATGGCCTTCTTGGAGTCGTCCATCATGTGGGGAGGCTGGTAGTTGGAGGTGCTCATGAAGTCGCTCCTGTAGGCGATAGGATCACGGTAATGGAGTACTGAAGTCATCGAGGATCCGCGAGGGGCGGTGAGTGTATTAGGCAATTCTCGTTGCTATGTCAGCGGGCCCAATTGACAGGCGGTCCAAGCGTGAGACCGTATCAATGAGGTGAAGTTGCGACGGGCTGTTCCTGTAATCCCAAGATCAGGGTATTGGGGAGGGTTAATGTAAGGTGTGCTGCACGCGCACAGATGACCCACAGACGTGGTAGCTCCAAGTGAGTCGTGAGTCGTGATGTAAAAAGGGCTTGGGACAGCGGAGATTACAAGAGTGGACGGGAAAGCTAGAAGGGTGAAATGTCAGGAAGGAGGCAGGACATGGCTGGCATGAGCCTATAACCTGTTCAGTGCTATCAAAGCTGGTGAATAGCGTCTCTGCTTGTGCCTCTTCCCTGGCCCTGCACTAGTGCTTGCGTTGCATCCTGGCTCCTGGCTGTAGCCACACGCACACGTGGGTTTCTGGGGAATCGTTTCACTTTGGCCACTAGGGTTGGCACCATGAGGTTTGGTGCCTGACAAGCGCTGATCACGCAAGCTGGAAGCGTCTGCGTGCAGACCCTTTGCAGGCCTCTCGCGGCATCATGTTGCATGTGTGGCTCCCAACGGCAGCATGCGTTGGGGGGAAGACGCTTGAGCTGCCCCGGCTACGGAGCCTTTAGTGAGCCTCACCCTGCGTCCGGCGAGTGCAGTGGCTGTTCTGGAAAGGCACCACAGGCGTCTAGCTCGAGGCATTACAGCGCACTACTGAAAGTGGCCGTGGCCGAAGCTTCCTCACCTGCGCGACACTAGCCCCTCGGCCCACCTTACCCAGAAGACACGGATAGCGAGCGTCTCCACTAAGAAAGCTTGCGACGACGGCCACCGTGAAGGTCGAGGGCGAGGGTGCGATGCGGTTCTGCTGAACGGGTTCCGCACATCCACACCTGCCCGGTCCGCCGCATCGCCGCCGAGTTAGTGGTCGGATAATGCAAGCTGCAGCACGCCTCAGTGCCCAGTCAGCAGCTCGAGCGGACCGATCTGTGACGTTTCGTGGCGTACCATGGCGTGGTGCTCATGCTAAGCTACCTCAATTTCTCACGGGCTCGCGACTAGACAAGCTAGCGCGCGCCAAGGCCGCTCGCACGTGGTGGCCATGCACAGTGGCCCCGCCTCGGTCCACGCCCAAAACTCTCTTGGTGTGCCCTCGCCGCTACTGTTCGGACCTCTCCACCCAGATATAGGCAGAAGAGCTAGAGCGTTATCCTCTTGGAGACCCTGCCAACTGCAATTCCATTATGTTTCGATTGCGGGCCTATCTGAGTCGTCGGTCAAGGGCAGCGGACGACGGCGGTCGATCGTACTGAACACCTCCTCCGGACGACTCACAGCATGATCTGGAAGGCAAGTTCCGTCCTCCCGTGGCGGGAGCCCGTGTAGTGTCTGCGAACTCTGCAGGTGCTCAGCTGGAATGGCAAACAGGTTCAGTCTTTGCCGAATACGTGACCACCTACAGATCACCGCCTGCAAAGTTTACCAATGATGTCGCCGACCTTCACTGCCACCATTGCGTTTCAAGGTACGTGCTCGACCTGCATGCAGGCTCGCTGCACTTGCGTCCTGCGCTTCCAACAGACATGGGCAGCACGTGGAGGAAGTTACACATGAGGTAAGGCCTCTCCGCTATACGCAGGCATGTGTTTTCCGAACCTGTAGTTGGGCGCGCGCAAAATGAGATGAAGCTTGGGCCAGGGTCTGTGGTGCGACCGTTCAGTGAGGGCCTAAATCCAGTGAACTGTGCTCCGCTCCCAATAAATCGTGTGGCTTGCTATGACATCTGCACGGGCATTTGGTAGACGCGTTGCACGCAACAGACGGCAAGAACAGCTCTGTGACATCCTCAAATGCCGATGTGCAGGAACGGCAGGCAACCCTCACTGACGGCCGGAAGGAATGCCAGCCTATAGCAGCATTAGTCACCGAACGGACAGATCTTCAACGTCGGATGTTGACCGCTCGTCACAGATTATCTTCATGCCTAGGTCGATCATATTGCTGTGAGGTATTGAGGCTGTGCCAGGGCTAGACAACGACGGAGCCAAGCTCGGCGTCCTCCTGCTCGCCTCGTTGTCACGCATCTAGACGGGTGATTTTAGAGATTTCCGCTGGCTCTAAAAAATTATCCTCCAGTCCCTCCCGCTCCCAACGACAGCTTGGCGATGATATTGGGCGTGGTTGAATGTCGGCAAACATGGAAGAGCGAGCCAAAGCATGCACATCGGATGCGCTAGGCCAATTGGCCGCGGAGCGACCGCGAGCCGCGATGAGAGAAAGGACCGGAGCGGTAGCGGACGGAGTCTGAGAAAATCACGTTCGTCGTGATGCACGTTCACCGCCAGACAGGGATTACCAGCTCCAGTCCACTACGCGGCACACTTGACGCAAATTGAGACCAGTTCGAGTTTAGCAACGTCATTGCGAACAGTCAGGAGCGAACACTTCGATATACTTGAGACAGCTATAGCTGCACGTCGTTGAAATAGGCGTCGACGTATGTTATAGCTGCTTCAGACTGCGAAAACATGCGAGGTATCTGCGAACCTCTGGCGGCGAAGGCCCAGTGACAACCTCCTTCGCTGATACGCGCCTCCTCGTAATTTTGGACGCATACCCCAAAACATGGTGCTGAAAGTAGTGCCGAACTCGAGAGCGGTTCTGCATTTGGGCACCTGGCCAGCGACACTAGAGTACTGGACCCCTGAAACAACATCGCATCGAAGCTCAGTAGTCTGAACGCCTGAACGGTGAGAATAGACTCTCGCCAAGTTCCTATAGGGGGCGATCATGATCATAGCTTCGGCGCATCTAGCAACGGTCGAACCACAGATCTTGGTGCGATTGCTTGCAGCCCAAGTTACGCGTCTCGAACCTCAAATCTCATCGTGTGGAGAGCGGCAGATCGTGAAGTTGAACATGACAATGAAGGTGAATTGTGACTATCCGGAGACGGGAAAAGTGGCTTCTGGAAGCCTCATATGCCGGGGCTACATCCTCGCTTCACCTTACTCGCCGACGGCTGCATGTATGCTTAGTGTCCTAATAATGTCGTCGAACCCGATTAGGTTCCCAAGAAAGCATGTTTGGGTCAACGTCTATGCTTCAACAACCGTTCACTAGATTGCGCAAGAATGCAAGAAACACGACATTGCAATGTGACGTCCGTTACAGACGTCAAAACACATGGCCGGCATCGTCCGTCGCACCTTGAAATCCTCCTAGTGCCAAAAAAAATCTGTTACAGCGGTCAACCAACAGCTTAGGCATCGTGGAACGAGACATCCGCCTACGCCGGCATTTTTCCATGAACTTAGAAATGCAGGCCGTGGACTATTTGAAGCGCTTTTTCTAGCGGCATGCCTCACCGGATACGAGGGCCACGAGGACAAATTCTGAAACATGCCCCCAAAGATTAGAGTTTACGGGAAGCCCAAGGGCCGGCTGGCATCTACGCATCATGATTATTCGATCGCGCTTCTAGCTCCGCAACTAGAAGGATACCTCAGATTACTTCACTCTGGTAGCTGCTCGGAGATATGAATGCGACGTTCATGGCGAAGTTCGGCGATTCGCGTAGTTCATGTCGTAGCATAGCGGGCGCGGCATCTCGTTGGTCGAACAGAAATGGTAAGGTGGAAACAAGCGAGTGGCTGCCCTGGACTGGATCTGCCGTCGCATTGCATCTGTAACAGCGCCGAATCGCCGACAGATGGCGTGCATCTTGGGCGGCAATGTCAGAACACCACGCGTGCGTGCGCCCCAACAGATGCGGAGAGTCGACATTACGCAAAGCATCTTACCAAAAGGGGCTGCATCCCCGGAGTCCCTGAAAGCACAGAAGAATGACTGCCGAAGTTCATTGTAGGGGCGCTAGAAGTTAACTAGAAGCTCAGGATGACATTCTCTGCAGCTCGTCTCTCTCTCTCCTGACGCCACACCCGTGGCGCGACCCAAGCAAACGAAATTGCCTACTCCTTTTTGATGTACTGATCGAAGATCTTTGAGATTTCGCGTGCGCTTTTCTTGGGGTGACGCTTCTGGCCGCCCTTGTAGTCAACATAGGTTACACCAAATCGTGTCGTGTAGCCTTCAGCCCACTCGAAGTTGCTGCAGGTATACCGTTAGTACATCGTGCTCCGCAGAATACTAGTGGAAACCTAATGGACATGACTTTGACGAACCAGAGCAAGGGCCCGGCTTGACAGATGTCTTTCCAGACTTCGCGTGATGGAATCTGGGTTGAGGTTCGGTAGCGATAAGGAAAGTGGGTTCACTCACTCCATGAGACTCCACGCCGAGTAGCCACGGACATCGACTCCGTCCAGGGCATGCGCTTCAGCAAGGGCGCCAATATAGCCTCGGAAGTACTCAACGCGGAACTCGTCGTTTAGCAGTTGCTCAAGGGGCAGCTCATTCTCTCCCTTGAGACTGGTTCCGTTCTCTGTGACATAGAATGTAGGTCCGCAATAGCGGTCGCTGAGCCATTTAATCAGCTTCCTGAATCCCAGAGGCATAGGTCTCAGCCACACGGATTGTGTCTCTGGGCCAATCCACTCTCCCTGTTTGTTCTGCATCAGAATCTCCAGGTTGCCTGCATGGTCATCTAGCTCTGGCTCAGTATCCTTATGCTTGATGTAATTCGCGCAGTAGTGGTTCATGCCGTAGAAGTCATTGCTACCCTTGACGAGTGCAGCTTCTTCTGGAGTCCATTCAGGCAATCTGTCTCCGAGCTGCTTACGCATGGAATCTGGGTATTTGCCGAAGTAGATTGGGTCGCCAAACCAGCAGATGGCGAACTCGATCTTGCGGTCGCATGCCTCACGATCCTTGGGATCCTCTGGATCCCACGGTTCGGTCCAGTCGCCTACAACACGTCAGCTGTCAGTTCGAGAAGCATACGCAGCTTCCACTTTAGCCGCCCCTGTGTGTGTGCGGCGTGGATTATACGCGGCCCTGCTGGAGGATTCGTGCCCAGATAAGGCACAGCAGTCCACTTACGCCTTGGAGAACACCACCGTACCCCCACATAAGCACGGAGAAAGGCCATGTGGCATGGGGAACATTCCGACATGCGGCACGGAGAAATCAATACCACGTGGAGTCACTCACCGTTAAGGGTGATACCGATTTGGCCTCCGTCTTGCTTCTTGAAGTCGTCGCGATACGCCTTGACTGCGGCGCCGTGGGCGAGGAGGAGATTGTGACCCACGATCCAGGGCTCCCTGCTGCTGTCACCCTCTTTGCTCTTACTCCTATCACTTGTGCGTCCTGGCGCAAAGAGGCCGGTGCCGTAGCCCAAGATGGAACTGCACCAAGGCTCGTTGAAGGTGATCCACAGTTTGACTGTCGAACCGAAGGCCTTGAAACACACCCTGGCGTAGTTTTCGAAATCCTTGACGAACTCCTCCTTGTTCAATAAGCCGCCGTACCGCTTGTCGAGACCTTCAGGAAGATCCCAGTGGAAAAGCGTTATCATCGGCTCGATGCCTGCAGCCCGCAAGTCCTTAGCGAACTTGACGTAGTGGTCAATACCCTTTTGGTTGATGGGGTCATTGCGTCCACCAAGCGGGATGATGCGGGACCATGAGAGCGAGAAACGGTAGGATTTAGCACCAAGCTCCTTCAACAGTGCAATATCCTCACCGGTGCGGTGGTAAGAATCGCAGGCCACATCGCCTGACTCTCCACCAGCGATCTTGCCGGGTATGCGGCAGAAAGTATCCCAAATCGAGTCCCCACGGCCGTCTTCGGCGGGAGCACCCTCAATCTGATAACTGCAAACCCTTATTAGCTCATACAGGTGACGTTACAACATCTGGGTGGGGTTTGATAGACGGCGGAGCTATCGAAGCACGCACCTTGCTGTTGCAAACCCCCACAAGAAGTCCTTTGGCAAGTATGAGTCTGGCATGTTGAAACGATAGTGTGCAATTGGCAATGCACTGTGCAAGTCGATAATTGCAGATAGACAATCAGACACTGAAGTGGGCTTCTGCACCTCATATACCGAGCGCTGGGTTGGTAGTTACCTGATTGGGTCACGGAGTGCGTCCCGCCGAAACCGTCTCTACGCGTCTACGTGACCTTTGCGGACACGAGTAGCACATGTAAACGCATCCTGAAGGCACAACTGCATTCAAGCGGTCGAACAGCCATTTCTCCGCGCCCTCAGTGGCCGGTCAAAGTACGGTCCCGCTCTCAATCACAGTCACTCGGGCTATGCTTACGAGGTCACGAAGCTGTACTTCGTTACTGCCGTGGCGGTCGCGATGTCCAAGGCGGTCAGTGGAGCCGCGGCCCGTCAAATCAGCCTGCCTTTTATCCAGCACAGCAGCCTCGTTGAGTTGGGGCTGGCATTGCTCATGGAAGTGGGGTGGCGGGGTACGGAGCGAGATGATGCGAGCTTCTGTCCTCTCCGACAAGTGAACCTTCAACGTGGAGTCGCAATGCTGCATTCCTTTTGCTCTCATTCGTGAGTGTCGGAACGAAATGACGATGCATCATCGATTCCAGCGGAACGATTGCTTTGGGAGTGATGGCAGTTGAGCGGGGATGCGCCGGGAAAGACGCTTTGCCTTGTTGAGAAGGGCTTCCGGAAGCTCAGTTCTTCACCATACCTTGAGACTTGCGATTCTATGTCGGAACCATCACTTATCAAGAGGAAGAAGCGGTGCAGCAGATGCTATATATAATGGACGCGGTTTTGGAAGAGAGGAGGCCATCCTGAGCCATACAGAGCACGTCGAGTACGTGCAGCGATTATCCTCCGCCATGCTTACCACGCTTCGAACCGTCCAAAGTCCGACCAGACGATTTGCGACACAGCTGCGCACAGCTACCACGCAGACGCAGAAGCGCGCTGGCGACATCTCTGATGCATTTGCGTCTCTATCTGGACAGGAGTTCAGGCCATTGACTCCCGAATATGCCGATCTCAAGGGTCGTCTGATCAAAGGCCGCGAGGACGAAGTACGAGAGTCTTGGGAGCGCTTACTCCGGGAACTGCGGGAAGAGATCCCGCTCATCGTAGAACTTGGCTCCAAAGTCATTCCTGAGATACATTTCAAGGACATCGACAATGCGCCGAAGACTTTCAACAGCGAGCTGAGGAAGAGAGGTGTGGCTGTTGTCAGAGGAGTAGTACCAGAACAGGAAGCACTACAATGGAAGGAGGACTTGCGCGAGTACATTCGCCAGAATCCCCAGACAAAAGGTATGAATATTCTATGGCACTGAAAAGACCGCGTTGACAATGTCGCAGCGTTTCCCGCAGATAATCCTCAGGTCTTTGAGCTGTTCTGGTCGCGCGTACAGCTGCTCGCACGGGGACATCCCAACGTACTGAAGACCCAGAAGTTCTTGATGTCATACTGGCACAGCAAAAATCCACATATTCCTATCTCGACACAGCACCCCATCAGCTACGTCGATCGTCTTCGAATGCGCCAACCGGGCGATGCCAAATTCGCCCTGGGCCCACACGTGGATGGCGGAAGCGTCGAACGCTGGGACGAGAAAGGTTATGGCCTGGGAAAAGTCTTCGACTCGGTCTGGAATGGTCGATGGGAAGACTTTGACCCCTGGGAGGCAAGCTGCCGTCTGCCGGTCAAGCCTGACCTGCACCAGGGCGTAGGAGCCTGCAGCGCATTCCGCATGTTCCAGGGCTGGCTGTCGCTGAGTACCTGCAGTGCGTTCGAAGGCACCTTGCTTGTCAATCCACTTTTGACCAAGGCGACCACGTACTACCTTCTTCGCCCCTTCTTTTCGCCGAAGCGAGGCGTTGACCAGGGTGCGCAGACCGCGTCCGAGGCCGTCACAAAGTCGACCGACTTCCTTGCCCCTGATAACTGGGATTTGGATGCTACGCCTTCACCTTGGGTGCACGGTGCCACGCCTGGACACGGACAGGAGCTCTCGCACCTGCTCCATCCTCATCTTGACTTGCAGAAGTCGATGATCCACATGCCAACCGTCAAGCCTGGTGACTATGTCGCATGGCACTGCGACACCATCCATGCTGTCGATAAGGTACATGGAGGCAAAGCAGATTCGAGCGTGCTGTACATCCCTGCTTGCCCCATGACCGAGGATAACGCGAACTATCTCGCACGCCAGCGTGAGACCTTCATCAACGGCACGCCCAGCCCTGACTTCGGAGGAGGAGTTGGTGAGAGCGAGCATGTCGGACGCATCAGACCTGAGCAAATGCATGAGCTAGTCGGTCAAGAAGGCTGCCGCGCCATGGGTCTGGAGGCGTGGGACAGTGATGCTGTTGGTTTGATCCCTGGTCAGAGAGTCATCTTGGACAGAGCTAACAAGATTCTCGGATTCTATGATTAGTCTGTAACCAGTGTTGTAAGGGCATGCACTGTATAGTATGGGTTGAGCCAATTTATTGATGTTCCTGCAGTTGCGTCTGTCTTTTCGCTGAGGTTGAGCCAATCGTCTAGGCAGCAGGGCGTTGCCTTCCTGCAGCCAGCTCAGCCACTGTTCATTACCCCGCCTACCTACCTTCTTACCGTGCTTCAGGCACATATCACAAGTGCAAGGCCCTGCCAGATATCTGAAGGTTTAGAGTGTTGCAGACTGCTCCGCGGCTTTGTAAAGTCGTAGCAGGGGCTCTGGACATCTCAGTTATGCAAACGTTTCAGCACACGCCTTTGGACCACAATGCACCTTCGATTCGACTAATATATGTCCTGCATGATCTGTCGCAAGACGGACGCATACAGTGGTGCACTATCACTCATGGTACAACAAATGACTTTTACAAGTGTTTGTCATATCGATGGGGTCCTCACGACTTACGACATACCGTCTTAATCAATAGTCTGCCTTTCCGGATTCGGCCAGGATTAGCAGGCCTCCTTGCTCTTGTGAGAGAGTCGGGGCCGGAAGCCTTTCTCCCATACTGGATCGATGCTTTGTGCATCAATCAAAGTGAAGCCAGAGAGTGTAGTCACCAAGTTGCGCAGATGGGCAGAATCTTCTCTAAAGCGGTCGAAGTCCATGCCTGGCTGGGCCACACGCCAAAGTTATCACATACCGCATATAGTTCTAAATCTGGCGTATCGTTCACAGGCCATGACAACTACCTCTTGCCGGTAGACAGCTCGCTCGTGTCCAGCTTGTATTCTTTGTATCTATATCGAATGCTGGAGGAGGATTGGTTCTCTTACAAAGATTAAACAAGCGGAATTACCCTCACAACGCTCGGACATAATTAGTTTCCTTCCTTATCACGGGAGCAGCCACTTCGAGAAGAACTGTTCACGAACGAGTATTGGAGCCGCGCCTGGATCACTCAAGAGATTTTCCTAGCACGGTCTGTTAAACTGGTCTTTGAACACAAAATTCTTCCTTTTGAAACTCTTTGAGAAACAGTCGAAACCTGTGCAATCACTAATCCATCCCCAGAAATCCTTCGGTTCAGAGACATGCTGATTAGCCTGCGTTCACATTCTCAGTTATATAATTCGAACCGACCAGGCTGGCCCAGTCAGTTTGCACATATACTACACGGACTTGGAGCCAAGCAATGTTCCATACCTCGAGATCGAATGCTCTCCATCCTCCCACTTTACCAATGGAGCGACAGGATCCGGGTCGATTACGAATCAGCTGATGCTGACCTAGCGGTTGCGGTTCTGAACAGTTTGCATGAGTCTCCAACCTTTTGCTCTTTGATAATCGTTGCTTAGAGTCTTCGGCCTCAAGTATGCGCTCCGGCTACTGGTTTTGTAGATCTGAGTTTTGAAATCTGTGATCTCTACTGGGGATTACTGAGAATCTCTGCCATACCCCATCACAGTAAAGAAACCCCGAACGGGAACAGACCCGAAGCGTCACCTTGCTACACTCGAATTTTGGAAAGTATCGTCTATTCACCAACACTATACGAAGCCGGTGACTGGCTCACTGAATGTAAGGCTTGGGTTTTGGCTCGCAAATTCATCCTAAGCAAAATCACGCTTGTTGGCATACCCGATGCTTGCAGCTGGGATGATTTATGCACCGAGAGCATTATCATGGATATACCTCTCACCTCTATACGTCATCACTCCAAGGATAAACCGAGAGCTTTGCCAGGTGCTGGGAGTTCAAAAAAAAAAAAATGGAAGCTGTGTGCTGACGGCGTCGTTATCCAAGTATCTCCAGAAGCGAAGGGCATATGGACCATAAGAGTGCCACTTGATGTGACGGGCCTACTCCATCCCACGTCGTGATGAACTCCCAGATCACTTTAACTCGAGCCATGCCCTTAGAGATGTGCCACCATCTACATTAGGCCGGGAGTAGTGAACAACGAATACCTAGACTCCTACACGTAGAGAGCGCATTAGAACTGCCGTACAAGCAAAGCAAGTGTACTTTTTGGACGCAGGAGAAGACCAAGGGCTTTCGTATACCACATCAGGCTAAATGTCGTATTCCCTTAGGTTTCTGAAACCCACAAGTGCTTTTGAACTTGCATGTCTTTTCTCATCAGGTAATATAACCCTTAAAGATGCCCATCAATCTTTGTATAATACTGGACCCCCATTCTTTGGGTGCCACCGCTGAGTGCCTCGAAAACCCATTCGAAAAACCATCACGAACCCCTCAAACGACGAGTCATTGAAAGGAAAACTCGAACGTCGAGCAAGCATAGTACCATTCGCCTGTCATTGGCTCTCAGTACTTGGCGCAGGTGAAAAGTCCAGCCTGTTCCTGATCTATGTGCCTTCAATGTCCAACAAGCGTCACTCATATTTACAAACTATCATCCCGCCCTCCGCCACAGCTCACGTCCCTCCACTTCCCCCCGTACTGCCCACGCTCGCCCTCCTTCTCTCCATGCTTCGCCTAGAACACATCGACGTTGTACCTGGACCACGTCGGCAATGCACGAGCCTTGCCTTGAGAATCTGTGAGACCGCAATGCGTCGCACGAATTCTGCGATATAGGCGCATTGATCGCTGAAGAAGAACATGCGACAATTCAAGGGTGAGGAAGTTTTTGAGGTGTTTGAAGGAGAATCGTTGGCAGAGTGGTGACATACAAGCACATCCGCACCCTACTTCGCCTATACTGCACACTCCAACACGAGCAGGGCTATGGTCCCAATAACCCGTTCGGCTGCGTTAACGTTCGAATGAATAAAGGCCTTGCTGGTGTTGGCGACAGTGTAAAATTAGAGTGCCTCGATTTATGGCAGTCTTACTTGACGTCGATGGTAGTTCAGGTCTTGGTAGCTTCAAAGGTGAGACGGTATAGTCGGTGGTAATAGGATACCTTTCGAAGAAGATCTGGCCTACTAACAATCGAGGAATCGAGAAATTACATATGCGAGGGTCGCATAAAATCACGGAACTTGCAACATATCTCAGGGCTGTCTGCGTTGGGATCTACTTCAAATTGAGCTTCAAGGTCGATGTCTTTATCATTCAATTGGAACTAATTCGTAGTATCTATTAGACATGCTCCAAGTCCAAAAAAACCTCAAGGTGGCCATACAGCCTTCAACTCCACTGATGCAAGTACGAAACCCCTTCTTTTCCTACTCTAATCACCTAAGCTCTGGATCTGAACCTTGATAGCACCGGTCTTGGGGTCAGCCGCTGTCTTGAAAGCGTCAACAGCATCCTCAAGAGCGAACCTGTGAGTGACCAGGTCGCGGAGCTGAATGATACCGCTCTCTACCAACCGGATAGCCTTGGGCCATGTGTTGCAGTAGCGGTATTGGAACTGGAGGTCGACCTCACGTGTGGACAGGCGCATGAAGGGGATCTTGATCTCGTTCTTGCCGACGCCGATAACGAAGACCTTGCCGCCAAACTTAACGGTCTGAATAGCGCCGGCGATCGAGGACTCGACACCCGTGCACTCGAGAGCGTGGGATGGCTCAACGTCGTTGGTGAGCTTGAGAATTGCGCTGCGGAAGTCTTCGACCGAGTGGCTGAATTCAACCTTGTGTGTGAGGACACGGGGGACAAGCCTGCGGGCGAACTCGAGGCGGCCCTGGTCGATGTCGGTGATAACGAGGGGAGCGGCACCTGCAGCCTGTGCGCAGAGCAGTGTGACGAGACCAATGGGCCCAGCACCGCAAACGAGCACGGGGTCACCGAGCCTGACATTCGCACGATCAAACCCAGCAAGAGCGACAGAGAGAGGCTCGAGCATAGCACCGTCCTCAAAGGTCATGCTGTCGGGCATCTTGTGGCACCACATCGCAGGGTGCTTGAGGTAGCGGCGGAGCAGGCCTGTGACGGGAGGTGTGGAAAGGAATTCGACGGACGTGCAACCGTTGTAGCGGCCTGTCAGGCAGGGTTCGCACTTGTGGCAGATGATGTTGGGCTCGATTGCGACACGGTCGCCAACCTTGAGGTTTGTGACGGACTCGTGAACAGCCATCACTACGCCAGAAGACTCGTGGCCGAGAACGTGTGTATCTTCAACGATCATAGGACCGATGCATCCCTGAACTTGTTAGTTCTTGAAGTTGTTCAAGGCGAAGGGACCTGAGACCAAAGCTGAACCGCAGCTTCTCACAGAAGGCAAATGAGCGTGAACTTAGGGGAGGGACTTACTGCGTGCCAGAAGTGGATGTCACTTCCACAAATACCAGTGCTCTTGACGTTCAAAAGAACCTCACCAATTGCAAGATCTCCACCCCTCTGAACGACCTCAAGGCTGGGCTCCGCCTCAGCAACCCAAAGGTCGTGTTCTGGGTTTGTGTAAACACCAATGTTTGCCTTTGCAGGCGCAATTGTGGTTGTGGTGCTCATCTTGCCGCTCTGTGTCTCAGTCGAAATGATTGGGAAGAGAAGATGAGGAAGTCGAAGAAGACGAAGGGATCTCGAAGATTTCCAGAAGAAATAGTACGAACCAGAAGAAAAAAAGTCCAGAAGAAGACCGTCAGCTGCCCTTATTGCGGGGCATATCTATACGTGGAGCTCCGAGGTGCGCGGCGCGTTGTACCCCTCTATCCCCAAACGTCGCCCTGGGCCCCGCCAGGAGATTAGAATAGGCCTAAAAGCCCACGAATGGTAATCCGCCAACTCCGCGTGGGGATCCTTCAAGCTCGGTCCCGTGCCTACCGAGGCGCGAGCCATGCTCTGTTGGGCAATTTACCCTGGTCTTTGAATGTCATGCGGCTGTAATGCAGCAGAACTCACGATGTTTGGCGTGGTGTTGTGGTGGACCTTAGCCGCAGAGGCTCAGTGTTTTCGCCGTGTGACCTGTTGGACCTCACGAAACGGTCATCGAGCGTTCTGGACCCTGCATGATGGTCGGAGCTGCAGCGAACGCTTGCTTCTGAGAAGAGTAATGCTCGGGGCTCTCCCGAACATAACAGTAGTGTCGGTGCAGGTCCGTAGCGACCATTCTGCCTGACCGCTCTCTTCAAAGGTGCTACCCAATTCGATTTCGCCCACCAGAATATTGCTGGGACCTGCACTACGTACAAGTCTGCACCGTCGACACATGCGGCGGATGCACGCGCAAACACTAGTGTCGTTACCCAAGGTTGAATGATCCATTCTACGTTATGGGGCGGGGGTTGTCGGGGACGAAATAACCTCTCAACCTGTATACTTCAAAGCAAATCGTCGTTCCTGCTCCTGGTCGACTCTAATCCACCAAGGTCAGCCCAGGTCAGGTATGTTCCAATTGCAGCTTCGTAAGCCAGGTGCGTATTAGTCATCTTGCGCTTTTTGTGTGGTCTTGATGGTCTCGGCGTCACTAAAGACGATCGTGGGCGGCCGTTTGGGGTGCCTCTAAGAAGGTCCTCCGCCGTCTGCTTTACCAGGTTTGGCTTTGGCCCTGGAGGCACTGCAGGTGTATTGTTGCGTGCGGCTGCTGGGTTTTCTCTCAGAGCCTCATCCCCAATTACGTCTGTAACGTCTGCAAATGGTTCGTCTACTCCTGCCATGGCTGGCTCTGAATGCACTTCAGGCTCAATATTGAAGACTCCCGGCTTCGAGATGTTCGAGACAGTAATTTCGGGAGGAGTTTCAAACTGAGTATCCTGCTGGCTTGGACTTTGATCCCGCTTCTGCGTCTGGCCATTGTTCTGTCTAGCCTTGAAGATTCGCATCATCTCGGCATCATGACGGAAGCTTCGTGCTGAGCAATACTCGCCAAAAAGGGCGTTCATACTGAGCTCCGGACTCCACGTTGCCTCGTCAACGGTACATGGAAATACGTCTCGTGGTCTGAAGGCAGCAACAAGCTCGCAGAGCTCAGAGTAGGAAGAGTGCCGAGAGTACGGGAACCGGATTGTTTTGTTTTGGTGAGGCTCGATCTTGTCCTGCTGCTGTTTGGAAGCGCTGGTTGACAGAGCGGCAACAAATTTCTGCAGAGGCAGATCGTTTTCGCTGATTTGGCTGTCTCTCTGCAAGTGCAGTCCAAAGTCCACAAAGGCGCTGCCCGATGTCAAGGAATACTGAAGCATCTTCAGCACTTTTGAGAGCAGCTCAGGGTCCTTGATAGACTGGGCACATAGTTCTATCATTTTGCCAACAGCAGCGATATCAGCTGTCTCAAGTTCTTCTTTCTGGTCAAGGTCACCTTTACCACCGCCGGCACCCAACTCAGCGATCTCGATACCGTTAGACCGGGAGATTATTGGTATTATGTGTACAATCTTCGCATCCGTATCTTTATCGACGATGCTGCAGCCCATGCCGCGCTCGCAGCTGTGTATGCGGACGGTCTCTGAAGACGTCAAGCAACCATGCTGCTTATGATTGCCATTCCTGAACCCACACAGCGCAGCTGCTTCACGTATCTCGATGCAGTTGTCTTTCAGGAACTTGTTCTCGCTCTGCACGTCCAGACCGACTTCTCTGAGACTGTTCTTGTCCAGCGATGATAATGCGCCGTAGATACGTGTACGGTAGTCATCAAGATGGATTCTCGAGTCGAGGAATGATGACAAAGCGATCCAAACGTGCTCATAACCAAAAGTCCAGGAGTGGAAGTAGAAGATCGTGTCGTCTGGATACGTGCTCACTTTCTTTAACAATTCTTTGATGCCATCCGATTTCGAGGGAAATTCCTTGTAGGGAGCGCGTTTCGTCGCAAATGTGGTGTCAAGATAGACGCAGTCCAAGTGGCGAAGGCCGAGCGCGTAGGGTGCCAGCACAGGATTCTGAACGATCGAATTGACCCACCATGTCTCGGCACGAATGTCGCCCGTATAGAGGACGGCTTTGCTAGCACCTTCGATGAGAAACATTACAGCGCCAATGCAGTGATTCGCATCAATGAGCGTCACACGAATGTTGTTTCTAGGTGCCAGTTCAATCACAGTAGGCGTATCCAAAGGAAGTGGCTTCGCGAGCTTGCGCATGTTTCTGTCGTAGGTAACATTGCGGCTTTCAAGGCTGCCTTTGGCGAAATTGACTCTGTAGTGGAATTTTTCTAGCCGTAAAAGGATCTGCCATGCTGTCAGTCCAGTGCAGAGGAAGGACTATCCAGTTCAAGCTATGGATTTCACGTGCCTCACGCGTCGCAGCAGAGCAATAGACAAAGGGAGCTCGAAAAGACTCCAACCCGATGAGATGATCTGAATGCACATGGCTAAGGAAGCACGCCAAGGGTGCCTCGTGCTCAGGTTGGTGCCGAAAGTAGTCGAGCCTGATCTGGGGGAATTCTGACGCGTAGGGTTAGCGCTGCAGCCGTGGTGTCTAGGTGCGATGATGCCTCGTACCGGCAACAATGCCTTTGAAGGTGGACATGAGCGTGCGATTTTGGTCGGGTCAGTGTCATTTCCAACGTTTGCCAAGGTGTTGTGCAGGATGCAGGCGGCAATGTTCGAGGAATGGAGTGTAAGTTACAGTGACGCGGAAGTGGCGCGTGCGCGCGTGACTTCCTCTTTGGTCACCAATTAACTACTCAATTTGCAGTTTCCCAACGCCGTCTTGTGATATGAAATAGCACCGCAGAGAGCTCTTTGGCGGTAAATCACACAAATGAGATATCGAATGTGCCATTTCAAGAGCAGTTTTCTCAATTGAAGGCAGCCATTCGCCAACCCCTTCTATACGTAGTCTACCAAGAACTCAATGTCTACTGGGCGAAGCAATTCAGGTCTTTTCTACTTGGAGTGAACTGCTCCAGTTTGCTTTGAAGACTTGGAGTAAGTTGCCTTTTCCGTCGGCATTTGCACAGCGAACACCGGCATGATGACATCGGGCAAAGGCGCCGGCCAAACCCCGCGGTACTCCAACAGCTACTCCAACAGCTCCATCGCAGCTTGACAGCTTCATAAAGGTGCTTGCGCCGCTGCTTTCCACCCCAATTCTTGAATCTAAACTCACTGCTGTTGCTCGCCGCCCTTCCCCTTCACACAGTTGCCCAGCATGTCACAACTTCTGAAGAAGAGCCTCAAGCTTGCGCTGGTGCAACTTGCCTCAGGCGCCGACAAGACCGCGAACCTACACAACGCGCGCTCCAAGGTCCTCGAAGCCGCAAAAGCCGGCGCAAACCTCGTCGTGCTCCCCGAATGCTTCAACTCGCCGTACGGGACAAAGTACTTCGACAAGTACGCCGAGACACTGCAGCCCTCTCCTCCCTCGGCCGACGCCTCGCCCACCTTCCACGAGCTCTCGAAGCTGGCCAAGGAGGCCAACGTATACCTAGTCGGCGGTTCGATCCCCGAGCGCGACTCTGCAGACACAAAGAAGCTGTACAACACATCGCTCACCTTCTCGCCGAAGGGCGACCTGATCGCGACGCACCGGAAAGTGCACCTCTTCGACATCGACATCCCGGGCAAGATAAAATTCGTCGAGTCTGAAGTGCTGTCGCCAGGGAATAAGATCACAATTGTAGATCTGCCAGAGTACGGCAAGATTGCCATCGCCATCTGCTACGACATACGGTTCCCTGAGCTGGCCACCATCGCAGCGAGGAAGGGCGCGTTTCTGTTGCTGTATCCTGGCGCCTTCAACTTGACCACGGGCGCGCTGCATTGGGAGTTGCTGGCGAGGGCAAGGGCGACAGATAACCAGGTGTACGTGGGGCTGTGTAGTCCGGCGCGAGATATGAAGGCCGATTACAATGCTTGGGGACACAGTATGGTCGTTGATCCAAACGCACATGTACTACAGCAGCTGGACGAGAAGGAGGGCATTGTCATCCAAGACCTGGAGACCGGGAAGATTGAAGAGACACGGAAGGGGATTCCACTATACACACAAAGGCGGTTTGACGTATACCCGGATGTCAGCGAGGGGGGGAGATTCAAGGAATAGGCTTAGTATCAGATTGATACATCACAATACAGTGACCTGCTTTGAGGCTGGTGCTGCAATCTTGGTCTAAGTCTGATACGTTACAACATCGTCTAGCATGTAGTCCGATGTTGCTGATAGATAATACAACAAAAGAGCGTATCTGCTAGCAGTCTCGGTCTTCTGATCAGTCTTCTCTCAGTTGCGGCATGTTGGTAGAAACATCCTCGTCCTCGACCGCTGCCTGTCTCTCCTTCTTCTTGATCGGACTCTGGTCTCTCTCACCACCAAGTGTGCCCTGCCTCTTCCTCTTTGCCGGCTCGATGACTGGATCGAGCAAGATGCTTCCACTGAGCTCGCTGTGATGACCTCCGACCGTTACTTGCGCAAGCTCTGGACCCATCTCGTTCCCAGTCAGCTGCTCAAAACTGCCAAGCTCTTCTCCCAAAGCACTATACAGTTGTCGCTCCAGGCGACCTGTGCTGCTGACACTTGACATTCCTGCCTTGTGGCTAGGTTTGAAGGGTGACAGTTTTGCAAGATCAGCTGTTGAACCCGGATCGATTGCGTCGACATCAATGACCTCGAAATGGTTATTGTGAGGTGTCTGGTCTGGGTCAGTCACCAGCGGGTTCTGGTCGTGGCGAACATCAAGGTCAACGCAATCATCCATTTCGGTGGCAAGACCCTCCTTGCGGCTCTTCACAGTTGTGGGTGCGTGTGCGGAGCCAGCCTTGCTGCTTACACCTTTGAAGTCTCCTTCGAACTTAGACAGGCTGGAAGCATGTGAGCCATCTCTCATCGATACGTCAGAATCCAATCGCTGAGGGGCAAGTATGAAAGGGATGGGTGTATTTCCCCTCAAAACCTGGTAGTCCTTCCTGCTAGTATGCTTGGACGGCGCTGCTACGTCAAAATTTGTCTGATCAGAAGAAGGTCTTCGGCTGCGCGATGTTGCATTATGAACTGGAGCGGTGAGCGCCATTGCCGCTGATGATGGTCGAACTGGCACAGATAGGGCACCCATCTTCGGTGGACGGTGAGACTGACTTTGCATAGGTAAACCATTTGGCGTACTGCGCTCGGCTTTCGAGGGACTGAGAGCCTTCAGAATTTGCCCAAACTGGTCGTCTCGCAACGCCATCATAACCTGCTGCGTATTGGCATCTTTCCGTTGTCGTTTGCTGCTCACTATCGGATTGACAAGCTGTCCCGATGCGGGGGCGTTATGCGCCCAAGGTGGTATTGCCTGTGCTAGAAAGGCCGGGTCATAGAAGCCCTCCAGTCCAGACATATTCGAAGCATACCGTTGTGATGGAAATGATCTCAGGCTCACAGAGTCGGAATCACCGAAACTGCCGTACGTGTTGAAAGAGATGCCCGGATGACCTCCTCTGTGGGCCATGAATTGCGGTGGAAATTGTGATGATGAAGGCATTCGGTTTGAATGTTGCTGGTGAGGTACAGCATTCACAGGTCTGACGGGCTCAGATTCAGACTCTGGCGAGGTTTCAGAATGTATGTGAGATCCTCTTCGCAGCTCATCGGCCATCGTACTGCGAGAGGTTGATCGTGCAGCAACTGTAGCTTGCTCAGCCACTAGAGCACGCAAAGGATCGACGACTGGGTACGCGATGCCAGCCTGCTCTAGTAATTCTGTGTTGGGTTAGTATGATGTCGAGACTCAAGAGACGCACAGTGTACCTCTCGGAGCATGCTGAAAAGAGAAGCAGACAATGTCCCATTGGTCCAGGCCAAGTGTACCGTTGTCATTGACGAGCCGTTCTGAGAGCAGGACTTTGATACGGTTGTCCGTACCTCGTGGCTGCCATGCCGAGCTCCGTAATAGGGCGCCTCTATCGCTTCGTGGGAATCTCAATCGTTGCTTTGCCTGGCTGGAAGGTTGCTCTTTGGTACGGGATGATCTGAACGAGTGCTGTTCAGAGGCTAGATGGCTGTCAGTCTCTGCCGCGGACTATTACCTGCGGGCTTCCTGGCTGCTACCGCATCGCAACGCTCGACATGAGTCACGTACCAATCTCTTGTGGCGAAGAGTTGTTCAATTCAAAGCTGCCATGACTGTCTGTTGTCAGGAGGGGATATGTGGCGGCCTGGAGATAATCAGAGCCAGCTTACTACAGCCTGGAACCGTCGACGATAACCTGGACCGTGAAGGTGGCGCTCGCTCCGAGTTCACGTTGTTTCTCCTGCATCACAGGCGACAGTTTTGGCGGACCCCAGTGATGTAACGAGATACGGAAAGGTGTCTCTGGTTTCAGCGATCCGATGTACGTTCGAAGCGTTGGTAGTTCGTGGCCATCTAGTGAACAGTGTCAGTTCGAGATTCCATCGACGCACACTGCCGAGCAGCGTGTAGTGGGTCGCAGATGATTACCTTCGTCTCGAGAGAGATAACAAGCTGTCCTGTACTCCGGTATGGGAATGTTGGAGTCTTCAGGGAACAGGATAACGTCCCAATTGTCGTAGCGCATGGCAGGCGAGCAATGACAACTGTCCAACGTTGCAATGTGTGCAAAGCCAAAAATCGGCAGCTGTGTTGCGTGAGTGTAGAGAGGAAGGATGTGGCTTGGATTTATTTTCGGGCGTTCGAGCCCTGGAAGGAGGGACAGAGCGCTCTGGAAGTCGTTCATCAGGAAAGCGCGACCGCAGCCCGGTGCATGACCGCTGCACCTGCGCCATCATGACCAAAGATGGTGTGCTGGGAAACTACGGTGCAACAAACTCTGCGACTGCATTAGCGGACATGAGGAGATGAGCTCAGGGGAACCAAGTGACAGGAAGGTCTTGAACTTGTCAGCTATGACTAAAATCTAGCTTTTCACGCCTAAACCTCTCGTAAAGCAATCGTAAGCACAACGTGCTTGCGAGCGCTGAATAGCAAGACCAGTAAGAGTGGCAGCAGTACAGCAGTCCAACGCCAGCAGAATTCGTACTTTTTCAACAGTCTCGTAAGCCAAGCTTTTGTAGATCGAACAGCGACAACACACAACGCACATCACTATCGCCAGACGCCATATTGCACGTGCTGAAAAGCCGACATGTCCGCCCCAATATGGTGAAGAGTGCAAGCGTTTCCCATTTTCGCATAATCATAAAGAATATTTTCCGAGTAATGATTGGACCGTAACTCCTCGCTAAATCATGTCGCAGATGATTATGCCCAGTGATGCTGAACGCGAGACTCTAGTAGTTGTTGTTGAAGTTCAGTTGCTGCGAAAACGCTTGATCGGAAGCACCGGGGGTGCCGTTGGAGGGACTCGCAGGACCACGAGGAGAGAGGGGCCCGAGGCCGTTGAGACCGCCAGAGCTGCCATTCTGCGAGAGGCCTTGAGGAAGACCGGGAGGTCCTCCATACCCGGCGGACTGCTGCTGCTGGGGCAGCTGCTGG
The DNA here is from genome assembly GCA_016630955.3 of Didymella arachidicola. Lineage (NCBI taxonomy): Eukaryota > Fungi > Ascomycota > Dothideomycetes > Pleosporales > Didymellaceae > Didymella > Didymella arachidicola. The sequence goes on along the minus strand of CM050002.1, from coordinate 522,335 downwards.
TAGTGGCTGTTGGTTGTTGTTAGCATGTGACCTAACAATCGAGTCCTGGACAAATATTCGCCTGAGCTCGCAGACTTGCGCACGAAAAATGGAAGAGATGATCAAGCAAAGCACGAGACAAACAAAGAACGCATCGAAAGAACCATGTGATTGGAAAGATAGCCAATCGAATCTGAACCGTAGTAGCGCACATTCGTAAAGGAAAAGCATCCGACAGAAAGCAAATCCTGGTACGCATGACTAGCTGTATTCCAGATGCTCCTTGTGAAGTAGCCAGCTCCGAAAGAAAACCCGCGGGCAGAAAGATGACCTGTTATACAAAGACTCCCTTCTAAGGCCCTCGTGCAAGATCGGTGTCATCGAATGAACTTAGAACTTTTGGAGAACCACCCAGGTATAGAAAGGAACCAAAATCGCTCGAAGGTCGTGTGACGAGTCGTGAAAGGGGTCATTGCAATAAGCCAACGGGGAACCGTGGAAGAAGCGCCGTGCAAACAATACAGAGAGAAAGAGTGCGCTTACTGTGATACATTGTTAGCCAAGTTCTGCGTGCCTTGTTCGATGTTCTTTACCTTCATAGGAGCGAAACCACCTCCGTAGCCGGGGTGCTGGGGCGGCATACCCATGCCAGGGCCGAAGACCGGTGGGGGAGGAGCCGGGCGGTAAGGAGTGCCGGCAGGTCCAGAGTTGTTCTGGGAACGTCCCCAGCTAAGACGGACACGCGAGTTACCGATGGGGTAGCCTTGCATCTGGTTGATAGCCATCTCGGCAGCGTGACGCTGGACGAACTGAACAAAACCGCAGCCCTTGCCAGGGGGAATCTTGACGTAGGTAATCTCGCCGAAACCCTGGAAGAAGGAGCGGAGCTCATCCTCGGTGACGTATCCACTGAGTCCACCGACGAACACAGTGGTGTTGTTTGGGTCGGTGAACTGGTTCATGGGCTGGGGAGCGCCGTAGTAGCCCATGGGGGGAGCACCCATTGAGTACATGCCCATACCAGGTCCTCCGCCGCCCTGCTGCATTTGCATACCACCAGGGCCACCAGGTCCACCGCTCTTGTTCTTAGGAGTAGCAGTGCTAATGCGCATGGGACGATTACCGCAGTAAACGCCCTGCATCTCGGTAAGGGCCTTCTGCTGGTCCTCCTCGTTGGCGAAACGGACGAAACCGTAACCGCGCGACATGCCGCTGATGGGGTCGGACATGATCTTCGCGGACTTGGTGGAGGTGTACTTGTTCTGGAAGAGCTGAACGAGGACGAACTCGGTGACCTCGGGTCCTAGGTCTCCAACGAAGATGGAGAACTCGGGGCCGCGCTCGTCACGGCTGCGGTCAGCGAGGCCGCCACCAGAGGCCCAATTGAGCTTGAAGGGGCGGTTGGAGTTGGGGATAAGCTGGCCATTGAGGGTGAGGGCCTTTGACGCAGCATCAGGGCTGGCGAAGTCAACGAAGCAATATCCAGCGTTACTGCTGCACAAATTAGTCTGCGTGACATCACCCCTCTCATACTTTTTCTGCTTACCCAGAGAATTTGTCACGGATCATCTTGACATTGACGGTCTCGCCCATGTTGTACCAGATGCTGCGGACGAAGTTCTCGTCGATCCAAGGCTCGAGCTCGCCCATCCTGGTTCTTGTTAGCCCTTATGCTCGCCTGGCTGGCCCCTTGCAAGCCATTGTATCGTGCGACTCACCAGAGGGTAGTCTTACCGGCACCCTGGCCGTTGCCGTCAGGGCCGGCACTGCCGGGAGGGCCCATCTGCTGGGGAGGGAAGCCGCCAGACTGGTCCATGGGCTGGCCGAGATCGGTCTGCGAGACGTTGGGGTTGGGGCCCTGCTCGCCGGGCTGCTGGCCCTGGTACTGGTCGTACTGCTGTTGGAAGCTCATTGTCGCGATTGATCAAATAATGATGATCGGGTATTTGGTGGAGCGTCGACTAAGAGTATTGCGCGTAAGTATGATAGTGGATCGAAGTTGTTTGTAAAGTCTATGAGAAACGATCGTTAGCACGGTGAAATGGCGCAGAATTTGGTGACGGCCAAGGCGCAGGTGAGGGGCATGGAAAATGCTCTAGGCTGCACTTACCACTGATGACCTGTGGTGCGTTCTTTCACTTGAGGCGTGTTGCGATCAGGCGCGAGGCACGCAGAAGCTAACAGACACAAGGACGGCGGAAGTAGGTGACAGGAAAGGTGTCGACAGACTGAACTCCGACTCGCGATCCAAAAAGGGCCTGACGAAGACGGGAGGGTGAAAGAGTGGCCGTGAGATAGAAGCTCTATTGAGATCTGCAGCAGCAACAGTCAGTACGTCTGTCTGACAGAGAGGTCACATGCACAGGCGTAGCACGAGGCGAGGAGGACTGCAGCAGCGACTAGGGTGGGTAGCAGAAGCGCGTCGGCGGCGACACGGCGACACAGCTACAGCAGCGCGCAGGCAGTGAAGGAAAAGCAACTGCGTGCGTCCGTGCAGGTGACGACGTCAGAAGGTTCAGCACAGCTCGCGAGCAGATGCATGCATCGCAATGGCTTGCAATTGCGAGCGCACAGTATGCACCGAAAATGTGCGTCACCCGCGAGCATGCAACCACCAGGCCGCACGCAGCGGCCGCCCGCCAAGGCAGCGCGAAAAATGTGAGTGGGGTGTGCGAATGGAGGACAGCTTACCTGAAGGCCAAAGAAACTCCCGCAGCGAAGCAGAGAACACCGACGACGCAAAGGAAGACTAGGAGCAAAGTACAAGACGATTGCCTGAGCAGAGAGGTGATGAGAGAGAGGTGGGGTCGAGTGAGAGGGCAGCAGATGATGTGAAGAACGGGCCTTTCAAGAGCTCTTTGCAGTGTGCCGGACCAATCCGCCCAAATCTTGGACTCCGCCCAATCCGCTGGTCGTGTGTGGCGGCGGGCAGTCGGTAGCGAATGCCCTTGTGCCAAACGCACCAAAGCTCACAGCCGAGCAACCTGGGGATGATGGCGTAGAAGATCGCCGAAAGAAAGCTTGATCTCAGCCCCTCCACCCAGCGCGTCGATTGCTCTCTCTCCCTAGCCTCGCCTGGGTGAGCTGCGACAAGGCTGCGTGGCAGCCCTGCTCCCCAGATTCGCTGGCTGGAGGAGCGCTTCTGCACGATCCAGGGCCACACGGCCACACATTATTAACAGAGGCCCACCCCCGTGCACCGTACGGTGAATGACTTGCAGCTGCTGTGCCTCAGGCTCGCTGGAGCGAGGGCGTCGTGAACTGCGAGCCACTGCGAGCGACCAGTTTCACGTCCCCGCCGGCTTGCTTGGGCCCAGCTGTGGCCGCCTGCGAGGAGCCCTGTGCTGCGCGCACTGCGCACTGGCTGCAGACTCTGCACCGTGTTCTCGTCGAATCACCGTGCTAAGGTGCGGTTCCATTCTTCAGCACTGGCGCCAGGGCAATCTGCACCTAGTCCAACGGCAGACCTGCATCTGGATTACCTCACAGCGGTGCTAAGAACTCGTTCGCTATCCATCATATGCCCAGGCGCTGCAACAGGCAAGCAAGGCGACGAGCAGTTCGATACGAGCTTCCATGGAAGAGGCATGCATGGCAATGTCGAAGCTCGATGTTCGCGGTTCTGTGTGACCACACCACTTCCTGAACCAGGTCAACAACATAATTGCTGTGGAGAAAACATGTCATTTCGTGGTATACTCATATCCAAAAACTCCCTCACATAGCGCTAACCGGACGACTGGAACTTAATTAATCATCCCTCAGACTCCACCCTTAATTACTCGAGCTTGCTCCCTGAGATCTGCTCCGCTGGGATGCCGTTGGCTGCCTGTGCCAGTTCCTTCTCCTCTTGCTCACCAAACGAATCCCTTCCCTCCGCAAAGACCTTGTCGAAGTCGTACTCGAACCACCTGATATCTGGGCTGAGACCAGCAAACTTCCACTCGCCGTCGACCTTCTTGTACCAGTGCGTGTTGGCGCTGTGTGCGTGGCCCTTGACTGCAACCGTTGAGCGGGTCTCGTCCGTGTACCTCTGGTGAGGGACGCGCAGCTGGTGGTAGCCAGTGATCTCGTCTTCCGCTGTCTTCTCCCACCGTGTACCACCGATGAAGTGCTGTGTCTTGAGCAGAGGGTTGCCGAGAACGGCAGGGTCAGAGGCCATTGTGACGAACTCGTCAGCAGGCATCGACTCCCAGATCTTGTCCAAGAAAGAGCGGTAGTCGATCCTCAGCGTGGGTGCAATGCACTTGCGCAGGCGGTCCCAGTCCTGTCTGTCGTCAGCACTATCAAGTGCTTAATAGCGCACTATTGCATCGTAGCATACCTTGCTGTCGTAGCTGTCTGCCCATTCATAGACTGCAGTCTGACATCCCATGACGTCGTCAAAGGTAGGCTTCAACTTCTGCTGCGACATAACAAATATGATTTTTGCGAGCTGGTACAATGTCTGGTGTGTATAGTCGAAGGTATGTAAGATCGATTGAATCAAATTTACTGTATTGGTAGTCTACCTTCGACCCCTTCCTCTATATACGACCGTTCCTGCGATTCAGATGTCGAAACATTTGCTACACAGAGCTTCGGCTCCCCGCCTAGCGGCTCCCGGCTTCGGTCCCTGAGAGGCTCCTCCGGAGTAATCACTGCGGTCGAAACGGGGCCGACACCAATCTTAGTGTGTGCTATCTGTGCTGTGTTTCGAGATGCCCGGACGACGTGATGGTGAGGCCCGCGATGCTCTTGCTTCGCTCGATGGTGCCGGAAGGGAGAGCGCGCTAGCGCATCAGCAGAAGAAACCGCCCGGAAGAGCAGGGACAGCCGCAACACCACCACGCCTCAGGCCACTACATCTCGGGTCGCCTCTGTAAGGCCTATAGCGCATGAAAGTTTCCATGACGGGCCTATCGACCACCGACATGTGCATGCATCATTCCCTCATGTCGTCTTGACGAGCAGGTTCCACGTGACTACAGAAATACAATTCATCTATGTACAGTTCGACTAGCACAACCTCATGAACCATCCCTAGAGTCTCACCACTGATTGTTTTCGCGCAGAGTAATACCTGCGGCGTACTTGGCCTCGCGGTGCACGATGGACTCGCCACAGTACTACACATTAAACAAAACGATGGAACGCTTTTCAAGTCAACGACATCGTTTTTCGGCTCCTACTGGTTGAAGGAGCGCTGCGTCTGCCATGGCATTGATGAGCGAATGGTGTTTGCAGAAACGCCATGCACCCATGCACCCATGCATCGCACTCAGCCGTGTCCTCAGCTCTGAGAAGTTCTGCCTTCGCGCTGTGCCAGCCTCCTGCCTTTCTACCCTCAACTTTCACGGTCGCCATTTGCGTATCTCAGAATGTCACTACTCTGGGTGTTGCTGCTCTTTGCACAAAATGCAGTTTCAGCAACTCCAGACCCAGAGGTAGCGTGGTTTTCAGCCCCCAACTTCCGCGGAACATGGGACCTCATCGTCTCCTGCGTCCTGACACTGGTAATTTGTGTCTGGTCCGCCTTGCATCTCAACGTTCCAATCGAGACTTCGCGGCTCAGGGAGCGCAATGCTAGGCGCTTGCGATGGGTACTGCTTGGCATATTTGCTCCTGAAGTCGTGGTCAGCACAGCATTTGCGCAGTTCTTAACTGCCAGATGGTTGAGGAACGAGATCCGAGCAGACATCAAGTATCGTAACAAAGACAAGGCAAGTCGGGCATGGTTCCAAATGCCGATCTAGATCCAGGCAAAGCGAACGAGCCGAATGAGTACCGACCATAGCAGGAAACTGACTCACACAGGGTGATAAATCCTCAGTGGCCGAGAAAGAGAGAGCGTCTGAGGAGTGGAACCTGTCGCAATGCTATTTTGCTGTCATGGGTGGTATCGTCATCGAGACAGGCGACTACATTGCGAATGAACCACATCTCAGCATCACAGCTGAGGGTGTGCGACTACTCTCGTTTTTGGACAAGTTACCTAATATCAAGAACGGCGAAGTTCGCGATAAGAGCAAGGCGGATGGTCTGGCCAAGCTCCTGGTTGTTCTTCAGGCAGGTTGGATCATCGTACAGTGTATCGCGCGAGTAGCGCAAGACCTGCCAGTCACGTTGTTGGAGATCAACACAGTTGGACACGTCATTTGCGCTTTCGCCCTTTACCTGTTGTGGTGGCACAAGCCTCTGGACATCAAAGATCCACACAAGATCGTCGGAGAGCATGGACTTGACCAGCATATCGCTTTGATGTACATGTGCAGTCCAATCAGTGGCAACCGCGAAGACGAAATCAGCGAGATCCGATGCCTCGCGTATACCTTACCGGACGACAGATCAAGAAGGACATTACCATCGCCCAACGACAAGGGTCTCGAGGGTACTGTTTCCAGATTCCATTCAACGCGGTTCTCACTTGGATCTGTTGGGGCAAGAAACCCACTCAAGTTTCTTGGCCCATTACAAAAGGTACAAGATGTCCGCGGCGAGGTCCAGTACACATACAAGTGTGACAAGGTAGCTGCCGAACACGAGGAATTCTTTGAATTGCAGGGTCCTGATCATTGCCTCCAACATACAAGAAATTATTGCCGAAAGACTTTCGAAGATTGTCAATATCATGCTCCGCTCTCAAATCAGGCGAAGCGGAGGTGGAATCTCGCAAACGGCATAGTCCAAGAGCTTTGGGACGAGTGCGAAAAGCGCAAAGAGTATACCAAGGTGTTCTTCACTTGGTCCACGCTTGGAATCTTCGTCGGAGAGCCTATCTACATTGCTGACCACGTCCCCGACTTTCCTGGGTTTTCGTATCTAGGAAGCGTCAATGTACAACGCGATATCTTGAAGACCGTCGTGGCATTCGCCGGAGCCGCATACGGTGGCCTGCACCTTTCTGCGTGGAACGACTACTTCCCAACGCATTTTGAAAGAGTCATGTGGATAGCGTGCGCCTGCGCCACTGGTCTGACCGGCCTTGTGCTGGCACTGTTCTTTCTGGCAACAAATAAATCACAGCAGCTCGAAGCTACGGAGAATCGAATGCGCAACAACAAGACATTCAGATCTTTCTTGAAAAGGGTGCTAGTCCCATTGTTCATGGCGGCAAGGGTCTTCATCATCGTGGAGGCATTTATATGTCTAAGACGCCAGCCGGAGGCTATTTACAAGACGCCGGAGTGGAGCAATTACATTCCTCACCTATGATCGTGGGAGTATGTGCCCAGTTCGCCTCCGCTACGTTTTGATGGCTCCACCGTCTCTCCTCCAGGGGCCTCGAAGACCTGGCTATCACTGACGAGGTACGGCTCCCTGAAAGGCGACACAGATCTTTTCCCAAAGTGCGATCGTAGCGACTCCCTCAGGCTGGTTGCTGGAAGGCTAGAGACGCCGCTCATCCTGGACTCCAGTGTGTGACCACCTGTATCGACCGTGCGCAGAGACACCGCATCCTCGCCACGCATGGCTTCGTAGTTGCTCTGTACGCCCCTTTGGCCGCGCCAATGAAAGAAAATGCCCGCGGCGGCAAATAAGAGTCCTGATATGAACCCTCCCACGATTGATCCGGCGATGACGCCTATGCTTGGTGTTGTCTCCACGGATCTCCTCATTGAAGGGAAGCTATCACAGCCTAGTGGCTTCAGATTCTTTTCTCCGTCCGACTTCCAATTTCTGTTTGCCAACCCGTACTCTTCTGTGGCCTCATCCCATCTAAGGACGACAGAGTTCGTGAACGGCTGACCCAGCACTGGCACATCTTGGCCATACGCTCCCCATGTACCGACTTCGAAGAAGAGCTGTTCATTGGTATTCAGGGCTGCACCTGCAGCGGTGTTGTCTCGCTTTCTAATATCCACTTCCAGGCCGCTTTCCAGTTTGAACCTCAAGAAGCTACCGCTAGAATCCGAGGCTCTCGATAAGCTGGACATCCAGTTCGCTCCAGCTGCTTCATCTAGTGCTGCGCGTGTATCTGTTGGGAATACAAGGGACGGTACTCCAGGATCAACACAGGCAGCAAACGCGTTCTCGATCATAGGCACACCTTCACTCGTCGGCCCATCATGGTAATCGAGCGACTCAATCTTCACCTGTAATGAACACGGCAATCCACTGTTTCTCCCGCGGTCCGCGACTTTGAACGTCCGAAACTCTCCTGAATATGCATTTTCATCAATACAACCAAGACATAAACTCTCATTCCACAAACTCCAGCTCTTGCTCGGCGCCATACCCTCCGCGACTAGCGTCTCCAGCAACCGCGATCTAGACGTCAAGCTCAGCATCGAGCCACCGAGTCCACCGAACATCGCGTTCTCGTTCGGCAGTATGAATGATGTCGTTATATTTCGTTTCTCGGGCACAATGTCGTTCTGCTGCCCGTACGCTTCCAGGTAGTCCGTGAAAAAAAAGCTATCAGTCATGAACCGCCAATCCAAAAATTGCGTCTTCTTAAACCATGGCTCGCTGACGGGACTGTTCGTGCCATTGTCGAAGAACGTTGTGGATTGCTCAGGGATGAAGGCACCTCCGTAGATGCCCATGCATACAGATCTACCGTCATACTCTGTCCGTCTTGTGTCGTTTGCTGGCACAGGTGTGTCTGCGGCGTAGACGCAGGAGTTTGTGTACCGCGGAATGAAGGGAGTATTGAGTTGCAGTGAAGGCGTGAGAACGAGATTCTGAGGTGGTGTGCCTAGCGAAATTGGAATGCCATGAGATAGGATCCCAGGTGCTACAAAGGCGGTGCGGACGGGCAGGACGAGAGGAGGTGCGGCGCATTGAGCTGCATACACGCTTTGTGTGAACAGCAGAAGTAGGTAGGCTGAGTGTTCGTGGCGCATTGCTGCGGGACTCCGTGGGATGTCGGTGGTACGCAATTACCAATCGATCAATGTATTTGACAGTCTTGCTTCGAATTTTTGCAATTGAACAACGAAGTAAACTGCGAGATTCCAAGTTCGAGTCGAGCCTGGGATACTGTCAGCCCAGGAACGCGCACGCGTATGCATCCGCCTGCCTTTCCAAGCCTCCATCCGCGGACACACGTCATCCTCTCCGCGAGCGAGGCATTCAGCCGCGCTGGGCATGCATAGAGAAGTATTGGTCTTTGTACAGTCAGCACCATAGCTCATAAACAAGGGATATGATAGGCGGCACTTTTTGTGTTATCCCTGCTGTCAAATCATCCTCAACCTAAGCGTATGTACTACAGGCTGTTGTGCGTTGTCAAGAGTCGCGGAAAATTCGCACGCGCGAGGCTTTACATGATAGAGATCCTCACAGCATCGGATTGATGTTAAAGAATAGTCGTACGCCGCTTTGTTGCACGACACGTGGGTCTGTGAACTGACGGCGGGAGCGGGACATGGGTGGGAAGCGAAGGATGCTCATCCTAGAGGGCGGGGAGCCAGGCGTGGGGTCCAAATGATAGGCGAGTAGGAAGGTTTGGAGTATGATATGTGTACCTTACATTAGAGTCCCGTGCTTCGAGAACAGAACGCTACGCTCCGCCGTTCACTGCTCATTACGTCGTCGCCGACACCGATCATGCCTTTCATCATGATTCTGCCACAGAGCTTGTATTGGAGAGATGCAATCCAGATGATCCCAGAAACAATCATTTTGGAAGGCATACAAATCGTGAAGAAAAGGTATATTCAGAATACTCGATTGTTTGCCTACTCATGACCAGTAGACAATTCGGCTGGTACTGTTCGTGCTGGCAGTGTTCTTTCATACGCGTATGTGACCTTGTCCGCCACCTCATATGCGCTTTATGTGTTGCCGAGTCGGCGCACTCCAGTGTCGTCGCCATCGGCCTGATGAACGTCGCCGTGCAAAGCTACTGCTTTGCGATGTCTTTGCCGTCGAAGTACAAACCCGATCAACAACGCCAGAATTGACAGACCAGCTGCACCGCCGACTGAATCGCCAACGATGGCACTGCTCGGGGAAGGGGCTTCCCCAGATGATCTAGCAGGTGCAAATGCGGACGAGGCTGATGCGATGACGGAAGTGGAGGTGCCGACTGGCGAGGCATATCAGTGCATGGCAATGAGACCGATTTCGAGGTAACATACCTGTCACTGAATGTGGTACTGTCGCCCCACTTGGAGTCCTTCCTTTCACCGCGTACATGTTCGAGCCGCGAGCCGTTGACGTTGAATGCGGGCAGGCCAGGTTCACGGTAGAAGAACCCCCCATTATCGGAGAGCGTCTACGTCGAGTCCGCACAACGCGGTGCCGGAGCATCGAGCAGCTTTTGGGTACAGCTCCTGCCGCTAGGGTAGTAATCTGCATTGTATTCATTCTGGCAAAGATTTCGTTTGGGCAGCAGGTGCGGAAGGAAGACAATTTCCTCCGCAATCACGCTCTATTTTGAGCCAAGATACGTTTCAGCGGATGGCGAACCCCTGTCGAATAGTCACCTCGTTCGTAGTTGTGTATGAAGAGAGCAATGTCCCGTAGGGACAGCTGAGACAGGTCAAGCTGAGCGAGTTCAGATAGACTACGGGGGCTGATCGTGATACAAACCCGCTGAAAGGCGTGGTAGTATAACACAAGGCTCGACGTATCATCGTTCGCGAGCCCATTTGTATGGTTCACCGGTAGTCAGCTCATTCTGTCGAGGTACTGCTGAGGAAGCGGGGCGAAACAGACGAAGGAGGAGTTCAATTGGAACCCTGCCGTACCTGTACATTGAGGATGGCGTTGATATATTCGTATCGTGAATTCCAAAAATCTACACAAACGTTTTCGCTTATGTCAAATGCCGCTGATAGAATGTTCGAAGTGATGCAAAAAGACGGATGCTGAGTAGTATTGTACGAGACGCATAACAACAAAGTACATGTCATCGCGGAGAGTGATACTCGGCAGGCAGTTCCACCGGCGCTGAATGAGCAGGCAGCTCCTTGACATGCGCATATGTTGTCTTTCCAGCCCCTGCTTCGTACGCCCTCTGTGTGTTGTCGAGCTGGTGTACCATTGGCATTTCCCGACCCCCAAGCTCCTCTCCTCGGTGGACCGCAGCATACGGATTTGCAGTGGTGCTACTCTGGCGGCGGCGGCGAATGAGAAGCCAGGCTACCAGCGCCAGAATCGCCAGTCCAGCAACGCCTCCCACAACACCTCCAGCAATGGCGCCAACCGGTGGACCCGAATCTTGCGATGGCTGTTGTGAAGTTGTTGAGGTTGCCGTTGTAGATGTCGCTGTGGTAGGCGTGGTAGAGGCCGCGGAGGACGTGCTGGACGCAATGGATGAAGATGGTGCTGCAGCTGGAACTCTTCGTCAGCAAATTGTAACAGCCGCATGTCTGGGAATGTCTTACTTTCGCCCGCCTTGATTAGTTCCAAAAGAACTCCCGAGGGTGAACTTCCTGGACTCGCACAAATGTTCGTTCCTAGTAGATTGTACGCTGCCAGTCCATGCTCGCAGCAAAAATATCCTCCGTTGTCAAACAGGTCCCAGGACGAATTCGAACACCTCGGTGTCTGGACTATGGTCATGGTACAATTCTTCCCACTCGGGCAACAGTCGATATTGTAGGCTTGTGGACATGCCAAACCATTGGGACAGCACCCAACCATGCCACTGAATCCCGTGGGACCGCATGGAGTTTCAATACTAGCGAGACAGGTGCCATTACGGCGAATCGCGAAGCCTTGCTCGATAGACATGGTGCCGTAGGTTGGCCGTCGCGAGGTGGTGGGAAAACGAGGTCAGCGTGTGGACGAGTGCCGATTGCCGGGCGTGGAAGATTCGGGGGCCATTCTCAGCCCATGGGTGGCCTCAATCCGGCGCACGTAGGAGGCACTGCAACATCATCGTAGGTGTCGCCAATTGACACCGGGGGCCTGGCAAATATGCGGTTTATAGAAATAAAGGTGAGGAGTCAAATTCTAGGCGCAAGAACGAAGGGTAAGGCCGATGACGCGTTGTTTGGTAGCGGCGCGTCACCCCGCGGAAGCACGTGAATTAGCCGTTCGACTATGAACGTTCTTAAAGGAATCGATGGTTGGAGTTTTATGTGTTGACCTGTCCCCACCTGCAATCTGAACCGTTTCCCATTTCTTGTTCATGTTAGTTTGTGCATCATCCTCCGTCTAGTCATCCCCTGCCGGGGTTTACATGTCTTTCGCCAGCCTTACCCTTCTGCAAGAGTACGCGGTCTATTGCCCATGTTCATCGCCTCCTCTCACTTAGATAAGACTCTTTAGCAGTTGCTTCTGATACCCCAGTGGTCCTCCCGGACCGGAATGATCATGCCACTGGCAGCGGTCCATACATGCTGCCTTTTCTCTACGGAGCCGCTCGCCCTCTTTCCTCTCCGCGATCTTGGGCATCACATCATGGAGGAACTCGACAGTCTGCCAATCGGACCATCTCCCAAGAGACTTCAAGCTCTCGGTTGTAGTGCTGTACTGCACAACGAATGCACGAAGCTTGGAGTCTTCCAGCATGTTGCTGTAGGCGTACAATCGTGCTTCTGACTGATCACCATCCGGCTACGCTTGTTTCGTGCAACATGTCGATCGCTGCATTGCCGGGCTCGGGAATGTCGCGAAAGTCAGCAAATGCCCAGACCTCGCAGAGCAATTCAGACGAGAGGTAAAGGTCTTTGGATTCCTTGGCTTATGTCCTCTTCATGGTGAGGCCTTTCCTAATGCGAGTGATATGCACGTGCCATCATATGCTCCAAGCTCCCCCAAAAAGTCCCCGGACCGCGACATCATCGATTCATCGCTCAGGCCCATCGCGAAAGCAGCAACAAAACAGCACACTCACACGCCCACTCCCATCACCTGTGACTTTCTTCCACTAGCACACTTTGCATACACCAACGCCTTGTGCCCATAAACCAGGATGTCTTTCCTTTTCGGTGGCCGCCCCCAGCTCTCGTCCGAGCAAAAGATTGCAGCAGCAGAGGCTGAGATTGACATGGTTTCTGACATGTACAGCCGGTACGCTATTCTGCAACCTCAACCCCATTTAGCACACTCTCGTATTATACCTGCTGTGCAGCGGCTGCTTGCTACTGTTGCAGCGCCTCCATCACATCGATACTCACATTTCGCCCAACAAACTTGGAGCGCAACGCTAATTTCACACATCGCAGTCTCCTTAAGTCCTGTTCAGCGAAATGCATCGACACATCGTACCGCGAAGCCGATTTGAACAAGGGCGAGTCCGTCTGCCTCGACCGCTGTGTTTCCAAGTTCTTCGAGGTCAACGTCAAGGTTAGCGAGAAGATGCAGGGCGAGGCCCAGGCTGGGCAGGGATTCCGTGCTGGAATGTAAAGCGGATGATGATCACAAGAAAGGAGAAGGCAGAGGCAAGAGGAGAGAATAAGGCCAAACAAGGAGGGATAGCATGGGCAGATACTCGTGCTGTGGAAAGACACAACATCTACGTTTCATATTGATTCGGCACACTGCATCACGATATTGGTCACGGCTTGATGTGGGCTTGTATAATATGTAAATGATTAAGGTCATTGGGTTGGCTAGCATGGAATGAACAAATAGCATTGCTCTTCCTCATGTGCACGGAGTTGTGCATGTATCGTATCTTGTTCCAACGAGCAAAGGCTATGACCTGTGCAGTCGATGCTTCCAGATCACCAAACCGCAATTAGAACCCGGGGCAGCATGTAGAGTCAACTTTGGTGGCTCGCCTGCTAAGCATTGCAACAAAAAGAAAGACAAAGCAGATCTTCCCAAATAAATCAAACGTACACTTGCAAGGGGCGCAACTTCAGCCACCATAGGAACCCTTCCAGTAGCCCTATACAAGGATTCGGCAAAGATTCTTTCGATAAGATGCGTCGCGGCAAAACAAGCGCCGACTTTCGCAACGTCGTGGCTTACTTCTTGTGCTGGGTCTCGTCTTTGGGGACTGACTCAGGGTGGTGCGATGCATGCCGCCACGATGAGCTGTCTGATCGCCTGCATCGTATCTTCAGCTAAGCTTTGCTTACACAGTTCCTCTAGCCGTTGTAATGCAAGCCCTGCACGCTCAGCGCTCAGCTCTGCATCGCGAGCACTCTTCCTGGCGAGCTCAGCGCTCAAGTTCGCCTGCTTAGAGCACTCAACAGTGTGTAAGACAGCCTGCAAGTATTTTCTTAGTGGTTGTTACGAATGAATGATGATCAATCAAGAGAACGCACCTCTGCGATATCCAAGCCACGCAAGCGATCAGGAGAGCCTTTCTTCATCGATGCGACGCTGTCGAGAATATTATGGATCAAGGTAGCAGTATCGCACTGAGACGAATGCACAGGTAGAGTGGAGGCTTGAGAGGGTGCAGTCTCGGCGTTGGACTTGAGGGCAGCCAATGCAGCCGGACGATCTTGTCCTTTGCTAGGTAACACCCCACTGTCGGCGCAAATTACATTATCCTTTTTCATCTCTACCTTCGCTGTAGATGATCTAGCCAAGCTGACTTTGGAGAAGTTGGCAGAGCTCCTGACGCGCTGGGCCAGGGCGCTGTTGGTTACAGAAGAGCGCTTCGAGTTCTGCCCCTTCACCGGCTTGGGGATCATCTCAGGGTCGCGCCTGCTAAACACGGGTTTGAAACTACGTTTAGCTCTTAAACGCAGTGTCTTGTTCGCTGCGGCTTGCTCGCTGGTAGGAGGTCCGCTGTTGGATCTATCGTAGTGAATCGAGCCAGTGTGTTGAGCCACCGTCTCTGACATCCCTGGTCGAGACAAACCCAAGTGACGATTACCATCTTGTGGTCGAACTGAACCTATCAAACTGGAAGAGGTCGAGCTAGGCGAAAGGGTCGAGACAGCAGAAACCCGGTTGTCGACTCGTTGTATCGATCGAAGTAATGGGCTGGTCTTATTACGTATAGCGGCCGAATTCTTCGGAGTGAACGTAGCCGACTTTGGCGTCATCCATGCCATCCGCAAGCGGTTGCGGATCGCCGGTCGCGTTGTGTTTGCCTCTGAGCCGAGTACTCGCCCAGCATCCTGTGGGACGACGTCTTGTATTATTGTTGAGTAGTTCCCGACTTCCTGTAAGACAAATTAGTTTATTAACAGTAAGAGTTTTGCACCAGACCTACATAAGCACCCTTTTGGGGTTCTCTTGAAGTAATAGGTGCTGTGCTCGACTCTAAAATGGTCACAGGTAGGTCATCTGTAAAGTTAGTCAAAGCTTCGTTGACATTGAGTGATACCAGATCTCGTGATGCTTCGACAGACCCATGAGAATGGGAATGAGATGCGCAGAGGACCCCCTCGCATTTTGCGACTTCCGTCAATGCTGGCGTGCTCAGTGAAGGGGATCTTTTAGACAAGTCTTCCGTACTAGGCTTGCGAGGCAGTTGCATAGACATAATGGGCGTGATCTTGACAGGCCTATTGCTGATGATCTGTGTTTCTGTCGAAGATGGAGTCGGGGTACGCGAACCCGCAGAGGCATCTGTGTTGACGAGGACCTGTCTGGAAACACGTCCAGGCAAAGTAACATGAGAATGCTGATGTATCGACTCTTGGACTATGTGCTCCGAGATCGTGGGCACCGCAGGGGTTTCCTTATCTCGACCCAAGAGGATCTCATCTGCATCTGCAGCTATCCTCAAGGTAGGTCCTGTCCTTGGGTTAGAAGAGTGCCACGAGAGACGCTTGACCCGAACAGAGCCCTCGTAACTAACGCCAGCTTCGTCTTTAAGTGATGAACCTGCTGCCAGGCTCCAAGTGGAGACGCTATCAATCGAGCCGTAGTGCGACTGTGCTACATCTGCGCCATCAAAAGAGAAATGCTGGCTATTCTCTGGTTCGGTAAGGAGGTGCTCGTCATTTACAATGCTGTCCACAAGGACCTCCGTCTCTTCTTCCGCAGCAAGATTTGGCAACTTGGTGCAGCCTGATTTTTCGGGACGCAGGGAAGCGGACAGTTGTTTATGCGACTCGCCCGCCGATGTGTCTGGTGAGAGCAGAGGAACGCGCTTGGAGCTGATACGCGGCGGGATGGCTATAGTCGACATGGTTTGCTGCGCGGGGATAGGCGGGCTACCCATTGCTACATTGCTGTCGGTGGAGAAGGCGTGGAAAGAATTTGCATATGGGTTCAGAGGGCCCCATTTACGGGACTCTGTTAATTTTTTTGGCCTCAAATGACTTATTTGCTCTGCTTCGTCCAGAAAATCGCTTTTCTGTAATGGGATGCTGTTGTTGACAGAGGACGTCGCGCCGCGACTTCCCAGTACAGGAACTCCATTGTATCGAAGAGCTGAGCCCTCTGAGATACTTCGCTGTGGTATCACACTAGTCTCCACGGGAGCGCGAGACTTTGACAGCAGGAGATTATCGGGTTGGAGCACTGGCCAAACCTCTTCGGTGGGACTTCCGGCCTCAGCGTCGACAAGTGTGCGTTTGGCTTTGGGTGGGCTCGCCGGGTTCAGAATCTGCGCAACTGGAGGACTAGGTAGTGGCTTGTTGCAGCTCGGCAGTGGTGTGGTCCTGACCGGATTCTGTCTCAAATCAGCGATGATCGTATTGTGTTCGATGGGCCAAGATACAGGGCCCAATGGCACGACGACAGGAGTTGGCTTTTGCCAGTAGCAATATCGCGGCAAGCTTACCAGCGTCGTTTCAGGCCTATTTCCATATTTGTAGCTCTTCGAGAAGGCACTTTGTGTTGGCATCGATTTGCGTGGAAGCTTGGAAGCGGGCGTGGGCGAGACAACAGCCTTAGTGTCCCCAGGCACTGCGATATAGGAAGGCGAACCGGTTATGCTGACAGAAAAGGGAGGGCGAAGACCTGTACTACTAGTACGATGAATTTTTGGCGGACTGGGGATCTTAGAGCCCATCTTGGTATACTTGAAGCCGGGCTGCTGGGAATTGGCGTCGATGTCGATCAGAGGTGTCGACATCCCAAAGCTTGCTTCCAGAATCAGACGGCAATAGCGGTTAGTTGAGGTGCGATGGATCGCAGGCGCAAAGTGGTATTTGTTGTTGGTGACGGTGACGCGGTGTGGGGCTGTAGTTTCTCGCGTTTGACGGTGACGGTGAGAGTGAAGGCGAGCGTCAAAGCTTGGCAGAGACATCAGATGAAAGCAGCGCCCAAAGCTAACAATAAGAGTACAGCTGCATGTCGGGTTGTCAAGCGTATTTTGACGTTGCGGGGCGAAGAGAGCTTGTTCAAGGGCACAATATGCCATGCTAGCTTGCGTTACTGAAGCAGGTGCTACCTGAATTATCTGTCACTTCCTTGCTACTAAACTTAGCTTTGCGCGTTGACGGAGGCGTCTTTCCACATATCCACAACAAGCGCAGGGTCACTTGAAGCGCTGGGAGTAATTTCAGCATTCGAGATGCGTGACCCAATCCCAGCATAGCCACATCTCGCCATTACATGCATCCAGTGTGGTCTTCACCCTTTGAATAGCTCTTGTGTTCTGGAAAACGACCATCGCGAGTTTCTGTCGTGCTTAAGGGATGCATCTTACTGATTTGCATGTTAAGACATGTTACTGCGCGGCCAAGCAACATCGCTCCCAGCTTTTAATCATTACCTTCAAGTGCCGAGTAAGTCTTAACAATCGCACAGCGTGGGCGATCTGACCATTAATAGATGCAAAATGAGTTGATGCGTCGTCAGAGAAGGAGAACGAAACAAGGTGGCAATGACGTGGAGCTTGGAGCTTGGGCCGGATACTTCAGACCACTTTACGCGTCGAGCCTCGCATGAACAACCTAACACCACGACGTGCAATTGGCGTTCACGAGGCAGGAAAACATGGCGGCGAAGAGCTACAAAGAGATGAAGGAGGCTTGGGTAACTGGTCACACTGGAGGCTCCGTCGCCGATGTGAATAGCGTCTCCTTTGCAATGCCTGTACCGTACACATCCTGAAAGTCGTTTGAGGGGCTAGGGCTGACCAAGGTTGATAGTTGAGCATTCTTCTGTGGTCTGTGATACAACAGCGGCTCCGATTGTTCATCCCGTACGGGCCCGCTGCCTGCTTCGTCGACTTCCTTCTCAATTGCGCTGCAACGCTCTGCGCAACGACCGTCTATTCTTCGTCGCCGTGGGTCCTGAACCTCCTGTTGTTACTACCGGCGATTGGCTTGCTCATTCTTGAACAACCCGCAACGACTAAAGGTGGTGCGCCACGACCATTGAAGAAAGACAAGC
Organism: Didymella arachidicola; assembly: GCA_016630955.3. Lineage (NCBI taxonomy): Eukaryota > Fungi > Ascomycota > Dothideomycetes > Pleosporales > Didymellaceae > Didymella > Didymella arachidicola. The sequence goes on along the minus strand of CM050002.1, from coordinate 504,218 downwards.
GTGCTGAGACAAAGCTCGATGCTCTGCCGGTCAAGCCTTTCATCACACATTACAGAGGCGCTATGATGGTCATGACATGCACTGCTATACTGGCCGTAGACTTCCGGATCTTTCCGCGACGCTTCGCAAAGGTCGAGAATTGGGGCACATCATTGATGGACATGGGTGTTGGCTCCTTTGTCTTCACAGCCGGTGTAGTGTCTGTCCGATCTGCATTAAAAGAGGCTTCTGGCAGGAGACCGCCGTTGTCCAAACGCCTGGCCACATCTCTAAGGCATGCCATACCGCTGCTCGTCTTGGGCACAATTCGATTCATATCGGTCAAAGGCCTGGATTACGCTGAGCACGTCTCGGAGTACGGCGTGCACTGGAATTTTTTCTTCACCCTCGGCTTCCTGCCTCCCTTCGCGACTCTTCTGCAAAGCGCGTTCGATTTGGTACCTTCATACGCCGTTCTTTCCTGCATACTTGCAGGGCTCTATGAGCTGGCTCTCGACAACACATCGTTGGGAGCCTTCATCCTGGTTTCTCCACGCACCAACCTGCTTTCAAAGAACCGAGAAGGCATCTTCTCCTTCATCGGCTATCTCGCTATCTTCCTGGCTGGCCAATCTCTTGGATCAGCTGCACTTCCCAGGCAGCAGCCACTACCCAATGATGCCACATTGTCCACAAAGCTACGTCGGACCACACTTGGTTATCTTGCTTTAATGTCCGCTATGTGGACAGCTCTCTTCTACTTCTCGACTAGCTACTACGGCCTCGGTCTCTCTGTGTCTCGACGTCTCGCTAATCTTCCTTACTTCCTCTGGGTGTCCTCTTTCAACAGCTATCAGATTACCATCGTCTGCGCTATCGAGTCTGTGCTTTTTCCCAACCTGTACAAAGCGAATAGCAAGGAAGAGGAGAACGAAAGGACTCGGGCCGCTACAAGTACCGTTCTGTATGCCTTCAATCGTAACGGTCTTGCGGTCTTCCTGGTGGCAAATCTGCTTACGGGTCTCGTCAACATGACGATGCCCACGCTCCATATGGGCGTCTTGCAATCGATGACGGTACTTGTGGTATATATCGCCACGGTTGCTGCTCTGGCTGTTGGCCTGGATCGGTATGATTTCTCGATCAAACTGTGAAGGACCTACTCCAATGCTACCATTTCGTCTTTCGTCTTGCTCCAGTAGACAAGGGACTCAACGATGCCGCGCTCGAGTATGGTTCCATGTGCTGTCACCCATCCAGTGGTCAGATAACAATCTCGCCATGAGGACATGGGCTAAACCCAGAACTGATGGTGGTCAGGTTACCTTTGCGTGGATTAGCGGCAAAGTGGTCGCCATTGCTATCAGCACCAGTCTAGTCTTCCATACGACAACCGATCGATCGAGATAACATGCTGGTGCGTAGCTTTCTATCAATTCAACCTGGGCAATACGTATGACCAAGAACCTCAAAAACCCAATTCAACTGTGACGGTATTGTGTGCGATCGGTCACGCTGTTATGGCTTCGCTTGGTTCAACTGGAGTCAAGGTTGTCCGAATGCTACAGCTGCATGCCAGCACATCTTCTACAGGTGGTTCCGCAAAGCGCCGTCCAAATCGTAGCAACATTATACACTCGAAGCTTGTTGACACAATGATCGTGCTGATATGCACGTGATGGCGCGTTCGTTGGCGCGGAGCAGCAACGCGCACCTCCGCGCCTTCCATCATCACAATGAGGCAGGCATCACCCAAACAAACGCGCTCACCCGCGGTCCTTTTTCGCGAACCTGACATCGTAGCACCCCCAATGCCGCTGCGCCATTCAACATGTCGACGCCACAAGCCAAACGCCGCAGGCTGAACGATGCTGCGAATACCTTGAAGAAACCGTTCAAGTCACCCTTTCGCACACCACTCAGGCCGAACATTGGCTCTGATCCACCATCCTCTGATCCTCCCGATGTTAGCTTCTCTGCGCATCCTGCCACGTACGCCGACCGTAGCACCGCCCCCGCAACCCAAACAAGCCCGTCTGCACCCCCAAAAGCAGTCGCGACAACACTTGCACCTTCACAGCCGCACTCAACCAAGCCGGGTGCCGCACGAACAAGCTTCTCGACGCCCTCGCGAACGACCCCGAAGAAGACGCTATCAAAACCCTCCCTCACCCGCGAGCTGATGCAACTGCGCAACGAGGTCCAGGTCCTCACACAAGCTGAAGCACTTGCTACAACAACAAAGGATGACGATCTTCAAGCTCTAATTGACAGATGGCGGATGGCAAGTCGCGCTGCAGCCGAAGACTTGTTTGGAAGCACACGAGACCGCGTAAACCAGATGGGTGGTGTCGGCGCCTGGAAGGAGCGTGAGAGGGAGGCCAAAGAGCGCACAATAAAGTGGGACCTCGAGGAGAGGGAGGCTGAGAGAGAGAAAATGGAGGAAGCTAAAGAGAATGGAGAGGTTGACGATGAGGCCTACGATAGATACGCGGATTTGACAGACGAGCAGGGTGAGAACGAGAAGGACAACGTGCCAAAGGCTGCCGATGATGACGTGAGTGTGCCATTGCAGAAGCAGTGCCTCCTGCTGACCGCGATAGTCGTTCACAATGGACATGATGCTGAAAACGCTCAACATCGACCTGAAGCTCATCGGCTACAACAAAGGGGCACAGCGCTGGGACGGTTAGCATGAAGGCCGCTTTTCGTACCGTTGTCCCAGTAGCACGATTCCGGCAAACCCAGGACACACTCGGCCGGCACACATGGCAGATATGCAGACATATCAGCTGTCGTGGCAGATCATGCACAGCACGATGCAGCACGAATGTTTCCGCGAATGGGCTAAGCTGTAAGTTCCATCTTTCTTGAAGCGCAAGTTGCTTGAAGCTAACTCTGAAAGAATAGTTGGCTACACATGTATACCATAAATGTACATCACTAAGATAGCATCTAGTACAGTAGCCGGCGCACGCTTAACCCATGACCCCAAATCTCTGTAGTGTGACGTCATTATCCTGGCAGACATCCGAAGATGCCACATGGAGTTGGTTCTATCAGCAAGAAGCCACGATTGCTCCACCGAAAACCCAAAGTTGCATGACTCGAAGCCCTTTCTCCTAAAACCACTTGCAGCATTAGTAATCAAACTCGCCCTGAAGTAGAAACAACTTCCACTGTATATATTCCAGGGCAGGATGACGCAGGCATCCAGCAACTGTACTGTTGCAGAGTCCATGGAACAGCTTTTATCATGTCACTCAAGAGTCAGAACATCGTCATCACTGGTGCCTCGATGGGTATCGGTGCCACAATTGCCAGGCGTTTTGCAGCCGAATCTGCCAACCTGATACTACTCGCACGCTCGGAGGACAAGCTCAAGAACATCGCTGAGGAGTGCCAGAAAATCGAGCCCAGCATCAAGATTCACATAGCGAGCGTGGATGTCAGCGACCATGACTCTTTGAGGAAAGCAGTAGCGAACGCTGTCAATCAACTCGGCCCCGTCGATGTCTTGGTTAACAATGCAGGCCTTGCAGTTGGCGCACCGAACAGGTTTCCAGACTTGACGATCGACCATATCACAACAATGAGCGGCACCAACATCAATGGATTCATGTTCGCAACGTATGCGACGCTTAACGAGGGCAAGATGAAAGAGAGGAGCAAAGGCACGATCCTTAATGTTACGAGCACAACGGGCCTCGAAGTCCCTCCTTTCCCCGGCGAGGCAGTGTATCATGCCAGCAAGGCGTTTCAGGAGGCCTTCAGTAACGTATTGAGAACGGAGTTGGTTGGCACAGATATCAAAGTGTTAGCTCTCAGGCCTGGCGTCACGGCGACAAATTTCCACGAGCTAAGGTATGATAGCCCCCTCCTTCAACAATTGATAGTACTGACTTCCGTAGGGTTGGTTATGACAAGGGACAGTACGACACATTCATGGAAGGCTTTGAACCCTTGATCGCCGAAGATGTCGCACAGGGTGCGGTGTTTATGCTGAATCAGAAGGAAAGGGTCAGCATTAAAGCGCTGGACATCGTGCCAACTGCGCAGAGGAGTTTGCAGGTTATAGACAAGAGCTGGAACAAGAGAAGCAGCGATCGACAGAAGACGCAGATGTAGATAGAACATGCAAGATTTTTCCCGAAGGGCCTTGTAGAAAGCCTTGGTCCCAGCGAAACTGTGTCTATCACAATTACATCGCGATACACTACAAAAACGTATGTGTGAATGACGGTACTCAACATTCGGCTTTGGTAGACTTCTCGTTGCAGGTGATTTCTAGCAAGGGAATCCGTGAAACGACACCAACAGCGTTTCTCTGGGAATCTTTCGGAAGATTTTTCGCGTGCGTTGGGAACCGAGTGCTTCTCGGACGGCTGAAGGCGATTTTGCAGAAGCCTCGAAGGATCCATCTGATCATAGTGAATGTGGCGGTGCATCTGTGGCGTTGAATTAACGGCCCCACCTTTCTGTGTCGTGTTCTTTGATTGGTGGTACTCGTCATAGCTCGCGCCTACGTCAACATCCAAGCATGCAGGCCCGCCAGGTTGCAACATGATGGAAGCTTGGCTACTAAACGGCAGCTGTGAATCGACACAGCCCCCAGATCAGCCACCTGCACCTTTCTAGTTGTATATCTTCGACTCGGTTCGCACATAGGTACCCCTTTGCAATTTACAGAACATTGCTCCTTTGATACACGACCTCAAGGGTTTAGCCAAGATGAGCGGTCACGGCGATCCCAGACTTCTTTACACAATCGGAGGCATCAAGGCCTACCACATTCAGCAAGGCGAAGAGTCGTCACTCACACCTACAGGACCTCAGACGCTCTCCCTGCTCATGGTCCCAACGAACTCGCCGTTCGCCGACCTCAGCAACGCACGACCGCAGAGCGAAGCCCCAGAGGAAGACTTCTACCTCCACCTGAATCTGCCGCCTGAGCTTGACCTCCCTCTCCCTGCGACCACACAAATCTACCACCAGCCGCCGCACAGCTATCTCATCCCGCGATGGGATTTGGGTCCGGAAAGTGGGGCCTTCACAAGGATCGAGTTCCCCGCCATTGGCAAGGGTCCAGGCGCAGTCACTCAGGAGGACATCGACACATTTGAGACTATTTTAGCACAATGTACCGCGTTCCTCGAGCGTGCGCAGAACCCTTACCCATCTGAGAAGGGCGGACACAAGGCCTATAATCCTCAGGACTATGCTCCTGGACAGGGCTACGCTGGTGCAGGCACTGCAGGCGCAGCGGGACCTAGCAAGGTGCAACAGCACGGTGAGATCGTTTTAGTGGACGAAGAGAATGGCAGCGTAGTCGGTGAGCTGTCCGAGGGCGCTCAAATCGTCGAGGATCCTAGACTGCAAGCCGGTTCGAAGAGTAAGCAGCCACCCCGTTTCGTGCACATCCACTTCTCACCACTAATACAGACACAGACCCAGTTGAAATTGTTGTCTCTCCAGACGGCAAACGCATCGATGTGAAACCGCTCTCCGAAGATTACCTCGCTATGGCCCGCCATCCTGCGTACAAGAACTCGTCATTGGTACAAAATTCGGCTGCAGCATCAAGGCTCATTGTCACTGGGTCTAGCTACCTCAGCAACATGATGGTTTCTGGCGCAGAGACATTCATGAACAAGACGAAACCAAACGAGAAGCCAATGGTCTTCAAACCCACAACACACGAGCGCGTGCGCAAGATCAATACCGCAACTACAAATGTAGCTGGCTTCTCAGCAAAAACAGTTGGTATGATCGGCAAGCACGCTCAGAACTTTGCTGCTGGGCTTGCTGGTCACAAGAACACACAGCATAAGAGCCTGAACCCAGATGGCACGCCCAACCAGAATTACAAGCCCGGCCTGCTCAACAAGTCGCTCATTGCATGGTCAACAATTGGTGATGGTCTCGCACACTCGGGCAAGCAGATTCTTACATCTGGTGGTGCCGCAGCAAGTGCTGCTGTTGGCCACAGGTGGGGCGCGGAGGCCGGTGGTCTGACTGGCGATCTTGCAGGCGGCGTCAAAAATGTTGGTCTTGTCTACATCGATGTAACTGGCGTGACACGCCGCGGTATCATCAAGAGCGTCGCAAAGGGCATGATCGTCGGCAAGGTCAAGAACAAGAAGGGCGAAGAGCAGACCATCATGGTCGGTGGTGGTGACGGTGGACAGCTCACGCCCGGAACAGCCGCGAAGATGGATCCTCTGGCCAACGCTACCAATACAGGCATGCCGTCGAACGTGTCGAGCAATGACCCTGCTGGACAGGTTGGCTTCGGCAACCAACCGCCACCTAGCTACAGGACTGGCGTTGGAGAGAGTCTGGAAGGACAGCCTGCTTATCAAGGCTACCCTACCGAGAAGAGGTAGAAGCCTTGTAAGGGAATGCTAGAGCCAAGAATGTTTACATGAGCCATGACATTACGATATGCAAGTAAGTGCGGGCAACGCAAGCGAGAGTATAGAAGCCGAAACGTATCTGGCTTGACCTTCATCGCTTCCTTATTCCTATGCCATGGTATATAGCCTCCTAAATCAATTATCCCTTTCGAATTTTAACCTGTTCTCCCACCAGAGTATACCTGTGAATTTGCCTCCCCCCTCCCCCTCCCCCTCGGGTCAGGCTTTTCGTGCAATGGCTCAGTAGGTCGTATCACAATAAAGGATCGGGTCTAGTTATGTCTGGGTATATGCCCAACCGGGTAGAAGCCTTGTCAGTCTGAGGATAGACGTCGAAGCCAGACTGGTGATATGTATCTGACATGAGCTCCCTAATCGAGCCGGTTCCCGCCAGCGATGGGGCCTGGGAAGATAGAGAGCTTCGCCGAAAGACTGGTGTACTAAGTCCGGGGTGATATCTTGGGTGTCTACTGTTCATAGTGTTATGGGTCCCTCAAGCACGAATCCGTATGGCTTCATCTACATGATTTAACATCCCACCCGTTATCTCTTTTACCGAATGTTACCTATGAGATAGTGGTCCTGTAGAGAGAGTTCCTAGCCTGTAAGAGACGTTTGGAAGCGAGATGCTCGGATGGTGGAGGGAAAGTATTGTGGTAAGTAACGGAGGTAAGACAGATCAGTCGTTGTCTAATGATTTAATCTACCAAACTGAAAGAAGTTTAGGGAAGTCGAGGTACGCGCAAAGAGTCCAATGCGAGCGCAGTCCTGCTGAAAGTGATTGAAGACACGACGGCTACGTCAGCGCCAACGAAGCCTACTAAAGCAAAAAGAACCTGACTAGTAGCTAGAGTCAAGATTGAACTTCAGAGAGCAAGGCTTCGTCGGGAGATGACGGTGTCTGGAGATAGTCCTCCGCGTTTCTTCCTGGGCTTTAGTCCATCTGCAATTTCTTCCGGTGTCGTGTATCAGCGTCGAGATTGCTCAACTTATTCAACAGGATACACAATATACGGCGCGGCCCTTATCGTCAGTGTTGGTCGTTTATACCAAGGTTATGGATGCAGCCAAAGTTTCCCAGAGCCCACGTTCGGACAATAAAAGTAGGGTGAGACAGATTGTACTGACACAGGATTCAGCAGGATAGCAAGGCTTACACTGATACTCGCTCAAGCATTGATTCCAGCCGAGGAGTAGCTATCTACTGAAGTTGAAGTTCTAAGGTCGAGGTGCATCAAAGCGCACGTGTCAATAAGTCTCCCTCTTCGCGAATCGAGGCATCAATCGAAGCATCTATACGTAAGGCGGTCACACGGAAAGCCCATCTCGTATCTGCAGTGCCACGTGAAGTTGCCGCCCCTAATGTTGGCCACCCAGCGGTGAGATTACTATAGCTGCAAGCCTCCACGCCATGATCTGCATGCGGCTGAAGTGAGAACCTGGGGTTGTAATGGTGTGACCGTACACAACAGACAGTGCATAAGTCCCTTACTCTTCATTTGCGTGTCCCTTTGGTTGCTATGCGTATGCAGATATTGTATGAGCAATTGGCGGATGCTTTGGGATGTGCAATTTTCAGCGGGAATACAAGGGTGCTGCAGCTGACTTGGTGGGCGATTTGGTGTTGTGCGGCTGTAACAACCGTGGTAGTCGGCGCAAATACAGATGGCGCAAGAAGAGCGACCGCGGTACGAGGTCGGCAAGTGCCAATGTCGTATCCTTAGACGTACCAAAAGAACTGGGCCGTGTACTTTTCTGACACGATTGTCGATTTGGGCTGTAGGTAAGACGCCTACCTCGCTAGTGTTATCGGAAACCTGATCCCGATACTTGCCTGCATCTACCGAGTGCACTGCTCCCTCATGTTCGAGTATGGGCCCTAGAATAGCACTTGTAACGTGAGTCACCCCAACCGTATATGCAGCGGTCAACATGTAGGCGCAAGTGCAGGTGCAGTGAAGAGCGCGGATGACTTGGGGCGGTCGCTAATAGCGTAAGTCGTGCTCACATCATGATCTGCACCTGTCAGAAACAAGTATGGAAAGCTGCAGGATCGTAGAATCGCGATTGTGTTGCATGATGATCCGCTTAGCGTATTGTCCTCCTGTGAGATCGGTCGTGGAACGTGAAGTTCTGCGGAGCGATGTCCATTCTGCTCGCCGATGCGAGCCTTTGAGAACCTACTGGATCACCGTGCGTTGTTCAGCGTGAGTGGTTGCAGTTAACCTGATAGTGCAGCTTCGCGTAGAAGTATCGGCACTTCTGCAAGCTCAATTCAACAGAAATCTTGAAGTAAAATATGCAGTTGTTGCTGACCAGTTAGTTATTGGTCCCTTGTGCATTCGTGCGGACCATGAGTATGGTATCATTGCAAGGGTACTTCAGGCTGTCAGCTTCCGAGTCCAAGAAAGGAGAGATGGCTTGCAAGGACATTGCGATAGACAGAACGCCAATCACAGGCGCCACAGTCATATTGGTGGTGTCATCCAAAACGATCGAGAGATGTGTATGACTTCAGTCCCTGGAGATCTTGTCAGTCCTATCGAGACTGAAGGTAGCGTTGTAGAGGGCTCAAAAATGCTCGTGACATGGTGTGACTGTAAGACTCTCGGCTCAATAGCCCACAGGCACAATGATGGCGTCATCTCGTGTTCCATATATGAAGAATTCCCGTATGGGCTGCTTAGAAAAGGCAGCTGTATGTCAGTGAGGTTGTTCTAGACCTATGGGGAATACCGATTTCGATTCGTCTCCTGCTTTCGCGAGTCAAGAGAGGGTGTTCACCGGCCCGTATGCATACGGACAGAGTCTAGCGAGCTGTTGGTTTTGTGTGTCCAGGATTGAAATGCCGGTACATGCTCGGTGTGTTGCAGACATCTGTGCCTTGTCAATTGCACAAATGAGCGTCTCTTCTAGGACACCCCTCCGAATTAGCGTACAGTCTTATGTACGACATCAAGGATCGTCTCAGGTTACCCATGTCGATCGTGTTGCCCCAGTAGGGAGCTGTGGCTTGAACTTGACACGTTTAGCCGGCTTCGCCATAACGTTTTCCACTTTTGGTATCAGCTTTAAATTCTTCAAGTATCGAGACAAGTATTCTGCACCTACACCGTTGTACAATCGTGCATAGCGTAGCTAGCAACCAAGATCTGCAGGAAAGAGACTACTGCGAGTGACGCGCAGGAAAACCAGATTGGCTTGCTTACCTTCCTAGCTTTTGCACAGTGCCGCATGCACCTAACAGCTCACACCGTTCGCCCAAGAAAGGCAATGGATAAGAAGGCTGGACAACGGGCATAATGCCATCTATGCCTATTGAGCCTGTGGGATCGCACAATGCTGTCTGCGTCTGCAGCATGCAAGACGTGGCGTCGTCCGTCCCAGCCTTGAAATTAGTCAAATCATGGCCTTAGTATCAGCGGAATTGCGGGACTTGTTTCCTATCCTTGAAACGATGAGCTGCGAGAGGCCCTCGAACTGTCTAGGGCTTCGCTTGGGGTACCCGTGTAGATCAAACAAGCCTGTCGCTGCTACTTTTCTGCAGTGAGGTGTGTTAGACCTCATGTCGAGCTGCTCGTGTGTGGTCGATTGTGACGTGTAAACGATCCACCGCAGGCTTAAGGAGGTGCGGAAAGTCACCGGGTCTTCCAAGTGAAGACTTGCACAACCACTCACAGCTCCGCACCGAAAGCATGGCGCAACCCTAATGCTTGCCTCCATGGATCATGCCTGTTGAACCCGTCACCACCCTGGCCCCAGTTCTGCGCAAGCATGGCAGTGCTCACCGTCATCGTGGACCGACTATCGGGAGAAGACGAGGTAGTGTTCAGCAGCTTCGGTACGTTCCGTCACTGTAAACTTGACGGTTTGATCGTGTTTGTTACAGTTCAGTTCCTCAGAAAGGCAGGCACTTTCCTGGCACGCTAAGCGGTAGGCGCGGCTGCATCTCCAGCATCCTGGATCGCACGTCCACCTTATATCCAACCTCGCGAATCTTAATGTTGTTCTTACATACAACCTGCTGTTTTCTGCAGAGTCTAACGTCCTCTGTGGTGGGCATACTGGCGTCAAGGCCTTCCGTTGAGGCGTAAGCCAATCGTGCTACAGCCCCGCGCCGGCGCGTCAGCTCCACCCTCAGGTGACAACATCAAGTCCAGATCACAGCGCTTCCGGGTACAGCGATACGAGCAGGTGCGCGATCTTGAGCCTATTGCCCTTTCGGGAACATCGCGACGAAGTATCAAATCAGACCCATGACCGAGTGGCACGCGACTGTCTTCGCGACCCTCAATAGACGAGCAAGTCATAAGCGTACTCAATATGACGCCACCACCACACTGTCTGACAAGAGGCTAAACAACAACAGCTGATAACGATCGAAGATTCAAGATAGCTGGAATATGGCGGAGGTCGCGCGCATACAACGGCAGAGTAGAGCTCACGGAGCAGGAGCGGCGGTAGCCGTACCACCGCCTTTCAGCACCGTCCGCGTGAGATTCGACTCAAAGGCAGAGGCATTAAAGCCGCTATGCTACCGCCTGTGGAGCTTCCAGTTTTGCGAGTTTGGCAGCTCCCTGCCGGTGAGGCCGCAGCGTATTCTGGGTGTTGAAATCCAATCTGATCAGTGGTATTTGTGTCCTTCAGATCACGGCTCAACGCAGTGTGCATCGCCTTGGGTTCCTCCCGCCCCATCTTTTTGATCGAAGAACAGATGCGCGCGCGATTATAGCTGTCTGTCTCAGTGGTTCCCCGTCAGCTCAGTCCTACTGAATGATCATGGCAAGACAATCCCAACCTAAAACCCTCAACCTTGTTTATCCATCCGCTCACTCCTGCGGTCCCGTCAAAGTGACCATGGCATGGGGCTGGTAGGTTTGTATAATCGGGGTCCCAGGAGTGTTTGTTGGACGAGCTTGTCTATCAATCTGGCCTGGCCTCCAGCGAATGAGTCGGATGACCTTCCGCTACACACCATCACCTGAATGAAGGCTGTGTAAGTATGTTGATGGTGGTGTCTATGAGTGTGCGCTACGAGGAAGTCCTTTCGACGCAGCGAGTGGTGCCATGGAGTCGTCGTTGGTTCAGCCTCCCTGCACTTAAGACCTGGGACCCTCAACCTATCGGATCACATCACAGTCATGCCATGCAGATGTGCATAGGCGTGCTTCCAGATGCAGGTATACGGCCATGTAAACGGCTGCCTGTCTCGCGAGGAGACGGCAGCAGATCCGTAATATGCGGAGATCACTTTGGTTCAAGCATGTACCCGTACCCGAAGTCTGATGACGCAACATTGATATTCACCATCAAAAATCTTGGACAACATACACCTTCGCGAATAGCAGATCTTATTGACCTGCAGCAGTGACATTTGGCAAAATTCACACGCAAAACACTGCTCAGGACTAATTGTACTAGCCGCATCCTGCGAAATCAACATTACCCACGTATGTCACCATTCCATACGACCTTTGAATAATATAAAGAGCAAAAGTCGTCTGAGACATGGAGCATAAATGCGGATGGTTACACGCAGGGAACGCACTAAATCCTTATGCAGGGTATCAGAGATGGCACACACGGAAAACCTGTCACTCGATCGCCCGCATAGCGGCCGCCCGCCCTCCATTTCAATTTACGTGTATGCACGAACAGGCCTCCTACATACTTCAGCGAAACAATTGGAGCGCGTATGTCTTCCCGCGGGCCGACAGCTTGATCTGCAAGAGTAAGGTACACACCCCAGTCCTACAGTATTCGAGCTTCAATCAGTATTGTAAGCGAACGCGGACCATGTACCTCTTCAGCCGGTGCAGGTACGTACTGGTCCCAGCGGCTCAAAGATATTGAACGCTGTCAATCGTGAAGCAGACCGGCACGACGATTATGGCAATGGCCGACTGCAACAGGCAGCGGGTGTGGTAGAAAAAGGCAGTCGGCCGGTATGCAGATGCAAGGCGCTGTTGCTGGCTATTCGAACCGAGCACGAGCAAAAGGCACGCCATATGCGCGCAGCCTTATCAAGCACATGGTATCGACAGCATCCCACTCGGTATTCCCGCCCTCCAAAAGGCCACGTTTTGGGTCGCTCGGCTGCAAGTTCGCGGACGCCGTTAATTAATATCGATTTTTCAGAGCAAAACTCCTGTTGGTCGGCTTGCACATTTCACGATATTGACTGCAGTGGCTATGGCATGTTGAAGAGCCGTAATACCAATTAGCCGTGCGGTCGTATGAGCGGAAACTCAGAGACACCAGCCCTGCTGCCAAAGCGACCGGGGCGCCTATCGTCTCCATTACTGAGAGCGCCACGCCTGCTTGAGGTCCGCTTGCAGCGGCTAGTCTATACGCTCTAAGAGCAATGCGCAATTGAGGCCTAGAGCGATTCTCCACTGAGCTCAGACGGATTGCCGCCAAGCGGGGCATATATTGGCCCATCGATCATCAGCCGCGTCGTCTGCCTGCCCGCGCGGCATTTTGTTCATCTCACGCGGCAAGCTGGCGTCAAACCGAACCACTTGGTAGGCATGCACAGCGTAGTGGCGAGGACGCTGAGCAGGCGCCATGAGGTTAGGGGTGCAAGCAATCAGTCATTCGCGCAGTCTCGTGCCCCAGCAGCTTCAGGACCGGAGCGAGCGCGGGGCGGTTGCACAAATGCCTGCACGACGCCAACGCGCTGCAGTCGATCCCTGAAGGCGCAGCGCCCAGGGTGCCCGGAATATGCGAGCGATTCAACGGCTTGCGGGATCCAAGCATGACGCTCGCGCTCACTTGGCGCAGGGACTATACCCAAACTATCCCACACCCTGGCCCGCCTCTGGAATTTTGCGACTACCCTTATGCTCCAGCCAGGTTCACACTACCCCAAAGTCTGCTAAGGGAATGTCCTGCAGCTCCATCAGCGCCGGGAAGCGAAGCATCAGTGGCCGCCGTAGCCCGCCCGCAAGCATGTGTTTAAATACTAGATAGTTCCGCTGCTTCCCCGGTGCAAGCGGATTCTCTCTCCCACCATTCGATGTGATCTTCGTTCACCGGTTCTTTGTAGTAGTTCACGTTCCGTACTACCACGCTCGCTGGTCGTCGTCATGTTTCCCTTTTCCTTCGGCTTGTTCCCCAATTGCAGTTGGTTTGCTATTTTCGTCGCGCTCTTGTAAGTTCCTGGGCCCGTACCACGGCCTACCACCATGATGCTCCCGCTTTTGAGTTTCAACAACTGACTCGTGACTCAGCCTCTTCCGATACTTCAGACTCTGGGTCAACCTCGCGAGCAATTGGACATATCAACCCATCCAGCCTGTCGACGAACCTACCATCACATCGAAAGATGTCACAGTTATCATACCCACTGTGGCTGAAGACCTCCAGCAACTGAAGGAAACGGTCCAAAGCGCCTACCGGCTTGAACCCTACGAATTGATTCTCGTGACACCTGACTCGAGGATCAAGCGCGTCTACCAGTTGGTAGAGGAGCTAGGCGCTCCCAAAATCATCCAAGTTTTATCTGTTAGCCAGGCGAACAAGCGTCGCCAACTGTGTCGGGCGATCCCGGAGGTTGAGACCAAGATCACGCTTTTGCTTGACGACGATGTTTGGCTGCCAGAGAAGTTCAGCAAATGGCTCCTGGCACCTTTCGAAGACCCTCGTATGGGAGGCGTTGGAACAAACCAACAGCTACGCCGCGTAAACCGCAACAGCATCTGGGAGTTCCTCGGCGCCATGTATCTTGTGAGAAGGAACTTCGACTGCACCGCCTGCAACTGGATCGATGGTGGGTTGCCGTGCCTGTCTGGCCGAGCAGTAGCGTATCGATCGGAGATCCTGCAGGACCCCAAGTTCACGTACGGCTTCACGCACGAGACATGGGGCAGCGACCACTTTCTCAACGCCGACGACGACAACTTCATCACTCGATGGCTATTCAACAACAATTGGAAGATCCAAATCCAGAACCACCGCGAGTGCGAAGTGGAGACAACCCTCGAGAGTGACCACAAATACCTGCGGCAGTGTCTGCGGTGGGTGCGCTCTAATTGGAGGAGCAACCTAACGAGTCTGGCTGACGTTCAGATGTGGATGTAAGTGCTAAATCCCTCCTGCAAAGCCGACGCCTGCATATTTTTTCGTGTCGTGAGGCGCCAAGCACTGCCCCTCCCTCCACTCATCGCGCCGACCACCTCGCTAACGCACTGCATTACAGAAACTACCCATGGTCACTCTACGCCGTCTTCCAGACCACCATTACGCAATGGGCGTTCCTGTTCGACGCCGGCCTATTGGTCACCTTCCATCTCACATTAAGGGAAGCAGGATATTATGCAGTGGACAGTGAGGTGCACCCGCAGGCCGAGCAATGGCAGCCGTCGTTGTTTTGGGGGTTGTTCCTCGCGCACTTGGTCTTCGCAAAGACGATCAAGCTAATTCCGCATTTGTTAAGAAACCCGGGCGACGTGCGCTTCATCCCGGTCTCGGTTCTATTTGGCTATTTCCACAACCTGATCAAGCTGTACGGCTGCATGACAGTCACAGAGGTACGTTCCCGGCCCCGCAGCGCTGCTATCGCACACGCGGCTGACTTTCCCCTAGACAACCTGGGGAACTCGTGAAGGCGCCGACGCCGACGACAACATCAGGATGCTCCCCATTCCAAACACACCGATGACACCTCCTATGACACCTACTCCAGAGCAAAGTAAGCTTCGCGAGAGAAGCGCCATGTTTTCCACTGCCGTAAGTTGAGGTGCGGCATCCGCTTTGACCAGCACACATCCCGGCCAGTGGAGGCGCCATGACCGCATGAGGACGCAGTAATTTAGACGTTCGACGATCCACACCACCGCTCCATCACCACATCCACAGGATGGAGTTGAGTCGGTGTTCTGTTTCATTTTCCTCTTTTCAGCGAGCATCATGTCTGGGAAATATCCTTTTGGTCACCAAAACAGGACGGTCCGGCTATACGGCGTTCAGGGGCATCCATCATTATCGATGCAAAATTGCAGCGTTTTTTTCTCATCGCTCGGGCGTTCCAGGGCATCTTCTTCGTCCGTTGTAGTCTACGCAAAAAGTTGCTGTGGCATGTTAGCATTAGTTCGCGGGTACGCAACTTCAAATCCAGCTTTTACACCAAACTGCTCGCCGATCATTGGAATGCTCGCATTGAGAGCGAGTGAGCGACCACCCTCAGCAACTTTGTGCTGGTCTGCTGTGCTCTGCTAACCTATCAGGCATCGCTGATAAACTTGAGGGATGGCTAGAACCCTAGGGGTACCATTGTTTGGCAGCTTGGCACAAGCTCATTTGATGCCTGTCAGTCGCGCTTCCCTTGCTTCCTACCCTGCGCCTAAACAGGAAGCCGCCATTGTGTGCCGCTGCACAAGCTCACAGATTCGCACAATGGCCAGTGATATCTCCGGCATGCAAGCAGCAGAAAACTAATCTGAACTATGTCCAGCGATCTACTCTAACTCAATACACAGTAATGTCTTCTCAGCAACGTATCGCTTGGCTGTTCACTGCCTCTAAGTGCCCACGGCCGCACGGGCCACACGTAGCGCGAACCATCCTCGTGTCAACAACCTCGTCTGCTCTGATCCTTTCCGCCTTGCTCTGCGCTCCAGGCTATGTCGCGAGTAATTTCGGCATGTTATCGAGCCATATTTGTCGCACTACAGGCATCATCAGGTCAGTCCTTCCAATGAACCTCAAACACGGCAGGTGCCTTGATTGTACCTAGGTACGTTCGGCTCGCTGGCTGGGGGCTCAACGAACCACCCCTCACGGACTATCTCCACTTTCGGCCGTTTCCTGGATTAATTCGATGGCGGAAGATTATCACACTCGTGTCGCGCCATCGTGGATGACGCCAATTTCGAGAAAAGCTTCGCTCCCTCTCTGTCACCACGACTCCAGGTACTATCGGAAATCTGTGTTAACATCAGCGGCATACTTAAGAGTCTGTGGTTAGTCTAGTACCTTTCATAACACGTCTTGAGGATTCCGATGGCGCTGACAGGCGTGAAGTTTCAGTACGGAATACCTAATCCCGAGGGTCCTCCCACCAATACAGGATCAGTCAAGCGGGCCTGCACCCTGCGGGTCCATCCACTTCAGGTTTGAGAATGGACCCAGCGGCGCCAAACTTGGCATGCACTCTTGCACTACCGTCCCATTAACCATCATGTTGCGTTGCGGTATTCCTAGCCCTTGTCCACAGCGTCCTCAAGGGTCACAGAAACTTGGAATTACTGCTTGTGGAATTGCAACACTTTGTCCCTGGCTCGGATAGCGCGTGAGTAAACTTTATGCCTGTCATTCCCGCTCCCGCAGTGTCAGCCATGAGCACTACCCAGCTCGTGCTTAGGCTCGTGCACCAGTCCAGCGCCGAACACGGCGCAACGCCAGTCCCGATTTTACACGTCTCGTCATACTCCTCGGAGCACATATGTATCTCCTTGTTGTGCCCAAACAGCGCTTGCAGGAAAAGTTGCACGCAAACCTTCAATGTACTATGTATTTCCAGCGTATGACAGGCCGACAACATTGCATGATTATGGCCCGGATCCCCGATGCAAATGACCTGTTGGTTCCTGGCCGATCAAGCTCACTAAAGCATTCGTATAGATGCAAGAGGTGCGCCACGCTCAACTCCAATACGGGCGGCATTGCAGTCATCACGATGACACAGCTCCTATTGTTCCACATCAAATGGATAGGCGTGGAGCATGCTCCAACTTTTGCACGGTACAGAGGCCCCGCGGTCTCCGCAATTTGCTGCCGTCCATGCAAAAGACAGTCTCACTTGCATGTAAAAAGTCTTGTTGCTCCCCCTTTGTTACTGATGAGCACCGTGAATGGGTGCCATCCAGCTGGGTCAAAAGATTTTGCATTGCGCTTGATGCACGAGCGTCCTGCCGACAATGTTCACCGTTTAGACGCATACAAGAAATGAGATGCGTCTTCATTCTGCGATTGGACGGGCGACACCGCACGATGCATCAGGATTGAAGTTGCAGAGCCTATTGATCCGGCAGAATCATTGCAGTAGTGAAGGAAGATCTATGCCTCATCTCACTGCATCAAAGTGAAATCCTAGCAAAGCACTCTCTTTGCTATTCTAATGGCGTCCATAGCATCTTCTCCGAGTGCGATTTCGGATTTGCATGTGCGAAACGCCGGGCTCCCAGGCTCCACCGTCCTCAATGGTCACTCTTTGTTGCAACTGCTGGCTTATCTCACGCTTCTTATCGTCTCATCCTCACGCCGCTTCCTGCTGATGCAGAGCTGCGGCGTACCAGGCGACCCCCGAGTGCCAAGCTCGGTCAAGGGCGATCTGTGGATCTGAGAAACAGCTGGGGTTGTTGCCGACTTCCCACCTGTCATCCCCAAGCTACCCCAACGAGTAACGGCTTTCTGAAGCAGCGTCGCGTGATGTCGCCGGTAGGCCAAAGGGTCTGAGGGCCTGGCGTGCCATTCAGCAATAAAGTTGGATGACAAGTGGTCGGTCAAAGTCGCAGACCGTTAACCTCGGGTACACCCTTCGGTAGCGTTCCGTGCCGGTCGACTGTGCGACCCGAGATCTGAGCGCTCAAAGCACGAGCTCTCTGTCGAACCGAGTCATGAGGACCCTGGGGAGGCGAAGTTTGGACGACAATGATCGTCGCAGGTCGATTTGCGTGCGTGCAACTTCGGATGACACGTCAAGTCTCACAACGCACGTGCTTGAGGCTCTTCGCAGCACAACGCGTTGTGCGAGGACCTCGACGCGTCAATTCTCCACTCTTTGGGAAGTTGTGTCATTGCGGTGGGGCCAACGCTGTGCAGAGTCTACTGTGGTAGTTGTGTACGCGAGATCGCTGTCGACTACGCATGCCGTCTTCCAGTATATCAGGCCAGATATAACGTTACCCGACAATATCTTCTCAAAAGAGAGGTTGGTACTGGGCTGAAGAAATTCCAGGCAGCGCTCCCGACAATGTCCGAGCGATGGGCCGCCTAAGCAAGGTAATACAAATCGACCTTTCTGGGTTCGCAGAAATCCACATGGTGCGAAATGCACAGCAAAATTCAACACCACCCCACAACGCCAATCAAGTCTGACTGCATACGAATGCACAACATTATTCGAAGATTCAGAACGAGTCAAATTACTTGTCTCACGATTGTAGATGTCTTGACGACCCGCTGAGCCACAAATCCTTGCATCTCAAATAAGTCACAACATCACCCCACCTCGGCGAGAAACACCGGGCGAGCCGCACTTCGAAGCTGTACTCCAAATTGCAAGCCACACGCAACGCCCTAAAATGACCTGCAGCTCGCTGATGCTTGACCCTTGAACTGGCTGTAACGTCAAGGGTCTGTTCTTGTTTGCTCCACACCCATAGGCGCGACTTCATTGCCCAGCTGTGCAAACTTGGTTACCCCATCGTCGATTGGATGACAGGACCGAACAACTGACACAGCGACTGCCGCGCAGTATCTTAGATGGACCTGCTCACAGATTTCGTAGCTAGGCGACTCGTACAATTGCCAGATTGCGTCTGTGCACTGGGGTATGCCACAGAACGCCATCTAGACAACAAGATCTCGTCTTCGTCCCGATGGTGATGGTCACGATAGGCAAACCCTGTGGACCTTACAACGGATGGCGCGGGATGGCGCAGTGGAGAGGCCTCAGACGTCCCTTGACATAGTGCCCATCTCTAGTACGTGCCTCCCTACGTCGTATCCGGACTGCTATGGCAAACTAACAAAGACGGTCTCCCGCTATGAGCTGCTCAGCTGGGTTTTCCATATCGTGTGCGCCAGTCCAGAGTCCGGTACGGACGGTGCTGTGGAATGTGGCTGACAAGCGAGCTGACGGCCCCAGCGACTCCACACCTGTTTGCAGAGACTTTCGTCAACTGTATGCTGCCGGTGTTTCCGTCGCTGGGATCCACTCATACTCACTAGTTAGTTGACGCACCACGTCATCTACACAGTATGTGGTGAACATATGATCTCGCATGTTGAGCTGCTATCGCGGCCTTTGTTTCGGCCTTCTTTCCTCCGCGAAATGTCCTATCTCTCGGACCCTGCGATTTCACATGCAGTCATCGCAAGGTCTGGGGTGAAAAGTTGTCCCCACATCATGGCTGGCTAGCTATGGAGATTGAGTTTGACATTTGCCGTGAACCCTCGCGGGAAGCCAGACCCTGGAGGGGTAACATTGAGTTCAGGAAGGCTTGTTTCGAACGCATGACAACAGCAACTGTAGACAGGTACAAACACCATAGCAGCATTCTGATTTGATTGCCAGAGTCGGAGTGCAGAATATCGAAACCTTACGTACGAGTGTAGATACGAGAACAAGCGTACACTCGGCGTCCAAGTAAGTGGCTTCTTGTTGAATTTGGGAACTGTCGCAGGATACCCGCCTATATGTATCTACTAGCTGGCAGAGCAGGTTGATTAGTCTATTTTGATCTGCAACAGGAATGATCTTGCTCCATCTACATACACGGATCGTACCTTTCCGCCTCTAATACCATTCCAAAGCAAGACAACCTCGACGCAGGCCATCCACTTTGACATATCCGAGTACTCCATTTGAAAAGGCCACTAGCATTAATCTTGTGTTAAGTTTTCAGACTATCTGAAGGCGCTCACGGTTCACTGGAGAACCTTCGCAGTTTTGTCACCGCGAATTTTCCGATTCATGACCCTTAGCAAGAGCTTCCGAGGCAAGCTGATGTGATGGATCGACTTACCTCGGAGACTGCCAGTCGAATGTAAGGCGAAGAGTTTTGAGATTCCCCGCGACTAGAATCACGAAGGATGTTCATATTGATATTCGCAGCTTGAATGTTACGCTTCCCGGAGTCTTTTACCCCGCAACCCGATTCAGCAGAATTCCCCGCATCACGAAAATCCAGAAAAGCTGGAGCATCACTGAGCATCACGAAAACAAGTTTCCATGAAATTTTTGAACACATCTGTATCATTGGATCCTCGATTTCTGCCTCTGGTTCCAGATCATATCTACAATGACACCCATCTTTATGCTAGACTCTCACATACACCTTTGGCCTTCAACAGCCACCACATCTGCAGACCACAGCTGGATAACCGATCCCTCACACTTCCTTGCTAAGCGTCATGGCATCTCCGATTACAAAAGTGTCGCTGCGTCTTCGCCAGCTGGATCTGCACTCGCAGGCTTCATTTACGTGGAAACAGACCGCTATCTGCCGTCCAAAACTCCTGACATCAGTTCAAGTGCGAGTGAAAAGGAGATTGAGGAGAAACTCAGGGAGTGGTCGAAGGCGCCACTTCAGGAGCTGGAATTTTT
This sequence comes from Didymella arachidicola, assembly GCA_016630955.3. Classification (NCBI taxonomy): domain Eukaryota; kingdom Fungi; phylum Ascomycota; class Dothideomycetes; order Pleosporales; family Didymellaceae; genus Didymella; species Didymella arachidicola. The sequence goes on along the minus strand of CM050002.1, from coordinate 483,491 downwards.
GAGAAGGATTGTGGAGGAGAGGCCGCAAGCGGGTGATGGGTTTGAGAAGGGGGAGGGCGAGAAAATGAAGGGTGCTGTTGTATGGGCACCGTTCAATATCTCGAAATCAGCATTTAAGGTTTATTTAAAGATCGCAGAAGAGACCGCAGGACCGAAGTTATGGGAGAAGATCGTTGGGTTTCGGTACCTGCTGCAGGGGAAAGAGGAGGGTGAAGTGAAGAGCCTGGTCAGCAATGTCGATTGGATTCAGAACATCGTCAGTCTGGGGAAGGGAAGAGGAGGTAAAGGATGGGCCTTTGATGTTGGTGTTGACATCCATCGTGATGGCACAGATCCATTGGGTGCGGTTGGCGAGATGATCCTGCACGTGAGAGAAAAGGAAGCACAGAATGGCAACGAAGGCAAACCAGTACGGTTTGTGCTTAGTAAGTCACTTCGCATACCTGAGTTGCATTTTTGCGAACTCAGAGCCCTGACATGACCTGCAGATCATTTGTGCAAACATGCCCTCACAACAGACTCCCCAACCGAACCCACAAAAGCATGGCTTGATGCGGTCTCGACTCTTGGAACAGATCAGAACAACTTCATGAAGTTGTCTGGTGCTTTCAATGAGTTTGAGAAAGGCACACCGTCTTCGACAGCCGACATCGTCAAGTCGTTAACCCCAATAACGTCCAAGGTGCTTGACGCATTTGGTGATAGAGTCATGTTTGGATCTGACTGGCCAGTATGTAATGTTGGAGGTCCAGCAGGACAGAAGGGTAATTGGGGACTGTGGGTCGAGAGTGTGGAGTTGCTGCTGGAAGAAGAGCACGTTCCGGAAGAGAAGAGGGAGGAGGTATGGTGGAAGGCAGGGAGCAAAGCCTATGATGTCCAGCTCTAGGAAAGAAACGTCGCCCAGGAACCGACGAGCGACGATCATTCAGATTGATTGCACGGGACATACAGGCCACTCAAATCGGTTGTCGGCGAGATAGTCATAGTACTTTCACTGAGAAACTCTCAAACTTTGTTATCTGCATGCAGCGTAGTATGATCGTCTACTGCAAGTTCACGAACAGTCCGCCATCAACCAGCAGCTGAGCGCCAGTGACATATGCGCTCAAGTCGCTGCCCAGAAAGATTGCTGGTCCAGCCAGGTCGCTAGGTATACCAGTCCTGCCCAGAGGTATTCTTCCCTCCATGTATTTCCTCTTCTCATCATCCTCGAGGTCCTTCTCGTTCAGTTGTGTCTTGATTGTGCCCGGTAAAAGCGCATTGCATCTGATGTTGTATTTGCCCAGCGCGCAAGCAGACGACTGAATGAGGGACAGTACACCGGCCTTCGTAGGGGTGTAGTGACCCTGCTGCGCACCACCGACAAGCGCAGAGATGGATGAGATGCCAATGATTGAGCCGCCTGGTGGTGATTGTGTGGAGAGCTGTTTCGCAGCTGCTTGGATGGTATTGAATGCACCTGTAAGGTTGGTATTTACAGTCTTGTTCCAGAGCTCTGGTGAGATACTGTAATTGTTGCTGTCAGCACGAGGTCTTCCCAGAAATGGGAGAAGGGTTTGAGGGACAGGCTCACTCGAGAAACTCTTTGAACTCGCAGATACCTGCGTTGCTCACAAAGACGTCCAATCGGCCCCACTTCTCCACGACAGCCTTGACGAGCTTCTTTCCAGTCTCTGGGTCGCTGACATCGCCAGGAATCTCAATCAGCCTATTACCACCTTCTGAGGCCTCCTTGACAAGTGACTGAAACTGCTCAGAGGACTTGGGGTCGCCAAGATGATTGACTGCGACGTTGGCACCTTGTGAAAGATACCCAAGGACAATAGCACGACCAATTCCAGTAACACCGCCGGTAATGGCCATAGATTTCCCTACGAGGAGCTGCGCCATCTCGTTCAAGCTCAGAAACAGTGTTGTGAAGCTGCAATTGTGGGAAGTAGTGGGAAGGCGGGGTACGAAAGGAGGTCAAGGAGACAATTGCAGAGTGCAAGACCCTATAGAAGCACGAGGTTTAGGGAGCACTTCGTAAATCAGGAGCGCCATGACAATATATGCAGCCGCAGAGCGGAACAGATTTTCGGTAGACGCGATTGTATGAATGGAAGCATGACCGTGTGGAGAGTGAAGCGGGTTATTGTGCACCGAGACTAAAAGTCTTGGTATTGCATTGCATTGCGCGTCCATCACAAGCCGCCCGCCGTACCAGTACACTGCGACCTGTAGACCAGATTGCGCAGACAAAGCTACCTGTATGGTTACGTTGGCTGGTCAGCATGGTATACAACTGGGATGATAAAGAGGCCGAGTGCTATCGACTCTACGTCGGAGAAAAGAAGAGTCTGGACGAGGTCATCTCGCACTTCGAAGCTCGAGGCTTCACTCCTAGGTATAGTGGTCCCCCGTAGTAGTCTGAGAGAGCTAACGCGTCATCCAGCAAACGCGCTTTTCAGACACAATTCAAACGATGGGACTTTCCGAGCAAGCAGAATCCAGCTCACAAGAACCCTGCCCTTATTGCTCGTCTCCAACAGCTATGGGAGCAGAACTACACCCAGAAGGAGATGCTGGATACTCTCCAGGATGAGGGCTACCAGATCAGCGACCGCGAATTGGTCAGATTACGCTTGCGGCTCAAGCTCCTTCTTAGAGAAAGTGTCCCTCGGCCCAGAAAGAGACAGACTGACGGCGGTGGTACACAGAAAAAGCCGAAGAGGAAGGAGGCCAAGGCCTTGCCTGGTAAGGGCTTGATCAACCAGCTCGGCAATGCCATACTGGCCGAAAGCTCCGGGAGCTCTGAGAGCTCAGAGGGTGAAGAGGAAACTTACATCACAATCGACAGTGAAAACGCAGAAGACATTCGAACCGCTCAGCCCGCGCCGGACTCTCCATTGCTAGACACCGAAGAATCAACGCAAAGACAGTTGCGACAAGAGCAGCTACAGCGAGAGAGCGACGAAAAATGGCGCACACGGAAACGACGAAGGCGAACTCGAGGCTGGGCTGGTTTGCCGGCAGACACAGCCGGCGAGCCGCCACGATTCCCGTCCGAGACCACCATCGACGAGGCAAAGGCGTATCTTGGCCTCGACAATAGCATGTACCGCAGGCTTCGTGAGTGCTTCCAGGAGATATGTGAAGGTGAAGGAGTCATCAAAAAGACAGCAACTGGTCCGGAGAGGTGGACACAACTGGTGCAGCGGCTTATCCAAGAAGATACACATCTGGTCTCTGTGTTTCAACAAGAACCTGAGGTCTTCAAGCAAAACAACGACGCGCTGTTTCGACCCAAAGGGCAGAGAGCCTTGTCGCTTGATGTTATCTGCATGGATGTCACGAAGCGTCTGCGCACCATGGAGACCAGGATGACCCTTGCTGACGCGAAGAATGCTCTTGGTCTAAACCCCGAGCAGACGCGCCAGGTCAGAGCCGCATACATCGCACAGCTCAAGACTGTGCATTTCTGCAATAAGTATGAAGCTGGAGAAGAGCAATGGACGCAGCTCAAAACAATCTGGGTCAATGGTTCAGAGCACTTGACGCGAGCTCTTGCCCAGGGCGAGGCCGATCCTGGATATGGGCGAAAACTACGGGCAGTCGAAGTGATAGCAAGGGACGTCGTGAAGCGGCAGCAACACGACAAAATAAAGAAAGATCCTTCGAAGAGAAAGCAACTCCATCAAGGTCCTGGCCCGGGTCCAGCACCGCCGGTCATCGCACCGCAGCCCGAACGGCGTCGACAGAGCGCCGTGCTAGAGCACAATGCAGCGACGTATACAGATCAAAGCAGTCTTCTGGCGCAATCGCCCTCGAACGACTTACAGATTGATCCATCGTTGCTGTTGGCCGCAAGTGACGCGGCTGTACTCCCAAGTATGGCTTACCATCAACCTGAGCTCAGACAGAGTATACACTCGCAGCCCCCAGACTTGCATCACGCGTCAAACCATCATTACAGCCACAACTATTACCCCGCTGCTTCATCTCAGCATTCGCAACCTGTGCCAATTTATTTCCGATTACACCACCTGTCTGCTACACCTTTTCCGACGAAGACGGTTTGGCTGTCTATCTTGCACACGCAAAATGTCAATGAGATCAACAACTTAGTCATGCGTGAGCATCCTGGAACAGTCGTGCTGAAAGTGGAAGGACTGGTAGTGTACAGACACGATCAGGGCGAGCGAGAAGTTGCGGTTGAGGTCAGCGACGACGAGGAACTCATTGCTTACCTAGGTCACGTGAAAAGCATCGGACAGGGTAAAGCAACATTTGTGGTAAGGGTTGGCTGGCAGGCGGCAGCTATGCTTGATGATTGTTGTTCTTGAGAAAATAAGTGCATGCGGCCTTCGCCGTTCTGTACGCCCGAACTCAGATAATTCATCTAAGTCCCTACGATGCGAACTTTGAGGTGTTCAGGGTCCCTTCAGATGCTACCCCAAAGTTGAGCCACAGCCAACAAAACAATCTCGCCCTGCTCCTACCGCATATCAACGAAGCTTCCTCTAATAACTAACGGCAGCTACAGTACACGCAACGCCTCTGCACCCCAGACTTAACTGTGCGTTTCCGTTTGCTCTACAGGCCACGTGTGCACCGGTAGACCTTTAGTTCGCACCATCTCTGCGACACAAGCAGCGCTGGTCACCTATCCAATCTTTACGCCCATCACTACAGCAGCACTTCGATTACTCCCCAAGTCCCATCACTGAACTTATGAGGTCGAAGATGGGCGCCCGGCGTAGGAATGCCTCTAGCTCCCGTAAACGTCAACGCACGAATCAGAAGCCACTCAGAGTCTACTACGACAAAGCCAGAGTATTGGATTTGCTGCAGCAATACTGTCCCGAAGCTCTCCAAGTTTTCCCAAGCGTTGATTCGCTCCAAACATATCGAGCAGTGGAAGTGGGCGCCACGAATCCGAACCCGGCAGCGTTGCTTGAGGTCGGTCGACCCTGGGGAGCCACTGCATCGGAGTCTGGAGAAATTCCAAAACTCTGCGTTTGGGATAGAGGCGGCTACCACAGCGATGCACCTGACCTTGTGCCGTATACCTATCGAGGACAGCCCGGCGAATCACACAGCGAGCGGGCTCTAATAGAAGGCAACGGCTTCGATGCCACCGGCATCTTCGCAGAGTTCCGCGAGTACAGCGCGGATCACCGGAATCCGAAGCTCGACGATGCCAACGTTATCGCCCTCTTCCAGTTCATCATGATGATGAGAAACAACCGACGCTATTACTATTATGGCGAACGTCACCGGGATCCCCCCGAGGAACACCTTAAAGAGCTTATCGGAGCTATGAAGGTCGTTACACACAGATCAAGGAAGGCTCGGTCATCAGAAGATCTTCGGTCTATCCTTGAAGCGGCTTTGTCATCTCAAGAGCCCCCACCGGCGCAGATCGCGGGTTCACCGTATCAGTCACCGTATCAGAATCCGTATGGGCTTGGGAATCAACAATCAGATCAGCAACTGTCCCATGAATCTAAGTATCCGTCCGATCCAAACCGGCGTCAACCATTGTGTCCACCACCGTCTTTTCTTCTTCGGGATGGAATGCAATCGCATATGCTACATTCAGCGTCCAGTGGGCTCATTGTAGGCCAGCCAGAAATGAAGTCTTCAAAATTGGAGTCTTCTCCACCGTCTGCGAGCAGCCGTGGATCAAAGCTCGCACCGTCTATGGATACTAATCGAGATGTTTCACGAAAGTCCGAGACCTATTCTAAGCGAATGAAGAGGTTGGCTGCACAGAAACGAGCTGCAAGACAGGCTGAGGGAGCCGCAAAACAGGCTGCTAATACAGGGGAGCATTGTACAAATCTTCGCTCCAGCGAGGATAGTGTTCTCAAGGGCGATGCAACCGAGCAGTCGAAGAAGTTTGACCTGGTGTCCCGCGAAGCTGAGGACGGGCATAGGGGCAACAATGATATGGCTGCCGGGTCTACCCAGGCTGAAGTAGAGATTCTGCCGCCGCCCTTGGATCATAAGAATCAGTAGCAGTAGTGGCTCCTTATCCAGGAGATCACAAGCGAATCGGTCATGCGTCGGCGCCCGAACCACTTCCCCGGCTCACACGAAGGGAAAGACGTCAGTCAAACATGCTTTGGGATCGCATCCGAAATGGGTAGTGTGCGCGGAAGACTGCAGAATTCGAGAAAGTCGAATACTTGAAGCTCTACATATCCAGTTATTCGATATGTAGTCTCTCTTTCGCAATGACAAAGACCTTGGCATCGCACTGCGGAAGGGCCCAGGTGTGCTGACCTGAAAATAGAGTAGCTGCTTCTGTCCGCTGCGACGTGATGCTATGATCATGATGCTTTCCACTAGATCAAGTTTGTCACATTGGAGAGACAAATCTCTTGGTGACATTCGGCTGTTCCCGTGCCTATCGTTACCGAGACATTATGAGCAGAGAGCTCATGTCACGCTGTATCCAGTAGCATCGTTCCTAGCTTAATATTAGCGCGGTTCCATGCCCTAATGTTAGACAGTTAAAAGACTGCTTAACAGCTTGCCTTCCTGTGCCTATTGTTACTAAGACATTATAAGCAGAGAGCTTATGTTACGCTGTATCTAGTAACACCATTCCCACCTCAATACTGGCGCGGTTCTATTGCCTAATGTTGGACAGTCAAAAGACTGCTCGGCAGCTTGCCATCACGCTAGATTCAGGTTGAAATGGTTATCACGCTCACATCTTCCAGCGGGGCTGGTGGAATGCAAAGGTTCAGATCGTTTACCCCGTGTGTTGTAAGGTCTCGTCCTGGGAATACAAGGACCAGAACAGGTGTCGAATGTCAGTATTATTAGAACAGCATACAAGTAAGAGGCACTTGAATCTAGAAAAGACTGATGAAATTGTTCATGAGCAAACGCCCACTGAGTAATCTATGCATCTCAGCAGGTCGCATGCGGATATCATAAACCAAACGCCGATTCTTCAAGCATCCTTTCTTAGAAGTGCTCCTTCCAGAACTTGAAGTTGACCTCTTGACACGTCGCCTCCTTACACGCCCTCTTGATGTCTCTGGCCGCAACGTTCGGCCCACAAAAGTATACACCCACGTCTGTCCTCAGTGTACTCTCCAGACCGTTCATATACGTACGATCCAAGAGCCCGTCGCGCATACCACATAGCAAGCGCGGGAAGTCGGGACGTCCAAAGTTCGTCCTGCTCTTGAGCTCAGTAAGGGGGTCCTTGTCTGTGCCGACCGAGTTGAGCACAATGTTCTGCGCGGTGTTGGCGTCCATCTTCTGTGTCAGATAGGTGTGGATACGGAGGAACTGGTCGCCATCACTGGCACCAAGGGACTGTGCTTCGAGCGATGAAAGGAGTGTCTGGAACCACTCAAACGAGCTTGTGTCCTTGCAGACCCAGATGAACTCTACACGACGAAGACGTTTGGGTGGGTTGGGCGACATGCGTAGGTGGTAGATGGACTTGAGGATGGAGGCCCAGGGTGTGACGCCGATACCTGTGCCGATCAGTACTGCGACTTCGTTTTCGAAAACATCTTCGGCCGGGGCACCGTAGGGGCCATCGATGCGGAGCGCCGGCATCTTTTGGCCATGCTGTAGCGCAATCTCGTACATGCCCATAGGGTCAAGTTCGTCGTAGAGCTTGCTCTGGGATTGTCCGGCACCGAGGGCGTCGGCGAGTGCGCGAGTGAAGTCACCGACTTGGCGGACATGGACGGAGACGTAGGGGTCGTGAGGGCAAGATGTTATGGTGAAGGGGTGCCACTGGTGGTAACTGACTTCGGGACAGTTGAGGAACAGCCATTGTCCAGGCTTGTACTTCATGCTAGGCTTGGTGAACTGGATCTCAACAGCATCGTAGGGATGACGAACGACCTTGACAATCTCGGTCTGGCGTCTGCAGCGGATCTCGCGGTAAAGGCGGTCGAAGAGGTACAGACCTCCTCCAAAAAGCTCCCATCTCCAACCTTCGTATCCAATGCAGTGCGTCCAGAAGTTGTCGTGATCGAAGGGAGAGAATTTGGGAACTGTATCTCGGACGAAACAGCTCGTCGCGTGGGTGTACATGCCGAGCAGGAACGGGATGAACAGGTGATGAGTATACCAGAACGTCTCAAACGACTGCTGTCGAATTCTGTGGTGAGCAGTTGTGTACATCAGGAGCATGAATAGAAGCATGAGGTGTCCAGTGATACCACCAGCCTCGGTGTAATGGATTTGAAGCGCGATTTGAGGTCGCACCTGTACCCGTTCAACGTTGAAGAAGCTACCGATGTTAGCATGGAGCCACATGTTGTTCGGCGAAACACTTACTTGACGTAATGCGCTGCAACATGAAGGACCGTAAAGAAGAGCATAGCATAGGCGACCTGACGGTGGAACCACTGCGACTCATCGAGCGGCAGCCATCTAGCTTTAGGCCGAAGCCAACGAAGAATGTTGCGGCACATAGGCATGACGATGACCATTGTGTCGACACTCAGGACGAGACCTGCACCTCGGGATACCCATACTGAGTATTGAAGACCGTTTAAGGGTGCTAGTCGAGCATCTCCGGCTTGCTTCCACCTAGTATGTGTTAGCCAACGTAAACTTCACTACGACGCTTGTATGCTTACCATCCTATTGCAAACAATGCCCAATGGAACCCCCAAAAGAAGAAGTGAAACGCGAACTTCTTCGGCATGAAGAGACGCTTGAGCGAATCGCCGGCTGGTGAACTACCCATGTTGACAACCGTGCTTATGTTGTGGTGCTTGAGCCCTCCTAGTATGTCCAAGGGCGAAGTCGTGACCAGAAGATGTGGGTATTAGACAACAATTAAAGAACGTAATCCAGTTAAAGTTCAACCCGGCCAGCCAGATACGAAGCGAAGAAAAGAATGTCTGCGTCCAGATCCGGGCGCTTTGCGGAGGAGTCGAAGGAACGGCGATGAACAAAGTTCAAGGCTGCAGGGCACCGAGGATATGTAAACGCGCAGCGTGGACCCTGGCCTGTGCTGTGAACGTAGATCAGGATCTGAAAGAAGCCGTTGGATCCTGGTGGAGCGACACGCTGCGCTGAAACTGCCACGCTCAAACCGCTAGACCCGCTTGCAGTATGTATACCACACTGGTTAAGATGAATGACAACTTGCCCTAAACAATTTTGGCAGGGCGGTCTCCCGGGGAATGGTGCCTGCAAGCCTCACGGGGCTTATGGGCGGTTGCGAACTGACGTGGATGTCGGAGGGGTTGGCGCTATGCCTTGAACGCCACTTGTGAGAAGAGTGTCTCAAACCTGAAGCGCCAGGCACAGAAGCATTCTTCCTTGCACTTTAGACTGGATTTTCAGTTGAAAAGATTGCTAAGAGGGCTTGGGCTATGCGCCTCTTATCGACGAGGCAGCAGTCGTCTCGTAGGAGCAGAACTGCAATGTGGTAAAGTTCGCGATATGTGGCGAGATGTCTGCGCGTGGATACAATTGCGCGGTGTTACTGCGATTCGATCTTCAATACCAAATGGCAATTGACATGCGTGCCTGAGCCGTTGCGATGCTAGTCTGGCAGCTGTCACCCGGCTTTCTGGGGATTTGCAGCTGCGATCTCGTCCTACGATAGTTTTCCGATGTTGTTCCTGATACGCAGGGGTTCGCACTGAGACGATGCGAGTTCGAGGCGGCTCAATGTGGAGAGGCGAGAGTAGGAACCGGGGTACAGGGAAATGATGCCTGGATAATGCGGCGTGGTGTCTTCCAGTTTCGCGGCTACAGGGAGTTATCCGAATATGTATGATCAACAGTCTTGCGAAGAGTTGGTGAAGGATTGTGTGCAGCAAGAAGCGGGCTACTTTCTAGCCCATAACCCCTGCAAGGAAGCGCTGCATCGAAAGCGCATGGACGCAAAAGAACGGCTGGTGCGAATATGTCATGACCGACTTTGTTGGACGCGCCGAGGCGTGGACAAGAGCACAGAGTTCAATGCTGTTGAAGCCACTCAGTGATGTGGTTGGTAGCACAGGGCCAGCGAGTTGGCCTCGGCGCCATCTCTCAGCGCGTAGAGCCCCAGTGAGATTGGCCAACGGCTTCTCCACACGATTCGCGCAGCAGCCATTAAAGAAAAGACGCTATTTCTGGACCACTATCGATGGCTTTCGCAGTCTTGCGCAAGAGAAAATGCCGGCCTCGTGGACGGCCTGCACCCAGGATCTGTACGGGCGGGCTTGCCTTAGGGCTGTGACGGGCCTGCAGTCACAATTGAAGCCGAGAAACAATTCTTGGTCTTCTGACAAGCACGGCTACTTGGATTTGCTGAGTGATAGCAAGAGGCCAGACCTGACCACGCTAGAGACGGGCAACTCTTGACCGTGTTGGTGATTGAGGCTTCTTGGTGCAATGCTGGGTGGGCATGGCACTGATGCTTTTTCCTGGGCGCACGGAACGACCTCTTTCTGGCTACATCTTTAGGTTATCAAACCGGTATTGATCTTGCCCCGTTGCAGAGCTGATCGATCTCCACCAGTCCACCAGAGGAACCTTCTCTGAACGGTTATCGTACGACGCTGTTTGTCTCGACAGCTGTCAAGCTTCCAAGCGAGCGGCATTGACATCATTTCGCTCTCTGAGGTAAACTTTGTCGTATGATGTTGTTTGAAGAGGTAGATCGGTTCCTGAGGCTTGTCTTGATCTCCCGTGCAGGCTCCGTGCAACAGAGCCGGTAGCAGATTTCGTCCTGAGGCGCAAAGGTATCGGGGACTTAGGTATCCGTAAGGCATCCATGCAACAGATCACCTCGAATGCAAGCCTCAATGCCGGGGTCTTGGAAAGGAGCGGTATGGGAAAACCATCGCACGGCAATATCACATCGACTCGAGTAATTGCATGTCCCTTACCTGGCAGCCCACGTGCAGGTGAAATCCATCGAGTCCGAGGCATCGCATGGGCGACGCCACTCCAGCCAAGCAGGCCCAAACCCATCCTCATAGGCTGCACCCCATCAACGGCGCCATTCGGGAGGCTGCACATCTGTGCGTCCGCGCACTGCAGTCGCCCAATCGCAGAGTGTGACTCGCCTGCACGCGTAGCGGGGCCTGGTTAGCGTAAATCTGTACGTAGCCCGCCCAGCCCTCAGCGGCTACACAGCAGAGTACATGGCCAGCACAGGCCCACACCGCGCATGAACTGAACCTACAATTGCGGCAGCTTCCCGCTGTCTTTTTGTCGGTACTGACACACTGCCTGTATCGAAGAACCATACCATACCCGCGTTGCCTTAACACCTAGCCATCCTGAGACACACGCGCCTCAGACACCCATTCTTGCAAGCCTTGTGCCTGACTTTCGCCGTGGCAGCCAACAAGCCTTGCTGCATCGCGTAACCGCCGAGCGAGCGCCCAAACCGTGCCTGAGGGCTTGCATATAACCAAACCCGCCGCCCTGTAGATTTGAGCATCGTGAGGGCTACTGGTAGTCTTTGGGAATAATTTCTGGACTTGCGGGTTCCGTCACGAGTTTCGTTCGCTTCTCACACCGCGAGTTCGGTTTACGACCACTTACTTTCGTTTAATACCACACTTGCTTTTATGACACAATGGGCAAGTTAATCAAGAACCACTGGGCTCGCTTGGTCATTATGACTGCTGCTGCTTGTAAGTCCAATCCGCCACCAAACACCGAGTTCCCATTAGGGCTAACAGACGTCCAGATCAAATAGCTGCAGCTCTCGAAGCTTTCTTTTGGCCCAAGATCTTCTGGGACTTCCTGACGAAAAACCTCGACTCTGCCGTCAAGCCCTTTCCTATTCTACAGATTATCAACCTTATCCTTGGTATCGTGGGTCTGGCATGGGAATGGCCATTACCTCTGCTTGCAGGCACCGGACTACACCGCAGCATCGAGGCCAGGCTGATCATGTACCCTCTAAGCGCATTGTGTGCTCTCTTGATCTACCAGGGCACCAACAGCGGCCTGTACTACATCATTGGAATGATGGCGTACTTCTGGGCATACAGCGAAGGCGAGGTAAGCTCATCACATGATCTCAAGTCGCGAGACAGAATGTTAACAATGCATCTCAGATCGTTTGCCCTGAACCATGGACTCTGCCGAAGCGAGGCTCGACAGTACGAAAGCTGGTAGCGTAGTCTGCCATACGTCTCCTCATCCTTCATACTTTCGTTAGCGCGACGACTTTTCGTACAGCGGGTCCAAGCAGACAATGTACACATCTCACGAAGCGCAAAACACTGATTTTCATTTGCATCCGCATCTACAATTATCTACAGTTCCCCTGAAGCGTCTGTTCCTATAGCTAGAAAGCACAAGCGCACCCATGAATACCCATCATCAATGACACAAATACATCAAAGTCCTACGAGCCTCATTTATTTGCATCGATATTTTCGGCCATGCTGAGTGGCGGCTGTGCAAGGCACAAGAGTTCCAAGGCTGAAAGATGCCTCACCATGGCGTGACGTTGGTGTTTGTAACTCCTTGTGCCTCAGCATGCTTGTCAGACCCACGGGCATCTGTGACAGTGACATGCATAATGACGTCCAAGGAACTCCCTGATTGTTTCCGGGTCGACTTGAGGCAAGGTGTATTCGTTATGACTTTAAGTCTAGAGCGTCAGTTTCAATGACCGTACTGTATGCTGGTCGTGTCTCCAGTACCACGTTCCTGCTGGAGCTCCTGTAACTGATGGAAACTGCCGTCCTATTGAGTGCTTTGATGTGTACCTTAGGGAAGCACTTGTATAACTCTCGAGGTAACCATGAAGCACAAGATTGAAATGCACAAGCACACAGCTCCACTCTGCCATACCGCTGCATGTTCCATTCTTCGTGTACTTGCCGCTCCGAAGAACTGTTGCGTTTCGATTTCGGCCGTTGTCTCCACCAACGAGATCTTGTATGGAGAGTACCAACGGAGGTTCCCCTTGTCCTCCGCAAATGTAGCCCATGCTGTCTTCTTCACCTTCTTCGTCGAGTTAGAGTATTTGTGAACGGTCTCGATTGCACCGACACATGACAGCGGGATAGTGGCTCGCCGGGTATTTGCTTGATCCTGAAGTTGAAGGTGTCCAGATTATAAATAGTTCAAGCTCTTCTACACAGCGTTCGTCGAGGGCAGCGAGTACTATTTCCAGTGCTGTACGTGATTGATATGGTTACCTGGGTCCGAACGTATCCCCACTAGAGTGACGGGAGGACTGGCGTATCGATGCTGACTTGCAAGAGGTGAAAGAGTGCATGGAGCATGTGGAGTGGGGCAGATCGCAAGCCACAGATTCGAGGTGAAGACCAATCGAGCTGAGTAATTTTAGTTCATGTCGTTCATTATTATAAGTTCTCCCTCTTCCAACTTTTAAGCCCTTAGCGGCGCTACTCCTTGGGGCCCTCAATGAGGATCTTGATCCCCTTGCCCTGCTTCACGTCCGCGAACGCCTTCTCCGCGTCCTCGAAGCTGACCTTCCCTGTGATGAGCTCTTTGACACTGATACGTTCGCTCGCAACAAGGTCGACAGCGGTCTGGTAGTCGCCGGAGCCGTAGCGGAAGGAACCTTTAACGTTGAGCTCCTTAGTGCACATGGCCATGATGGGGAAGTTGATGTCAGGCTTGCCCATGCCACCCTAGTGCCATCGTTAGATGTGCCCGAAACAAAGCAGACATAGTGAACCCTGAGAGCACGTACCTGGACATATGTGCCGCCCATGCGGAGGGCGTGAATAGCAGTCTGAATGCACGGCTCAGCGCCAGAAGCATCGATAATGACATCCGCACCAGCGCCGAGCTCGCACTCCTTGATGAGATTCTCTGCATTCTCCTGTGCGCTGACACGGGCACTCTTGAAGCTAGCGTTTGCGGCATATTTCAGCGCAAAGTTCAACCTCTCGTCGTTGATGTCGACTGTGACGATCTTCTTCGCACCATACGCCTTCGCAACGGCGCAGCACAACAGCCCAACAGGGCCAGCACCGAAAACGACGACGCTGTCACCATGCTTGATAGCGGCTTGTCTTGTAATGTGGACTGCGACGGCTGTGGGTTCGATGAGCGCGCCCTCCTCCAAGCTCATGTTCTCGGGAAGCTTATAGCAGTAGTCCTCAGGCAGAGTGTAGTACCTGGCAAGGGTACCATCGTAGGGCGGTGTAGCGGCAAAGGCCATGTCAGGGCAGAGGTTATACTTGCCCTCCTTGCAACGCAAGCAACGACGGCAGGGAACACCGGGCTCCATTGCGACGCGGTCGCCAACCTTCAATGTCTTGACCTTGTTACCGACCTTCTCAACGATACCAGCGGATTCGTGGCCAAGAACCATGGGCTTCTCGACGACGAAGTGACCGATACGGCCCTCGACCCAGTAGTGAACATCTGAACCGCAGATGCCAGTCCACTTGGGCTTTACGAGAACATCGTATTCTGAGGGCAGCTCTGGGATCGGACGATCTTCGTAAACGACCTCGTCTTTCTGCTTCAAGACGAAGGAAGGGTTCTACAGCTTTGTTAGGTCCGCACGACTGCAATTGACATATTTGCGGCGGTTGTTTGGGGTTCGTTGATCTGGCACGCGGGGTGGTGGGGCACTGGAGCGTTACCTTCTGGTTGTGAAATTGGCACATGATTGCGACTTTTGGGTATATGTAACTATGGTTTGACGTTTCAACAGATGATAGGAGACACTGGAGAAGGTTGGAAGGAAGAAAGTAAGTGAAGCGCTGGAGACGCAAGCTGTCAAGATGCTCACGCGCAACCAAAAAGTTGTGGATTTATGGCGAAAAGAGGAGTGGAGCCGCAGCTGTATCTCGCGTTCAGCTGTCCCGCCGAGGGCTCCGCTAGTGCGATTATGATTCTAGATGCGTGTAATGACCCTCGTAATTTACCCGGCGTCTGATATCGGAGTCGGTTTTTGGTCCCTCGGCGATTCACCGAGCGCGCTACTGGTTGATACACCGCGGCTCACGATGTTTCTAAGCCCAACGGAAGAAGAGCCAGTCGTTTAGATCGTTGAGCTCCGCCAAAATTGATGCTAAAGGTTCAGTAGCCGGCGAATACGGGCACGTCCATGGTATCGTGATATTTGTCCAGGGGTATGCCGCAGCGGTCGCAGGTTGACCGTAGGCGGTGACATAGTGGATCAATAAATCCTCTTGCCCCAGTGAGACCACCAACAAGTCACGAGCGCTCTGTCTTCTTCTCCGTCAGCCGCTCCAGAGGCGCCCCAGTCGTCAAAGCCGCTTTCTTCGCCTTCCTCTAAGACGCAGAGCCCGATGCGCTCCATCCGTTCCTTAAAGTCCTTGATCTCCGGGAGGTAGGCTTCTCTATATGGAAACTCGGCTATGACTTGAGCGTTGATGTCTACGGAAAGCCATGCTGCAATTGTATCGACCAACATGCGCGGATGTTCAGGAGAGTACAGCGAGTCGGCTGCCAGTATGATTGGAAATTTCGAATCGGTAGCGCAGAGTGTTTGTGTAATAACGCCGTCGGTATACACCTCACAAGATGCTGGCTGTGTCCAGTCCAGGGTCCCGGTGCGTGTTGAACCGCCGTTCTGCTCGATTAGAACCGAATTATCCTTCGCATTGCGCGCGAGGTTCTCATGAATGCTAGGCAGATCTGTAAGGACGACATCTGCGCCGAGAGCAGCCATTGCCAGTCCTACCAGTCCAGTACCTGACCCCAGCTCAAGTATCGATGGCCTTGACCCATTACTTGGCGTGACGAGGCCGAATTTGTGTAGCCGTTTGGAGAGCATGTACGATGCAGCCCAGGTCTTCAATCCAAGATCGTCGCCAGTTAATGCAGGCTCGTGAATGCTCAGATTGAAAGAGCTCGTGGCTGTAGGGATTCGAAAGTTGCGAGACAATGCGCCCATTGCGGTACGGCCCGAACGTTCGCTGAGCCTGAAGCTTGCTTGGTTCCAAATCTCCTCCTTGACTTCGTCATCGTGTATCCACTTCAGTGGGTTGCTCACAATGCTTGTCAGGTACCGTGTGACTCCCTCGGGATGCACTTGAACTGCTTGGCGCCTTGCCTGCTGCTCTGTATGCGCAGGATGTTCTAGCTCGCTGTTTGCATCCCTGTCAACATCCCAAGATTGCGGCGTAAGTGTAAGAAGTTCGAGCGTTTCGAGAAGCGTTTCAGCGGAGGGTCGTGTGTAGAGTTGGGGAAGGTCGAGAACTGGTGACTCGGTTAGTTCCGTTTTCTTTCTGCGAATACAAAAAGCATACCATCCAATATCTCCATGTTCTGAATTACTACGCAGATGTTCGCCGCTGCAGATGAAGACCCAAAAGAAGTTCAAAAATGTCCGTGCGCCTCTGGCGGGGCTAGACCTGTATACCAAGAGGTTGTAGGTAGTCGCGTTCGATTTCGAGGGCGAACGATGGCGAGCCCAGAATTATTCCTTCTTCAGTGTAGCTTTGAAGCCGTAGTATGCCTGGTCCATGTCAAATTGGAACTGCCGGGCCTGCTCATCGTCCAGCTTCTCAGATGCCCTCATTTGGTTCAAGGTAATCAGCCACTGTACAATCTTGCCCTTATTCTCGAATTCCTTATCTGTGACTTGGTTGACCGATTGAATGATCTCGACGAGCAACGGGTGCAGTGTGTCCTTCTCGACCAGGCCGATCTTGATAGCGTCGAGCAGAGTGATGAATGTCTCAGTCGCGTTGACTACAAGCGTTGCGTCGGCAAAGTCGCCTTGTTGAGCAGTCATGCGCGAAGGGCCCTGTTCGACGGTAATGGGTACACCTACACGTAGTCGCTCAGTTGCTCGCGGACAGTCAAGCTGAGTACCGTGTTAGCCTGGCATGACGTCCTGCCTCAGTAAGGCGGTAGAGAGGGTTGACGTACATCCCACTCTCTCTTGAACTGGTCGAGGTCTCCGAACGCTCTCGCGATGCTCTCATCTGCTAGATTGGACTTGTACTGCTTCAACAATCTACTGCACGTCTCGGTGTAGTCGCCCTCGTTGATCGAATCCTTCAAGAAGGCCTTCTCGAGGCTCTCGAGAGTGATTACGATGCTGTAGATCTCCGCGAGCGAATCATTCAGGTCACGCTCCGCACTGGTCGTGGATAGCTTAGCTTCCTCGTCGAGATTGATGGTCGCGTTTAGGTTAGAGCGCGGTATGTAGGGTGTAGGCGCATACGCCAGCTGCTTCGTGCTGTACATGCCTAGTAGACGACAAGACCTTGTCGCACGAGAAAAGCTGCGCGGGTATCAACAGCAGTACGTGACAAAGATGTTGATGGCACAAGCTTCGGCTTTGGTCTTGCGTCAGTCCGGCCGTGCCTGTCACCCTGCCCAAGCCCATCGCGTGGGGAAGGAGCCACTGCGAGCTTGGACCCTGCTCGTTCTGATTGGCTCAGAACTTTTTGGAGCTCCACTGAAAACTAGACGCTCGAAACTTTCTGATGTCGCTCGCCGGCCAACCAACAACAGAACGCCAATTCGCGCAGAGCGCAAACTGTTGCAATCATGCCCGTCTCTAAATCCACGAAGAAGTTCGAGAAGAACAAGCTCGGCGATGTTCTCAAGGCACGCAAGAATGTCGCCAAGATCAAGCAGAGGAAGCAGATGGACACAAAGAAGAAGCAGCGCAAGGCTGCAGACAACGCAAAGGCCGAAGACCTGGAAGTGGACGCAGCAAAGAAGCCAAAGAAGTCCGGAAAGGAGGATAACTTCGGCGACATGTCTATGGACCAGTTCTTCGAAGGCGGCTTCGAGATTCCCAAGATGAAAAAGACAAAACCAAAGACTGGAAAGCGCAAGCGCACACCCGTCGAGGAAGATGCCTCCGAAGGCTCGTCCGACGAAGAGATGGCCGATACGACCGCGAACGGCGACGACGACGACGCTGTTTCTGCTTCAGACAGCGAATCGGGCGATGATGCTGAGACACACAAGCGCGATATTGAGAACCTGAAGAAGAAGGACCCCGAGTTCTACAAATATCTAGAGAGCAACGATAAAGAGCTGCTGGATTTTGAAGACGATGATCTGGCCGAAATGGATGCGCTGAGTGCCAGTGAGGACGAGGCAACCCCAAGGAAGAAGCAGAGGAAGGCCGGAAAGGCTGAGCCAGAGTCGGACGAGGAGAGTGAGGCCGCGACCGGCAATGAGGTGTCAAAACAGCTCATTCAGAAGTGGAAGACAGCCATGGAGACAAAGTCCTCTCTGAGAGCTATGAAGGAAGTCGTTCTGGCCTTCCGTTCAGCAGCACATCTGAACGATGAGGAAGGAAAAGCATACAAATACTCGATTGCCGATCCTGATGGTATGTCACGCCCTATACATCGAAGCTGCACGTCTGACACAGTACAGTCTATCACCAGGTTCTTGTTTCTGCCCTTACACTCGTACCCAGGGTCCTGAACCACCACCTGCCTGCCAAGAAGAGCGCTGGAGACAAGATCCGCATTCCCACAGATTCGAAGAAGTTCCGTACAATGACACCCCTCCTCAAGTCGCACACGGTCTCAATACAGCATCTCCTAGAGAACTTGTCGGACGCCTCTACTCTGCGCATGACACTCGACTCACTTTTGGATCTGCTACCGTATATTCTCTCCTTCAAAAAGATCGTTCGCGAGATTATCAAGACTGTAGCAGGTGTATGGTCTGAATCCTCGAACACTGAAATGACCCGTATTTCGGCGTTCTTGGTCTTGCGACGTCTTATGCTCATCTCAGACGCCAGTCTTCGTGAGGCAGTCCTCAAACAGGTTTACCAAGGTCTTGTCAAGGGCGCACGAAATACCACCGTTCACAACATCCAAGGCATCAACCTGATGAAAAACACAGCCTCCGAGCTGTGGAGTCTTGATCCCACTGTTGGCTACACCACTGGCTTCGGTTTCATCCGTCAACTCGCTGTTCATCTGCGATCAAGCATCACCAACAAGACCAAGGACTCCTACAAAACAGTCTACAACTGGCAGTACGTCCATTCCCTGGACTTCTGGTCGCGAGTCATCGCCGGAGACTGCGAGTCCCTCAAGGAAGCCGAGTCCGGCAAGCCTTCTCCTCTGCGACCTTTGATCTATCCCGTTGTACAGGTCACCCTCGGCGCTCTGCGCCTCATTCCTACAGCGCAATACTTCCCTCTCCGCTTCCAGCTCATCCGCTCTCTTCTACGCATCTCTTCCGCCACATCGACATACATCCCGCTCGCCCCAGCGCTCATCGAAGTCCTGCAGTCTGCTGAGATGAAGAAGCCACCCAAGCCATCGACACTCAAAGCGCTCGACTTCAGCACCCAGATCCGCGCCACAAAAGCCTACCTGCGCACACGCATCTACCAGGATGGTGTGGGTGAGCAGGTCGCTGAGCTGTTATCCGAATTCTTCTTGCTTTGGACCAAGAACATCGCATTCCCTGAGCTTGCACTTCCTGTAATTGTCATGCTCAAGCGTTGGGTCAAGGCCATGACGAAGAAGAGCTCTGGCAACAGGAATGCGAAGATGAACAGCCTGTTTGCGTTGCTTATTCAGAAACTTGAGGCCAATACGAGGTGGATCGAGGAAAAGCGCACAAAGATTGACTTTGCACCAAACAATCGCGCGGGTGTGGACAACTTCCTCAAGGACGTTGAGTGGGAGAAATCACCTCTTGGTGCGTACGTTGCCGGGCAGAGGAAGGCCAGGGAGCAGAAGCAGAAACAGCTCGAGGACGCAAGGAAGCAGGACGAGAAGAAGAGGAAAGAGTACGAGAAGGAGGATGCCGAGGCAAAGGCTGAGGTGTTCGAGGAGGAAAGTGGTGAGATGGAGGAGGACGAGGACCTCGAGGATGACGTCGATGACATTGAGGTAGAGGGTGAAGAGGAGGAGGACAGCGACGACGAGTAAATTTTCAGATCGAGGCACGACCGTTGGATTTCATAGTGGCATGCAACGCCTCGAAGTGCCCATACCCCAGATAGGAATATTATATCAGAGGAAAAGCTGAGTCTGTTCGTTTGCCCGATACCTTTAATCTGCCACCCAGGGAAAAATCGGCACAGGCTGGAGAAGTAGCCTGAAGCATGTTGGCATGGCGCGGCGAGTGCTTTGCCGCAATGGCCTCGACGCCGTCACCTCGGCTTCTAAGCTGGCACTCGTTCATTAGTCCCTCGCAAGACTTCCTCTTCACCGCCAACACTCCCTACACCCTGCCCAATCCACAACCACATAGACAACCATCCTGACACCGAACGTACATATCAGGCCAGTGCAAGACACCATGCTGAAGCAACGTAGACGTAACCCCCACGGACATCAAAGGTTCCGAGAACAGCACGCTACAGTCCCGCTGAACTGTCAAGCCAAAAATACGAGCTAGTCAATGACGACCCACGCGTCAAGCACCTTGAAGCCTTATCAACGCACGCGGCACCACCAGCAGGTGTGTTTACATTGCCGAGTACGAGCCAGACAAGTCTACTTCGAGAGGAAGGTTGAGCGTCGCGGGGCAGAGGCGGAGAAGAGTGGAGAGTAGGCCTGGTGAGGATCAAGGACGAGCTTAGCACATTGTCTCGATAGCGGGAGGGTTGGAGGATCAGGATTACGGATGGGTCGCTGTTGTGATGGAGCGGAATGGGAGCTTTGAAATTGACAGCGGTAGGCACTGGGACTGCTCGTCATCCACGATCGTTGGACCAATGCTATGATTCATTCGAATATCAGCTATTCTCTATCCTTGGTAGCGTATCGATCTCACTGGCAGCGCCAACGACACACTCACATTCTAGAGCTAAACGTAGTGCCTTGCACACGTACTCCATCCTCCCGTCCTTGGCGACCAAAGTTCAGTTCCCTGTCAGTTCCCTGCCAGTTTCATCTCCACGACGCAGTAACCCCCGATTTACTCGCACTTACTCCCTCCCTCGACTCCCCAATCAGGCAACAAGTTTGCAGCATAGAGCCCAGACCCATCGAACAACCAATGCAGGTCCCCGAGACACACATCAGCTAAGCAGGTACGCGAGCTTATCTGCTGGCCCCATCTCGCACAGCGGTGGGAGGTCTGCAGGTACGAGCACCGGGCCGAGGCAGAAGGTGGTCGGCTTGAGGTAGTTGAGTGTTGGCGCTAGTTCTTCAAGGCCTTCTGTGTCGTGCTGAAACGTGTCGAGCTGGGGGCGTCGAGACCGTTGTGTGATGCGGGTAGGTTGATGTATGGGGGGAGGTTGATGATACTACCTTGCGTTCCCATGAGCGCAGAGTCTCGATCGATCGAGATGAGAACATGGTTATTTTGCTCCTAATTCTGTTGCGTGGAAAGCGGATATGGGTATTCTACATGGCTGACATTAGACACCCGGGCCGGGGTGGTCATGCTGCTGCTTGCGGGCAGCCGCAGAGCAAGCTCAAACTCAAGCGAGAAGCCAGCTGCAGCGATAAGACTCAAGATAGCACTTTTACTCGCATGAGCAGCTTTCAGATGCAGTTATCACGGAGGTGACGAACGGGGAACACCCACAGTGGACGAGGCTGTGTGCTTAGGCATCCTAAAATCGATACATGTCGTAGTAGACACGCCCGAAGAGGAGCATTTGCTCCGCCCCCACAGAGTCGAGCGTGCAAGCAAGTAGAGTAAATGGCTACTTTCGGTGCGCTGATGCATGCTTTCGATAGACCGTGCATGCAGACTAAGATCCCAGATCGAGGACTCGTTTCGCTTCAGGACGGCTAATATGACAGATCGGGAGCGCTGGCGTCGTCTCTCGAGCGAATGCGTGGCCGGGCGAGGCAGAGTCGCAACACGATGCTCGATGTACCGAGCGCGCGTAGAATTCCTATGCGGGTTGGGGGCGTGGTTGTTTGATGGTCCGAGGCTTCAGTGGACTCGGAATTTAGGTACGCGATACTCTCCACGGCTGCCCTTCGGAATAGAGTCATAAAACAACGCCTAGAGACTGACCTTGAGCGAGACATGTCGTGCTACCCGTCACGCATGTTGCGCAGGGCTGTGATGTCAGGGCCCGCGTTGCACGGCGGCCGCAGAGCCTCATTGCTGGAGTAGAAGCGTGCGTGATTAGTCGCGCTTGTGTGATACTCTGCGTCGTTGCTCCGACGGCGTGGTTGGGTATGCGCTACTGTCGCAAATTTCAGGAACCGCGTGCAGTTGTGACAGGATGGACGCGTGAGCATGGGGTTGGGGGCTGTGGTCTCTGGTGAGGCCTCGTTCGGGGACTATGCGGGGATGAACAGCGTCAGGAATAGAAACTCGAGGCGGGTGATGAAAGCGCGGCAGAGTGTTTTGCAGCAGACAAACATGATTGTGATAGGAAATTCATCACTCATTCAGGTGCACAGTTTCACGATTCTGAGTAGAGAGTGATGTTGCGGGAAGAGCGATGTGTTATGCCCCACCCGTCCTCGTTCACCATGACTCTGGTCAGCTATTCGTAGATGCCGAGAACGCTGATGGCAAGCTCCATCCAGACGGCATACAGGGGTGCGAAATGTGGACGCCATATTTGGCCAATGGAGGCTGACAACCAACACTCGCAATTATTCCCATTGGCTCTGCCATCTTACACAGCACAAAGCTTGGCCCCCCTGCAGTTCTCCCGCATGCACCTCACGACGAAACGTAGTTCGAGGTGTCAACGTGGGGCAACGGGGGTCAACCCCGACGAGCATGCTCCTGGTGTGGGTGCTTGTACCTTTGGACAAGCCGTTGTGGTCAGGCTACACGGGATTCAACGTCTGGGTGAGACTGTGATGGCTGAGACATGTGGGTGTGGAGCATTGGTGCATTTGCTGTGCTGTGCTAGCAATGTGTAGTGAGTATGACAGTGGATCGACACTGGTACATAAGGTACCGCCTCTCGGTGTTGAAACAGACACAACAGCACGACGCAGATCTTCAAGCAATACTTCAAACATAATGACTACGATGTCTTTTCAGCCACAGACACCACAGCAGTGGCAACCATCACCCACCAGGTTCGACGCCCCAACTTCAACGCCGTCCTTGCCGTCACCTAGTCCGGCGCCCAAGCCCTCCAAAGCGGATCGAGAGCGACGCCCCAAGCTCCGAGCTTCGTGCGATGCATGTGCAGCGTCGAAAGTGAAGTGCAGCAAGGACCATCCCATCTGCCAGAGATGCTCTGCGAACGGCTCACAATGTATCTACGGTGTCTCGAGGAAGCACGGCAAGCCCGGACGCACACGCAAGAGGAATCCTGACGGCACGCCGTTCGTCAAGAGATCAAAGCAGCGACCGTCACCAGATGGCAGTGAGTTTGGCAAATTCAGGGTGCGTCCTGAGCCCATCGACATGCCCCTGCCTGGATTCGACGCGGCTTTGGCGTGGAATTCCAGCTGGTCATCAACGCCCAGTGTGCGAAGTACACCAGAGTTTGAGTTCGAGATGACGCCGGAGCCGTTTGATGTGACGTTGACGCCTGAACCCATGTACATGGACACGTCGATGTCGTTGGGTTTCCCGTTCATGGATGACTTCCTGTTGCCAGCGACAGACTTCCAGATGGATAGCATGCAGTCGCTCGAGCCTGGGCTTACCTTTCGGGATCCTTTTGCGAAGAAGCAGTCAGTACAGCTCGACCTACCGGACATTCAGGCGCTCAAGGACTACATCGGCGGCGAGTCGGTCAACCCTTTCGACTGTACTTTCCAGGATGTTGGGCTTGGAATCTCGCTGGACGGCTCGTCTGCCTCTTCTGAACCGAGTCCGAAGAGCATGACGTTGGACCAGTCAGGCAGTCGGTTGAGCGTGAGCGTTAGCATGCCAAGCTCGCACTGCTGCTCTGCGCTTGCCCACTCCACGTTTGAAAGCCTGCGCATCATTGGACCGGACAGCACACAACCATGGCCCAATGTGGAGATCAAGAGCCTAGACTCGGTCCTCTCGACGACAAGATTGGCGGTCCAGAGCGTGCTGCAGCTACTGAGCTGCCCGTGTTCTGCAGACCCGCACCTGTCGATGCTCTACTCCAGCATCACGTCCAAGATCCTGGCCTGGTATCAGATTGCGGCGGGCGTGATGCCAGCCACAGCACCACCAGGCGCAGCACCATCGCTCAGCAGCCCGACATCGTCGTCGGTGTACTCTTCGCCGCTGTCGACGCCAGGCGCCGAGCACTCGACTTTCAGCGTGCAGATGCAGCCGCTGAAGTTTGGGCTCTACCAGTTCGACGAGGCAGAGCAGGAGCGGCTCCGGAGACAGGTGGTGCTTAAGGAGCTGAAGAAGTGCGGGCAGCTGGTGGATGCGCTAGCGAGCTGGCGCGGGGACAGGGACGGGCAGAGCGAGCAGGCCGAGTTTCTGTATGATGTGCTGGGCGCGTGGCTGAAGAGCGAGCTGCACAAGACGCTGTTGGAGGTCGGGGGCGGGTAGTGAGACGGCGAGGGCGGCTATTTAATGTTCTGCTGGCTAGTTAATGTGGAAAGTCCTTTCTCTGTCCAAAGCTGGCACAGTCCTGTTGTGTTGTTGATGGTGTCGAGTGCGTCAAGTGTGAAAGGCCCCACACAATTTCGGTGCAGGTCGGTGCGGGCCCCACTTTCCCCGGACTCACATGCCTCGGCTGAAGCTGCCTCACACTGGCACACATGTCAGGACTCGGACTCAGACCGAGTGCTCCCTCTGCCCTCTCCTCCCGCTGTAGCTTTGTGAATGCGCACCAGAACATGACCTAGGCGCCCGTTCATGGCCCACCATGGCCGCTCAATCGACGCTGCGCGCGCCGCACGACCCGCTCCTCGCCCTCTACCACGACTATGCCCGCCGCATCCGCTCGCGCGTGGGCGGCGCCTCGAGGCTCTCGCAGCTGCTGGGCACCATCTCGCTACTGCTCACCGTCATCGGCGCGGGCTACGGCTCGCACCGCTGGCTCTCGCGGCGGCGCGCTGACAAGGAGACGGGCAGGCGGCTGCTGCGGCGTAACTCGGGGCTGAAGAACAAGGACGGCAGCAGGACCATCTACGTGCCGTACCGCGACGCGACGTCCAAGGTGGTCATCCACCCGACCAAGAAGACGACGTTCGATGCCCACCGCCGCCTCTTCCTGCAGCCGCCGCGCGCCGCGAGGATGCACGACGCAGCCAACCCGCACCCGCAGGCGCCGCCGCCCAACGCAAAGCCCGGGCTCAACCTCGCGTTCCTGCACCAGTTCCTCAGCCTGCTCAACATCATGGTCCCGCGCTGGAACAGCAAGGAGACGGGCCTGCTGCTCGGCCACGGCGTCTTCCTCCTGCTGCGCACGTACCTCTCGCTCGTCGTCGCCCGCCTCGACGGCGAGATTGTGCGCGACCTGGTCGCCGGCCACGCCCGCGCCTTCCTCTGGGGCATCTGCAAGTGGCTCGGCGTCGGCACCCTGTCGTCGTACACCAACGCCATGATCAAGTTCCTGCAGTCCAAGGTCTCGATTGCCTTCCGCACCCGCCTCACCCGCTACATCCACGACCTGTACCTCAACGACCACCTCAGCTACTACAAGCTGGCCAACCTCGACGGCGGCGTCGCCCACGGCGCCGACCAGTTCATCACCCAGGACCTGACCCTGTTCTGTGCCTCGGCTGCCTCGCTGTACTCGTCGCTGGGCAAGCCGCTCGTCGACCTGTGTGTCTTCAACTACCAGCTCTTCCGCTCGCTGGGGCCCCTGGCGCTGACGGGGCTGCTGAGCAACTACTTCCTGACCGCCGCCATTCTGCGGAAACTCTCGCCGCCGTTTGGCAAGCTCAAGGCCGTAGAGGGCCGCCGAGAAGGCGACTTCCGCGCCCTGCACTCGCGCCTGATCGCCAACGCCGAGGAGGTCGCCTTTTACGGCGGCGACCAGATGGAGAAGCACTTCCTGGAGCGGGGCTTCAAGGACCTCAAGCACTGGATGGAAGGCATCTACAGCCTCAAGATCCGCTACAACATGCTCGAGGATTTTGTGCTCAAGTACTCGTGGTCTGCCTTCGGCTACCTCATCACCTCCCTACCAGTCTTCCTCCCGGCCTGGGGCGGTCTCAACGCGCTGCCCGAGCACTCTGGCGTGGGCGAGAAACAAGGCCGCGAACGCTCCCGCATGAAGGACTTCATCACTAACAAGCGGCTCATGCTGTCGCTCGCCGACGCCGGCGGCAGGATGATGTACAGCATCAAAGACCTGTCTGAGCTCGCCGGCTACACATCACGCGTGTACACACTGATCAGTACATTGCACCGCGTTCACGCCGACGCATACACCACACCCCCAGGCACCCGCCCAGAGCTCTACTCCGTCGCCGATATCCAGGGCACCGTGCACCGCGGCTTCGACGGCCTGCGCCTCGAGCACGTCCCCGTGGTCGCTCCAGCACTGTATCCGCGGGGCGGCGACGAGCTTCTCGAGAGCCTCTCCTTCATCGTCCATGCGGGCGAGCACCTCCTGATCACTGGCCCCAACGGCGTAGGCAAGAGCGCCGTAGCGCGCATTGTCGCTGGGCTATGGCCCGTGTACCGTGGCCTCGTGTCTCGCCCTCGCTCCATCGGCATGGACGGCATCATGTTTCTGCCGCAGCGCCCGTACCTGTCCACCGGTACGCTGCGTGACCAGGTCATCTACCCGCACACGGCCGTCGACATGAAGGATGCCGGGCGCCGCGACGCCGAGCTTCAAGCCGTCCTCGAGGAGGCGAAGCTGGGCTACATCCGCGACCGCGAAGGTGGCTGGGACACGAAGAAAGTATGGAAAGATGTCTTCTCTGGCGGCGAGAAGCAACGCGTTGGAATCGCGCGGCTTCTGTACCACGAACCGCGGTACGCATTCATCGACGAGGGCACATCAGCAGTATCATCCGATGTCGAGGGCCTGTTGTATGAGCGCTGCAAGGCGAAGGGAATCAGTAAGCTTTCCCTCCCTGTTCCCATCACTATTACTACTATGATTGTTACCGCCATCATTGCGAAAAGACGAACTAACAAATCCAGCCCTTATCACAGTATCTACCCGAGCTTCCTTGAAGCGTTACCACACGCACCTCCTCACTCTCGGCCTCGGCGAGTCAGGCGAGGAATGGGAATTCACACGCATCGGATCCGCGACGGAAAAATCCTCCGTCGAGAAAGAACTCGCTGAGCTGCGCGAGCGCCTTGCCAAGGTCGAAGAGTGGAAATCCCGTCGCACAGAAATCGAGCAGGAACTGGAAAAAGTCTGGATCGAAGGCGGCGACGACCTGAGTCCGCCGCCCTACGAGTCTGAGCGCGCGGAGACCGTGGACAGCATCGGCGAGGACGCGAGCGAGACGAGCCCGCTCAGCGCGCGCGATGTCGTTGAAGATAGCCCAGAGCCTGGTAGTGGTGGGGCTGGAGCTGGTCATGGGCTGTTCAATTCTAGCAGTTCGTGGAATCCTGCGCTTCGGCCATCATAGCATTGTATGTAACAACAATCGATTCAAGATTCTAAGAAGATGTTTTAGAAATATCATGTAATTTGAATTATAGAACGGACTCGCAAGCTTTTCCACGCAGAGGTCAGCATCTTTCCGGCGGATTCTTACTTTCTGCACCGGTGGAGGGTGTTCTGTTGTTATGGCATGTCTGCTTTTGATCCTTGTACTGTCAGTCTCGCTGTTACCTCAACGCCTGGGATTGGCTCTTCATCCGCAATCTTCTCACCCTTTCATGTGCTTCCCACGATGGCGAGCAGACCAGCAACAATGTCTTTCGATGTGGCGTCAGCTCCCTGTGTCGACGCCACCTCCTGCCTCATAAGGCCCACGATGATTATCCAGCGACTCCAGCATTCGCTAAGCCAACACCCCTGAACCTCGTCGCCGAGCATCATTTACCCGCTACCAAACTCACCTCGAGCTCGACCAAGGTCTTCCAATCTAAGTATACGATTTTTGCCTCTACTGGGCGTGTTCTTCCTCGACGAACCTGCTGGAGCAATTTGATTTGGGGTCGTCGTCGTCGTCTACCCCGGATTTCATCAACGTTCTGGACGCAGATCATCTGGGCTCAGTCAACGGCTGGCCTGTCACTGCGACCCGGCTACTCGAATACGAGGATCCTCAACATGTGAGGCTGCAGTATGTATGCAGTTCAGGATGTGACTGTGTGGTTTGCAGATACTTCCAGACCAATACAATGGCCATTGCCAGTGAGCAGCTCCACCCCTAGCGACAGCCAACTAGTATGTCGCCAATCAAGGTAATCTACTCAGCTGGCTGTAGTACCGATAGATTGGACTACACAGACGACAGGTCTGGATCTGCGACCGAGTGTCTACACCTGCCTTTGCAGTACCAGCTTAGCATTTCTCACCGCGCATAAGAGTGGCCTGAATCCGCACTGATCAGACTTGCAAACCACCCTGACCATTTTCAATATCAGCCTCAGTTTCGACATCTGCAATGAAGCTCGCACTTCCCATCCTTGCGGTCGCGACCGTAGCTTCCGCTCTCCCTCAATCAACGTCCACACCACCTCCGTCTTTCAGTATCACAAAGGTCGTGTCTGGCGGTACTGGCTGCCCTCAAGGCAGCATTGACGTGAAATGGACTGACGACAAGGTCCTTCCGATCTGTGAGTTGCCTTCCCATCTCTATTAGCCCTCCCTACATGACGAATATCATTAAATTGCGCTCCCCAACTACTTTCCCATCACAACCCTCCACCTCCGCACTCTCACTAACACACCCCAGACTTCGGCAAAGAATTCATCGCCGCCGTAGGCCCCAAGGCAGACATCACCGACAGCCGCAAGTTCTGCCAGCTCAACCTCGAGCTTTCGTACAGCGCGGGCTTCAGCTTCGCCATCTACAACGCCGAGTACACCGGCTTTGCCGACCTGGACTCGGGCGTCACGGGGACAATCAAGAGCAGCTACTACTTCTCAGGCGAGACGGATCAGGTACGCAATGATAGTGCGAGGAGAGTCGTGTTGCTGACTACCTCCAGACCTCGTCAGCGACTACTTTAGCTGGGCCGGCGAAACTGCGGTTCAAGAAACAGGACGGTGTTGATGTGGCTGTGTGGTCGCCGTGCAGTGGTAGTGCGCTGTTCAATGTTGATGCGAGTGTGGCGCTTACTCCTCTGGCTGGCTTGGCAAGTGGTGTGCTGGGTGTTGCGAAGGAGAGCGGTAGGCTGGGCTCGAATTTGTATGTTGCGTGGAAGAAGTGCGAGCAGAAATGACGGGCGCAAGCCTATGTGTAGTTTGAGAGAATAGTCTATTCCTTTAGCAATCGAATCGAAAAGCCAATGACGCCCCTGGCAGTTTGAAGGTTCCGGTGTCTCAGTGTCTGACCTACACGACTGCACCATGCAGTGATTTTGAAGTTATTTACTTGTACCTGCCAGCATCCTCCTGTCGCTACTAAGCCCGTGTCGCCTTTTGTATTACTCACCCTGAAAAGTTTCGTCCCTTCTAAGCAGCGCGGATGACTTTCATGTCGTCCAGTCTGACAATGGCCAAAAAGCTACGCAAACAGGCGTCCATCTTGCAGACAAGCATGCTTAAGGCCAGCGGGGCTCTATACCTTTGCAACGTTGAGGCTCAAACAAGGCTGATCCTGTGAGACGCAGGTCGCCTAATTCCAGATAAGTGCGGCTCGTGATCGATGGGAGGCGCTGACACGCCAGCCTGACAGAAGCTTAGCAAGAACGTCCATCTACGCCACCACTTATGTAACTCTTTCAGCGTCAGCACCAGCTGCATGCGCGTCTGTCGCATCTTCGCTTTGTCTTGGGCGAGTGCGAAGCTGGTTGAGATGATCTCACGCGGTGGGCAGACCCCGTTGCAGTTCAGGCCGCGCGCTAACACCTTGCGCAGATTCGCAACGACAAGGCGCCCCGTCTGCTTCTTTACTCCGAATGAAACTACACGCGCCCGATACCCATCGGCCCACATGGGTACGTGCAATGCGTGCAAGGCATAAACGGTCAGAAACTTCGTCGAGCCATGCCGCTTACACCGAAAACCGACTCGATTGAAACTAGTCAAGACCTCAGAGACAATGGTAACGCATACAGGCGGGTCGCTCCACATACAGAAGCTGCAGGGGAGCTGCCAGGTAGCGGGCAGGATCAGCATTCTGTCTAGTCTTGCTGCATCTGTCGTGCCCATGAGTCAGGGTACATAATATCAAATCGGCGTTCGGTTGCGTTCGTCGGCATATCTGAGCATCAGAAAGTCGATCAAGACAGCCCCAAACACCAAGTCATCAGGCGGCGTGGTATCGCTTAGTTATAATCAGCCTCAAGAGAAGACGGCCTAGCTCCACTGCGCCGCAGGCTACGAGTGGACGGCGGGATCAGTTCGGTGTTGGTAGACCGCGCTCTAGCTTACCTGCGGGACAAGGTGGGGTAAGAAGTACTATGGTAGTTGGCATAAGTACCATAGTAGTGTGAGTGGAGAACGGCGACAAGGGGTAAGGACCGAAAAGAACAGATTTACCCTAAGGTCTAACCAATCAAGCTTTTCATCAGAGAGATAACTCCTGCTATTTGCCCAATAGAGAGCTGTAAAGATTTCAGTACCTAGGGGCTATCAATTAGAAACTCCGAGGTCCACTTACACTACTTATGCCAACTACCATAGTATGATGGTTGAGACACTGCCAAGAAGCAGCTCCGTCAGCCACTATGCGGCTATAGCACTACCGAGGGTAAGGAAGGCCATGGTGATGACGCCTCAGCGGCAAACTTCAGAGCGTGCCTAGTTTAAGTACTGGACGTCGCCAGCCCAGAGGCACAAGTCAATCCCTCCTACAGAACCTCAAAACAACACAAACATGTCTCCTGGAAAGGTATCCACTCTCGATTTCGAAAAGTTTTACAACATCGTCAATGGCGAGAAGCGTGGCTCTGACCAGATCCACCACGGAATCAACCCCGTCACGGGCCAGGAGCTCTGGGATGTGCCCATCGGTAGCACCCAGGACCTGAACGATGCTGTCGCCGCTGCAAAGAAGGCTTTCCCTTCGTGGAAAGCTACACCAGTCGAGAAGCGCAAGGAGCTCCTTGGCCAGCTGATTGGTCTCTACCAGCAGCACGAGGACGAGTTCGTCTCCCTGCTTTGCAAGGAGTCTGGCAAGCCTGTACGTTTCCGTTTCGCAGTACTCACAGCTTGCACTGACAAAGGCACAGAGGAAGTTTGCTGCCATCGAGGTTGGCGGTGTCTCTGGCTTCATCGGCTACCACACAACGCTCAGTGTCCCCTCGGAGAGCTTCGAGGACGACGAGAAGACAGTCTACACAGAATACTCGCCCCTTGGTGTATGCGCAGCTATCTGCCCATGGAACTTCCCTCTGATTCTGTCAGTCGGCAAGGTCGCTCCTGCTGTCATGACCGGAAACACCATCATCGTCAAGCCCTCGCCATTCACACCCTACACCGCTCTGAAGTTCGTTGAGCTCGCTCAGGAGGTCTTCCCCCCTGGCGTCATCCAGGTCATCGGTGGCAACAACGAGCTCGGCGCAGAGATGTGCAAGCACCCCGACATCGCGAAGATCTCCTTCACCGGTTCCATCGCCACAGGCAAGAAGGTCATGGAGACCTCCGCAAAGACACTCAAGCGCGTCACCCTCGAGCTCGGCGGCAACGACGCCTCCATCATCCTCCCCGACGTCGATATCAAGAAAATAGCCCCGGAGGTCGTCATGGGCGCCTTCCAGAACTCAGGCCAGGTCTGCGTCGCCACAAAGCGCATCTACATCCACGAATCCATCTACAAGGACTTCGTGGCCGAAATGGTCGCCTTCACAAAGACCATCAAAATCGGCAACCCGGACGACGGCGACAACCTCCTGGGCCCCGTCCAGAACAAAATGCAATACGACCGCGTCAAGGGCTTTTTCGAAGACTCCAAAGCCCAAGGCTACAAATTCGCCGTCGGCTCCCCCGACATCTCCTCCCAAGGAAAAGGCTACTTCATCCCCCCCACCATCATCGACAACCCCCCAAACTCCTCCCGCATCATTCAAGAAGA
This sequence comes from Didymella arachidicola, assembly GCA_016630955.3. Taxonomy (NCBI): domain Eukaryota; kingdom Fungi; phylum Ascomycota; class Dothideomycetes; order Pleosporales; family Didymellaceae; genus Didymella; species Didymella arachidicola. The sequence continues at coordinate 451,623 of CM050002.1, read as the reverse complement.
ACCCTTCGGCCCCATCGTCCCCACCCAACCCTGGTCCGATCTCGACGAAGTCATTGCCCGCGCAAACGACACAAACACGGGTCTGGGCGCGTGCGTGTGGGGCAAGGATGTTGCCAAGGCGAGCCAGATTGCGCGGAGGCTCGAGGCCGGGTCGGTGTTTGTGAATTCGTACGAGAAGCCGACGCCGCAGGCCGTGTTTGGCGGACACAAGGAGTCGGGGATTGGGGGGGAGTGGGGGAAGACGGGGTTGTTGGCGTATTGCAATCCGCATGTTATTCATGTTTACAAGTCGTAGGGTAGGGGTGATGGAGTGAAATGAGACAATAGCCCTTTGCAATGCTTGTTTGTGCGTTTGCTGCTTCGGTCTTGAGAGTGAGGTTTTCGAAACGCGGGGATTAGACAGTATCGGAAAAGCCCAGGCGGCCGTGCAGACGTGCAAGTGCACATGTCCAGATGCGACGCGAGGTGTCGAATACGCAGGTGCTGAAGTGGGATCTTGAATGCCTCTCGCTCTGATTTCGCGTCTCCGAGGGTTGTCGTTTTTCTGTGCAAGCGCAAGCTCCGGTGAAGTCGAATGAGCTCAGACCAACGGAGACCTTTGCACTGCGACGTCTAGCGTAGTGAGCAAGGCTGCGTGTAGACGCCGAATCGGAGATGCAGACAGCACTCTGGAGATTTGCATATCAAATGTTGATGATTGGATTCACCGTGTTCAGTGGCTATGACAGCTTCCATCCACACAAAGTAATTGCTGCAATATACATACAACCAACTCGGAATCGAAGCTCTCACACTAACCCCCTCGCGCTCAAGCAAGAGCCGTGCACAGCCCGTTATACGCCTCCTTAGCCTTGTACTCGGCATCAAACAACAACGGGTTACTGTTCTTAAGCCACGAATCCTTATCGCTAACACCCCACACGGTGATACCAACACAGTTCTCGATATCCGCGCACGCGCCAATCGCAGTCTGGTAGTCGCTCGCCGCCGCACCCTTGATATCCAGCTCTGTAATTGCGCACTCGCTCACAACGCCGCACAGCGCCTTCAGCGCGCCGGGGTAGTCTGCGATGGGCCAGCTGTTGCTGAGGTGCGACTGCGAGCCGATGCCGTCGATGGGGATTCCCTCCGCGACCCATTTGGTGACTTGGGAGACCATGGCTTTTGTCTTTGCGTACGTGGCGGAGTCGAGGTTGTAGTCGTTGATGTAGAGTTTGGCGGCGGGGTCGGCGGCGCGGGCGGTTTCGAAGGCGATTTTGACAAAGGATTCGCCGAGGACGTTGTAGAAGACGCTGGAGCGGAAGCTGCCGTCTTCGCCGAGGATTTCGTTGACGACGTCCTGTGGGGGGTTAGTCGGGGTTGAGTGTGGAGAAGGGGGGGGGGGGGGGGGGGGGTTGTACCCAGGCGTAGATTTTGCCTTTGTATTGGCCGATGACGCCGTTGATGTGGGCTTTCATCACGTCGGTGAGCTTGGTCTTGTCGGTGATGGTCGAGACCCAGGTTGGCAGCTGGCTGTGCCAGACGGTGGTGTGGCCACGGATCAACTTATTGTTGGTAGAGGCGAAGTCGACGAGGTAGTCAGAGCCGGTGAATGTGAACTTGCCCTCAACACTCTCGGTGGAGTCCCACTTCATGCTGGTGGGTGTTAGCGGAGCTGGACGCGAAGGGGCAGGAGGGCATACCTGTTCTCGGGTGTGACCTGGCCAAAGTCCGACTTGACAATGGCGGCGGTGTCTGCGCTGGATAGAGTGCCCTTGTCCGCAGCTACACCAATGTACTTCTTGCCCTTGGCCTTCAAGACCGCATCGAGAGAGCAGCTCTCACCGTGGGTAGCGTTGGCAGCAGCGGTAGGGGCCGCCTTGCTGGTGGACACAACGACAACAGAAGAAGCATCCGCAACCTTGGCAGATGAGACAATCTTGGTCGCGAGAGTGGTAGGAACAGCGACAGGTGTCGTAGCGTTGAGAGTGGTAGGGACAGCAACAGGTGTCGTAGCGTTGAGAGAAGGTACAGGAGCGGCGGACGTGGGAACAGCAGTCTGTGCCGGAGCTGAAGGGGCTGCGTTACCAGCACCCTCGATGCACTGTGAGTAGTACGTGTTGTACTCTTTGCAGCCCCAGCCCTGAGCACAAGCTGTCTCGCCAGTGTAGCCCACGCCACCGCACTGTCCCCAAGGCTGGACAGCTGCGAGGACACCGGTCGTGGAGGTCAGGCCAACGACCGTGAAGTAAATGGATGATCCGCGGATATGCATCTTGGTTTTGAAGAGGGTGAAATGAGATATAGAAGTTAAGTCTTTTCAAAAGAGTGTAGGGATATAAATGAATGTCAGGAAGCACGCTTCCAAGAAGATAGAGCAATGACAGATGGTGAACGGAAGGACCAAATGGCGAGTGTATTTGACGGGGAGAGCAAGTTAATATACGAAAGACGGGATCTACCAGTTCTGGTTCGGTGGGCCGATGATGCTGGGAGGATTGTTTCATGAAGTTTGAAACGAGATCCTGGAGATCATTAGCAGCCTCGAGCTTCAACCCTTTTTACACTCCGTCCAAGACAACTTGGCCGTAACGGCATGTCAACGATTGTGATTGATCGGATCGACGCGTGAACCATGGTCCGTGTTCGCACAATCAGTGCGAGGGCCGTTGCAATGTCGTCGTGATGGTGGTGTAAAGGTCGAGAGGTGGTTAATTTGGAGCCTCGGCACGGGAGCAGAGCCGCCGGCATTTTGCGACCGGTTCCAACGCATCTACATCGCAGCGGATCCATGCGGAAGTCTAGGTTCCCTAGATTACTGTTGTTTCCTGCCATCCCCACAGATTAAAGCACTGTGAGCATGTATAAATCATAAACACCTGAAACGCCTCCAATGAGCCAAGGCACATGGCCACCGGACTGCATAATGCGCGGCTAAAACAAGAGACAAAAGAAAGGCTGGTCATTTCTTAATCACTCAAGCTACACCCAAGCGCAGACTGACGGCGCGGCGGTGAGCTTCGAGCTCTTCTACGCGCGCGAGCTCCATGACGGCAGCACCGACGTTTTCAAGACCCTGCTTCGTGAGGTTGGCACTGGTGATGTGCTTGATGTAAGAGCCCAGATTGACTCCAGAGTACTGCTTCGCGTATCCATAGGTGGCTGTATTCAGATTAGTAGTTGTGCAGATGTTGTGTTGGGGGCTCCGCTTACGAAGAGAGTGGTTGACACCGGCACTGTAGTCACCAACAGACTCTGGTGTCCAGTGACCGACAAACACACTGCCAGCGTTCTCGACCAAGTCTACAACCTTCTCTGCATCGTCGACCTGGAGAATCAGGTGCTCTGGCGCGTATTCGTTACTCAATCGCATAGCCTCCTGGATGTCATCGACAGCCAGCGTGATGGAGTGCTCAATGGATCCACGGACGATGTCAACACGCGGGAGAGCTGTGGCCTGCTTGTGAAGTTCATCCTCGATCGCGCCCAGCTGAGTCTCATTCAGTCCGACTGCGATCAGGATGACCTGAGAGTCGACACCGTGCTCGGCCTGGCTCAAGAGATCCGAAGCGACAAATGCGGGATCCGCCGTCTTGTCAGCGACGACCAAGACCTCACTGGGTCCAGCAGGCATATCAATGCTGACTCCAGCGTTGGTGTCGTTGGAGACGAACATCTTTGCAGCCGTCACAAACTGGTTACCGGGACCAAGGATCTTGTCGACCTTGGGCACGCTCTCTGTGCCGTAGGCCATGGCTGCGACAGCCTGCGCGCCACCTGCAAGGACAATGGCCGACGCGCCAACCTTGTGCGCGGCGTAGACGACCTCTGGGGTCACCTTGCCGTTGGAACGAGGCGGTGTAGCCAGAACCAATGTCTTGCAACCTGCTACCATAGCAGGCACACCCAGCATAAGCGCGGTAGAAGGCAGGACAGCGGTCCCGCCAGGGACGTAGAGTCCGACCCTCTCGATCGGTCGGGAAAAGCGCGAGCATACAACGCCAGGCATTGTCTCGACCTTGAGGGGTTTATCCTCCTTTTGAGCAGCGTGGAACTTGCGGATGTTCTCAAAGGACACATCGATGGCCTTGGCGGTCTCCGGTGCCAATTGCATGAGTTCAGGAGGGAAGGGGGCCTTGAGAACGGTCGACGTTAGGGAGGTTGCCTTTTCGAATTTCTGTGTGTAGCCAAGCAGCGCCTTGTCGCCGTTTGTCTTGACGTCCTCGATGATGGGGCGGCAGATGTCAAGGATCTTGTCAGTGGACCGTTGCGAAGGACGCTGCAGTACAGAGGCGATGGTCTCGGGTGTCTCATTTGCGGCGATGTATCTCCTCATAGCAATGCGTCCGTTCTTGATGCCGGCGGGGTCGTCCATGCTCTTGGGTACGGAGGCAGCCTCCTTGATCTCCTCGGTTGTAGGCTTGGTGCCGTTGGTACCGTTGGTTGCGGCAGCCGCCTGCGCAGCAAAGGCAGGTTTGGCATCTCCCTGGCGCCTCTTCACCTTGATGCTCTTCGCGTCCAAGTTGCGCTCAACATCCTCCAGCGACACGCCAGCGGCCACGCACTTGGTGAGGGCGAAGTAGAAGAGGTCGGCGGCCTCGAAGGCGACGTGGTCCTTGGTTGTCGCGTCGCACAGCTCGGTGGCCTCCTCCAGGATCTTGGCGCGCAGCAATTGCGAGTCGTTGAACAGTCTGGCGGTGTACGAGCCCTCTGGGGCCGAGGCCTTGCGAGCCTGCAGCGTCTTCTGCAGCTTGGACAGTCCGCTGTACTGCCCGAAGCAGGTCGGGGTGGCCAGGTGGCAGAAGCCGCGTCCCTTCTGGCGGACGACGAACTGCAGACAGTCGTTGTCGCAGTCCAATGCCAGAGACACGAGCTCCTGGATGTCTCCACTGCTCTCGCCCTTGTACCACAGGCCACGCTTGCGGCTCTGGTAGACGCCGCGCCCGGTGCGCAGACTCTCGGCGACGCTCTCCTCGCTGCTGTAGACGAGTCCAAGCGCGATGCCTCGCTCGTCGGTGACGAGGGTTGGGAAGAGACCGTCGGGGCGGTCGCTGGTCGCATTGGCCAGGAGCAGCTTTGCGACGCTTATCGAGGCAGGCTCCTTCTGGGCATCGACGGTGAGGGCTTCGGCGGGGACGATGGGGACGGCGGCGAGGGCTGCGATGCGGCGGACGCTGTCGGGCTCGGGGCGTGCGAAGGAGACGAAGACATTGGGCCTGTCGGCGCCGTACTCGCTGAGCCACGCTGCGAGCAGCTCGACGTCGTCGACGCGGTGGGCGTAGATGTCGACCTGGGTGCCGGCAATGGCCTCGATGACCTGCTCGCGGCTGTTCCCCGGCAGGCACAGGACGAGCCTGTCCTGGTCCATCTGCCTGGCCTTCAGCTGGTCGAGCTGGGCGCGGGTGACGAAGACCTTTGCGGCGCCGGCGTCGAGGAGGGCCACGATGTCGTCGGTCGAGGAGACGCTCGCGACGCCGAGGTAGCTGGCGAAGCGGCCGACCGACTGCTGCAGGTGGGCGAGGGTCTGGTCGACGGTGCTGTCTGCGACGCGCGAGAAGACATGGCCGACGTACGCCAGCGCCTGCGGGCTGAGGCCCTGCGGCGACTGCGTGTAGGTGGCGGGGTCGATTGCGGCAAGCAGCGCGGGAGCCATGGCGGGCTTTGCAGGTGTGCGACGACGCGACGAGGACTGCAGGCTGCAATGGGGAGAGTGCAGATGGAGGCACAGGCACAGGTCTACAGCAGGTATAGGCACAGGTCGACAGCAGGTATAGGCACAGGTCTGGGTCCAGGTACACGCGCAAGAACGGACTGCGGAACCCATCAACTGCACCGCGCCGGTGACTCGGAGGCTCCAAAAAAGTTGGGACGACAGCAAGCGCTGCCACCCACGCCGCCAATCACGCCAGCCGCTGCTCGCCCTGCACGGCCCCGCGAGAAAAGCCCGCCCTGCGCTAGCTGGCCGACTGCGCTCGGCCATGACGCATGCACTCGACGCAGATGGAAAACCTCCACCAGAGACGGCCGGTTGATTAGTCATCGCGACCACGAGCATGTTTAGTCCGCTCCACCGTCTGGACAGACGTCTGCAGCACTCAGGGCCTTCAGGCGCTGACTCGCACCATGCCTGTAGTCGCCTAGTGCCTCGGAGCTGCTTCCCGCTGCAGACCTCGGCCTGAATGCCCTTCTCCTGCGGTACTCATCTGGCACAGCTCCAGTGGTACAGTGGTATTCCCACCAACCCCACTCACAGCAGCTGTCCTCTTGGGACCACGGAGCCACGAACAAGCCCAGTCGGACCACAGCCAGCTTACTGCACCTCCCCCGCACCGCCCGCAGCGTCCTTCAATGAATCCTACTGCCACACTGGGAGATGGCGAGTGGCTGATCTCATAGCATAGCATAGCATAGCTCCATGTCGTAAGCCACGACTTATATAGCCGGTGGAGACACGGTTCCCTTGAAACCCCAATACTAGCGGTTCTGCATTGTTCCGTCCTCGTAGCAACAGTCATGTCGTACTCACCACCCAGCTCCGCGAAACCCTTTACGCTCAGCATCCCGGACCAGGACATCGACGAGTGGAGACAGCTCCTCAAGCTCTCCAAACTTGCGCCCGAGACCTGGGAAGGCTCCCAGGAAGATGGCCGCTACGGCGTGACGCACAAATGGCTGCGCGAGGCAAAAGACTACTGGCTCAACACGTACTCATGGCGCTCTGAAGAGGCGCGCATCAACTCGTTCCCCAACTACCGCATGGCCATCAACGGCGTCGACCTGCACTTTGTCGCCCTCTTCTCCAAAAAGGCCGACGCAGTGCCCATCCAATTCCTGCACGGCTGGCCAGGCTCCTTCATCGAATTTCTGCCCATGCTCGCCCACATCCGCGCCCAGTATCCCGATGCCGCCGACCTGCCCTACCACATCATCGTGCCCTCGCTGCCCGGCTACCCGCTCTCGCCGCGCCCCACAGACCGCGAGTTCACCCTGGACGAGAGCAGCGCCGTCCTCAACCAGCTGATGGTGAACCTCGGCTTCACAAAGTACCTCGCCCAGGGCGGCGACGTCGGCAGCTTCAACGCGCGCATCAGCGCCATCAACCACGACGAGTGCGTCGGCATACACTTGAACATGTTCACCGTGCAGGACCTGCCCGACCAGAGCAAGCTCAGCGACTTGGAGAAGACGGCGCTTGAGTCGGCGCGCGCGTGGAAGGAGTCGGGGAGTGCGTATGCGCAGGAGCACGCGACACGGCCGAGTACGATTGGCAGCGTGCTGAGCTCCAGCCCGCTTGCGCTGCTTGCTTGGTATGCATCCCCACCGCCTACCTGTCGTGTATTCAGCAACACCAACAAAGCCACCAACTAAACACTAACCTCACCCCAGGATCGGCGAGAAATTCCTCGAATGGTCCGACACCACGCCCGACCTCGACCACATCCTAACCAACATCTCGCTCTACTGGTACACCTCCTGCATCCTGACATCCTTCCAACCCTACCGCCAGCTCTTCGGCACAAACACGGTGCTCTTGACCTTCATCTCCAAGCCCGTCGGCTTCAGCTTCTTCCCCCACGAGCTGTTCCCAGGGATCAAGCACGTGCTGGAAAAGGGCGGGAACATCGTCACGTACGAGCAGCACGAGAGCGGCGGCCACTTTGCGGCGCTGGAGAAGCCCGAGTGGCTCTGGGCCGATGTGGAAAAGTATGTCAAGGAGGTGTGGGGGAAGGTATGAGTGCTGTGTGGCTCCTTGCAGGGAGGAGAGGCGAGCTGACGGTGACAGGCGAGTCGAGGGCCCAAGTTGTGATGGATCAAATATTAGCGACGACTGAGCGTATAGGTAGGGTTATTCAAGCTCTATAGTGATAAGCCCGGCCAAATAGACTTGGGCCACAGATAGTAATCACAGCAACCCGGGTATCCCTCAACGCCACTCTATGCTTACAACTGCCTAACAAACGCCGTCAACTTGTCCGCCTCGCGCCGCACACGCCGCCATCTAGCTCGGGACTCCTACTCCTCCGCCTCGGTGTTCCAAATCTCCACCTCGCGGCTCTCGAGCTCCTTCATCTTGTCCTCGGGGAAGATGCTGTCCGTCGGCAACCCCGTCTTGCCGTAGTTGACAACAGGACCTATCGTGTTGATCCACTGCGTTCTCCTCTCCATGAGCGTCCTGATGGGCTCGCCGACGCCCGGTCGTGTGATGCCTGCATTGGCGACGGCGTGGGAGCCGCCGCCCGCGCCTCCCGGGCGCTTGTTTTGCTTCTTGCCCTTGCCCATGTTGCGGTTGCGCTTGAGATACGCTGCGTTGAGCTGGTTGTCGAGGTCGTCTGCGATCGTGTTGTATTCCTGCTGCGCGATGCGCTCTTCTGTCAGCTCCAGGAGCCGCTGCTTCCGCGCCCCGTTCACAATCGACTGTTTGCGTAGCTCTTCTTGGAGGAAGCGGAGTCGCTGAGCCACTTCGTCGTCAAAGTGTGAGTCGTACGATTGTTGCTCCGTGTCGGCTTCTGAGAGAAACCCGTAGTGCTTCAGCTCCATGAGCATGCGGTCTTCGAGTGTGGCATAGTCGGCGTGGCCACTACTTTGTTGTGGGGCACGTCCTACAAGATCGGGAAGTTGTGTTGCGGATGGCAGAGAGTTCGTGTTTGTGGTATCCGCAGGGGCGCTGGTGCCTTCATCAATGTCCATAGCATCGCCGTTGACGCCGTTCGTTTCATTGGAAGTATTCTGGTTTCCTCGTCCTTCTGGGCGTAAAGTAGCCAGCAGGCGGGACAAGAGAGGTCCTGCAGAGACCTGCTCTGTCTCGAGAGTGGCGTCGTTCAGTTCTTCCTCTGTGCCGCGTGGCACATTCGTCGAGGGCCGATTATCGTTCGAGTCGATGTGCATGGCCCCATCCTCCTCCGCCCAGATCGCCTTGTAGTGTCGCTGACCCCGTCTTGGAAGCACAAAGGGGCCTATTCGGTCGCCTCGCTCCTTCAAAAACGCCACGTCCTCCTCGGTCAACGGCCGTATGTATGGCTCGACGTAGTTGGCGAAGACACCGGCATTGACCTGTGTCGCAGGCTTTGCGTTTGAAAAGTCCTTGTCTGGCGGTAGGCCGGCGATCTTGTCGTGCAAATTTGAAGGTGGGAAGACGGCGACCGAGAAGATTTCCTTCTTTTCTTCGTCCGTCATGCCCGGAGTGACATCGCGGATGTGGTATACGGTTGGATCGTCAAAATTGACTGGATCTTCGCCAAAGGTCTGGTACTGAGGTACAGCAGGCGCGGGCGCAGGCTGGTGTGAGACATCTGACCCGCTGGGCGACGCTGCGCCTTGTGGCGCATCGGCGGCCGAAGTCGGTGGTTGTGATACGGGTGATGACATGTTGGAGTCCTCTGTGAGCGCGTGTCAGTCATATGTAGGAATTCGCGTCGATTGCTTTTAGGGAGAGTGAAGACTGACCCTTGACATCGACGCCATCCTGTCTGGCAAGACCGTGTGCGCCTACCGCAGGAGGATGCTTGCTGTCTTCGTCGTGCTTCTTGCCCGGTTTCTTCAGCTTGTGCTTTCGGTCTTCGTCCTTGTCCTCCTTCCTTTCGCGCAGGACACGGTTCTTGCGTAGGCCGTGCAGTGTTCTCAAGGCTGCTTCTGCCTGCGTGCACCTTGTCTCGATGCTCTTCAACACCGTCTTCTCCACCTGGTCGCGCATTTTGACCAAGGTGCTGCCTGATGGGATCGTGCCGTTGCTGCCGCCCGTGTCCAGAATCTCTTCCATGGTGGTGCTGCATTTCTTCAGGACACTGCTGAGCGGCTTCTCAAAGTAAGTAGCCGTCGACCCTGACGGCGGCTCGACTGACGGGCGCGTGTTGGGCAACGGCGTTGTATTACGGCTGCGCGGTGCGGCAGAGACCTTCCCGCCGCCCGGCTTGGTAGCCTTGCCTTTGCTGCTCGTGGTGGGCGCCATGGCAGGCAGTCTGGCGTCGCGGAATGCTGGGGTTTTGCGGGGGAGTCGCGTCCCGAGGACGGACAGTCTGCGTGGGCGGTTCGCTGCTGCATGCACTGGAGGACCAGCTCTGTGTGCGCGACCGTAGAGACAATATGTTCCCGTGCAATCACAATATCACTGAGCTCGGTATGCAAGGTTGGTGGTGTGGACGTCCAGTCCATCGCGCCTTCCCAGCCAGCGACCGTGAAGCCCGTGCGCCTGCCCCCGGCCAGCCAAGCTTCGAGGCCGCTGGCGAGGGAAGAACACGCACCGAACGCCAACGTCATCCACGGTCGCCAGTCAGGCCTGCGGCGGCCGCGTGCGCTGTCGCATTCGTCAAATTGGTGCATTTGACAGCTCTGTAGTGAATGCAGGCCGGATGCTGGCTGTTCCTTGCGCCACAGCTGAAGCGCAATCTAAGCTTTCCCTAGCCTTCGATGACCGCACCTGCTCGGTATCCCAGTCGCATCCAGCCACTGCTCTAGCCACCCCGGGCTTCCGCAACCGCTGCAACGACCGCCCCTCCTGTTCGCATTCGCTTCTTCTTCCTCAGTGATACCCATGACTTTCGCCGTCTCCTTGTAGTTGTTGCAGTCGTTTCGCAGTCGCCTCGCAGTCGCCTCGCAGTCGAGCATGCGCAGTGGCTGGCCTATCGTAGCAACTCCCGAGTAATCGCATCGCGCATAGCGCATTCCAGCCATCCACCATGAGTGAGTTCCACAGCGGAGCCTCGCCACGCGGCCGCGCAATGCGACCACCAGTGACTGACGGTTACACACAGCTGCCCGTGGCATCGGCGTCTTCACCATCGAGTTTCCCGATCCCGCCAAGATCAACTACGTTAACAACCAGTTCAACACACTCAACGAGACAATCTCCTTCCAGTACCGCGGCGTGACGAACATCCAAACCCTCTCGACCAAGGGCGTCGACTCTGGCTCGGATCCGTACGGCATTCTCTATGTCCCAGAAGTCTTCACCGAAAGCTGCAAGAGGAACGAATCACAACATGTACCTGCAAATGCAACACGACTTGCGAACCTGCCCGCAGATAGAAACTACGCCCTGATAGCATTCGCGCCGTGGTATTCGGCCCAATGTATGATCGAGTACTTCACAGCAGCGAGGACACAGTCAACGACCAAGGGCTTCCTGACCTATCTGCCTGGTGACAGCAATGCGCAACCGCCAGTGTTAAACAACCCGGCATGGGACCTGCATGACGGTGGCATGTGGCAGCAGGACAATACCTTTCCCACGTATGCTTTGTCTTCCCTAAGCGGCAACAATGTCATGGACCAGCTCAATCTGTACTCTGGCAACCTCTCGACAGTGCCAAACGGCGATGACCTGGGCAAGATATTCGACAACACATCTTATGTACGACTATGGGCGACTGTCAGCATAGACTCAGGCGGCACCTCGCCCAGTTTATGGGTATTTCTGGTCATCGTCCTCGCAATTTTGATTGCAGCGATCGGCACGACTTCACTTTGCATGCACATCATTCAGCGACGACGACGCAATGCACTGCGCCAACGTGTGTTAAACGGAGAGATAGACCTTGAAGCACTCGGCGTTAAACGACTCAACGTCTCTCAAGCGATACTCGATAAGATGCCTATCGTAACCTACACAGGTAGTCCTCCTGATGGCGAAAAGCCGCCTGAGGCTCTAGCCACAGCAGCCAACCTCGCACCTGGCGTCGATGCCGAGACAGGATCGAAAACTTCCCCTCTCGTACGCCGCGTCTCCGCACCAACAGTATCTACGACCAACAATGCCACGTTCTCGCAGCCCACATGTCCCATTTGTATCGACGACTTCGAGCCGAACGAGACCCCAGTTCGCGAACTGCCATGCCGACACATCTTTCACCCGGATTGTATTGACACTTTCCTGCTTCGCAACTCGTCGTTATGTCCAATGTGCAAGCAGAGTGTCCTGCCAGCTGGCGTATGCCCAGTAAACATCACAAACATGATGGTGCGACGTGAACGACATATTGCGCGGATGCGCGCTCGCTCTGCTTGGTCAGCAGCAAATGGCGGTGCTCCCCCGCCGGTGTCGGTCACTGTCAGCGAGCACGCCCGCGGTGCTTTTGGCTCGATAGGACGAGCAGTGACAGGAAGGCGGATACCCAGTGTGCCAGAACGGAGGCAGGACCCGCCAGCGGACATTGAGATGGGAAGTACGGCAGCCGCACAACCCGCAGCTGTGCAACCAGTGTCAAGCGTACCCACCGATCCTCCCCAGCCGCCAGCACCAACGTCGACGAACCCTCACGACTGCGAGCCGCCTCCAATACCCACACAGAACCGGAGAGAGTGGGCACGTCAAAGAGCACTGAACCTGCTGGGCAATAGGTATGCACCGCCTGAGGTCGACCCCATTGAGCAAGAGGAGAACGCCAGGCCAAAGTGGAAGCGTGCACTTAACAAAGTGTTCCCAGGCTTCCGGTAACCTCACCCGAGTAATTACGTACAGATCATTTCACATACCTTCTTTTGATACCATACTTTGGGTTTGAGCGAATATTGGCGCACTGTCTTTCCAGAAAGACGACTTGGTCGGGATGCAAGGCGTTTAGCAAACTTTACCGTTGTTCTGTACATAACAGAAGGCTTATTAGCAGACTGTGTTCATAGTGTATCAATCGCAATGTGTATTCCTTTCCGCCCCATGGCGCAAAGTAGCTTGCACCTTCTCGGGCATTTCGTGCTGTCAGACCTCCTACGCTGCACTATATCTGCTTCTGTCTTTTTTTCGGTCTGGGGTCCGCGGCGAAATTCACGTTATGGCTCTTACTACACATATGTTGGGTAGTGATCAAATTAACGCTTCGACGGGAGCGCTGGCACTTGGCCTGACGCACACTCCCAGTAGTTGCGATTTTCACAGTTGCTTATCGGTGTATAGCCGATTCTTAAGGGTCGAAGGTGAAAGCAGCTTCCGTCTCCTTCACGGTGAGAACAAGCAGCGACAGTCGCGGCTTACGATCTCCACGTCATTTACTCACAATCACGAGCGCAAGAAGCAGTCGTGACGACTACTCGCAACAACTCACACGCTGCCCTCAGAGTCCAGGGTACCTCCGGCGGCCAACCTCTCGGTCTGCACTGACCCTTCTCGGGTTCCTCCAGGTATCTTTTGAATGTCCTACGGCCGAGAAAATCTCTAACATACAAGCCAGCTCTTGCTACGATCTAGATGACATAGTAATTAGAACCGTGCAAGAGAAGGCCAAAAACGAAGAATACAAGATCCTTCGTGGGCTACTCACATGGCACTCCTCCTACTTTGCCGCTGGACTCAATCCCGAGAGCGGGTTCTACAGTACCGCAAACGATCAGTACGAGATCTCTGCGCGTAGCGACGTGTTCAAAGTCTACTACGGTTGGCTGTACACCGCAATGAGAACCACGTTTACATGGTGTCAGGACGGAGTTTCAGAAGCTTATAGAATATCACCACAGTTGAGCCTGAGCCAGGTACAATGAACTGCAAGGTGATGTGCCGAGACCTTGAATGACCCAACACCTTGCGTTTGACTACGCGCGAAAACCAATTCTGGGGCAGCTCGAAGTGACATTACATTTGACAGAGAACTGCATGATGGTTGTGGATCTGGACAACGCCCATGGTTCTGGTCGCGTTCGTCCCATAAACTGGCCCTGGCCATCACCTGCAGCCATTACGCCAAGGCTTAGCATATTGGAGCCCTGATACTTTGGATCGACCGAAGCCTACTCAGCAGATCCCACGCGTGTACCTCTCTGTTTGACAAAGTATCGCGATATGAGCTGGGCTTCAGCATACGCGAGCTCCTGTCGTGCAGGACACATTCCGATTTCAGCTTGGTTGCCGGCGGCTGGTCGACGTCATGTTAGTGAGGCGCAATTTTGCGCTAGTAGGGAGATAAGAATGAGGCACTGTTCCTGTCTGCAGCTGCCAAATACATGGCGCGCGCAAGGAGATCTTCTTGAGCACTCGATTGTGAGATGTGACAAGTCGCACGCCGTACATGCCTCCGCATGATGTATGCTAAGTCTCTCGTGTGCCTGGGCACCGTAGGAACTGGCGAGTTTCGCTCAGCGCGAATAGCCTGAGTGCGCCACTCGGAGAGCGGACCTAGTATTAGTGCATCGAGGCTGCATGGCTACAGATAAATCTGTGCGCGTCTGTCATGCAAAATATAATTACTCATGGCTGTTAGCAGACGGCCAATGATGATATCGCTGTATTGGAGTTTCTCATTTTCTGATGAACCAGTCAAAATGTTTAGTAGAAAGATCGCTCGCTGGCGTGAAAGGGTATCGAGAGCCATAACAAGCGAATGCCAGCCGTGCTGCGGCATCTATGCTCATCAGAAATGCAGAAATACCAGAATGAGAATCTTCTAAACAACCGTGAAGCGCCGGAGTGGGTAGTTGTCAAGTTGAGACATATCCTGAATGTCGGGAAACCAATGCTCGAAGAGTGCTTCCGCGTCTTCGCTCATCTCGTCGTCATTGTTCTCCCTCGAGCATTCGTAACACTCAAGTCGACCAATGCGGCGATACACGTCGCTATTGTTGGAGCGTTGCAGCACCAAGCCTATGATAGATGATCGATATGTCATGCTGACCAATACACAAGTGAGCTTCTCGCCGTTGCGCACTGAGTCGTCACCTCGTGGTGGGATGATGTCTGGTGTGAAGTCGACCACAACACCATTCTTTGAAAGTAAATACGAGGGACTGCTTGATGACCCCATAGAAAAGAACGTGACGGCTGTTGCCATGGCTGCTGACAACTCAATGGTCTTTCCTGACAACGGAGACCAGCTTGCAACATCTCCCTCTGATGATGCAAATGATACTCTACACGCGAGATCCATAGCTGAAGCGGTGTCGAAGAAGATGGGGGAGCCTTCGACTGATGCCCATGACCAACTTGGGATGTTCTGGCCAGTGAAGAGCTTCGATCGCCGGCATCTGGTGCTATCGTTCGGATACCAAAGTAGCCCCATCGTGCTAAAGGTCCACTGACCTGCTACATAGCCAGAGTGGAGAGCAGGTGATAATTGATTGGCGATACTCGCTATCGCTAACAACCTATCAGAATCGTAGGTGAGATTTCGGGCTGTGAATTCCGTAATGACGTAGCTCCAGAGCTGGAGGGCTTCCTCTCGCTTCTGAGAGATGCTCTTTGCGCCTTTGGTCAAAGTTGTCGACGCAAGCTGGGTAGTCACAGTCTCGATGCCGTTCATCTGGTCGCCACTTCCGTCGAAGGAGGGGCGTCTATTTGTCTCGGCGATGATACGTGCTAATTCCTGCTTGATCGAGTCGGTGGCTCGAGAATCGAGGACCGGATTTGCGATGCGTCCACACTCGCACTGGTAACCTTCTCTGCACTCCAGGATCATTTCGCTTTTCGTGAAATGAAGTATCCGGCGCGAGAGCAGACGCTCTGTGAATGCCCAAGCCCGTTTCAGTAGCGGTGTATCTTGATTGGCGTCTTCGGAGATATTGAAAGGAATCTCCCAATCGTTCATGTGTGCTCCTTCATCGAACGGTGCCTTGAAGCTGTAGTGATTCGGTTGTTCCCTGACATAGATCTTGAAAGCAGAGCCTTTATTGTCAGATGCTTGGAGCTTGAAGGGCTGCACCTGAGCAGGAAAAAGCGGATGACTGCTGCTGTCAATCGCAGATGTCGCTGCAATAGTCAAGAAAGCGTTACCGAAAACTTGATCCATAGTCATGGATTCTTCGAGCTTTGCGGCAACATCATCCTGAACAAGACACAGAGCATCTATCCAAAGGTATCTAAAGCCCAACGCTCTCGTTAGAATGATTGCTTCTTGAATAGCTCGTGGTAAAGCTGTCCACGGTATGCCTTTCTTGTGCGACTGTATTGTCTGCGTCGTCGTCTTGGGCAGACCCTTGCCCACGCCCCATATATGACTGAAAGCGATATACTCTCCGTACTCGAATTTGTTCTCTGCACTATTGAAGACGGATTCGTGCAGTCGGATGCTTTTCTTATCATCTCCCAGCACGTCCAGGACCCTTCGAGGGAGAGTAGTGGACTTCGGCTGTCGACATTTGGAGTGGCTTGAGAGGCAGCTCTTCAATAGATCCCTTATCGCTGCAAGACCAGCATCCTGCAGAGGTTGACTCGAGATCTGACGACCCAGCCCAATTGCCGAGAATGACGATTGGCCATCTGCGAGCTGTCAGCCACCCATCTTCTTACTAAGCCTGATGTACGAACGATCGGCGCGTCGGACAAGTCGGCGATAATCTAACGGAGTCGCAACGCCCAGTGGTTGGAGCGGAAACTTACCTCCATCTGTGAAGAATTCGAGCTTCAGGTTCGGCCAGCCGTGCCCGTGTTCGTCTTCTTCTTGAACGTCATCGTTATGCAGGTCCTGCCACCGAGCCTCGACTGAAAGATGGTCTTGTGCGCTGCAACCAGGAATGGCTTTGTACGATTCGGCGGTGATGCGGATGTCGTCTTCCCTTATGTCTCTAAATCGGTCGTGATGCAGTAGAATGCCCTGAAGGAGGAGAGCACAGGCGCGACAGTTGGCGGCACTGGCGCGAAGATCCGGTAATGAAGTGTCGACCAACTTGAGCGCGCCTGCCTCAATGCCGTGAACACCATCAATACAGTTTAGATGCTTTTGCAAGCCTTTACAGGTCGTGCAAACCATCATTGCGTGTATGACAAAACAAAAGTCGTGCGGTCAATGTACGTCGTTTCAAGCGGGTACCGTTAAGATTGTGAAGATGTAGTTGGTTGTTTGGCGCAGCAGAGCAGAACAGCAGGGGCGCGGGGTATCTTGAGTTTTGTACGCCTGCATCTGACTGCGACATGTATTAGTATTCGTCCCTGCCCTGCCTTGAGCCCCTTAGCCGCATACATATCACTAGCAGAGGTATGAGCGCGTCTCAAGAACGGCAGTTCAGATGAATCCAGACCCACTCGAGCATGCAGGAGGTGTCAGCTCCCTCCACTGCTCTTTCCATACTGACGCCAACGGAACACCCTCCTGCGCGCTCACGTCTGTCCCGCGATGCGGGCCTCTATTTCGGCTGCTCGGTCCCGGTCTCGAGCAGGTTCTGAGCAACTGGTCTTTAGCCATACACAAGCTTGGAACGCGACAAAAGCAAGCGTTTGGGTAGGTCTTCACCTAAGGTCAGGCTACCAACTGGAAGACCCAGGCGCCAAGACGTGAATGATGAATTCCACCGCAGGCTGACGCGCGTTGAGCACCTCTCTAGGAAATCTGACCGAAGACATTCAATCGAACTCGTATCGAAGCCACAAGCGTATGAGGCCCACTGTCTGTCAATCTCCCGCAAGTCTGGGATGATCCAGCCTCTCGGAATCTGACGTGTGCTACGCAACGCCTACGACCAGCTGAGCACAGCTGTGCTATCGTACTCACTCAGCAAACTTTTAGTTCAAGTGCTTGTTCTCCAGATTCCAAGTTCAGCTCGTTCCAAGATCTGGGCGTAAAGCGCGCGTTGTTAGGGCAGTATCGAAACGAAGAATTGGTCCCTTCGGACATATGTGGGGAGCCATAGTGTTCCGCGCGCAGCCTTGTGGCTGGATCACCAGGACACGAACAATCAGATGTAATCAAGTAAAGCGAGCTTGGAATTGTACAAAATTCCTATTGGCTGGGAGTTGTCCAAATCGATGTTATTCTTAAGCCAACTCTGACTTGCAGCTCTCTGAGAGTTGCTCTCACGGGGTACAGCAGACCCAATGCCAGGGTTCAACCTGCCGTATCCCTAATGCCATGTGTCGCAGCCTTCTTTTCGCTTACTGCTTAGGTAGGCTGATCAAGAAAGCCCCACGATTGAATAATCTGAATGACGGCACCCTGTCACGCGCAGCAGAACGACTTGCATATGTGTAGACAGTGTAGTATGTCACGCCCAACAGTGGCTCATCTTCGACGCAGCTCGAAATCCACGAAAGCCAGCGAAGTTCAGCCACAAATAGCTCCATGACAACACAGTCTGGAGACCCTACCAACACCTCCCACTCGCAACGTTGCAGCGTTTTCTTTGAAAGCTGGAAAGAAGCAGACCTTGTGAGACATCACTCTGTGCTGATAGATGACTTTCCAAAATGATCATTACGTAGTCACATTTACTTATAGTATCAAATGAGCCTGTGACATTGCCATAGAGAGTAGATTTTAGCTCTTTCAATCATGCACATGAACGGATGAGATTTTTTTTAAAGATATATGCGAGCCGTATAGTATGTTCAGAACGCTTGACTAAGTTGCTGAAAGTAGACGCAAAGGCCTAAGGGTGAAGGTGCTGGTTCCTGCGAGTCAGTCTAGCGTCGTTGCTATCGTTATCGCACGATACCCCTCACCAACCAGAACGCAGCTTCATCTCCAACCTTTGCACACCCGCAACACGCACAATGACCCAGATAGTAGACTCGCTGCGACAACAAATAGCGTCGCATGAAGCTTCTTTGCGGGATCTGAGACAGCAGCTCGCGGAAGCCGAACATAACCAGCAGCAACAGGAGAAAGTTCTGCGGCAGAAGCCAAAGCTCTCGAATGATCCTTTGGACCATGACATGAACTTTGGTGTTCCAGATGACTTCCGATCAGAGGTCTTTGCGATATTGGACCAAAATCCTCCAGTAGCAAGCAACAACACAGCTGATGCCGGAAGATGGCCGCTCGAAGCGAACGAATATAAGCGCTATGGGCGGCAACTGATAATGCCTGAGATTGGGTTGCAGGGTCAGTTTGTGTTCGCAGATCGAAGAGCTGGAGCGAGGGCTGATAACCTTGTGAGTAGGGCAGCTTAAGCTGCGTAAAGCCAAGGTACTGCTTGTAGGCATGGGCGGTCTCGGGTGCCCTGCTGCAGCCTACCTGGCAGGAGCAGGAGTTGGTACACTTGGCCTCATAGACGGCGATGTTGTCGAGGAATCTAATTTGCATCGTCAAATCCTCCACTCAACGGCCAGAGTAGGAATGACCAAAGTCGAAAGTGCGATGGTCGCCCTGAGCTCGTCAGTACCTGCTTCATGTTTCGCAAGCTTGAGACACTAAGTTGTACCTAGACTCAACCCAAACGTCAAGCTTGTGCCTCACAAGTCCCGCCTCAATACGGAAAAAGCCCTTGAAATCATGCATGACTATGACATCATCCTCGACTGCACAGACAATCCGGCATCTCGCTATCTGATCTCAGATACCTGCGTCGTGCTCGGTAAGATGCTTGTCTCAGCATCAGCATTGCGTATCGACGGGCAGCTCATGATACTGAACAATCCGCCCTTACCTGCAGGTGATCCGAAAGGGGGGCCTTGCTACCGATGTATATTTCCCAAGCCACCACCGCCGGAATCGATTGTGTCTTGCGGAGATGGCGGGATTCTCGGGCCTGTTGTAGGTGTCATGGGTGTCCTTCAAGCCTTGGAGGCTATCAAGCTTCTGACCCGGATTTCTTACACGACAGTCCAAGCACCAATCGAGCCACCGAGTCTGTCGCTGTTCTCAGCATACTCGAGTCCGATGTTCCGATCAATCCGCTTACGCACCAGAAAGCCGAAATGTGCTGCATGCTCAGCGCAAGCAATAGTCACCCCTGAAGTGTTACAATCAGGTGGCCTAGACTATGTGCAGTTCTGTGGCGGCATTGATCCAATCGATGCACTGAGTCCACAAGAGCGTATCTCAGCAGAGAACTACGCAAAGCTGCGCTCAGGAGTGAATCCATTCACTGGGACGGTATCGAACAGGGACAACCACATCTTGGTCGATACTAGAGAGAGCGTTCAATTCGAACTCTGTCATATTGATGGTAGCCGCAACGTGCCATTCTCCGCTATCTCTGCAACTCGAACAAATGCCGTCAGTGGGAACTTTGACGCGATGGACATTGGAGAGCCGTCATGGGTGCAGGATCTTAAAAGACAACCCGAGAAACCGATATTTGTTGTATGTCGACTGGGTAATGATTCCCAAATGACGGTCAAGAAGATGAAAGAACTAGGTCTCGACAACGGCGGTAAGAGGTTCATTGGGGACATACGAGGTGGGCTCCGCGCATGGAAAGAAAAGGTCGATAATACCTTCCCTGAGTATTGACGACGGAGCACGACTGAATGCTACGGTCATATCATCACTTACGACACCGTCCAATTTCGGGATGTACAGATCCTAGCCAGGACATTGCGCAATCTGCCAGTAAGAAGCGGGAAACATCTAAAGTGCTTCGCAAACTCCTCTTTTCGCTCTCATCGCACTTTTCCGGGGCACCGGGGTCCTGGGTGGCGAATAGACACTCAAGCTCGAATGCCATATATGACGCAAACCATTCCGGGCTATATACTAGCAACTCCAAGAAGGCGAGCGATGGCCTCGCAGCGATTGGGCTGTCAGCGACCTGTTGCAAAAATATCGATTGAGCAGAGTACCATGACATGCTGGTACTGGCCAATGAAGCCGTAGCCACCATTCTTGATCTTACTGTGACCCTGTGGCAGATGTCCAATCACTATATCACGCACATTCGCAAGAATACTGCAACTGAGGCTACATTCCGACGCTATATCGTCGACTTGGACAAACCTTACACAATCTCCACGAAGCAGTTGAGTCACCGTCAGACCGAGCGAAGGGACTATTGGGTGAAGTCAAGGCGGGGAAGGTAAAGGGTAGAGGGTATAGAGGAGGTGTCTCGCCTAGGTCAATAGGAGAAGTGGCTACGTGGATCTCATTAGCTTCGAATATCAGGTGCTGATAAGAGGTAAGATTGTACAGCCAATATCCTTGACGAGACTGCTTGGTCAGACACACGCACGGCCCGACGTAGTGACGACGTGACGATGTATCGACAGGAAAAGACGTCCCAGGAGGTCTCTTCCTTTGTATAGACGTTTGCTATCACTGCCGCTTCTCTCATGCAGGCTGACGGGTAGCATGAACTCTTATCCAACACAAAAGTCCCCTCGATGCGCAAGCCCGATTGGTCAATAGTTAATGATTTCCAAGGTGAAGTCAGGTGCACGTGGCGCATAGTCATTGTCGTTCGCAACTGTGAATTCCAAATAGCCTGCTGCCTTTACCATAGGTGCATGCGTCACGCGATGGCTTCACTGAACCCAAAATTTGCAATAGCTGCACCTACTGCAGCTGCTCCGAATGCCCAACCGGCAAGTACCCCCAGCACGCCCTCGACGTCCTCGACGCCTCTTACGCACACTGAAGCCAGGATGCTAGCCCCTGAAGGTTAGCAACCCTCGACCTTGGGAAGTCTGACGGTACAGCCAAGTTAGTCGAACAGCAAAATCGTGCAGAGAGAGTATCAGCTCCCAATACTACCCAAAAGATCCATCAATCCTTTCTGGCTCTGCATTCCCGTTGCTTTGACTGGCTCCTGTGCACGAGCGAGTTTGAGTACCTTTGGTTTAGTATCAAGTCCCCAAGAGGTTGTAGACTCAGCTGAAAATGCTGCTGCATAGCTAGGATGGTTCACCGGAATCAGGGGCGGGGCAGAGTAGTGCCGACTTGGGACAGGTGTTGGAGCTTGTGTACGTCGCTGCGATTGAGGAGCAGTATAGGACAAGGGCCTCTGACTGCTTTCCAAATGATGTGGACTGCCCAGTAGGATTTCTGGGTGATAGACCGGGCGTTAATTTGGGAGACCGCATTGGTGATTGAAATTGGTGCGTTGTGTGGTGGGTTGTGTGAGTCAAAAGATTGCGGCAGCTCATGTACGGTAAGCAACGAGTCGCTTAAGGCACTCGTGGGTACAGATCGACGTTCAATTACAGGCCGTATTTCTGGCATCGTTCTGGTTCTCATTTCAAGAAGACTCGTTCGAAGTATAACGACCTGGTCAGATGCCGCCCGCGAGCGCTGAGGGTATGCAGGTGGCGGTACAGGATCGTTGGTCGGAAGTTCAACTGGGAAATGCAGATCACCTAGCATCTCAGAAATGCTATCATGTGGCCTCCGAGGGCCATTGGGAGCGTGATGTGGAATGATTCCCAGATTGACAGGTCCAGCTGAGTTCGTCGCACTGGAAGTGACAGTATGCCCAGCCAGTTCAGGTATAGCCACACCCTCAAAGCTGCCTCTGTCAGCCCAACTCTCGCCGTGTGGGCTTTCGAGCGTTCTCTTGTAGTCAGTGCTTCGACTGGCGACGGCGGATTCGCCAGCAACTTGGTGGCCGCCGGGGCTGTCACAGCTCGGTTGCGCATGATGTGTGAGTGGGTCATCAAAGACGGCAGTTGCGTACGCTGGCGGTGGACTCTCCGGGAGGGACAGCGTCGATTTAGGTGAAAGAGACCGTAAGGAGCTGTCTCGCTCGTTTGAACACGATTTTCGTAAGCTCAGTAAACTTCGGTCGTCGGCATCTGATGGCAAAATCGGGTTTGCTGAGATCGGTTGAGAGAGGACATCTCGTTGTGCTGCTAGAAGGATGGGTTAGTCAGCCTAAGCGAACAGTGTGATGACTGGTGCGTACTATTTGACTTCCGCTCGATATCTTTGTTTAGCGCTCACGGCCTGCTTATTCGTTTGTGTCTGGCCAATATATCGTCGTAGTATGTGTTATCTTCGTACTCCTACGAATCTAGATGGGTTGGTGCGACTTCTAGGCCTACCAGGAAAACAAGAATGTTTGACAACTGTTGATGGCAAGTCAACAGCTTGCTGATCATTCCATTCCGACTGGCCTACACGATCTCAATTCAGCCCGCTTGGGAGATGCGAATCGGCAAAGAATACCAGAATGCAAAGTGCGATTATGGCTTCGAAGAGTCGCTTGCAGACACCGACACATTTGCAGTCCGCATACCGAAGCTCGATCTAAGCTATACAAATCCGCAGTTTGAGATCAGTAGCGGTGATATGTACTTCTGAAGAGAGGACCTCAAAAGCAACTTCGATGAGCAGATATCTAAATTATTTGAGATGATAGACAAGCAGCTCATTCGATTGCAGCAGAAGCATCCTGACAAACAAGTCGCACACCTTGTCCTGTCTGGTGGCCTCGGCAACTTTGCTTACGTGCAGTCATGCTTGAGATCCAGATACGCCTTTGGCAACTCGACGCACAGCAACGCCCGATGCATACATATTAGAGTGCCTCCAGACCCACAACTCGTGGTTTGTAAAGGCAACGTCGCTGAACGAGTGGCAAAACTAAAGAGTGGGCAACCAATCTTGGGCTGGCGCTGCTGTCGTGCACCGTACGGCACGAAATGCAAGATGTTGTACAACCCCAATAATAAAGACCACGTTGGCCAATGAACCGAATTGGATGTTATGGATGGCAAGACTTACGTTGTCGACTGTGTCGACTGGTTCATCAAGAAGGTCATTTCAGCAACTCAACGTGTGCTCATATCAACACTGACAAATGTCAGGCCGAAGCAGTGTCAAGCGACTTCCCAGTTGTGCGCGACTTCAGTCGTAAATGCCCTCCAGCAACCTCCGCAACACCCAACCCGCCACGTATATTTCCAACTGACGTAATCTGCTCCGAAGCAGATGCAGAACTGCTACCGTACACTATGAACTCAAGCAGGTTTTTTCTATCGTCTGTACGTTCGCCTTTACTGATTCACCGGAGCATGTCGCTCAATATGCAAAGTTGAATCCGACTTTGCCAGCGTTCCCCTCTCCACGTTCAAACTCAAGAACCGTCACTGGTGGAACAGCGGTAAAAAGTACCACCGCATCAATTTCGTCATCAAAGTAAACCTCGTACCTGCCGATTTATCTTTCGAGCTTTGGCACAATGGCGTCAAGCTCAGCAAAGACAACACAATCAAGGTCGAATGGCAAACAGCAGCGCCGCCTGACCCGCACCAGAGTCCTGTGGCTAGTGACTTCCCCATGAACAGTTTGCCTGCGGCTACTAACAGAACTGGTGGTATGGCTGGGAAATCTGTTCAACATCTTGGGAATACGAGTGGTATGAATGGGTACGGACAGGTACCGCCAATGGCCCACGGGAATGGTTGGGACAGCAAGATGGGTGTGCGGATGAACGTTGTGCCTGCGCAGCAGAACGGCTCCACTGTATGGTAGTATCCTGTTTGACCGAGTCTAATTCATAATACTATTAATGTCACTGTTGTAGAACATAGTCTAATGCAAGGGTTGAGTGACATGATAATGCTCCACCACTAGCTTGTATCCTCCACCAGAAGATGCAAAACGGCCAAAGGGTATCACCTCAACATGCAACAGAGCCATAGCCATACCAACACTCAGATCCCTTTTCCAACCCTGTTCGTCTCAATATTCGCATCAAACAAGAACAACTTGGTCCCACCTCCTTCTACCCGTATGCCTGACTCCAAAACACCATACGCAAAGCGTCGAGAGCCCGCCTGTAATAAACACACGACACCATGCCGTTGCCATGCCGCCGAAGCACACCCACACCTTATCTCCTCGTACTCATTTCCGGCACCGTAAAACTGACCCCACTATCATTCGACTGCAGCGCCTTCTCCTGCAGTACCTCCCTCTCGCTCTTCTCGCAGTACAACCTACTCAGCTCTTCGATTTTAGGCACCAGCTCGCCAATACGGAACGGTTTGGAGACGACATCATCCATGCCCGCGGCCAGAAGGGTGGCAATCTGCTCGCTCCTTGCATTCGCTGTTACCGCGATTATGGGTATATGTCGCCGTAACTCGCCCTTGCGCTCCATGTCGCGGATTTTGCTTGTGCAGGCTAACCCGTCCATGACAGGCATTTCTTTGTCCATCAGCACGACGCCAAGGTCAGGGGCGTTAGGGCCAGAGGAGGCGTGGTAGGAAGACGATGAGACCAGTGTTATGGCTTCGCCGCCGTGGTTGGCGACGGTAGTTGTAATGCCGCGGTTTGAGAGTTGGCGTTGGAGGACTTTCTGGTTCACTATTGGGCGTTAGTTATATCCCTTTGGACCACGGTGGTGAAGAACGGGCTTACCGAGGTTGTCCTCTACGATCAGCACACGAAGATGCGCGTAGGGTAGCTTTGGCTTTTCGGACTCGCTGAGTGGCGCGGGCGCTTGGAGTGGAGCTGGTGTCTGAGTAGCAAAGTCCTTGATTTTTGGTGGTTCCGGACGTTTTGTGTCTCGGGCGTTCGACACTTTCCTAGACAGTGTCACGGCGGCAGAGACGGCGTCGATAGCCTCCTTTGGCTCTGAGCTTCTGCGACCCTTAACGTAAAAGCCGAATGTGCTGCCCTTGCCAGCTTCTGATGAGACGCCAATCTCGCCTCCTTGCAGCTCGGTCAACTCACGTGAGATGAAGAGGCCAAGACCCGAACCGCCATACTGCACATGTGTGCGTGGACTAGCTTGGGAGAAGCGCTGGAAAAGAAGCTTGAGCTCTTCAGCGCTGAGGCCTCGCCCTGTGTCTTGGACAAGGAACTCAAGAAAGACCTCTTCACCTTCGCCCCAATCTGAACCAAGGGTCTGATCAATGCGCTTCGACTTCATGGGGAAGTAGCTCACAGCAGGCGACTTGCTTGCCGATGGACGAGTAGTCGAGGCGGCGAGAACAACAGTGATCGTGCGTGTCTCCTCGGTTGACGTAAATTTGATTGCGTTGGTGGTCAAGTTGATCAAGACCTGAAGGACGCGGGAAGGGTCTATCCTGACCCAATCGATGTTCAGCTTCTTGAACGAGTCACTCAGAACGAACTCCATCTGGATACTGGCTGTCTGCACTTCACCTTCGAACATCTTGAGCGCACGCTGGATGACCTGTAGTGGCTGTGCATCCACCGGGGTCACCATCAGCATTGCACTATCCAGCTTGGACAATGTCAAGACATCGTCTACGATTCGCTTTTGATGCTGTGCGCACAGAGCGATCGTCTGTGCCGCATCGATTGAGTCTGCTACTATCCCAGGTTCAATCGTTTGTAGCCCAGATTGTCTGAATTCGCCGAGAATTGTCGAGATCTCGTCGGCGCATTGCAAAATAGCGCTTAGGGGGTTCCGCATCTCGTGACTTGTGATGTCGATAAAGTTCTCTTGCTGCCGCTTTAGTTCGACAGCTTCCTCCATCTTTCGTTTCTGGAAGCCCTCGGCCCATTTCTGGGGGCTGATATTGGTGATGCTTCCGAAGACACTCTTGAGCTGCCCGCTTTCGTCTTTCTCGGGGAAGGCACTGAAGAGTACCCAGGTATCACTGGTTGCGTTGTTGTTGCGATCTTCCCAAGGTGCCTTAAATCTGAACTCGACGTTGATCGGTGCAGTGTTCTCGACGAGACGCTTCCAGTGTTCCTGAATGAGGCTCTGATCCTCCTCTTTCACATAATCTATCCATCTATCGGTCTTGTTCCTCTCTTTCGGTACACGGGAAATCTCAAACCATGTATCATTGCAGTAGGTAATCCGTCCTGCGTGATCAGCGATGAAAAGACCGGCAGGCGAATATTCTGCCATCCTCGTGAATCTAAGCTCGTTCTCTCGAGCTTCTTGTGTGCGTGCTGCCAGCTGCGTGGACAAATTATATCGGTCCTCTGCTGCCAACTTCGCAGCCTTCTGGCCTCTCCTGATTTCCTCCTCAAAAAGAACTACAGAAGCGAGAGAAGTCGCAAGCTGTCGACTGAGTAGTTGAACGAAAAGGTTGTAGTCATCGTCATACGGCCTTCGTGGGTTGACACCCATGACAAGAAAGCCCAGAATCGTCTCGCCTGTGGTGGGATGGATAGGGCAGACAACGACATCTCGGCAGGCATCGCCGAAACCGCGCCATTCGAGACCGTCCATCATCGATGAAGGCAGATCGCCTGACCCAATGCTTATCACGGCAGGCTTGTCGGTTTTCATTACTTCGCGAAAGACAGGGCCAAAGCCTTCGCGACCTTCTTTTAAGTCGATCTGGTCAGGAGCAGCCTGGTGCCCACGCGATACACCGAGAGAGCCCTCCAAAAAACAGTGCTTGGCACCCAAAAGACTGCTTGAGTGCAGAGATGAAGAGTCGCTGTCGTTTTCATCTGACACTGAGTAGAGCATCACAAAGGGCGTGTCAAACTCGTTCTCAGTCAACGCAATCAGGACTTGATCCCAGAAGCCTTTAACGTCTCTCGCCGTTGCTGTCCGTTCGCCGACCTCCCGAAGGGTGAGCATTCGTCGTTCGGCAATTTTTCTCCTAGTCTTTTCGAAAGCTGGATTGTACAAACCCATCACAGTCCCATCTTCTCCAACCATAGGTATGATAGACCACGAGAAGTATGTCTCTTCAAGGAAGCCACTACGCTTCATGAACAAGCAATCGTCGTCCTTCATCGTGGCCTGGCCCGTAAGGCGAGCATTCTGGAAGACATCCTTGACTTCATCCCAGATTTCGGCCCAAGCGACCTTGTAGCTCTGTCCCATCAGCGTGGGGTGTTTCTGGCCAGCTAGCCCTGAAATGGGTCAGTCCTGTTGAGTCACGCCCCTACATGTCAATACTCACCAATGTACGCTTCGTTATAAATAGCCACAAGCTCTTCTCCCCAGTACATAGCAGCTGGGTGAGGGCTGGCCCTAAGACCTCATCAGCGATTTGCGGCAAAGATGACTCTGTCGTTCTCTAAAGACTCACATGATCAAATTGCACATAGCCCGAAGGTCATTCGACCAAAATTCGATTGGACCCAGTGCTGTCGATGCCCAGTCTACGGAGCGCGCAAATTGGATGTGTTTCGGCAGGGAGGATGATAATGATAATCTTGTCCAGTCAAAGAAGCCTACGTCGTGGTCCTGGTGTGCTTTTGGTTCTCTATGGAAAGAGTCAACGTCGCCTGCAGTGTGAGCCCTGAGAACGCACTCATTCGTGAATGATGGGTCTTCTATTGAAGGTAAAGTGAGATGTTTAGGATGTGACCTCGACCCGCTACTATTACTCGAAGCGGTTGTCACAGTGTTACTCATATGGTTGTGCGTCATTGCATTCAGCGCGTTTGGTTCCTCGTTTTCTTGTGTCGCTGGTGGGCTGAAGTAGTCTTGCTGCTCGCTCATCTGATTCGACGACGATGCAGTGTCCAGGGTTCGACCTGAAAGGTGACCAACTGACGAGGCCGAGGGAATCGCAAACTCGACTGACGCGCTCGTAGACGGTATCTCGGTTGTGGCGATGGGTGGGGTCGATCCAGAGACTATGCGTAAACGTTTTCTTAATGTATAGCATGACCATACGATACCACCATGTTCGACGGGCGTAGGGTTTGCATCCCAATCGTCGCCTTGTGTAGCAGTGCTCAACAACCATCCACGAAACTGATTGCCGGCGTGTGATGAGGCATCGCCTGCAGGCTGCTCAGGTGGCTTTCCAGCAACAGTGTCCCATATCGACGCGTTTGAGCGCAAGGCATTGTTGGCGAAGAGAATCTGTAACGTAGATGTCTCGGGTGCGTAATTGGCGTAATTGCCAATGTCCACGACGAAAGTAGGTCTTGTGTCATGTTCCAGCAATTCGATCACACCAACAGAGCCCAGGAGCTTGAGGGGATCGTTGCGATCGCGCACATCAGGTGAGGATGTGCGCGGTATGCTTGACCGCTCAGAACTCCTCCCGCTCGCCACACTTGTCGTCCCGGGTGGACTCAGACCGCTAAAAGTCCCCCGAGCTAATGTTACTGTCTTGATGCTGCCATCCTCGCCTCGAGTCTTGCTCAGCATCCTTGCTGCAGCCTCTGAGCTCGAGAACCGCGCAGGCAGATGCGGTCGTGCGCGCTTGGAGGAAAAGAACAGAGGCGACGGTGGCTGTCCGTCGTAGCGCAGCCGCCGGCTGCTGGCGCAGTTGAAGAGGTCGAGCGAATGGTGTGCGCGGGTGTGGACGCGACGCCGTTTATGCAGAGGCTCAGTCGCAGGCGCGTCGTCACGTGGGCACGGTGCTGGTCTCTTACTGCCGGCAACGGTAGGCGGCGTTGTTATGGGTTGCGGTGACTTGAAAGCCTCACCACCAGACGAGGGCGCAGGGGAGGGTCGCGGGGTTGTGGTAAAAATATTCAGCGGGTTCTTCAGCGACCACGGGCGATCAGGTGGCGGGAAAAGCGCACTGGAGGGCTGCTCGACGGGCGTGGGAGGTTGCGAGCCCGCTGGCGGTGGGTTCAAGGCCTCGTGATACTCGGGTGTGCTGGGCCGGCGGTCGTCAGGACTCGTCGCCGACGGTGTTGCTCCGGTGAATATTGACTTCTGCTGCGTAAACATAGAAAGGCCGTCGGCCTCAGTCGCTGTGGGAGCAAGAGCCAGCCAGCAACCACGACAGTGTCAGCCCGCGGGCATGCTATTAGGGCCGAGGAGCGCAGACGTCGCCAGCTCGTGGTTCAATGCCGCCGCGGGTGAGCGAGGGTGTCTTCGAGTGTCCAAAGCGTCGCGCTAGGCTGATCAAAACCCTGCATGGGAATCGACGATGGCGATCACGGCTGACTATGGGAATTAACGAGGCGAAGTACAGCACACGAAGCGTGAGAAACGAGGTCAATGGGCAACTCTCGCTCGTGATGATGCCTCGCGCAGGTACCGAGCTGTTGTCCGTCTCCAGCTCATCCCTTGGAGGCTGCTTCGATGCGGTTAGGGAGCCGGAGATCCTGCGTCAGCCAGGCTGGACCTGAACACGAACTGCATCGGCGATCCCAGCAGGGTTCCCAGGAACGCTTGGAGAATGGAGATGCCTACGATGCTCCGCAGGGCTGGCTTCATCGCGCGTGTGTTCGACACCCTCCTTTTGCAGGCCCAGAGCCGCGCACGACGAAACCTGGTCTTGCTGCACTGCACACAGTGCAGTACACCTGTTAATCTACCCAGAGAGCCGATGTAGAGCCTCGTGCTCGTGGCTTTCCGAATTATGACGTTCGGATGCCATTTACAGTATGGCATACTTACCCTAGAGAGATCAGATCCACACTGAGATTCCAGACCTCTCGGCGGCGGTAGCCGAGGGCCAAACGCGGGATTTTAGATTGAGCTGCTTGCAACACCAAAACACCAGCAAGCTCCTCCATACAGAACAAGACTCGATGGTCATCACTCGTACCATCATCAGTGTTTCAGCTGCATTTGTACATTGCTGGACTACTACTGTTTGCTCGCTCGCTTCCAAGGTTGACTTGCGAAAGGTCACGTGTAGGTCATCACGTGATGATCAGTCGTTCCTGAGGTCCCGGATCTTTTCCTCTGTCTTCTATCCTCGTTCAGGGCCGCTTAGGAGCCGTTTCCGAGCCTGGCTTCTGGGATCGCGCAGCCTCGTCACGATGCACAGTGCTCTCATTTACGGGCGCATATTCCTTTCTAACCCAATTCCCCCGCGAAATCACCACCGTCGCATGTCCTAGCTGATTTGCTAACTTTTAAGGCCCTCTTTTACTTCGTGCTGTCTTGTCTTGCATCTACACCATTTGTTCGGCTACGTTTTCACGCAAGAGAGTCACTACCATAAGCATGCGCAGAAGACTGAAGCACGACGAGCGACACGTTAATCAATCCCATGTCAATGGTCGTCATTGTCCTCGCGCGCGACTCACGATGCAGCGGAGTCGCGCAAACGCACGACTGCCAAGCTCGGCTACACCTGCAACTGCGCCATTTATTGTGGCTACGGCTAAGCCACCCCATTACTGTTTGGGATTGTTACGGGCTGACACTTGTCTCTGTACTTACGCACCAATGCGGACACCCAATCCTTGCCTCATAAGGCATCAATCAGTCCACTCTTACCCACATAGTTTTGGGCCCTCAAACTTCTGTCCGTTGCTAACGGGTCAGACCGTGTGTGGAGCTGAGCTAAAACGTTACATACTAGAGAATCGTTACTGAACCCGCATAGTAGACGAGACTGGCCGTCCTACATGCCAAGCGTTGTTAATCCACTACTCATATCCCATGAAGCTCATACTAACCGCCAGAAGCATCAGACCCTTGAACTTCCCCACTTTAATGGGCATACTCGCCATTCAGATAGTGTATGGTCAGCTGCTCTGATGCCCCTCAATGCATCATCAAGGCGTTTGTACAACTTGGGCAAGTTCTCGAGAGGCTATCGGTTTACCCTGCAGGCCATGGAGGGGTTCCCAGGGCCCGCTGTAGTGGACTGTGCTCGATCCCACGGGTGGCGGTCACTGTTTGTTTAAATAGTCACCCCCGCGTGAATTTTCGCACTCTCATTCTCGTCCCCTCCTTACATTCTTCTCACCTACTTCTTAGAGTGTTTGCTTCGCAACTGCTCAACAAATCATTGCCAGCATGGACTTCCTCAAGAAGAAGATGAAGGAGCTGCTCGACGACGACGACAAGCCCAAGGATAAGCCCAACGACAAGCCCACTGGTAAGCTTTCTCCTGTGAAGCTTCCTACAAGCTGTTACTGACCACACATAGACTCCTCAAGCTCGCAGCCCTCCCACGGTGACTCACACGGAGCGTCTGGCGGTGCAGCTCCCGGTGACCGTGGTATGTCTGATGGCTACTACGGCGGCGGTCACGGCGGGCCACCTTCTCAACAACAGTATGGTCAGCCTCCGCAGCAACAGTATGGTCAGCCACCACAGCAATACGGGGGACCTCCCCAAGGTTACGGCCAGCCTCCTCAGGGCTACAGCCAGCCCCAAGGCTATCCTCAACAGTATAACCAAGGTCCTCCTACACCGCAGGGCCCTCCTGCGCCGTATGGTGCTCCGCCGCCGATGCCTCCTGGCTGGACTCAACAATGGGATCAGAATAGCCAGCGTTGGTTGTAAGTCATCTGCTCGCTTTCTCCGGTCATTGTAACTTACAGAGGACCAACGTGCTTCAAATCAGTACCCTGACAGGTACTGACTCGTGCAATTTCCCAAACATACTGACTGGCGACAGCTATATCGAGCAGGCCACAGGTCGCACGCAGTGGGATCCTCCTTCAAATCTGCCTCCTGGTCCCTATGCTCCTCCCGGCCCCAACGCTCCCTACGTTGCTGGCGCTGGTCATGATGAGCGTGGTCTCTTCGGCAACACTCACGGCCACAGCGGCCACGACTACAACACAGCGGCCGGCGCCCCCGCCGACCCCCACAAATCCGAAAAAGAGAAGAAGGACAAGGGTCACTCCACCGCCATGCTTGCAGCCGCCGGTATTGGCGGTGTGGCTGCTGGTGCCTGGATTGGTCATGAGCTGAGTATGTCGATTGCCTAGGGCTTGGATATTACCATGCTGATACGTTTTAGCGGAAGACTCCGACGATGAGAAGCAACAAAGCTATGCTCCCGCAGCCGCAGCGGCTCCCGCTGCAGCTGCCCCGGCTGCATACGGTGCTCCACCTCCTGCAGACCCCTACGCCAGCGACCCCTATGGCGACCAAGCCTTCGCTCCACCTCCTCCAGTCCCCACTCATGACGAGGACGGCTCATCCATCTCAAGTAGTGATCGCGAGTCGCTCGAGGAGAAGCGTGAGGAGCTCATCGAGGCCCAGGAAGAGTATCAGGAGGAGCTCGAAGAGTCATATGATGACTGAACCTAGCGTTTTTGTCCTCACGTTTGCCGTCGAATCGGCCGTGAGTGCGTGTGTGTGAAGGGGTGCTAACGGCCGAGCTTTCGTTCTTCTATCTACTGCTCAAGCAAGATCATGGCTATCACGGCGCAGGAAGATGCAAACAATTTTCCCACCTAACGTAGGAACCTCTCTTTTCTCAATGGAATTGTTTGATGGTTACGGTCAAATGACTGTGAGCCCACGACCAAACTCCCCGTTGCCTTCCCCTCCTTGTGAAACCTTATGGATATCTTGCGTCTGAACATGTAGGAAACGTAGCGAGTGTGTTGGATGCATTCCCTGATCCTTCCCAAGAGCCTTTTCGAGCTGCCTGTCGTGGCCTCCGTCTATAAGCAAGATACATGCTTAGCATGGTGCTTAGCAACAGCAGTCAAAGCAGTCCAAACAGCACTCGCACGTTTCGCCGCATAACCAACAACAACATAGCGTCGCCAGACAAGCAGCCAGACACCCACGGTCCTTCTTCTCCTCCTGCGGCGGCGGCGGCGGACCTTGCTGGTAGTACATCTGTGACTCAAGGATTAGTGCATGGTCTACATTGTCTGCCCCACGCCAAATTGAGAAAGTTTGAGCAGAGCATGTTGCTGCTCACCTGCTGCGACGGCGGCGAGCCTTGCATGTATTGGCCTTGCGGCGGCGGCTGCGCGTAGTAGCCCTGGTTTGGCTGCTGGTACGACATATTTGGGCTTGTTTATCTTTCGAGAACGGGGGTCGTCGATTTAAAGTCGAGTGTGGCTCGTGGTTGAGGCGCTGAAGTGAGGCTTTAGTTGTGGCAAAGCGAATGTGTGGCAGATGGTGTGGCAGGAGAGAAGCATCCAGGGCTGGGCAGCGTGGATCTCGAAATATGTACGAGGCGCTCGGGACGCCGGCAACGCGGTTTGGCGCAGTCAAGAGAAGTGCTGGAGCCGGTCAAAAGAGAGAACACGTATGCACAGATCAAATGCTAGACAGGACGATTGCACAGCTGGGTTTTTCAGTGCTGCTCTTCATGCAGAGCCCGGCGACGATACGAGGTTTACGTTTCCGCGCGCTTTGCACAATCCATGCAGCAGCCAGCGAAGGGCAGCCACAGGTGTGGCAGCGAGTGGAGCCCGCGAAGCCACTGTTGCAGCGCTGCTCATCCTGGCGGCTGGGCATGCGGTACGCGTGGATGAATATTCTTGGCGGTGGAAGAGGTGAGGCCGGGGCGCATGACTGCGTTATCCATTGACAGTTTCTGCATGACCAAGAAAGGATGTGGTAATGAGCACGAAGTCTCATAACCTTGGTCCTAAGTCCACACTGAGCAGAAGTCGAGCAGTGTCGAAGGCCTGGGCAACCATCACCGGCTGAAGTACAAAGTTCTGTTGCCCTCTCACATAGTCCGTGAGATTGCGATGAGAGGTGAGGTCGCTCGAACATGCCCCAGTGCCGAACATCCGTAAACTAGACAAGGGTGTCCTGCGCCGTGCTGCGCCCTAGTGTGGCGCCCGCCGATGCCGAAGGGCAAGTCTAACCGCGAGCACACTCATGGTTAGGTGTGAACGTGTTCTTCCACACACTCCGTACCACTGTATTGTATTCTGACCATGGCTTGGCTGTATTGCCAAGAACTGTGGTACAGCCAAGGAGCTCACGAAGATGATGTTGTCAGAGTGCATGGAGGTATACGAGAAGAGCAACGGCATCTGTTTGTTTGGCGCCGATGCGGATATATCCGGCACGCCGTTCGACGGCCGTTCCAAGGGTTACTTGCCTAACGTCAGGGGCTGATAGACAGCGGAACGAGGCGGTGACAGGAAGATGTTAGGGTCTCTGTTGCCGCAAAACCGTTAAAAGAGAATACAGATCTTTTATAACGTACATGTACAACGAGCGGACCGGTCAACGAGCGGGCCACTTTTGCCAAGACCACACCAAAACTCCCCCTATTATGGCCCAAAACACTACAAACTGGCGCTGCATAAGGCAAAACAAGCTGTAATATTACTAAGAGACCTCTTCTACAGCATTCTTGCACGTTCGCGCGTTGTGCCCACTCTCTCCGCACCGTCCACAGCGTCGTTGGGATGGTTCACCTCCTTCAGCCCGAACCTGCTTCTTTGCCTTCTTACCATCACTACGCGCGCTAAACTCCTGCAGAGCAGCTATCCGCTGGCCCTCTTCAACCGCAAGGCTTCCCTTAGCTTGAATACGCTTTCTTTTGTGCGATTTACGTCGCGTGGCGGCCTTATTAGCCGCTCGAAGCTCAGTAATCTCCTGTTGTGCCAAAACCAGCTTGTGCGCAATAATTGCTGCCCCCTTTGAGACCTTCTCAAACGCTTCAACTATAGAGGTTGGTGAGCTATTAACATGCGTCTGAATCCTCTTCTTCACAAGCGTTGATTGCGACCCAAATTCCAGGGTATTGCTTGGGGTTTGCGACTGCCAGAGCGGGCTGTTTTGGGGGAGTGGTGGCGATGGGGTGCGCAGCTTCACATCCAGGGCCAATATGACGCGATCTGGGGCAAAGGGAGCCAATCCGGCCCCTCGGAACCCTCCTTGAATGTTGCTAGGGGTAATAGCTTTCTTGTGAGCCGCTACAAAGCATGGGAGGAACTCCTGCTTTGTAATGTGGTTGATCCGGTTGCGCATAAGCTCATTAACCTCAACCCCGTACGCCTTCTTCAGAGGGCCAAAACAACCCACATCAAGTGGCTGAAGGAGGTGCGATGAGTGCGGAGGCATGCATAGGATCACAATCTTCTGATCCTTGCAGTATTGCGTGAATTCTGGAGTGTTGTGGCTCCCATGACCGTCAATAATCAGCAACCGGTGGCTGCCAACAGTGCGCGCCTTTGTATACCTGTCAAAGTGCTTCAACCAGTCAAAACCAAGCTCATTGGTAGTCCAGCCGTTCTCAGAGATGGCAATACTCCAATCTTGGGGCAGGTTGTTGTCCTTGTACCAGCTGGACTGGTGTTGGCGGGCTTTGAAGATGATGTAGGGTGGAATAGCCCATCCTGTGGCATTAATGCCCTCAATGACTGTTACCCACTCTCGGTTGCCTGGCTGGACCTGCTTTGCTCGTCCTAGTTTCTCTGCATCTGTTACAACAACTCCGGTGGATATCTGGCCCATCATGAAGCCTGTCTCGTCAAAGTTGTACGTGTCGTTGTCCTGGATGCCATACTTGACTTTGGTAGTAGCTACAAGGTTGAACCAGCCCTGTATAACCTCAGGGTCCTCGCAGAGGGCTCGCTTGTAGTCATACTTGCGATTAAAAACTGTTTTGAGCTCCTCCTGACGCGAAACAAACCTGCTGGCCCACCTTGGGCCAACAGGGGCCAAACTGCGCTCTTTCAGCAGAGAATTGGCCATATCAGCCACAAATTCAAGCCGGGGGGACTCTCCTCGCGTAACCAGCTCAAGTATGCGCATAACAATCACCTGCTCCTCAGCGCTGGTTAGATTCCGTAAGTTGGCCATAATATTAACGCGTGAAGGTCGTCCAGCGCGTCGTTGGTGTAGTGTAGTTCGAGAGACGCTGTAGATAGCTGCAGCGCGTCGCTCTGAGAGATTCGCGTCTTGTTTGAGAGCTTGGAGCGCAAGCTGTATCTGACGCTCGTTTGACGCGTTAAACTGTACTTGTTGTGGAGGCATTAGTGTAGGGAGGGAGTTTTGGTGTGGTCTTGGCAAAAGTGGCCCGCTCGTTGACCGGTCCGCTCGTTGTACATGTACGTTATCACAATTACAGGTGTCCGTAAGTTCACACACCTGGTACGTCTAGTGGTTCAAGATTCATCCTCTTTCTTGACCACCGCGTCGACCTTAATTGCCTTCTCACACATCTCTTGGCCGACCTCTCGAGGAACAAACCCCCTCTCTTCTCTTCTCTTCTGCACCCAATCCCCGAACGGCTTCCAGATTGCCTCCTTCTCCGCTGGCTTGAGACTCGCCGCGAGCCCACTCGTACTCGTCGCGACAAACACTCTGCTTCCCCCCCAGCCCTCTGTTTTCCCCATGTTATGCTCAACGCCCTGCCACCCGTACCGGAACTCTTCCTTTCTGATGTTCCTGCCATGATTGAATCGCCAAATCGCCTCCCAAATGCCCTTCCCAACAATACACACCGCCTCTGGCTTGTACTCAGCAAATTTGCGTTCCAGCTCGCGCGCACCCTCGGTCATCTCCTCCTTGCTGAGCTCGGCTGCGTCTTTGCTTGGCCGCGACACGATGTTCGTGTTGCCCATACAGAATCTTGCGGGTAAGTTCCTGTCTTCGCTAGGCGCGAGGCGCCGATCCGTGAGGCCAGAAGCGTGGAGCAGTTTCCAGAAGTGGTTTGATGGGTGTGCATAGGCGTGGCCCTGACGGGCGGTAGAGACGCCGGGGTTGGTGCCCACGAACACGCATACTAGGTTGTGCTCTAGGATATCGACAAGTGGCGAAAGGTGGGCGTACTTCGACGGGTCAGCGTATTTGCTGGATTTACGCTGCTTCTTCGATGGGCGTGGTGATGATATCGTCGGGGCGAACTCGGAAGGCCCGGTTTTGATTAGGGTTGCAGCGCGTGAACGTTTCGTCGATGCGCGAGGTGATGCCCTTGTCAACGCTGGTGAGCTATCCCCCTTGGTTGCTCTATCTGCGTATGAATACTTCACCAATCGTCCATTGAACGATGCAGGTGGCGGCGAAGATAGGGTATCAGGCGGATCAGAGAGTTCATCTCCGCTTGATGAAGTCGTCTTGATAACAGTTCCAGTCTGATTTGAACACGTCTGGGGCATTTTGTCGCGTGACCGATTAGGCGCTGAACAGGTGAAGCGATGTTGGACTCACCAAACCGTTTACAAGTACCGCACGGTTCCGCAGCTTCACAACGCGTTGACGTCATTCGTGCACTTCTCAGCGCGCTCTCACATGAACTTGACGACATTGGTGAATCGTCTCGACCGAGTCAGCCAGGTCTTGCAACAAATGCATCCAAGTACACAGCATTGTCTGCAACGTTTAGGTGCAGCGCAAATGCGCCACGAATCATGCATTGATCGCGGTAGTTAACGTAAAGCACCATCAAGGCGGCCACACTATCAAACCGGCTACTTTTCCTTAGCACTGCGAACACCACGTACAATACAAGCAATTACTCACTCCCCTCTAGTGTACCTGCGTACGAAGCACTTGCACTAGATGTAGAATCATCCTCTGCATCTTTCTAGCACGTACGCGCGTTGTGCCTAGTCTTTCCACAGTTGCCACAGTGCCGTTAACCTAGTTGTGCTCTTTCATGACTACTCCTAACACGCGCTCTTTTTAACACCGTACAAGCTGCAGCTGCGCTTTCAGCTATAGAGGCTGCTACTTCACCATACTCTATTATACTACTATGCTAGATCTGCTTTCTTTTCTAGGTTTTGCGCTTAGTAAGTACTGCTACCTGCTCTTCAAGCTCACGGATGCGAGCTGCTTGCATAACATTCTTATGTAGCATAAGCTTACTACCTTTTACAAGCTGTGCAAACCCCTCTCTTGCTACTTTAGGTGATTGTACGATAGCTTGCCTTACAAGCCTTGCCTGTGACCCAAATTCATGTGAATTGCTTGGTGTTTGGGATTGCCACGGTGTTTCTAGTAGGGGTACTGGTGGTGGCGTACGAATCTGAACATCTAGGCGATCCAAGACACGCTGCGCGTCGATAGGCACAAGCCCTGAAGCCTTAAAGGCCTTCTTGCAGTTCTTGTACGTAAACACGTCGAAAAACGCGTCCCTAAAGGCTAGAAGGAAGCCTTCTTTGTTAATGTGGAAGACGCGTCGGGATGCCAAGGCTCGTACGCGTTGAGAGTACTTCAGTTTCAACGGTGAGAAACACACCACATCAAGTGGCTAGAGGATGTGCGATGAGTGAGCAGGCATACAAAGGGTAAGGATCATGTTTTCCAGGCAGTAGTCCTTAAAATCCTGGTTAAGGTGGCTCTCATGGCCGTCCAAAATGAGCAGCCTGTACGAGCCCTTCTGACGCGCCTTTGTATGCTGGTCAAAGTGCTTCAACCACTCTAGGCCGAGCTGATTGTTCGTCCATCCGTTCTCAGAGACAGAGAGCTTCCAGTCGTACGGTATGTTAGTCTCCTTATACTAGGCAGAGATGTGTACGCGCCCTTTGTAGATAATAAAGGGTAGGATAGCATACCCAGCAGCACAGATGCTCTGGATAGCTGTAACCTACTCCCGATCACCTGGCTGGACGAGGTTTGGTCTCGTACGTCTCTCTGAACCTGTAACAACCTTTATTAAGCTAATAATTCCTATCTAGAAGCTAGTCTTATTAAAGTTGTAGATGTTATTGTCCTAGACCCTATACTTGTCTTTTGTGTCCCGTACGAGCTGGAACCAGGCGCTGATAACTGCTAGACCCTCCTAGAGTATTCTCTAGCAATCCTTTGCTTGTTTATAGGCTATTTTAAGCTTCTCTGTACGCTGGACGAATCGCTCTGCCCAGTTCTTGCCAACAGGTGTCCCACCACGTACAGCCAGAAGTTTATCTGCAATATCTACCACCTCAGAGAGCCGGGGGGCAAATCCGCGCGCGTCAAGGTCGATTATGTATCGTACGATTGTTTGCTCTTCAGATACAGAGAGCTTCTGCCTGTTTGGCGGTGCCTCTTGTCGAAATCTGATTTCGTGCAGCCGATCAGAGAGCCGTTGATGACGTACGTTGTAGGCTGCAGCAGCGCCTCGCACGCTTTGAAACTGTCCCTTAGTGTACGCCTGAAGAGCAAGAATAATTCTGCCTTCTTGTTAAGTTAATTCTTGCTTATGTTGTTCTTGCATGTTGTGTTGTACGGAAAAGTTGCAGTGCCAAGGAAAAGTGGCCGGTTCAATGGTGTGGCCGTCTCGATGGTGCTTTACGTTATAACGTACCTCACGGGTAAGTGGGCCACCCTGTCTAGTGGGCCACTTTTGCCAAGACCACACCAAACTTCACATTAAATTGTAGTATAGTAACAGCACCTCGCGTATGGGGGTTCTGAGGAAGACGTCCTGGCAAGGTCCATGGTAGATAAGTGTTATTTACACGTTCGCGCGTTGTGCCCTGTCTCTCCGCACGTTCCACACCGTCGTTGGGATAGTTCACCTCCTTCAGCGCGCATCCTCTTCTTTGGCTTCTTACCATCACCACGCACGCCAAACTCCTTTAGAGCAGTTAAACGCTGTGCCTCTTCAACTGTTATGCTCCCTCCTGTTTGAATTCGCTTCCTTTTATGTGATTTGCGCTCTGTTGCAGCTGCTAGAGCCTCTCGAAGCTCATCACGTTCCTTTCTCATCAACGCAAGCTGGTGCGCTACCTTTGCTCCCCCCTTTGCATAGTGCTCTAGCGCGCTATACACTGAATTTGGTGAGCTGCCCTGCTGCCTCTTATACTTGTCTCGAATTAGAGTTGATTGCGACTGAAATTCAAGCAGGTTTTTGGGGGTTTGGGACTGCCAGGGCTCGTTGTTGGTAGGTAGTTGGGGTGATGGAGTCCGCAGCCTCACATTGAGGGTTGATATGACCCGTTCTGGGTCAAAGGGGACCAATCCAGCGCCTCGGAACCCTCCCTGGATGTTGCTAGGGGTGATAGTCGCGTTATATGCTGCTCTTAAGCATACTAGGAACGACTGCTTGTCTATGTGGTTGATCCGGTTGCGCGAGAGCTTGTTGACCTGATGCCCGTACTCCCGCTTCAAAGGGGCAAAACAACCCACATCAAGCAGCTGCAAGAGGTGCGATGAGTGCGCAGGCATTGTAAGAGTTACAATCTTGTTCTCTTTGCAGTATTGGGTGAATGCTGCGGCCTGGTGGCTCTCATGGCCGTCTATAAGTAGCAAACGGTGGGTCCCATAGGTACGCTCCTTAGTATGCCTGTTAAAGTGCTTCAACCAGTCAAGACCAAGCTCGTTGTTGGTCCAGCCGTTCTCAGAGACCCCAATTACCCAGTCCTGGGGCAGATCTTTGTCCTTAGACCAGTTGGTGGTGTGGGTTTTGGCTTTAAGGATAATAAAGGGTGGAATAGCCCACCCTGCAGCATTTACGCCTAAGATTAACGTAGCCCACTCCTTATTGCCTGGCTGTATCTGCTTTGCTCGTCCTCGGTTCTCTACGTCTGCAACCA
Organism: Didymella arachidicola; assembly: GCA_016630955.3. Lineage (NCBI taxonomy): Eukaryota > Fungi > Ascomycota > Dothideomycetes > Pleosporales > Didymellaceae > Didymella > Didymella arachidicola. The sequence goes on along the minus strand of CM050002.1, from coordinate 411,076 downwards.
CTGCTCCAGGGGTAATCTGACCCATTGCAAAGCCAGTCTCGTCAAAGTTGTACGTGTCTTCGTCCACAATGCCGTACTTAGCTTTGACATTAGCTACTAGGCTGAACCAGCCCTGTATTATCTCAGGATCCTCGCAGAGGGCTCTCTTGTAGTCATACTTGCGACTAAACTTTACTTTTAGCCTTGGTTGACGCTTTACAAACGTACTGGGCCAATTTCGGCCAACAGGGGCCATTCCACGCTCTTGTCGCAGCAAATTGGCCATATCAGCCACATCTGACAAGCGAGGGGGTTCTCCTCGCTGTATAAGGTAAAGAACGTGATCAACAATCGCCTCCTCTGCGTGCTCATCCAGATACCGTCGGCTAGGCATAGAATCAACTCTTGAGGGCTGTCCAGCGCGTCGTTGGGCTAGTGTAGTTCGGGGCACGTTGAAGATAGCTGCAACGCGTCGCAGGGAGAGATTCGCATCCTGTTTGATAGCTTGAAGTGCAAGCTGTATCCGAGCTTCTTTTAACGCGTCTGATTGACCTTGTTGTTGAGGCATTAGTGTAGGGAGAGAGTTTTGGTGTGGTCTTGGCAAAAGTGGCCCACTAGACAGGGTGGCCCACTTACCCGTGAGGTACGTTATATACTTAGAAAATTAGAAACTCAGGGATCTCCATGCATCTCCCCCAGATGCTAAAAGAAATAAACGCCTAACTAACTTGCGTTACTTTTCGAACCAACATTCGATCCAAACCGGCGCCATGCTTATGTGTAAGATACTAGGATTAGGAAAATGGGGGTAGGAGAATCGTGCGCTATGCATTACAAGATCATAGGGTATCGAGCCAATTGAAGGAAGAAAAAAAAAGTGAGCGAACTCATTTAGTGCCAGGTGATATCGCGGGCGAATCCATGTGTTCGCTCGTACCGGCTTTGATCGAAAAAGGCGCTTTTGGCTGTAAAGCAGCGTCGGATGTGCTAATTGGAACAGGTCCCGCTGCCGGGTTTGGCGAGCCTTTGGGTGGAGTATTCTGTCCACCTTCGTCTTCTTCGACGATGGGAGGACAGTAAGTTTTCAGGACATGCTTGAGGGCAGGTCGACGGATCGGTTTTGACAGGAAGAAGTCCATACCCGACTCCATGCACTGTTTGACGTTGGACTATGCCTCGTTAGTATCATCAGGCAAGGCAACGTGATTGTGAGAGCTTACCTCTTCGGCGTATGCGGTCAAAGCGACAATGGGAGCAGAGAATCCAGATTGGCGAATCAGCCTTGTCGAGTCCAGACCGTCCATGTTCGGCATCTGTACGTCCATGAAGATCAGATTGTAGGGATCGCCCGCTTCCATGCTTTCCTTGACCCTGTCAAGAGCCTCTTGACCATCCTTTGCTACTGTCACGTCGTAAACGTCTTCAAGCTTGAGCATGCGCATGACCACGATCTGATTAGTTGTGTTGTCTTCCGCAACAAGAACCTTGATCTTTTTCCCACCCTTGGTGGCTTCGGCTTCCACCCGTTGCATCGCCGCTGCTTGTGAGTTGGGCGATTCCAGGGGAGCATTTGAAGCGAAGAATGGTTGGCTCAGCCCGACCAAACGTGGTTGCGAATCTTGTTCGAACGATACCGGACCTGCTGTGGTCCCGGCAGCAGCAGCATTCGCATTCACGACAGGCACTGGTCTCTCACTGCTTTTGACAGAGTGGCCCGAACGCACAGATCGAGCATCTTCCCGCGACACAGCACGTGGCTCGTCGACTGATGAGTTACGCCGCGAGTTTGGATCGACTTGTGAACTCGCCGTGCTATCCGCACGACTCGACAGGTGCTTGAGCGGTATCAACATGGTGAACACACTGCCATGGCCGACCTCACTCTTCAGACCAATGGTACCCTTCATTAAGCCTGCCAGTTGCGAGCAGATACTTAAGCCGAGACCGGTACCGCCGTACTTCTTGCTGAGGCCCAAATCTCCCTGTACGAACGGCTCAAAGATCTTAGCATGGATATCCTCAGGGATGCCTGGTCCTGTATCCTCGACCTCAAACTCGAACGCTAACCATCGCCCTGGCGGGGGAGTCGCTGTTCGATCGGTGATCATAATGTGGGAGTAGGCGTTAGGCTTCTCGAGCGGGTTGATGTGGTTCGCTGTTGCGAAGCCGTTGGGACTGGTAGTCGACATCGACCCTACTTCTGAGCTTGTCGCCCTAAACCGGCTCTTCGAATTTCTTGCTGAGCTCTGCCTAGAAGCCAGCGAAGCTTTTCGGCTGTCGGTCATGTGTGCTTCTCCCGTGCAGCGAATGGTTAGGACGACATTTCCCCCGTGTGGCGTGAACTTCAAACTGTTCGATACAAGGTTGATCACAACTTGCAAAATCCGGTGTTGATCGCCATAAAGAATCATGTCCTTGAGTCTCCCTAAGCCATAAGGCCCGAGGTCACCGGCGCGGTTCGGTCGTCCGTTGTCGTTGAGATTGGCATCGTAGGGTCCTTCGAAACGTACATTCAGGTTGATGCCGCCCTCCTTTGCTTGCTTGTCAAAGATGGCCAGTACCTGCGAGCTGATATCGCGTAGTCTGAACTCTTTTTCGTCCAAGCTAAGCTGCTGTCCCACCTGGTTCTTACTGAACGTCAGTAGATCTGTGAGAAGGTTGAGAAGGAGGTCGCCGCTCTTATAGATAATCCCCAGGGATCTTCTGAGCTTGACTGGGTCGTCTTCAGACATGCAGACGGCGCACATACCCAAGATGCCGTTGAGTGGTGTCTTGAGCTCGTGCGAGATATTTGCAATAAACAAGGTCTTGCTCTCGTTCGCTGCTTCAGCCGCCTTCTTACTCTCGTTTAGCTCGGCCGTCCGTTGCTGTACCCTCTCTTCCAGCCTCTCATATTGCATCATGAGTTCGTCTGTCATCTCATTGAACGTCTTGGTGAGATCAGTCAACTCGTCATGGATGAAGTGCTTCCTGTCCTTGACTTTACTGGGTATACGGAATTGACGTCTCCTCTCGGCCTCTCTCTTTTCCGCTTTGCTGGCCATCTGGTTTCTTCTGTAGTGAACGATTTGACCAAAAAGTCCCTCCTTGCGGGCGAGTACTTCATCGTGATCGTCGTTGGCGCCATCATTGCCAGAGCTCAAGCTGAGATCGTCTTCGAAAAGATGCGGCGCAACAGTTTTCTTCGTAGCGTCTCGCAGACGTCGAATCGGTCGACTGGAATAGTGTGCGAGGGGAAAAGTAAGGAAGAGCATAGCCCCCATAGTGCCAAACACGCAGGCGATGATAACATTCCGCAAATGATATATCGGTCCCCATACCTCACCATGTGACTGTTCGACGAGAAGAACCCAATCAACCATCGGGCTATCGACGACACCATACCCAATAGCGACATTGTCATTCTCTTCGTTGCGAGTCGAGATGATACTTCCTGCGTTATTCGTGGCACCTGTCTTCTTGGTGTAAGCTTGCTTGATGGCAGGGAACAGCGTCCAGTCGAAGGGTGGTGGGCTCATGGGATGTGCATATCGACCATGCCTTGTCACATCAGTCCTGGCCGTGGGTGGGACCAGAAAGCGCACTTGCGCATTTTCTGGAGGATCTGAGGTTGGGCTGTCGTAAAGGTAGCCAGTTGGGAAGCAATTCGTGGCGTTCTCAGGTCCGAAGAGCATCGTCAGACCACTGTCACCGAGACCTTCTAGTTGATTGATGATGTTGGTCAGAAGGGAAGCGTCCAGTACAGTTGTCAGCCAGCCCAGGGTATCGATGTTCGAGGTATTGTTGATGATCGGCAACGTGATTGACACCAGACTCAGATCGTCGTTGACCTTGTACGGTCCTGAAAAAAGATAGCTGCTATTGTTGATGGGTCGACCGTCAAAATTTCCTTCGTACCTGTTGAAGGAACTATTGACAGGTATGGCGGTGACGTTGAATCTGGGATAGAGCTCAGGAATATAGCCGTAGTCTGGGTCGCCGAACGTAGCTGGCTGCCCATTGGCGCCGTTGTAGGGTAGCTGCACGTTGAGCATGGTGTTGGCAGTCCGGCTAAACAGGATCTCGTCGCTGGTATCTCTGCGGTATATGCGGGCCTGAACAGCCATACGGCTACTCGCGCTTCCACTGAACAGAGCATCGTAATCCTCGTTGGTCCTGCCCCAATTCTCAGCCGAATTGTTCTTTTGGTCGTAGTAGCGTTCTAGAGCGGATTGCGGAGCGAGTCGATTCGACGCTTGGTTCACAACGATCTGCATGAGGTTAAGGCTTGAGGAGACCTGGGCTGCCTTGAGCGAGGCGGTCAGGTTGAGTCTCGTGGATCTATGCCCATGTCAGCCGCCCATTCTATTCGCCGGTTGATGAACCCACCGAATGGTGAGCACGAAGTTGTGATTCGTGACCCAGGTCGCAATGGCAATCACGGCCAGGCCGATCATGCTCGCCAGCAAGACCAGACATCCCAACTGTTCGCGGATGGGGATCCGCATCTTCACCATGGCACGTCAAACCAGCTCTGGGGCGTGTGTAGGTGTTCGGTGGGCGGCGGCGAGGGGCAGGCAGCGGAGGCCCGGAGCGGTGGTGCGGTTGTCAGTCAGCACACGCTACTGGCGAGGTGCAGCTGAGAGATGCGGGAGTCGACGGGGTCGGAGGGCAAAGGTGCGGCTGCGTGTGTCCCATTCCTCGGTGCGAGCGGTGCGAAGGGCTGCTGCTGGTCGACGAGGGTGCTCTGGAAGATTCTCCCGGTGCGACGATCGAAGATCTGGAGTCGCGGCTCGGCGGGAGCTGTGGAGAAGAAGGCGGTGGTGTGGTGAAAGCAGCTGCACAACACAGACACGGCTAGGCCCAAAAGGGGGAGACAGCCTCGGACAGCAGACTCAGGTCGCTCAACAGACGGAAGCGCAGATTCGCGTGAAAGAGGGGACGAGCGGCGCGCAGGATCCAAGCAGACGGGGGGCGCAGTAAAAGGACGCGAACGGACGCGAATGGAGCTGAGTGGACGTGGATGGCAGCAGGCGAACACCCAAGACACCAGACACCAGACACCAGACACGCCACGACCAGCCGGGCGCTGCGCTGCTTTGCTCTGGCTGCCGAAAAGGAAACACGAGCCTGCGCGGCCCCGTTGAAATTAGCAGCAGGCCCATGAGCGGCTAGCAACGTCGCTTGCAGAGAAACACGGCTGGGCTGCGCAACCCCGTGCAGGTTAAACCCGGCTGCCGCAGCTGGGGGTCGCAGACAGAGCGACAGAGCGCAGCCAACGGCGGCGGCGGATGTCTTGGGATGCATGCCATTATGCAATCGCATGTCTCGCAGCAATCACATTTGTCGGCGGCCGTCGTTCTCCTTGACTATTATGTCGCTGCTGAGAGACCCACCGTGAGCGACCCACCTTGTTCCATGTTTGTTTCTTTGCCATCTCCACCTGCCAGGAGCGATCGGCAGATTCATCGCTGCAGTTCCAGACCGCGAGAGACTCGACTAACGGCTTACCTGCGCCCACGCCACGCCTGCCAATGCAATGCCGCGGCTGTGCGAGACGTGCGACACCAGCGAGACACAATGCGCTGCTTCGAGATACACGCCAGAGACAGCAAAGACAGGCCACACAGCGCTCCAAGCGACCGTTGAACTCTCCTGCCTGACAACGGTTGTTAGCCTAGCTGCACACCGAACGACGGTCCTGCGGGCCGCGCCGCTGTCTTTTGATGGCGATCTGCCACAAGCTGCACCATACATGTGATGATGTGTTCGGTACATTGATTGCTCATTTGGCCCTACGCGCCTACCACAGTACGGCGACAGCTTCATCTCGCACTGCGATGCCAAGGCATGCTTCATTCATTGTGCCCATTTGCATCCCTCGTCTCAGACACTCCAGCACCCAGAGCTGTTTGCATAGATAGGCAAGTGGGGACTTTGTATAGATAGATAAGGTGTCTCACCTTCCCTGCCAACTGACCGACTACATTAGCGACACATTGTCGTGAACAACGCTTGGCTGTACATCTGTTCTTCTCCACTTGAGAGGCCGTTCTTGCGCGACCGCATTGCTGCTGTGCCTCGGTCAACCCCATGGGCGCATAGAATGATTCACCATCACCGTCTCAGATGGTTGAGAAACCGGCAGACGATCCCCGGTGCGCTAGCGATTGTTCTCTCGCCATGGAGTTCGTGCGGGCTCTTGTTGCGTCATCGTTATGGTAATGTCTCCCAAGCTTTTGCAGCTGCGTTAACGCTACCATCATACTGCACACAACCTTCCCTACCCCGTCTCTCTGCATTGTCAAGCCGTCCCGGTAGACGACAAGATCGCCAACTTCGCCTCCACGGACAGCCAGTGTTCCTCGGTCTGAATACGTGAAGCGCGCAATGACCAGGCCCGAGCGCTGTTGGCTCAGCTCCAGCGAAATGGGCCACATGCCAAGTTTCCACTCATACACCGTGTTCCCGATTGCAAATGACCAGTCGGCGAAATTCCGCGACTCCATGTCGTATCTCTCTGCGACTCCGTCCGCGTCTATATGATTGAAATGCGCACGCGGTCGCCAGGGCAGTGGCCCATCATCGTCAAAGGATATAGCTGCCAATGTCCGCATACGTCCGTCGCCGGTGTATAGCACCTCCATCTCAGGTCTCTTTAAGAAGAGCCGGAACGTATTCGTCGTGATTCGGTATGCAGCATTCGTAGAGGGCCCATATGCCACTAGCATCTGTATTCGACGGTCATATCGCCGCAATTGGTAGGTCTGGTAAGGTGCATTGTAGTCGCCATCATTATAGGCAGGAGCTGCTGTCGAAGCATTGTAGTCAGGTAGCTCTTCGTCGTGATAGTCGTGGTCGTCATGCAAATGAAGTGCCTCATCCAAACCGAGGCGTACAAATTGCTGCTGCCTTTCCATGGTGGGCTTGCATGACGGCCACGTAGGCTAGTCAAAGGGCCGTGGTATATATAGCGTGATGGTGGGCATTTCAAACGCGAAGAAAGCAATCCTCATAGCGCGTGTGAGGAGTATAGAGGTATGACGACGACGATTTGGCGTCGCGAGGTGCTGCCGCCGATCGTTAGTCAGCCATTGACGCGTGAAAATTCCCCCTTGCGGCATTGTCCACGCCTGTGCAACGGTCACTTGCTACCATAATCGAACTTCACATCACACATACACGCTTGTCAGTCGTCTCTTACGAAGCGGTGCGGGAGCTGTGAGGGTGGTGGAGCGTTTGGGCGTGTGCTTCAAGATCGATATTGCTCGCAACTGCCTTCACGCCAGCTAGCGCGATGCTGACCGCCCATTCCTGCCTGCACTGCGCAATGTTGTTGTCATTGCGAAGTATGTTCTTCGACTTGCATCAATCTTGCACATGGAACAATGTCGGATGGCTTCTTCGATATGGCTGCAATCTCCACCTTCCAGGTGAAACTAGTTCCTCCGCACCTAACCCCCTGTTAACGGGTTATCGATCATCTCGGTTCAACTCACTCTCACAGCAGACGCGCTGATTACTTTATGCGTGTATGTCTGGCTCATGCGCCAAACCCAGCAGGGGCCATCAGATCTGATGCGGCTGCGTAGCCTGCTGAGCCATGTGCGTGCCGCTCAGGACCCGGCGTTTTGGATGAGCAACTACATTTACCAGCCATTGCCTACAAAAAACAGCACACCCCTGCTTGAGATAGTACCGTCGACAGGCAAGAGCAGGGTCCGGTATTCGTTGAAAACATTCGAACTCGAGAATGCGCCCTCCTTCAAGGCATTGAGTTACACGTGGGGTCACAGTGAGAAAACCATCAAGAGATCCTCGACATCCGCTAGAGATATACTTGCACAATGTATCTCTCGTCACCGCGATGCGCGACTTCTTGATCGTAAGGACGACATTGAGATATTCGGCCGGGCGCGTCGACACCGCATCGTCTGCGATGGCCGTCTTGTGAAGATCACAGGCAACCTTCGAGATGCTTTACACATGCTCGGCAACTCGACCAACATGCCACTGATGCCCAAGACTCCCACATATTACTGGGTCGATGCTCTCTGTGTCGATCAACAAAACGTGCTGGAACGGAATGCACAGGTAGCACGAATGGCCGACATCTTCCACAGAGCCAGCGGGGTTGTGGTCTGGCTGGGGCGGAGGATGACTTCACCGCAGATGCACTTGAGGTCATACAGAAAATTTCCGCCATACCAGAGACCGATTGGTGCAGCATCCCATATACCTCATTCTATGACCGGCAGAAGTCACGCACAGCCCGAAGCCACACTTGACACACCACAACTGGTTGGGGTTTATTGCACTAATCAATCGTCCCTGGTTCAGGCACGCGTGGGTAAGTGGGATAGGTGGATCCTAAGAACCCGCAGGTTGTACAAGAGATTACACTAGGCAATTCACCTGTCGTTGTATGTGGAACCAGAGTCTTTCTGTGGAAGAAGCTATCAAGAAAATTGTCCTTCATTGAAACGACGAAGTAGTATCACCACCTTCGAACTAAAAAGCTGAAGCATCTCAAAGAGCTCCAGAGGCACCCTGGCATCTACAAGCGGGTACTGCAGTCGAAGCTCTCGGTGGGGATTAGCCCTCTGTTTCTGAACGAAACATGAGTGGCAATATCCTCTGGCTTGGACTCCGACCAGAAGATGAAAAATCAGCTACAATTCACGATGCTTTTGCAGAAACACCGTTTCTCAAAATCCACTGACCCAAGGGACAAGGTGTGTATGCCTTTCTTGGATTGGCAAGCTTATTGACGGCGCCATTCCGTACTTACCCAACAGCAATTACGCTCGACTACAACTTGAGCGTACAGCAAGTCTACACGGCAACTGCAAGAGCTCTATTAATGACTTACCGTAGCCTTTCAGTACTTTCGCATGTTGAAGATTCTAGCATCCGACGCACTACTGGTCTTCCATCCTGGGTCCCTGACTACAGCGTCAGTATTGATCCTTATCCCCTGCGTTACCGCGGAAAGGGTCATTGGAGGGCTTCAGGTCACAGTGCTTGGCATATGAATGTTTTCACCACGGAAAGCGGCCTGCTTGACGTGCAAGGCTACCGATTGGACTACATCGATCAGACATCAAGCCTTTCAGACGAGTCGCATGATCCGTCTGCTTCGTGGGCGAGTGTCCTCAAGCTAGCACTTCCTCTCGATGTGCCGTACCCAGATCCCAGTGGGGGTGGGATGAGGCCTTCGCGCGTCGAGGTTCTGTGGCGAACGTTGACAACCGACACATATGCGCACGTTTGTCCCGCGCCGCCAGAGGCAGGTACTTTGTTCATCGACTACATCTTGAATCTGCAGATCCGCCATCGCCTGATGCCATGGTCAAGCAAAGATGAGTTTCAGCTGCATCACTCGCCACGATCAGAGTCTATCTACCCAGAATGGCGCACTTTACTTAGCCTTGAACCCGTAGGATCTGCGTATTCTCTGAAGACATACAAGAAGCGCCTTGCCACTGTCATAGAGGACATGTTCGATGGCACTTACTCTCCGATTGGCTTAGCACAACTTCAACACGAACTCGAGCAGAGTGGGGGGAAGAAACGACGCCTCTTCAGGATGCATAGCGGTTACCTTGGCACCGGACCAAGGTCTCTCAAAGAAGGTGATAAGATCTGGATATTGCATCGAGGAGGTCTGCCATTTGTACTCCGTCGTCAGCAAAAGTTCGGTTATTATTGTCTAATTAGAGAGATATTCGTACATGGTGTCATGAATGGTGAAGCGCTGCAGACAGGCGTCAAAGCACAGAATATTACGATTGAATGAGCGGCCTGCAGACTGTGCAGCAGTGCGCGGGCTGCGCGATCGAGCTGTCTTTGAACCGGGCTTTGCAGGCCAAAACATCGCAGAAGCTGTAGCTCTGGGGCTTCAAATCTAACGCGCCGCTACTTCTCCAAGAAGGAATTACGCGACTTATCTCCTTATTCCATGTGCCTCTTTGTTTCCCCGCAGCACTAAAGTGAAAAGACGCCTATGATCTTTTGAGCCTTTCGAGGGCAGTCAGCCCGAGCCTCAATGCTTTTGAAGACCTTATGGCGGACTGCTATACGGCTGCCTACAACAAGCATGCCGCGCTCAGAGTCATGTCGAATACGGACAGGAGTGGACAAGAGCATAAAAAACACCACTTTCTATGTGACTATCGAAGCGAAAACGGTTGATTCGCCAGCTTCAACCGCACAGCTACCGTCCTGCTAGTTTCTCGTGTGGATCTGCGAGTTGAGAGGCGATTTCTGAAAACTTACCTTACGGCGAAACGCGAAGAAGTACTTGGATACAGGTGGCGGCCAGTGACCAGGGACTCGCCGTGTATGCTTGCGTCGCATATCTATGACAGTGCGCAGTCTGGGTAGTTGAGCGACGATGAGCTACTGCTTGAGGTTACGCTGGTGAATTGCCCGAGGGAAGTCTCAAAGACGTTGGGTATACTGCGCTCGAAGTCATGGATTCAACTGAGATTTCGCCATGTGTGACGTTGCTAAAGGCTGTTTCCTCCCGTTCCCGCTGGACGCGAATGAAGCAGGTGGTTGAAATTTTGGTGAACATGGTGCTGGAACGGGGGGTGGGAACGCCCGGCCTGCTTTCACGCAAGCAAGACGGCGAGCAGAGGAACGAACACACAGACTGTTGGTGTTTATGTTAATTCCGTAACAAAGCAAAAGAGTGCGTCGATTCTCTCGAGCTGACCACATCAATTACGACCAAAGTCACTTGCCTTTACAGTCTACATGCACCGGAAGTCCAGTCAAAGTATCTACTTCGCGCGAACACTCTGAGGGGCGGCGTTGCCAATGGATCCCAAGGATTCTCTTTCGAGGTGTGAATACAATCGCAAATAGAGCAAAGCATAGCTGCTAGTGAAGTCGCTAGGGTGAAAAACGACTGAGGTTTGAAAGCAAAGGGAACTGATTGAGATCGAAATTATCTACGCGTGTTGTTCTTCGACCATGTTATTTTCCATCTCAACCTCCTCCTCAATGGTCGGTAGAATCTGATATCTCCCGCTCTTTCCTGCCCGCTTGAGGCATTTGCTCGTGTGGAGCAAATGCCCTCTCTTTTGTCTCACAAAACCTGCGAAGCACGCTGCACTGAGCGCGATGGCGCCGGCGCTTATGTACACCGGGTATTTGAAGTCCTCAGGTCTGTAGAATACCATAGTCGTGGCAAAGCTCAGCAGCTCGAAGAAGTTCTGCAGCGACATTTCAATTGCGCTAAAGGAGCCGCGTGTGGCTTCGGGCGCATCTTCTTGCACCAGGTATTGTACGCAGAGATCAAACCCCCAGAGTCCCAAGCGCGACAGGCAGACGCCGGCAACAAGTGCGAGACCGGCGAGTTTGAGATTGGTGGAGGAGGTAGTTGCCGCGAAGAAGCTGATAGCAGCGAGAATGGTGAAAAGCTGCTCGTTGATGAACCACAGGCCAGAGCGTACTGCCCCGATTCTAGACATGAGCAGTGGTGCGGCGCATGTGGCGCTCAGCTCGAGGATGACGGCGACGAGCCGCATGATGGACACGTGAGTACTGGTGAATCCGAGAGTCAGGAGATATGTGGTCATTTGCGAGGCGAAGCTCAGGACCGTGAGATACAATAACGATAAGGAAAAGGAAGCCAGGAAGGCGGGATTTTGGAAGTAGTTCTTCCAGGGGCGGATGTTGTCTCTGATAACGTTGAGCTTGGATCGTGACGTGGTGGTAGGTGTGCCACCTGGTGAGCGTGGTGTTTCAGTGGCGTTTTGCTCTTTCCCTTGTCCGAGCTCGGGAATCACAGAGTAGACGTGCGCGATGGCAAAGTATTCGACAAGCACACTAACCGCGTTTTGGCCGAAGACAATCCAGATGGCGATTTTCGTGGAGTATCCGTCCAAGAGGCCGATGCCAAGGGGCGCGATGAGCTTGCAAATCAGGTCGATTCGGCGCATCACACTGTTCAGCTCCTGTCTCTCGACACCCAAACTGTCAGAGACGACGATAATCCAATCTCTTTCGACAGCTACGGTGTTGGCGGCGAAAGCCAGCTTCTCCACAGCTGCTAGCGCCACGATTGCGGCGAAAAGCCCGTAAAGGACTAGGCCATTCTGGGGGTTGCCTGCCAGCAGTGCAGCCAGAACAAGGCACGATAGGGCGACAGAAATCCTCTGCCACACGATGCTTTGGCGTACTATATGGAGACGATTCTTGGTGTCAACGAGGCCACCGATCCAGGATCCAAGAGCCGCTGCGACGGCGGATCTGAACAGCGCATAACAAGATGCGTAAAACAAGGTCCCAGGAAAGATGGCGGCAAGGAAAATAACAGCACCGAATTCGAAGGTTCGCGCATTCCAAGTAGAGAGAGTGTGTGAGACGTAGAGACGGTAGAGGAGCGCTTTCGGAGATTTGTTCAGAGGTGGCCGTCCAGCGGGGTACTGACTGGAGTCGATTGGCGCAATGCCCGTCGAGGCACTCGACATAGAGCTCATGGTGTACGCAACTGCGACTGAAGATATGGTGACTCGAATGCCATGAGGGGCAGACAAAGGACAGAAGAATTCACACCGAAAGCTGAGACCTGGTGATCATGCGCTCTGGCCTGCTCTATACGGACAGCTTGGCGTGGCCGAAGACCGCGCATGTGCTGGACCCTCTGCGATCTACACAAGCGTTAGGCGATTCTGGGCTAGAGGCGAGCGTTGCCTTCTGGCTTTTTGATGTCGCGTTGGAAAGTCTCCCCACTCTGCGTGCTAGTCACCCCACAGACTTGCGTGTTCTCCGGCTCTGGCTCTCTCCGTTTGTGATTTGAACTTTGAAGGCTGGTGGCGGCAGGAACGTCCCACGAGCGCCCTTGGTTGCGTTCGTTCTCTTCAGAAGGCTGCCTACCGGTATTCGGAGGGCCGCTAGCCACAGTGCCACATCACGGATTCAGGGTCCGATATTAGTGCAAGCCACCCCTAAACGCCATGGGCGCGTCCAGCTGCAGACTCGACAACGCCTCCTTGTGTGAGGTTAAGGTGACCGAAGCTGTGCTTCTGCGGAGCCACGCTTCTCTCCCCTTGACAATGACAAGATGCTTGCTCGAGGACGGAAAAGACGGCAATGCGTGAAGCTTAGCTAACGCAAGCTCGCTCGGCGGTGAGCTGCTGCATAATGTGACGACGCGTTAGACTTGCCAGCTTGCCAGTGTGAGTGCGCACTCACAAATGGCACGTCTGATCAGAGGTCTTCGGCGAGGTAGGTCTTTTTTGTGCCCTTCCAATGCGTTGTTGACTTGACTAGGTCCTGGATGGCTGCTGCTGCCCTTCGGTAGGCGCCCTGCCCGGTTCCAGCCCTCGCTGCTTCGCCAGCTCCCCCCCACCACGACCGCTGAGCGACCGACTGAGCACGCCCCCAAAGCCGAGGATGACGCTCACAGCAACCAAGAGCGCAGCAAGTTCGCACGCAGCGTCCTTGAGGGCAGCACTGTGGCCTTGATATCTTTACTCGGCCTCGCTCTTGGCGGCTATGGGTACAGCCTGTTCTACAAGAGGACCGTCCGGAACAAGATTGAGAATGCCTTCTCGAAAGGCTACAGCTCCCAGGAGCGTGTTGCATTGGGCCGCATTGCCTATGGTGCGGAGCCAGACAAGATCCAGGAGATTGTCGAAAAGGAATTCTGGGTGCCGAGAGACGAGCAGGCCCAGATCAACGACATTGTGAGCGGCAAAACACGTGGCAAGTACTATCTCATCATCGGCGAGAGAGGTACGGGCAAGAGAGCCCTACTCATCGAAGCTATGCGCAATGTACACGGAGACGGTGTCGCCATGCTCGAGGCTCACAGCGAGCTGGAGGTCTTCAGGACGCGCCTGGGCAAAGCGATCGACTATGAGTTTCACGAAGACTACATCGGAGGGCTATTCAGTATCAGGGGACCACGAGACAGCACGCCGCTCCTTGACATCGAGCGAGCGCTGAACCAGCTGGAGAAAGTCGCCCTCTCGATGAGGAAGCGCCGCGGCAAGCCTCTGCTTATGGTCATCAACAATATCCACCTCTGCAAAGATGATGATCAAGGACGCGACCTATTAGAAATTCTCCAGCAACGAGCGGAGATCTGGTCAACTAACGAGCTAGTCACAGTTGTCTTTACCTCAGACGAGCACTGGACGCTGGAGCGATTGATACCGCATGCCACCAACATGCATGTCATGAACATTCGCGACGTTCGCAAAGATCTCGTCATCGACTCCCTCAGAAAGTACCGTGCCAAATACCATGGCGAGCACGTACCGCAAAGCATACTCGAGGAGGTCTTTGCAAAGGTTGGCGGCAGACTCATCTTTCTAAACCAAGTCGCAAAGTCGAACGACATGCTGCAAATATGCGCGAATATCAACAGACGAGAGAAGTCATGGTTCTTGAACCAGTGCTGGATTCTTGGTGACTCGATGGACGATGATGTTGAAGCAGAGCAGAAGTTCTGTGCCGCAGCCATTGTGCTAGCCCGGGCTCTTGTGATCCGCGAGAAAGAGCGTGCCGATCGAAATGGCGTGCTCCCTGAAATTCCTCTTCACGAAGCCCGCCAGATCATCACACGTGCCGACTTCGTGAGGCCGTTCGACCACATCAACGTCATCCATATTGATGCATGGGGCATGGTGCGTGCAGATTCAGTGCCCATGCAAAACGCTTTCCGCGAGATCTGCAATGAGGAGGGCTTCGAAGAGCATTTGAAGGCTACGCTGAACAGGCTGGACGAACTCGAGAGCTTGGCAAGAACAAGGGAGGTGAGCTGGAGAGCGGCACCCGACAGGAGTGGCGGCATTGTACCGGTACAAACATACTGCGCAAAGATCTCGGATCCACGAGCTGGCGTTCATGAGGTGGTCGCGTGAAGCGCACCTGCTCGTTAGCGTACAATGGCAGCTCGAATCAAGAACTCGTTTCTCCCCAACGCCGTCTTGCGAAACCGAAGCCGCAGCTCCAACGGCGGCCTTTGCTCTACGCATCATCCTTCTCTAATCGTACGTTCGTCAGGTATCCTCCCGCATCGGCCTAGCCACCACTCCTTTCCCCCCGTTCATCTTGTTTTCGCCTCAGCTAGGCTTTACTAGCCTCTTTGTCATGGCTCAAAATTCGCCACAATCGATGATGCAATGCCGGCTCGAGTTTTGGTTCCTTTGTGCACCCCACGGTCTGCCCACGTGCCGCGTTACGAGGGCAGTGCTGCAAGGACAGACGGACCCAAACTGCGCAGCGCTCTAATTGGATAGGCCCTGGAATGTGTAGGGCCCAGACGTGAGCCCTGGAGTCCACCCGGAGACCGCATGGGACTGCCGTAGGCCAAGACCTCCGCTAGACATACAAGTGGCTCGACCTCAACGCAACGGGGAGTTTCGCTGGGCATCACCAGCATCGGTGTGAGACCGTGTTCAGCGTCTCTGCCGACCACTGCAGCTGTAAGACTGAATCAGAGTGGTGATTGGGCACTTTGCATTATTCTGGATAATCCATTGATCTAGGAGCACAGTCCGGGGAAGCGTGGGGTCGGTCCTTGGTATGCGGGGGATTGTCTGGGGTGGCACGAGGTATCTAATATCAATAAGGTATAGTCCTGCGGTATCCGACTCAACACCAAGACATCTTAAGCCACTATCCCGGGCGAAGAGCCTAAGGATGGACAGCTTCGTCTCGGCCATCCTTGGAAACAAGTTTGAATTGAGATGGCAGATGACCGAACTTCTATAAGATAGTGAGCCCACTCTGAACAGCATCTAACCCATATCTTAACCGGCCTCTGTCGTAAACCCCAGTCTCTGTCATAGCAGGAAATCATGGCTATCATCAACCATGCTCCAGCGCACGGCGTAATCACTCCCGACGAGAAGAGGGATATCGCAGACACAAACTATGTCGAACGTGTCGACACCCAAGAAGACCTTTCTCTGGCTAAGGTCGAGCAAGATGCGAAGCTTGACGCGTTCGGTGCTCGAAGCAAGACCAATCCCGAAGAAATCGCTCTCGTGAAGAAACTCGATCGTACCATTCTTGTAAGTATCAATAGGTAGTACCGAGGCTTACAGACGCTGACATGGAGCAACAGCCTATGCTCTGGATCATGTACTTCTTCAATTTCTTGGACCGTAACGCTCTTGTCAACGCAAAACTTAACTCGCTGGACAAGGACCTAGGTCTCAAGGGCACACAGTACAATACATTGATCTCGATCTTGTTCGTAGGCTACATCGCCGGACAAATTCCGTCCAACATGATCCTCAACCGCGTACGCCCCTCGTGGTACTTGGGCGGCTTTTGCATGGCTTGGTCGGTCGTCTGCCTATTGACCTTCAAGGCTAATGACTTCGGTGGTATGCTGGCCTGTCGTTTCTTGCTTGGTGTGACGGAAGCCCCAGTAAGTACAGATGACTGCTGTTACAAGGGATGTGTATTGATTAGTTCGACAGTTTTATCCTGGTGCTCTCTTCCTCCTTTCGCTCTACTACACCAAAAAGGAGATAGCGACCCGCATGGCTATCTTCTACACCGGTAACATGATTGCATCTAGTTTTGCTGGCTTGATTGCTGCCGGTGTCTTTGCTGGACTTGATGGCACCCATGGTCTCGCGGGCTGGCGCTGGTAAATTCAACCTCATGGTGCAATAGTACGCTTGCTTACCTATACAAACCAGGCTGTTCCTGATTCAGGGTGCATTGTCTATCGGAGTCGCCTGCATGTCATTCTTCGTGCTTCCTGATCACCCACTTCAGACCCGCTGGCTCAGCGAAACCGAACGCCAGCTCGCTCACAAGCGCATCGCGGCCGATACAACTCAGCTTGAGGAAGCAACCAGTGTCTGGGTCGGTCTACGTCAGGCTCTTGCCGACTGGCGCACCTGGGTCTTTTGCCTCATGTACAACACGCATATTTCCTCGGTTAGCTTTCAATCCTTCCTGCCCACCGTGGTCAAGACTCTCGGCTACAGCACCACGGTCACGCTTGCGCTCACATGCCCGCCTTACCTGCTGGCCGCAGCAATGGCGATCGTTATGTCGTACACTTCCGGACGCTACAACGAGCGCACCTGGCACATTACCATCTGCAAGTTCATCATTATCGCTGGTTTCATCGTTCCCGCCGTCACTACCAATGTTCCCGCCCGCTTCGTTGCAATCTTCATCTTTGTCACATTCTCCTTCGGTATCAACAATATCATGCTTGGGTGGACCAGCGTGACCCTTGGCCAGACGCCCGAGAAGAAGGCGGTTGCGCTTGCGCTCTGCAACTCCCTCGGTAACATGAGCAGTGTGTACACACCGTATCTGTGGCCCAGCACGGATAATCCACGCTTCTTAAAGGCATGGATGGCAAGCATCTCATTCTCGGCCGTAGCTATTGCGGCAGTCTGGGTTATGAGGATTAGTCTACAGCACAAGAACAAGAAGATGAGACAGAGCAATCCGGAGACGAGGGTATTTTACGTGTATTAGATAAGTTTCTTAGAAAAGTCTAGGTTAGGGCAAGATAAATTGCATATATATATCAATCAATTGTCAACGCACATTATTGCTGATACGAAGGCCTAATTCTCGCAAAATCGAGTATTATTCTGCCCTCTGATCACCCATTGTCCAACAATCTGTACGTGTCCCACAAGCCCCACTCAACAGCAAAAATCTTTACGCCCACATCATACACAGTTATGGGTCGCGTCCCAATAAAAAGAATGGTTTTCTCCGCTCCCAGAATCGAACTAGGGACCTTTCGATAACAACGAAGCTATTACAGTCGAACGTGATAAACCAACTACACCAAGCGGAGTATTGCAGCCTGCGGCTACGCTTGCTGACGAGGATGTGGATGATTTAGCCACACTATAACCCCAGATTAAGAGATCTGCTCTCTTTCCCCAGCCCACTTTGCAAAAAACAGAACTGTACTGAAGTCAAAATATCTCTGCCTATAGTATTGCGTTCCAAGAGCTCACCGCGGACGCAACGGTAAGCGTGGCCGGCTGGTAAGAAGCGTTGTGCTTAGAGAACGCTACATCAAAAGACAATTAGGGTGTTCCCCTGTGTCTTGTTTGTCTTGGCTAGTAAAGCGCCTAAGACGATGTTAATGAAACTTCCCAGTCCACCGCGAAAGACCAACATTCGCCCTTGTTGTATGAAGTGTGACCGACTCATCTTTTCTACGCCATTGTGGGATTCTGCAATTCTGATATTACCGCAAGGCATCTGGAAAACTGCATTCGTGTCAGTCGGATGACAGCAATACTGACAACATATGGTACCATGACATCGACCTTGAGCCACTCTAATCCAACTCATCGTGATCCTGAAAGGGCCAATGATCATTCAACTCTTTCCGCTCGTCTTCCGTCTCTGCGGCTTCCAGCATTTGCTGTTTGATTTATCGTTCTTTCTCGCGCGCCTCTTCAAAGGATTCCGTCGGTACCCATCCGTCAATGTTGACTCCAATGAAGTCGCGCAATTGCTGCATTTGTGCATCCATATTCTTCTGCTTTGCGTCGATGTTGAGACAATTTGTGACATCTGCGTCAGGATATTTGACCGGGAATTCAGCTTCTTTCATTGATGAAGTAGTATTACCGGGCCAGTAAGTCGATATCTGAACTAGTTCCGCTTTGAGAGATGTGTTGTCGCCCTCCCATGGTCTGCCAGCCGTGTCATAAAGTCGATTTCGTACAATAAGGTCATGTTTGCCCATTGCATGAAAATGGGGCTTGTTCTTGGTACTGGTGAATCCCAGGTAGAAATAGTGGAGCTGTCGTCGGCGATAGAGCTCTAGCTCATTTACCTTCTCGCTCTCCTCCAAAAGATCAAAGTTCGCAGGCAATTTTGGACGCCGGACATTTTCTGAATCGTCATCTCCATAGTTTTGAAAATGCTTGGGGATCTTGGCTTGCAGAAACATCGGGAGTATGATGCTATGTTGCCAGTCGATCACTCCTGTAATGTCGCCAGAGTCAGAAACGAAGACGTTGCTCGGTGAGAGATCTGGGTGACGGATCGTAGGTTGACACAATTCCGGGTCTTCGGGAATGATGCGTGCAGCGACCTTGAGATATTCCCTCAAGATGCCTACTTGCACCTGCGGGTCGACTTTTTGATGACCATAGAATTCTCTGTGGAGCGGTTCACTGGGGAAACGTCGCTTGCCGCATTTTTGTAACCAGGCCAACTCTCTGTAGCCAACTGCCTCTAACACTTCCTTGGGCGTCGCCCCTGCATTCGTCAGGTTAGCCAAGAGCGAATGGGATACAGAGTATGGGTTTCTTACAAGGCCCTCGATTGACGTCCAGTTCGTCTCGCCTTTGATCCCACCAAAGAAACTCAGTGGAAGGCCCAATGCAAAATTTATCCGCTTTGCCAGTCAAGGGGAGGTCGATTGTCGTAATTTGTGTACCCACAGAGTCTTTGAAGTATATGCTGCCACTGGCGGGGAATCGTATCGAAAATAGCATACTTTCGATGTCGACAATTTTCTCCACGATAGCCATTCTCGCTTTCGTCGTCATCGTGTACCAAGTGTGTTCCAATTCCTTGCCCTGGACCTTTTCCATGATGATGTATTCAGACCGGACTGGATTGTCCGTCGATGAACTCCAGTCGAAGACTCTCGGGATTGGAACGCCATGCAGACGTAGATAATCCATTGTAGCGACCTCACTAACAATACCATATTCTCGAGGTATTGTAGAAGGGTATGGAAGTCGCACAATCACATCCATCCTATCTTGAAAAGTCGCCTCAAAGACACGGTATGAACCACCTTCAGCAATTTTTGCGAAGGTCATAATGTTATCAGCAGAACGACCTACAGACTTAGCAATAACCTGATAAAGCTCATGGATGTCAAAATTACGTCGCCTTTCAGAGAGACGCAAACGCTCGTTGTACCTGCGGTAATACCGACCTATCAAATCAAATTCAAGAATGTCAAGATTCGTTAGCTACTTACAGCCATCTACCGGATGTGTAATTATAGAACATATGTTCTGGATCGCTGATACTCGATAATGCCTTATCGGCTTGTAGTGTTGTCTTCGTATAGCTAGACTACTAATAAGCTTAATTTTGACTAGTTAAAGTACTTTAATAAGTATATAAAAACGCGTACTATTAGTAACGTAAGTGCATAGCGAGCGCGCTAGCTAGGCAAGCGCACTACTCTAATAAGCTGTTAGGCCTACAAACTGCAATAGTACAACACTACAACGCTGTACTGTAGTTTAGAGTACAGAATATTAATCGCTGACCTCTACTACATCTTTCTTACACGTGCGCGAATTATGACCAGTCTCTCTGCAGAGCCTACAGTGCCTTTTGCCCCTTTTTCCTGTACCTGTTCGAACCCTACCCTCACGACTCTCCCCTTCAACCTGCGCCTCAACGTCGTATTGGGCTATTAACTCCTCTGCCTCTTCTTTTGACAGGTCTCTACCCTTCTGAATACGCTTCCTTTTCCGTGATTTGCGCTCAGAGGCTGCTTTATTTGACGTTTCAAGCTGCAGCACTCTGGCTGCCAACAACGTCTGCCCATGCAGCACCATTGCCGTGCCTCTCTGCAGCTGATCAACAATCTCAACCATCGAAGTAGGTGACGATCCTTGGTGCTTTTGAATACGATCGCGAAGCAGCGTTGATTGAGCCTGGATCTCGTTGGCGTTGGTGGGTGTCTTAGGGTTCCATTGGAGCTCCCCTAGGAGCGGCGGTGTTAGCGTGCAGACCTTCACATCAAGCTTTCATAGCACCACCAATGGATTGTTGGGCACTAATCCAGTTGCCTTGAAGCTTGCTGTAATGTTTACCTCTAAAAACGCCTGCTTAAATACCTTTGCAAAGGTTGCAATAAAGGCTTTCTTGTCAATTCTGCCAATATGGTCTAATGCCAAGCCTCTGATCTCTCTGCTGTACACTCGCTTCAGGGGGGCAAAACAACCCACGTCAAACGGCTAAAGGACGTGTGACGAGTGTGGAGGCATACAGAGGGTAATTATCTTGTTCTCCTCGCAAAGCTCCTGGAAAGAAAGCGACTTGTGGCTCTCGTGGCCATCAAGTATGAGCAGCACGTAGCTACCCACCCTCCGGCCCTCAATCTGCTTGATAAAGTGCCTGAGCCAGGCTACACCAATATCGTTGGTAGTCCAGCCGTTGTCACTTACCCCAATGCGCCATTGGGACTTCAAATCAGGGAACCAAGCCTTGTCAAGGTGCTTCGCTTTGAAGATAAGGTAGGGCGCGATTGCCCAGCCCATCGCGTTGATCGCAGCGATCAGAGTCACCCACTCACGATCTCCCTGCTGGACCCCAATGGGCTCAGAGCGTCTTTCTGATGCAGTGACTACTTTGACGCGATTTCCGATGCCCATAGTGAAGCCAGTCTCGTCAAAGTTGTAGGTATCGTTGGCCAGAATGCCATACTTGGCCTTAACGTTCCGCACCAGGTCAAACCAGGGCCCAATGACCCCTTGGTCGCTGGAGAAGACCCTCTGGCGATCCCTCTGTCGAGTCATACGCGATTAGAGTTCAGGTTCGCGTTTAACAAAGTTTGACGCCCATCGAGGGCCAACAGGCTTCGCGTCGCGTGTAGTGCGCAGTTGATTAGCCATATCTTCAACGCAATGGAGCGTTGGGGCTCTGCCTTGCTGATCAAGGTTCTTGATATGCTGCACAAGCGTTCTCTCTTCTGTCTTATCAAGCGCTGATGATTTGGGCTGGGTATCGCGTGTTGACTGCGTCCCAGCGCGTCGGTCTTGAAGTGTTGATCTTGGCACGTTATAGACAACAGCAGCGCGTCGCACGCTGAATTCTTGAGGTTTCTTAATTGCTTGAAGTGCAAGCTTGATTCTGTCTTCTTTTGAGAGCGATTCAAGGTCGGGTGGTTGATCCATTGTGGTTTGAAGGTTGGTAGGCCCAATGGGTTGTTAGGGTGGCCGACTCGCCTAGCTGGCCGACTCGCTATGCACTTACGTTGTACCAAATTAATCGCCAGAATCGCTACTATCGCTTGCACTACTAATCTCAACTGCGCAGGTACGGGTGTTGTGCCAGTTCCCTTGCAACGCCCGCACTGCCTCTCCTTCCGCACCTTCTTTGACGCACTCTCCCCATCACCATGGCTGCTACCTGCCCGTTCAGCTAATAACTCTCGCATCTCACCTACTGTAAGAGACTCATCTGTCCGTATATATCGTCGCTTGCGGCTCTTACGCTTGTTTGATTCGTCCAGACTCTGTTGAAGGGTAGCCACTTGCTCCATCATTAGGTTCATCTTGTGCGCCATTTGCTGAGCCCCCTTACTCAACTGCGCAGCCTTCTTGTCAAGAGAATTTGCAGAAGAACCACGGCGCTCTCTTACTCTCTTTCGAATAAGAGTACTTTGAGCCTCAATTTCGCGCGCGTTGTGTGGTGTCTGCGCCTCCCAGGTACCCTCCCGCTGTGGTGACTGTGCAGGCGTCTGTAGTACCACATCAAGCTTTGATAGCACGACCTGCGGGTTGTGTGGGACTAGACCAGCGCCTCTAAAACCAGCTTGAATATTCTCCTTTGTAATAGACTGCTTTTAAGCAGTCTTAAAGGCTGGTAGGAAGCGCTCTTTGCTAATATTGTTGGTGCGGTTGCGTGCTAAGCCTGAAACAATGTCACCATACCGACGCTTTAATAGCAAAAAGCAGGCAACGTCAAGAGGCTGCAACAGGTGCGACAAGTGTGCCGGCATGCAGAGAAGGATGATATTCTTCTCGTTGCAAAGATCTTGGAATTCCACAGAGCAGTGGCTCTCGTGGCCGTCGATAATAAGCAGTCGGTACCTACCCAGAATGCTGCTTTTTGTATGGGTATCGAAGTGCTCCAACCAGGCAAGGGCACGCTGATTGTTGGTCCAGCCATTAGGGCTAGTTTCAAGAATCCAGTTATCAGGTAGGTCCTCAAACCAGGCGTCGATTTTGACCTTGCCCGCAAAGATGACAAAGGGTGGTATCTAGCGGCCTAACGCGCCCACGCCCTGGATCACAGTAACCCACTCACGGTTGCCTGGCTGTATCCGCTTCTTTTTGCCGTATCCCTGTGAGCCTGTAATAACTAACTGTGATAGAATCTTGCCTATTATAAAGCCAGTTTCATTAAAGTTGTACATATCATTGTCCACAATACCCCACTTCTGCTTTGTTGCCTCAACCAGATCAAACCAGCGCTGGATAGCTGCTAGGTCCTCGCAGGCAGCTCGCTAATGACCATAGGGACGGCTCCAGGGCTTGCGGAGCTCAGGAGTCCGCTTAATAAAGTTATCAACCCAGTTCTTGCCAGTAGGGTCGCCCTCCCGCTCGCGCAGTAGTTTATCAGCCATAGCTCGAACGTCAAGCTTCCTAGGCGAAACCCCTCGCGCGTCCTCTTCAAGAACACGCTGAACTATAGCTTCCTCTTCTAGCTTGGTCAGGCGCTTTCAGTTGGCTTCGCAGTCGCGTCGGGCGGGTCTTTCAGCGCGTCGGTGCCCTAGGGTCGTTCGGGGGACGTTGTATATCGCTGCAGCGCGTTTCACACTTTCAACACGCTGCGATTTAATGTCAGAAAGAGCAAGGTGAATATCTGATTCGTTGCAAGGTAACTGAGAGCTGCGTTGTTGAGACATAACGTGTTGTAGTGCTAACGTTGGTAATTTAGTGTTGGGGTGCTCGCTCGCTTGGGGTGCTCGCTCGCTTATAAACCACGTTAACTAGATTAAATATATTATAAAGTAGAAGTTTCTACAATACTTTAAAGTAGCCTGTAAGAAAGCTATTACCTCTAGTAATATCTAGAGAGGGTTCTAAGGCGTAGGACTAGTCCCTTTTAACCTAGAATAGGTTATAATAACCCTTAATATAAAGCTACGTACTCTATTACTACTACTCCCTATTAATAATAAGCTCTAGTAGTTGCAAACCCTAAGTAATACCCTAGAATTTAGGTTATAATTAACTTTAATTTAAGAGAAGTATAAGAAGTAGTAGGGTAGCTTACTAGATTCTATACTAAGCGCGCTTAAGCACTATATAAAGGCGGTAGTAATTGTTATATATAAGCTAGTACTAGCGTAACAGGAGATAGCTAAGCTTTAAGTAGCTAATAAAGCTGCTACGCAATGTAAATTGCATAAAAGAAAGCGTATTTAAGCTAAGAGAAGCCTTGTAGTTAAAGCAGGCTAATAGTTAACTACTCTATAGGAGTTTAGTGCGCATAGTAATAGTAAGAAGGTAAAGAAACAGGTACGCGCTAAAGGAGGTAAATTATCCTACTAACGCTATAGATAGTATAGAGAGGGTAGGTATAATATATAAACATATAAGAATACTACAGAAGAAATCTCTAAGTAATATTGTAGCTTATTTTACCCTATATAGGGCTAAAGTATAGTGTTTTAGGCTATAATAGAGTAAGTTTTAGTATGGTCTTAGTAAAAGTGTTCTCCTTATTAACTATCCTGCTTATTATATATATATATATTATACTAGCCTACTTACTATATATCTATATTAGAAGCTAATTATACTATCTATAACGTCAAACACCACCGAGCCGGACACTTTTCCTTGGCATTGCGAACACTATATTCAGGATAAGCACTTACTCACCACTCTCTGCAGAGTCTACGTACGAGACACTTGCATTAGACTCAGAATCTTCTGCTGCATCTTTTTGGCACGTACGAGCATTGTGCCCAGTCTTCCCAGAGTTACTACAGTGCCGTTGACCTGGCTGGAGCCTTTCTTGACCACCACTTACACGCGCTCTCTTTAGCACTATACGAGCTGTAGCTGCACTCTCAGCTACTAATAATGCTGCCTCGCCGTACTCTATTGTTCCACCATGCTAAATCTGCTTTCGTTTTCGGGTTTTGCGCTTAGTAATTGCTGCTAATTGCTCTTCAAGCTCATGGATGCGAGCTACTTGTACGACATTCTGGTAAAGCATCCTTTCAGCACCTTTTACTAGCTGCGAAAACCCTCCTCTAGCATCTTCTAGTGACTGTACGATAGCTTCGCTTACAAGCCTTGCTTGTGATCTAAACTCGTGCGAATTGCTTAGTGTTTGCAACTGCTATAGTGTTTCTGGTAGAGGTAGTGGCGTTAGGGTGCGTAATTGTACGTCAAGCCGATCTAGGACGCGCTGCGCGTTGATAGGCACAAGTCCTGAAGCCTTAAAGGCCTTCTTGCAGTTGTCGTACGTAAACACGTTAAAAAACGCGTCTCGAAATGCTGGAAGGAAGCCTTCCTTGTTGATGTGGTGGATCTGTTTCTTTGCCAAGCCTCGTACGTGTTGGGGGTACTTCAGTTTCAACGGCGAGAAACACACCACATCAAGTGGCTGGAGTATGTGCGATGAGTGAGTAGGCATGCAAAGGGTAAGAATCTTTTGTACGAGGCAGAAATCCTTAAAATCCTGGTTAAGATGGCTCTCATGACCGTCCAAGATAAGCAGCCTGTACGACCCCTTCTAACGCGTCTTTGTATGCTGGTTAAAGTGCTTTAACCACTCAAGCCTAAGTGCGTTGTTAGTCCAGCCGTTCTCAGAGACAGAGAGCTTCCAATCGTACGGTATGTTAGTCTCCTCGTACCAGGCAGAGATGTGTACGCGCCCTTTGTAGATAATGAAGAGTGGAATAGCATACCCAGCAGCGCAGATGCTCTGGATGACTGTAACCCACTCGCGATCACCTGGCTGGATGACAGTTGGCTTCGTACGCCTCTCTGAGCCTGTGACAACTTTCATTTGGGCGATAACTCCCATCTGAAAGCCGGTCTCATCAAAGTTGTGGGTGTTATTATTGAAGACCCCATACTTGTCTTTTGTCTCTTGTACGAGTTTGAACCACGCGCTGATAACCTCTGGGTCTTCCTGGAGTACTCTCTGACGGTCCTTTGCTCGATTGAAAGCCATTTTGAGCTCCTCTGTACGCTCTACGAATCGGCCTGCCCAGTTTTTGCCAACAGGTGTCCTGCCACGTACGGCTAGTAGTTGATTGGCGATATCTGCTACCTCAGGCAGCCGGAGGGGAAACCCACGCGCGTCAAGCTCAAGAATGTGTCGTACAATCGTTTCCTCTTCAGCTATAGAGAGCTTCTGGCCGTTGGGAGGTGCCTCAGGTCGAAACGTGATATTACGGCGCCGGTCAGAGAGCCGCTGGAAAGGCACATTAAAAGCTGCTGCAGCACGTCGCACGCTCCGAAACTGTCCCTTATCGTACGCCTTAACGGCAAGAGCAACTCTGCCTTCTTGCTGAATTAATTCCTGCCTGCGTTGTTGTTGCATGTTATATTATACAGCACAGTTGCAATGCCAAGGAAAAGTGTCCGGCTCGGTGGTTTGTCCGGCTCGGTGGTGTTTGACGTTATAAGATAATCTATATCTAGTACCTAAATTACTAAACTAATATATTTAAGAACCTACTACAGTAGCTATAAATACAATCTTAAAGTTCTATAGAATATTTATATTTATTTAATCTAAAATAGTAGAAGCCTCGTAGAAATAAAAATATTAGGCTAACTATTATAAGAAAGAATCTCTTTAGCTAAAAGTAGAGGATAAGCTATAGCTTATAGTTAGCTACTACTTTTTGAATAATATAGTAAACTAGAAACTAAACTAAAAGAATAGAAAGTTTACTATAATACAGGTAATAACGTGTTTCACCACCGAGCGCCGTACCCTACCGAGCGCCGCAGTTTCTATAGTAGAACGCCTGCGCAGTGCTGTATTACAACGCAACGCTAATAAATAATTACTTGCAGACCTAGATAGTATTATTTAGAAGCCTCGATATCCTCTCTATCCTCTATTTCTACTTTACAAGTGCGGGAGTTGTGTCCAATCTTACTGCAACGACCGCAGCGTCGCTCTGCGCGCACCCTCTTCGCAGGCGTCTCGCTATTACCACGACTGCTACCCTCCTTTTCAGCGACTAGGTCAGCTACTTCGCCAACTGTAAGGGTCTCCTCTGCGCGTATATATTGTCGCTTACGGGTCTTGCGCTTAGTAGACGCTTCTACAGCGTCTCGAAGGCGGCTTATCTCCTCCTGCACTAAGACAATATTGTGAGCTATCTGCTGAGCGCCTTTTGCTAATTGTTTGACCTGCTCATCTAAAGAACTTGTTGAAGACTCTTGATGGATTTGAATCCGCTTTAGAATCAGAGTTGACTGCTCCTCTACTTCGTGAGCGTTGCGTGGTGTCTTCGGCTCCCAGGCGATGTCGCTGGGTTTTGGTGGCGTTGGCGTGCGCAGGCGCACATTAAGCTTTGATAACACCACCTCTGGGTTGTGTGGGACTAGTCCAGCACCTCTGAAGCCTGCACGGACATTCTCTGCAGTAAACGCCTTGCTGAAAGCTGCTTTGAAGGCTGGCAGGAAGGTTTCTTTGTTAATATGGTGGATGCGACTGCGTGCCAAGGCCGAAACCTCGTCGCCATACAGGCGCTTCAGCGGCGAGAAGCAGGCGACGTCAAGTGGCTGCAATAGATGCGATGAGTGTGGGGGCATACAGAGAGTGATTATCTTCTTCTCCTTGCAGAGATCTTGGAAATCTACTGAGCAGTGGCTCTCGTGGCCGTCAATAATAAGCAGCCGGTAGACCCCAACTGGCTTCGCATGCGTATTGAAGTGGTGGAGCCAGGCAAGCGCTAGATTGTTGTTTGTCCAACCTGTATGGCTTACTTGAATAACCCAGTCGCGTGGCAGGTCCTCAGTAAACTAGTTAGAGATAAGAACCTTGCCCGCAAGGATAAGGAACGGTGAGATGACCTTCCCCGTCGACCCGACGCCTTGTACCAGGGTAGCCCACTCGCGATCGCCAGGCTGAAGTTTCTTCCGCTTCCCAGGCTTCTCTAAGCCTGTTACTACCAGCTGCGACGAGATCTTGCCCATCAGGAAGCCAGACTCGTCGAAGTTGTACATATCCTCGTCTATAATACCGTACTTCGCCTTCATTGACTGAACAAGTGTGAACCAGGGCTGAATGACCGCCGGGTCCTCGCAGGCAGCTCGCTGGCGATTGTACAGACGGGTCCATCGCGTTCGCAGCTCAGGTGTACACTGGATGAACCTGTCAACCCAGTTCTTGCCAACAGCGTCACCACCACGCTCTCTTAGCAGTTTATCCGCCATATCTCGTACATCTGCCTTTGACGAGGGTAGTCCTTTATCAGACTCCTCAAGTATACGTAGTACAACTGCCTTCTCTTCTAGCTTTGTAAGGCGCTTTGCATTCGGCTCGCAGTCGCGTCGAGAGCGTGTTCCGTCGCGTCGGCGTCGAATTGTCCGTTCAGGCACTTCGTAAACTTTCTCTGCGCGTCTGATACTTTTAATTTAATTTCTTGAGATATCAGATATAGCAAGCTGTACGTTAGCTTCAGTATAGAGTCTTAAGGGCTGTTGTGGTTGAGACATTACGTGTTGTTGTTAGGCAAGCGTTCTGGTGGCAAGAGTGCGGCGCTGGGTGGGGTGCGGCGCTTGGTGGTGAAACACGTTATAGCTAATACACTACTATATAAGCAGGAGGGCGACTCTATTAGCAAGAACTAGGTTAATAACTTTATTAAGCGGACTCCTAAGCTCTACAAGCGCTAGAGCCGTCCCAACAATTACTAGCAAGCTGCCTATAAGGACCTAGCAGCTATCTAGCGCTAGATCGATCTAGTTAAGGTAATAAAGCAAAAGTAGGGTGTTGTAGATAATAATATATACAACTTTAATAAAACTAGCTTTATAATAGGCAGAATTCTATTACAGTTAGTTATTACAGGCTTAGAGGGATAACGCTTTGTACGGCTGAATGGCGCACCCCACTGAAATGGCGCACCTTGCCAAGACCTCACTACTTTTAACCACCACCAACAATGTCGCAACAAATTAATCTTAAATTGCTTCCTTGTGGAGAGAGAATTGACCTTGCTATTAAAGCTATGAAATCAAACGCGAATCTAAGCCAGCGACGCGCTGCTGCTGTCTACAACGTGCCTGAAACTACCCTTCGAAGGCAACGCGCCAATCCAGCTTCTCAACGCGTTGTCCACCCTAACGCGTGTAAGATTACAAGGCAAGAAGAGGAGGTGCTTATTCAATACATAAGGAAGCTTGACGCGCGAGGCTTTGGCCCTACGCTTGCCTACGTGCGAGAGATGGCTGATCAACTGCTGGCTGCTCGCAGTGCAGGCAAGGTTGGAGAACACTGGGTCTACCGGTTTATCAGACAGAAACCTGAGATCAAGTCTCAGATTTCTAGACCAAGGGATTACCGGAGAGTCCTGTGCAGCGATCTAGCTATTATCAGTCCCTGGTTTGACCTTGTACGCAATGTCAAAGCCAAGTACGGCATCCTAGACCAAGATACCTACAACTTTAACAAGACTGGGTTCCAGATAGGCGTTAGAGGGTCAGTTAAGGTAGTAACTGCTTCTGAGAGACGTCTTGCACCACTCAGCGTCCAGCCTGGCGATCGTGAGTGGATAACTCTGATCGCTTGTATCAACGCGATGGGCTGGTCTATCCCACCCTTCTTTATCCTCAAAGCAAAGCACCACGACAAGGCCTAGTACGTTAACAACCCAAAGGATTGGAGGATTAGGGTTAGCAAGAATAGCTGGACCTCGAATGAGCTTGGCCTTGCCTGGCTAAAGCACTTTATCCAGCATACAGAGGCTGCTACTGTAGGTAGCCATCGGCTGCTGATTATTGATGGCCACGAGAGCCATAAGTCACTCGAATTCCAAAACCTCTGCAAGGAAAGCAAGATTATTGCTCTCTGCATGCCTCCGCACGCCTCTCACATCCTGCAGCCACTTGACGTTGGGTGTTTTGCCCCGCTAAAGCAGGCGTATAAGAAGGAAATCAAAAGCTTGGCAGACAGTCACATCACCCATGTGGACAAAAAGACCTTCTTAGCAACGTTTTAACCAGTATACGACAAGGCTAACGTGAGCGGCAAGCGAAATGCGCAGGTAAGCGAAATGCGCACTTCTACACTCAATTAACCTTTGTACTTGAATATCTCAACACCCTACGAAGCAATAAAGACGTACAATAGCTAGAATTAATCCTCTACTTCTGCTGCATCTTTCTTGCACGTGCGCTTATTGTGTCCTGCCTCGCCACACGTCTTGCAGTGGCGGATACCCTTGCTGCTACCACCTGCCTGCATCCTCTCTGCCTCTGCCTCTGCCTCAGCGTCTCTCTGCCTTACTATTTCCTCTGCCTCAGCCTGTGATAGAGTCCCACCTGCTTGGA
Source organism: Didymella arachidicola (assembly GCA_016630955.3). Taxonomy (NCBI): domain Eukaryota; kingdom Fungi; phylum Ascomycota; class Dothideomycetes; order Pleosporales; family Didymellaceae; genus Didymella; species Didymella arachidicola. The sequence continues at coordinate 380,849 of CM050002.1, read as the reverse complement.
TCCGCTTTCTCTTACGCTTCTTACGCTTAGAAGCAGCGTTGTTGGCTGCTTCAAGCTTGGCTACTCTAGCTTCAAGTAACGTGTGTGAATGGTCCTTCAAAGTTGACCCCTTTTTGACCTGCAGAATCATCTCAATGATAGAATTAGGTGAGGAACTCTTATGGTCCCTTATCCTCTTGATAATCAGCGTCGTTTGGCTGTCTATCTCTATAGCGTTGCTCAGTGTTTTTGGTTGCCAGGCAGTAGGCCCTAGTGCTGGTAGAGTTGGTGTACAAGGCTTGACTTCAAGCTTTGATAGCACCACTTCTGGGTTAAGTGGAACCAAGCCAGTTGCTCTGAAACTAGACAAGATATTGCTCTTTAAGATGGCCCTGTCGTACACCTCTAGAAACGTTGCTAGAAAGGCTTTTTTGTCAACATGGTTGATGTGGCTGTCTGCCAAGCCCCTGATTTCCTTCTTGTACGCCTGCTTCAGGGGGGCAAAACACCCAACGTCAAGCGGCTGCAGGATATGGGAGGCGTGTGGAGGCATACAGAGAGCAATAATCTTGCTTTCCTCACAGAGGTTTTGGAACTCAAGCGACTTGTGGCTCTCATGGCCGTTAATAATAAGCAGCCGGTGACTGCCTACTGTACGAGCCTCTGTATGCTGGATAAAGTGCTTCAGCTAGGCAAGACCAAGCTCGTTAGTGGTCCAGCCGTTCTTGCTAACGCCAATCCTCCAATCTGGTAGGTTGTTATGATACCAGGCCTTGTCGTGGTGCTTTGCTTTGAGGATGAAGAAGGGTGGGATAGACCACCCTATGGCGTCGATGCAAGCGATCAGAGTTATCCACTCACGGTCACTAGGCTAGATACCAATTGGCTTCAAACATCTCTCTGAGGCAGTGACTACCTTAACTGACCCTCCAACGCCTATCTAGAAGCCAGTCTCGTCAAAGTTGTAGGTGTCTTCGTCCAGGATCCCATACTTGGCTTTAACGTTGCGTACAAGGTCAAACTAGGGGCTGACAACAGCCGGATTGCTGCACAGGACTCTCTGGTGATCCCTCTGTCGAGTTACTTGAGACTTGATCTCAGGCTTCCGGCGTATAAGGTTCCTAGCCCATTTTTCTCCAACCTGGTTACCACCACGAGCAGCTAGCAGTTGGTTAGCCATCTCTCGCACGTAGCTAAGCGTAGGGGCAAAGCCTCGCGCATCAAGCTTCCTCATATACTGCACAATCGTGTCCTCTTCATGCCTTAAGAGCTTTGATGAGTTGGCTGAGATATCGCGTCGTGAAGGCTTTCCAGCGCGTCGCGTACGAAGAGTGCTTTCTTGAACGTTGTAGATAGCAGCAGCGCGTCGCTGGCTTAAGGATGTGTTAGATTTCATTGCTTTAATAGCTAAGATTATTCTTTCTTCATGAGGAAGTAATTCAAGATCAGATTGTTGCGACATTGTGAGGAGTGGTGGAAGAAGGTGTGGTCTTGGCAGAAGTGCGCATTTCGCTTACCTGCGCATTTCGCTTGCCGCTCACGTTATATCAAAGAGCAACATTATATCAAGCTTTAAAGCAACTGGCTTGGTTCTACTTAACCCAGAGGTGGTGCTGTCAAGGCTTAAAGTCAAGCCTCGCACGCCAACACCGCCTCTACCAGGGCCTACTAACTAGCAACCTAAAACACCAACCAACGCGATTGAAATTGACAGCCAGACAACGCTAATAATCAAGAGGATAAGGGAACATAAGAGTTCCTCTCCTAACTCAATTATTAAGATGGTTGTGCAGGTCAAAAGGGGGTCTGTAAAGAGGGACCATTCGCACACGCTGCTTGAGGCAAGGATAGCTAAGCTTGAGCAGGTAAATAAGGCTGCTTCTGAGCGTAAGAAGCGCAAAAAGAAGCGGATTCAGGAAGGCGGGACTCTCTCGCAGGCAGAGGCAGAGGAAATACTAAAGGAGATAGACGCTAAGGCTGAGGCACAAGAAGGTGGTGCGCAGGTAGGTAGCAGCAGTAAAAATAAACGTCGCTGTAAGACGTGCGGCAAGACCGGGCACAACAAGCGCACCTGCTAGAAAGATGTAGCAGAGACAGAGGATTAATCTAAGCCATCGCACGCCTGAATTGCTTGTTGTAGTGTTGAGATATTAAGGTGCAAAGGTGAATGTGCGACAAAGCGCGCCATTTCAGTAGGGTGCGCCATTCAGCCGTACAAAGCGTTATAGCAAAAAAAAAGCAGATACAGCTAGGTAACTATAAGTAGGTTACTATAACCTAGGGCGTAGGCACGTTAGGTTGCTAGATACTACCCTTTATTACCTTTATAGGTAAGGTTAAAATTAACGCCTAGTTAGAGGACCTACCTAATAACTAGATTCTTAAAACTAGCCCTAATAGCTAGGCCAATAATTAGCTTATATTTACCTAGTTAGGGTACTTTAATACCTATATAAAGAGTAGTACTATAGGTAGATACTAATTACTTATTATTAATAGCTACAAGAGCTAACATAAGTGTATAGTAAGCGCGCTAGCTAGGCAAGCGCACTACTCTAATAAGCTGTTAGGCCTACAAACTGCAATAGTACAACACTACAACGCTGTACTGTAGTTTAGAGTACAGAATATTAATCGCTGATCTCTACTACATCTTTCTTACACGTGCGCGAATTATGACCAGTCTCTCTGCAGAGCCTACAGTGCCTTTTGCCCCTTTTTCCTGTACCTGTTCGAACCCTACCCTCACGACTCTCCCCTTCAACCTGCGCCTCAACGTCGTATTGGGCTATTAACTCCTCTGCCTCTTCTTTTGACAGGTCTCTACCCTTCTGAATACGCTTCCTTTTCCGTGATTTGCGCTCAGAGGCTGCTTTATTTGACGTTTCAAGCTGCAGCACTCTGGCTGCCAACAACGTCTGCCCATGCAGCACCATTGCCGTGCCTCTCTGCAGCTGATCAACAATCTCAACCATCGAAGTAGGTGACGATCCTTGGTGCTTTTGAATACGATCGCGAAGCAGCGTTGATTGAGCCTGGATCTCGTTGGCGTTGGTGGGTGTCTTAGGGTTCCATTGGAGCTCCCCTAGGAGCGGCGGTGTTAGCGTGCAGACCTTCACATCAAGCTTTCATAGCACCACCAATGGATTGTTGGGCACTAATCCAGTTGCCTTGAAGCTTGCTGTAATGTTTACCTCTAAAAACGCCTGCTTAAATACCTTTGCAAAGGTTGCAATAAAGGCTTTCTTGTCAATTCTGCCAATATGGTCTAATGCCAAGCCTCTAATCTCCTCGCTATACGCTTGCTTTAGGGGGGCAAAACAACCTATGTTAAGCGGCTAAAGGATGTGTAACAAGTGTAGAGGCATATAGAGGGTAATTATCTTGTTCTCCTCGCAAAGCTCCTAGAAGGAAAGCGACTTGTAGCTCTTATAGCCGTTAAGTATTAGTAGCACATAGCTACCTACCCTCCGGCCCTCAATCTGCTTAATAAAGTGCCTAAGCTAGGCTACACTAATATTGTTAGTAGTCCAGCCGTTGTCACTTACCCCAATGCGCCATTAGGACTTCAAATCAGGGAACTAAGCCTTGTTAAGGTGCTTTGCTTTAAAGATAACGTACATGTACAGCGAACGGAACGGTCAACGAACGGAACACTTTTGCCAAGACCCTACCAAAACTCCCCCTATTATGGCCTATAATACCACACTTTGGCCCTGCATAGGTTAAAAGAAGCTATATTATCACTCAGAGCCCTCTTTTACAGCATTCTTGCACGTTCGCGCGTTGTGCCCACCCTCTCCGCACCGTCCACAGCGTCGTTGGGATGGTTCACCTCCTTCAGCGCGCACCCGCTTCTTTGCCTTCTTACCATCACCACGCGCCCCAAACTCCTGCAGAGTGGTTAACCGCTGGCCTTCTTCAACTGTAAGGCTCCCCTCAGTTCGAATACGCTTTCTTTTGTGCGATTTACGTCGCGTGGCGGCTTCATTGGCTGCTTGAAGCTTGGCTATCTCCTGTTGCGCCAACACCAGCTTGTGCGCAACAATAGCTGCCCCCTTCGACACCTTCTTAAACGCTTCAACCATAGATGTGGGCGAGCTGTCTACATGTCTCTGAATCCTGTTCTTCACAAGCGTTGATTGCGACCCAAACTCTAGGGTATTGCTTGGGGTTTGCGACTGCCAGGGCTGGTTGTTTGTGAGGAGTGGTGGTGATGGGGTGCGCAGCTTCACATTCAGGGTCGATACGACCCGTTCTGAGTCAAAAGGGACCAGTCCAGCGCCTCGGAACCCTCCCTGGATGTTGCTGGCAGTAACAGCTTTCTTGTGAGCCGCTTTGAAGCATGGCAGGAACTCCTGCTTTGTAATGTGGTTGATCCGGCTGCGCATAAGCACATTGACTTTAACCCCGTACGCCTTCTTTAGAGGGGCAAAACAACCCACGTCAAGTGACTGAAGGAGGTGCGATGAGTGCGCAGGCATGCATAGGATCACAATCTTCTGATCCTTGCAGTATTGCGTGAATTCTGCAGAGTTGTGGCTCCTATGACCGTCAATAATAAGCAACCGGTGGCTGCCAACAGTGCGCGCCTTTGTATGCCTGTCAAAGTGCTTCAACCAGTCAAAACCAAGCTTATTAGTAGTCCAGCCGTTCTCGGAGATAGCAATAGTCCAATCTTGGGGCAGGTTGTCGTCCTTGTACCAGTTAGACTGGTGTTGGCGTGCTTTGAAGATGATGTAGGGCGGAATGGCCCACCCAGTGGCATTGATGGCCTCAATGACTGTTACCCACTCCCTGTTGCCTGGCTGGACCTGTTTTGCTCGTCCTGGCTTCCCCGGATCTGTGACAACAACCCCGGTAGATATCTGGCCCATCATGAAGCCTGTCTCGTCAAAGTTGTACGTGTCGTTGTCCAAAATACCATACTTGGCTTTGGTATTGGCTACTAGGCCAAACCAGCCCTGGATCACCTCAGGATCCTCGCAGAGGGCTCGTTTGTAGTCGTACTTGCGATTGAACACCACTTTGAGCTCCTCCTGACGCGAAACAAACGTGCTGGCCCAGTTTAAGCCAACAGGGGCCAAACCGCGCTCTTTCCGCAGAGAATTGGCGATATCAGCCACAACTTCAAGCCGGGGGGACTCTCCTCGCGTTACCAGCTCAAGTATGCGCATAACAATCACCTGCTCCTCAGCGCTGGTCAAATTTTGTAAGTTGGCCATAGTATTAACGCGTGAAGGTCGTCCTGCGCGTCTTGCACGAAGTGTAGTTTCAGAGGCGCTGTAGATAGCTGCAGCGCGTCGCACTGAGAGTTTCGCGTCTTGTTCGAGAGCTTGAAGCGCAAGCTGGATCTGACGCTCTTTTAACGCGTTGAACTGTAGTTGTTGTTGAGCCATTAGTATAGGAAGGGTGCTTTGGTGTGGTCTTGGCAAAAGTGCGCCGCTCGTTGACTGCGCCGCTCGTTGTACATGTACGTTATGTTAAAAGAATTTAAGCTCTAACGTACATGTATAGCGAGCCGGTCAGCAAGCAAGTCGGTCACTTTTGCCAAGACCACACCAAAATTAACCCTATTATGGCCCAAAACACCATAAACTAGCCCTGTATAGGGCAAAACAAGCTGTAATATTACTAAGAGACCTCTTCTACAGCATTCTTGCATGTTCGCGCGTTGTGCCCCGCCTTGTTGCACCTTCCACAGCGCCTTTGGGATGGCTCACCCTCTTGACCGCGCACCTGCTTCTTTGCCCTCTTTCCATCACTACGCACCCCAAACTCCTTTAGAGTTGCTAGGCGCTGGCCATCCTCAACTATTAGTGTCCCTTCCTCCTGAACCCGCTTTCTTTTATGTGATTTTCGTCGTGTGGCGGCCTCATTAGTCGCTCGAAGCTCAGCAATCTCCTGTTGTGCTAAAACCAGCTTGTGCGCAATAATTGCTGCCCCCTTTGAGACCTTCTCAAACGCTTCAACTATAGAGGTTGGTGAGCTATCTACGTGCGTCTGAATCTTCTTCTTCACAAGCGTTGATTGCGACCTAAATTCTAGGGTATTGCTTGGGGTTTGCGACTGCCAGAGCGGGCTATTTAAGGGGAGTAGTAGTGATAGAGTTCTCAGCTTCACACTAAGGGCCTTAATGACCCGTTCTGGGTCAAAAGGAACTAATCCAGCACCTCGGAACCCTCCTTGGATGTTGCTAGCAGTAAATACTGCATTATAGGCTGCTTTAAAGCATGGCAGAAACTTAGTCTTTGTAATGTAGCTGATCCGGTTGCGCATAAGCATTTCAGCTTGGCGCCCATACGCCTGCTTCAAAGGGGCAAAACAGCCCACATTAAGTGGCTGTAGGAGGTGCGATGAGTGCGGAGGCATACATAGGGTAACAATCTTGTTATCCTTGCAGTATTGCTGGAATTTAAGCGATTCGTGGCTCTCATGGCCGTCAATAATCAGCAGTCGGTGGGTACCAACAGTACGCTCCTTTGTATGCGCGTCAAAGTGCTTCAACCACTCAAAGCCAAGCTCATTTGTAGTCCAGCCGTTATTAGAGACTGCAATAACCCAATCCTGGGGCAGGTCCTCCTCTTTGTACCAGCCAGAGAGGTGGTGACGCGCCTTGAAGATAATAAAGGGTGGAATAGCCCATCCTTTAGCATTCACACCCTGTATGACTGTTGTCCACTCCCGGTTGCCTGCCTGGACTGTCTTTGGTCTTCCTCGTCTCTCTGAAGCTGTAACAACTGCTCCAGTGGATATCTGACCCATTATAAAGCCTGTCTGATCGAAATTGTACGTGTCTTCATCCTGGATGCCGTACTTGACTTTACTGTTGGCTACCAGGCTAAACCAGCCCTGCATAAGCCTGGGATCCTCGCAGAGGGCTCTCTTGTAGTCGTACTTGCGATTAAACTTCATTTTAAGCTCTGGTTGGCGCTTAACAAACATGCTGGCCCACCTTGAGCCAACATGGCCTAGATTGCGCTCTGCGCGCAGAGAATTGGCCATAGCAGCCACATCTGCAAGCCGAGGGCTAAATCCTCGCTCGTCTAGCTCAAGTATGTGCTGAACAATCACCTCCTCCTCATTATTGTCCAGCTTCCGTGAATTGGCCATAGTATCAGCTCGTGAAGGTCGTCCTGCGCGTCGGTCGCTTAGTGTTGTTTGGGAGACCTTATAGATGGCTGCAGCGCGTCGCTGGGAGAGATTCGCGTCTTGTTTAAGAGCTTGAAGCGCAAGCTGTATCTGAGCTTCCTTTAACGCGTTAATATTGTGTTGTTGTTGAGACATTGTTGTAGAAGGTGTACTTTGGTGTGGTCTTGGCAAAAGTGACCGACTCGCTTGCTGACCGGCTCGCTATACATGTACGTTACCTATACGAGCTTAATAGATATAGAAAAGTAGGTCTAAACAATCCCTGCAATTAGCTATATCTTAAATAACTTCTTTCCTATTCTAGCTAGACCTTCTAAACTCTAGAAATAGCTTCTTTAGATAACGTACACAACGGGCGAGCGGAACACACGGGCGAGCGAAACACTTTTGCCAAGACCCCACCAAATCTTACCCTATTATGGCCCAAAACACCACAAACTAGCGCTGCACAAGGCAAAGCAAGCTATAATATTACTTAGAAACCTCTTTTACTTCATTCTTGTAAGTTCGCGCATTGTGCCCGCCCTCTCCGCACTGTCCACAGCGTCGTTGGGATGGTTCACCTCCTTCAGCGCGCACCCGCTTCTTCCCCCTCTTTCTATCACTACGCGCCCTAAACTCCTTTAGAGCAGTTAACCTCTGGCCCTCTTCAACTATAAGGCTTCCCTTAGCTTGAATATGCTTTCTTCTATGCGATTTACGTTGTGTAGTGGCCTCAGCAGCTGCTTCAAGCTCACGGATTCGTTTTTGTGCAAGCGCAAGCTTATGCGACAGGATACCGTGTCCGTGCACTCAATGCACGCCGTCAGTCAATGCACGCGATCGCGATTTCGTCCCAACTTCGCACCCCCCATAACTCAACGCCACGATGACTATGGAAGAAGCCCTTGCAGAGCTAGATGCTCTTAACTCTAGCGAAGAAGTTTGCTACGCGACAATAGCTAAAAAGCATAGTGTTAATCGCTCAACGTTGTCGCGCAAGCACCGAGGTGTCAGCGGGTCGCGTGCAGAGGCAGGTTTAGCACGTCGCAATCTTCAACCAGAACAGGAGGCAGAGCTTGTGACGTATCTGGAGGGATTGACAGAGCAAAAGTTACCTCCTACAAGAGAGATGGTGCAGAATTACGCGTCTGATATCGCTGGACACCCTGTCTCCGAGAGCTGGGTCACACGCTTCCTCCACCGACACCAAGATGAGCTTACATCCCAATGGAGCACTTCTATGGATCGACAACGCCACGCTGCTGACTCTAGTGATAAGTACAAGGTGTACTTTGAACAGCTAGGCAGCAAAATCAACTTCTACGAAGTGGAGCCTGAGCATACGTACAATATGGATGAGAAAGGCTTCATGGTTGGAGCCGTTGGCAGACAGAAGAGGATCTTTAGCAGGAGGCTGTTTAAGAAGAAGCAGTTTAAGCAGATGCTGCAGGATGGTAATCGTGAATGGATAAGCTTGTTAGCGTGTGTATGCGCTGACGGCACAGCGTTGCCGCCAGCTCTCATTTACGCAGCTGACTCAAAGAACATACAAAACACATGGGTAGAGGATGTGAAGGTAGGAGAACATATGGCCTTCTTTGGAGTATCAGGCAGTGGCTGGTCAAACGATGGGCTTGGTCTTGCCTGGCTCCAGCAGGTGTTTGAGCGCTTCACAACAGCCAAAGCTCGGAGAAAGTACCGCCTGTTGCTTGTGGATGGCCACGGGAGCCACCTAACAGAAGAGTTTCTGGGGTATTGCCACAGGCATAAGATACTGTTAGGTATCTATCCACCTCACAGCACGCACACGCTGCAGCCGCTTGATGTGGTAATGTTTAAGCCTCTCAGCACAGCATACTCAAAGAAGCTGGCAACACGCCTTCACAAGCATCAAGGCCTAGTGCCTGTAACTAAAGCTGACTTCTTTGGCCTGTTCTGGGATGCTTGGGCAAGCAGCTTCACTGCAAAGAATATCTTTAGCTCGTTCAAGGCGACAGGTGTACACCCATTTAACCCCACCGAACACCAATCTTTTGATTTCTGGGTTTCCTTCACAGAAGCCCCAAAAATCACAGCAAACGATCCGGCTCACTGCGGCCACTCTGGGAGTACCTCTAACGTCCGCCTAGGCCCCCTGCGCGACGCGCAAGGAGCTTAATAGGATGGCAGAGTCTCCCTCTTCCCAGCACACAGGGTCCCCAGACTACGAGATCCCCCAGCAGTTGTATACACGCGCTCCAAGACGGCCCCAGGAGGACATGCAGCACCATGCGCCCCTTCTGAGCAGCCAGAACCCCGGTGGGGGCGCTCCCAAACCTCGAGTCTCTGATGCCGTCCAACGCCACATCGCTGAGACTCAGCAAATTACCCAGCTATGGAACACCATCACTACTGCCTTCGCAGCAGCCGTAGATCAACACGCACAGGGCTACACTAACCCGCAAGAAGCCAGGATCGCACAGGAGCTGCAGCAGAGGGTCGTTCACGCGCTGACCTCCCTCTCCCCAAGCAACTCTCCCCCTAGCTCTCGCTGGAGCAGTGACACTAATCACAGCAACCCCGGGAGCCAAGAGTCAGGACGCCGCTCTTGGGCGGACGTAGCCAGAGACCCCCAAATCTCAGATAGGGGTGCCAACCGACCCCTGATCCCTGCTAAACCCCGGCCTGGTCCGTCGGCTAAGCCCAAAGAAGACGATCGAATCTTCATAGCCATCTCCAACCCAACAATGCGACTGCAACAACCCTCACCATTTGCGGTAAGACAGGCAGTTTGCAAGAGCATAGGAGGAATCACCCTGAGGGACATACCTGCCGCATCACCAATCAAAACAGGCTGGGCGATCACCCCAGCTAATAAGTCTATCCGGGACCAGCTTCTAACCCAAGAAAACCAGGAACTTCTAGCGAGAGCACTAGACGGAGACGCGGTAAGGGTCCCAGAACGCTGGATCAACTACGCAGTACAGGGAGTACCCAGTTCCCTTCGAACCCTCGACGGCACAGAACTACCCACGACTATCCAGCTAGTGGAGGAAGAGGTATGCTCGCAAACAGGCAGGCAGCCGGTCAGCTGCAGGGCCTCACGACATGGAGCCAACCACCGTGGCCTTACCACCTGGATCATCTCTTACAAGGAGCCAGTCCGCTCGTTCCGCCTTTTTGGTATCAGCGAGTACTCCAAGGTGATCAACAAGCACCCTACCATCCAGCGCCACAACCCAGGCTGCCAGGGCTACTGTAACGCTGCCCGATGCACCCAGGTAGCGCGCTGCGTGCACTGTGGAGACCGCACAGACAGACACCAAGGACCGTACGGGGACAACTGCACCCACAAAGCCGTGTGCGCCAACTGCCACGGACCACACCCAGCTAGCCACGCCAACTGCCCTGCAGCCCCTCGCCGGGTCAACGGACACAGCATCAAGCCTACAAGAGCCGAGCTGAAGGCTATCCGACGCGCAGGCAAGATAGCACAGCAGCACCTCTACAGGACAGTCGAAGAGACCCTCAGACAGGCAACGCTTCAGCCTGAGACTACTCCTCTAGAGGCATCGGAGACAGCGCCTCCCCAGCCTCCCACCCAGAGGCAAGAAGGAGATAGCAGGGCTTCCGCATCACTTCCTACAACGACTAACTCCTATCCATCCTCCTCTTCCACTGGCAGAGCAAAGAGACCAAGGCGGGCCGCCACAGGCCAGAGAAGCCTCAATGTAGGACAGCTGTCTGCCGGCAGCATCCGCCCACAATCGACTATCCACACTGACCCGTCCACCTCGGAGAGGGAAGACACCAGCATGAGCGATGACCCGCCATCGTCATGCTAGAACACCCCTACAACATACCAGCCCACAACAGGCGTCAACAGCACAGTCTACCAAGCAGACAACTCCGTGTATGCTGGGCCAACGTCGGCAGATGCTCGCCCTGGCACATCACAACACTAGAGCTGGCCTTCCAGAAGGGCATAGATGTTGTGTGTGTTCAAGAGCCCTTCGCATGTGCCAACTCGAGAACATCCACTCACCCTGGTTTCAAGCACCTAGCACCTATCAGCACCTGGGACAGCCCCAACACACCAGGCTCAGTCCGCCCTAGAGTGATGACATACATCCGCAGAGGCCGCCACCTACGGTACCAGGCTAGAGAGAGTCTCAACCACCCAGACATGCTATGGGCGGTAGTAAATGGAGTCGCCATACTCAACTGCTACAGACAGCCACACACCCCAGACGTCATTCAATACGTCACACATCTGACACCCCCTCAGCTCTGCCTTGTCGGGGGCGACTTTAACGCCAGACACGAATCCTTTGAGCCTACCATCACTGCAGCCAACGGAGGAGTGGAGCTAGCTAGATGGGCTGCCAACGCGTCTATGGACTACATTGGTGTGCCAGGGCAGCCAACACACTGCGCTGGTCACGTTCTTGACCTCACCTTCTCTAACATCCCGTTTGCCCAGTCTGCTGTCGATGCTAGCATGCACAGCGGCTCAGATCATGAGACGATAGTGACCTCTGTCCCCATCTCCACACCAGGCACTCCGCAACTAGAACAGTACCACTACAGAGTTCCAGAGGCGAGCCTAGCTAAGTTCGCTGGGCTGGTAGAAATGGGTGCCCAAAACATCGCAGACCCGCTTGCAACACAGGATGCAGCACAGCTAGAAGAATGCGTCACGCTGCTCACAGAGGCTATACAGCACTCTGTACAGGCAGCAGGCAAGCTCAACCGCAAGGAAGGCCGCGCTGCACCATGGTGGACCGAGGAGTGCAAGACCGCCTACCAGGCCTACAAACGTGCTAGACAGCTCTGCTCTGGCAGTCTACCAGAGGAGAGACAGGCCTTCAAGACTACCGTCCGACAGGCCAAGAGGCAGTACTGGAGGCACGTCATCGATAACGCTAGAGACGACAAGGACCTGTTCAAGATCATTGCCTGGCACAAGCTCACGCCAGAGAACCAGGACACTCCCCTCGAAGTGAACAACAGAACGATATCAGACCCCCTAGAGAAAGCAGAGGCACTTAGACAGGAAGTTCTCAACCGCTACACAGCAGAAGATGACCTCGGACAGCGTCCAGACCAGGAGGCTGCAGCCACCCTCCCGTGGAGCACACACATCTCACTTGAGGAGTGTGAGCGAAACACGATAGGGGTGTCAAGCACATCACCAGGTACTGACCGCTCTACAGTGCGACTACTCCGCGCCTGCTGGACTCAGGTGGGGGAACTCGTACGAAGGATCTTCCAGCGGTGTCTTGAACTCAACCACTTCCCGGCGCAATGGAAGCTTGCAGAGGTAGCCATGATACCGAAAGTGGGGAAAACAGACCGGACATCGCCCCGCTCCTGGAGACCGATAGCGCTTCTGTCTTGTATTGGAAAGGGACTCGAACGAACTGTGGCTAGACGTATTGCATGGACTGCCATGACACACAAGATCCTCAGCCCCCAGCATGGCGGCGCGCTTCCAAAACGCTCTGCAGCAGACCTCACTGCAGCGTTCACCCACGACACTGAAGCAGCATGGGTGCTTGGAAAGCACGTCACTATGGTCACCCTAGATGTGCAAGGCGCGTTTGACGCTCTCCTGAAGAACCGCCTGTTGCATCGGATGGCCCAACAGGGCTGGCCACAAAGGACGATCCTCTTTGTAGACTCATTCCTAACTGACCGGAGGGTGCAAGTCCGCCTTGGCCAGGTCACCACTCCTAGCTACGCAGTTGCCTGCGGCACACCCCAGGGGTCGCCTCTCTCACCCGTCCTGTACACACTGTACCTGGCAGAGCTACTATCCATGGACACTGAACGGAGGTTTGGGTACGCAGACGACATATGTCTATACCAGGCCTCACACTCTATGGACGACAACGTCGAGCTCCTCGCAGAAGACCTAAGGGAGATCAGAGCATGGGGTGAGGCTAATAAGGTTACCTTTGCTCCAGAAAAGCAGGAAATGATCCACCTGACCAGACAGCGGAGCAGCTATGCGCCTCCCTGCGTCGTAGATGAACAGCTCACGATCTATCCAATCCTCCCGGGTGGAGAGCACAGTCAGCCAGCCCTGCGCTGGTTAGGCGTGTGGTTTGACCGCAGACTCACCTTCCGACGGCATGTAGCTACGCGCACGGCAAAAGCTGCCAAGGTAGCCTATCACATTCGCAGCCTAGCTAGGACTACCTATGGACCCCCAGCCAGCTCCCTCCGCAAGGCCACTGTTGCCTGTGTGTACCCATCACTCCTGTATGGAACTGAATGCTGGTACAGAGGCCGCACCAAAAAGCCACACACACTTAAACCAGGCAGGCCACAAGAGGTCAGCGCTTACATTGGGTGGCACATAGCTGCCATAGACAAAACACTAGCCATAGCGGCAAGAGGCATCCTACCAGCGTGGAGAACAACCCCTATAGCTGCACTCTTCCGAGACGCCGGACTGCTACCGGCAGCAGTGGCACTCGAGGAAGCCAGACTCAGATTTGCAACCCACCTGCGCACTACAGATGCAGACCACCCTCTCACTAGGCGCACAGCAGTACCTATCGTAAACAGGGGCGTAAAAACCGGACAACCCCAGCGAGTCAAGACGAAAGTCCAACAGATGGCATCTCTTCTACCAGAGACCCCCAGGACTACACTCTCAGCCCCTCACTACTCGACTGGCTGCCGAACAGACCCGACGCTTAGCCTAGACAAGAAGACTGCAGCTAAGGCTTTTAAAGAATGGTGGGCCCAGCTCTCACCACTAGAAGTCACTATCTTCTCAGATGGCTCTGAACAGTACACAAAGGAAGGAGAAAAGCGGGTTACCTACGGCTTTGCAGTGTATCAGAACGGAAAACAACTGCACACTGGACGCGGGTCACTCAACCCTACCTCGCACGTCTTCGACGCGGAAGTAGTAGGAGCATGGAGAGGCCTCCAGCATACCGTAAGGCAACCAGAGCTCCGCACCCGCCGAATCTGGCTGTGCATAGACAGCACCTCAGTGGTCTGGTGCCTCAGGGGCGACGCACCTCCTACCTCTCAATGGGCTTTCCTGGAGTGCCATGGCGCCATGGAGACACACGACGTCTCTATCAAATGGGCCCCTGGACACCTAGACATTGAGGGGAACGAGGCAGCAGACAGATTAGCCAACCTAGAAGCCCAGCACCCCTCACCCCCGACTGGAAAAGCCGCTCTGCCTACACTCTCAGGCATCAAGACGATAGCCCGCAAGACACTGCGACACACACAACAGACCTGGTGGTCTGACAAGAAGACTAAGCTCTCGAAATGGTACAAGAGCTGGGACTTGGACTATGCACCACGCAGCAGTCCAAGGGAACTAGACCTACCAAGGGCCACGTTAGCCAGGCTCCTCTCCATCCAATCTAGGCATGGGGACTTTGCCTGGTATCACCGAATGTACAATCACAAGGATGCAAACCTTAGCTGCTCATGCGGGCGCGACAAGACGCCAGAGCACCTCGTGCTCTGCCGCAAGACCCGCGGGAGCTTTAGCAGATGGCCGCTGCGACCACTAATACTACCATCCAGCCAGGCTGATGGCCTAGCGTACACTGCAGCACTAGTGAAGGAGCCAGAGGCCTTTGACGCCTTTGTCAAACTTACACAGTACTTCACCAAGATCTGCCCCCGCTAGCTCCTGCAGCCCTGCAACAGCAGCAAACACCTGCACCTAGTTCTGCTAGGTCCAGCACAATCGATGCAACACTCTTCACCCCTCCACCCCTCCACCCCTCCACCCCTCCACCCCTTCACCCCCTCCACTCACACGATGTCTCTTTCTCTCTCTCCTACGGCACATATATGCCTCAGAATGCAAGGAAATTACCCTAATATACATACATCGCTTAGCCTCCCCAACTGGACGGGGAGCTGTAGTTCTGAAATGGTAACAATACCCGCGCAGGCAAGAAATGCTTTCTAAGGTAGTGTATCAGCACTGTAATTCCATAGCTTAGCACGTCGTACATGCCCTTCGGGAGGCGAGATGATGGACTTATTCCACATCAACTAGACGAAAAATGAATACCAACCAACCCATTTAACCCCAATGTTATACTCGATCGCTTCACCAACGACGACTCAGACACCTCTAGCAACGCTTCAGAGGAAGCTCCTACATACGGCGGCGAGGCATGGCAGAAACTGAATACAGTCATAAAACGCGCGTTGAGTAGTGCCTCAGAGAAGGACGCATCTATTGTTCGGCAATCGCTCCACCACATGGCTATACAGAACACCCTTCTACAGAGCGAAAATGAGGGCCTGCTTGACGCTCTTACTGTTAAGAAAAGGAGAAAGATGAAGGGCAAGTCTCTAGACCTGCTGCAACACTATGAGTACTGGGGGCCTTCAATGATGTGGACTCCTCGGTCATTCAGGGAAGCCAAGACCCGCATGAGGCTTGCAAGGGAGGAGCGAGAGGCAGACGAGAAGGAGAAAGCTGACATGAGGGAGCTTGCTAAGGCTAATAAGCTATACAATGAGAAGATTGCGCAGGAGAAGCGTGATGCGCGCGCAAGGGAGAAGGAAGAGCGTGACCAGCAGAAGGCTAGGAAGGCTAAGGAAGTCGCTGAACGCAAGGCTGAGAGAGAGCGTCAAAGGCAAGCTCGCAACTCTCAAAAAGCTATACGAAAGCCCTCTATAGGCAAGCGCAAGGCTCTGGAGAAAGAAGCACCAAAGAAGAAGCAGAAACGTAGTGCTGGGGATGATGTAGCTGGTGCCTCGCGCATAGCGCGTACGCCAACACCTCCACACCAAACCAACACTCGCGGCCGCAAAATCCTTCGGCCAAGAAAGTTTTGGTAAGAAAGTTTGTTCTATAGGTTGATAGAATGCTCCACTAAGTTATCCTGTAATACAAGCTGTTGTGTGTGGCTCTACAGCCTCAAGTCTCTGTAGCCCGTTTTGGTGATGCGCGTGCATTGACTGACGGCGTGCATTGAGTGCACGGACACGGTAGCTCCCCCCTTTGCGTAGTGCTCAATCGCGCTTAGAACAGAATTTGGTGAGCTACCCTGCTCCCTCCTATACTTGTCTCGAATCAGAGTTGATTGGGACTCGAATTCCAGGGTATTGCTTGGGGTTTGCGACTGCCAGGGCTCGTTGTTTGTAGGGAGTAGTGGTGATGGAGTGCGCAGCTTCACATCCAGGGTCGATGTGACCCGTTCTGGGTCAAACGGGACCAATCCGGCCCCTCGGAACCCTCCCTGGATGTTGCCAGGGGTCATGGCTTTCTTCTAAGCCGCTTTGAAGCATGGCAGGAACTCCTGCTTTGTAATGTGGTTGATCCGGTTGCGCATAAGCACATTGACCTCATCCCCGTACGCCTTCTTTAGAGGGCCAAAACAACCCACGTCAAGTGGCTGCAGGAGGTGCGACGAGTGCGAAGGCATACATAGGCTTATAATCTTCTGATCCTTGCAGTATTGCTGGAATTCTGCAGAGTTGTGGCTCTCATGACCGTCGATAATCAGCATACGGTAGGTGCCAACAGTGCGCGTCTTTGTATGCCTGTCAAAGTGATTCAACCAGTCAAAACCAAGCTCGTTGGTAGTCCAGCCGTTTTCGGAGATGCTGATAACCTAGTCTTGAGGCAGGGTTTCATCCTTGTACCAGTTAGACAGGTGTTGGCGGGCTTTGAAGATAATGTAGGCCGGAATAGCCCATCCGGTGGCATTGATGCCCTGGATGACAGTTACCCACTCCCGGTTGCCTGGCTAGACCTGCTTTGCTCGTCCTAGCTTCTCTGCATCTGTAACAACTACTCCAGTGCTTATCTGGCCCATCATAAGCCTGTCTTGTCGAAGTTGTACGTGTTGTCGTCTAGGATGCCATACTTGACTTTAACGTTAGATACAAGGGTGAACCAGCCCTGTATAACCTTAGGATCCTCGCAAAGGGCTCGCTTGTAGTTGTACTTGCGATTAAAAACTGTTTTAAGCTCCTCCTGACGCGAAACGAACGTGCTAGCCCAGTTTATGCCAACAGGGGCCAAACCGCGCTCTTTTCGCAGAGAATTGGCCATATCAGCCACAGCTGCGAGCCGGGGGGACTCCCCTCGCGTGACTAGCTCAAGTATATACGCAACAATCACCTGCTCCTCAGCAGGGGTTAGATTCCGTGAATTAGGCATAGTATCAACGCGTGAAGGCCGTCCAGCGCGTCGATGGTGTAGTGTAGTTGGAGGCACGTTATAGATAGCTGCAGCGCGTCGCAAGGAGAGTTTCGCGTCTTGTTGAAGAGCTTAAAGCGCAAGCTGTACTTGACTTTCTTTTGACGCGTTGAATTGGGGCGGTTGGGGAGGCATTGGTATAGGAAGGGAGTTTTGGTGGGGTCTTGGCAAAAGTGTTTCGCTCGCCCGTGTGTTCCGCTCGCCCGTTGTGTATGTTACTTGCAGTACTATTATAAAAGTTTCAGAATTTATTATAGATTATAGCAAGAGTTAAATAGCTGTAAGAAACGTAATTTAACTAGTAAATCTAGGTGCGCCGCTTAGTATACTGCGCCGCTTGGTGTATATATACGTTATATATATTATTATACTAAGGCTAACACTTTAGTAGGGGGGTATCTACTTACTTAGAGTATTTACTTACTTATAAACTATGTTATAATAATTACCTCTAGTAATATCTAGAGAGGGTTCTAAGGTACTAGATTAGCCTTTTTTAACCTATAACGTACCTTACGGGCGAGCGAGCCACTAGAATTAACTAGAGAAAATCCAAAATGCAGGGGTCTATATATCTAGATCTACTTAATAGAATCTTCTAAAAATTTTATAACTAGGCTGCACCTATATAAACATGTGTATTTTAGAATTTAGAGTAGCTAGGCCTAAAAGGGAAATAGTTATTAAGGTTTTTAAAAAGTACGCTAAAATCCTCTAGTAAAATAAAAAAACTTCTGCTCTATTAGGCCTAGTCCTCTAAAATTTTAAGATATTAATCTCTATATATATATTACCTAGCTATAAAACTTTTAGAAGATTTTACCTAGTAGATCTAGAGATATAGACCCCTACATCTTTAATTTTCCCTAGTTAATTCTAGTAGCTCGCTCGCCCGTTGGCTCGCTCGCCCGTAAGGTACGTTAATAGGTTATATTAACTCTTAATATAAAGCTATAGATTCTATTACTACTAACGTACATTACAGGCAAGCGGACTACACGGGCGAGCGGACTACACGGGCGAGCGGACTGTTACGAACATGAGTTGGGACTCGGGGGACGTACAGTTATGTATGATGGAAGGAATTACAAGGCGGCACGGCGACCTCGCTGAAGGCCCAACCCCACCAGAACGACACGGGATCACACTAGTACTATTGCGGCATAGCGTCCCATTGGGACAGGTAATAACCGAACACGGGACTTTGGGACAACGGACCAATGAGAGCCACTCCTTGTCTCAGAGGTCCTACAGTCTCACGAGACTTAGTCCTATAGGACTATGAGACTCTATGAGACTTTTGTGTATATAGCAGACAGGAACACAACCCTTAAGGTTTGTGTTCAACCTAAGTTATCAAGTTTGTCTTTGGATCTCAAACCTAACCTTCGAGCTAGACAGTCTACTCTGTACTACTCATCGTTACCCTGCTCTCAAGACTGACAGATCGTATCTGTACACCTTATTGCAACCAACCCCTTCGGCTTCCTGTCACCGTACTCATCCCCGAGAACCAATAGAATTAGTGCTTACGAGCTTTGCTTAAAGTACGACTTCAACACGGACTACCTAGTTTTACTAGTTAAATCTCTATTTCTACTCCTAAATAACTACTCTAATACTAGAGATTAAATTTTAAATTTTTTATAATAGAGCTGCAAGTATATAAAGAAGCTATTTCTAGAATCTAGAAGCTATAGCTTTAGTAGAAAACTAGCTATTAATAAAAAAGTGTATTGCAGGGATTTGTTGAAGTCGTACTTTAAGCAAAGCTCGTAAGCACTAATTCTATTGGTTCTCGGGGATGAGTACGGTGACAGGAAGCCGAAAGGGTTGGTTGCAATAAGGTGTACAGATACGATCTGTCAGTCTTGAGAGCAGGGTAACGATGAGTAGTACAGAGTAGACTGTCTAGCTCGAAGGTTGGGTTTGAGATCCAAAGACAAACTTGATAACTTAGGTTGAACACGAACCGTAAGGGTTGTGTTCCTACATACTATATACTTAAGGAGTGTAAGGGTGTTATGCGCGATGCTCTGTCGCTCTGTGTGTTCTCTCGAGATCAGGAGAGCAAGGAGAGCAACGCTGTTTTCTTGTTCTCATGCCAAGGAGAGGTCGGAGAGAGCACCTCTTGTTGTGCTCTCTCGTGTTTACTCGCTTGGTGAGAGCGACCCCGGTTGCCCCGCGAGTTAAAGTGGGGCTAGGCTGCAACGGACCGTAACAGGATTATTTAGACCTACTTTTCTATAGCTTTAGATCTAGAAGAGCTAGAGCTTAGCTACTTATAAGACTTAAAGCATACCTATATAAGATATAGATATTTAATTTTTAGAAGATTCTATAGAATAGTTCTAGAGTTATTAGCCTCTAGATGTTTGGTTTTCTCTAGTAAAACTAGGTAGTCCGCTCGCCCGTGTGGTCCGCTCGCCTGTGATGTACGTTACTTTCTACTAACGCCAACCACCACCGGATGGCGCACCCCACCGGAATGGCGCACCCTGTAGCAAATTTATCTTTACACCTCAATATTTCAGCACCACAACAAGAAATTTAAACGTACAATAGCTTAAATTAATCCTCTATCTCTATTACATCTTGCTGGCAAGTGCGCTTATTATGCCCTATCCTGCCGCATGTTGTACAGCACCGTTTAACTTTACTACTGCTACCTACCTGCGCACCTTCTCCCTTAGTCTCAGCCTTAGCGTCTTTCTCCTTTAGTATTTCCTCTGCCTCTGCCTGCGAGAGAGTCCCGCCTTCCTGAATCCGCTTCTTTTTACGCCTCTTACGCTCAGAAGCAGCCTTGTTTGCCTGTTCAAGCTGGGCTATCCTTGCCTCAAGTAGCGTGTGCGAATAGTCCCTCTTTGCAGACCCCCTTTTAACCTGTAGGACCATCTCAATAATTGAGTCAGGAGAGGAACTCCTATGTTCTCTTATCCTCTTAATAATAAGAGTTGTTTGGCTATCAATTTCAATCGCGTTGGTTGGTGTTTTAGGTTGCCAGTTGGTAGGCCCAGGCAGAGGCGGTGTTGGCGTACGAGGCTTAACTTCAAGCCTTGACAGCACCGCCTCTGGGTCAAGTGGGACCAAGCCAGTTGCTCTAAAGCTTGATAAGATGTTGCTCTTTGAGATTGCCTTGTTGTATACTGGTTGAAACGTTGCTAAGAAGGCCTTTTTGTCCACGTGGGTAATGTAACTGTCTGCCAAGCTTTTGATCTCCTTCTTGTACGCCTGCTTCAGCGGGGCAAAGCACCCAACGTCAAGTGGCTGCAGGATGTGAGAGGCGTGCGGAGGCATACAGAGGGCAATAATCTTGCTTTCCTCGCAGAGATTCTGGAATTCGAGCGACTTGTGACTCTCGTGGCCATCGATAATCAGCAGCCGATGGCTACCTACAGTAGCAGCCTCTGTGTGCTGGATAAAGTGCTTTAGCCAGGCAAGGCCAAGTTCATTAGTAGTCCAGCCATTCTTGCTAACCCCAATCCTCCAATCTTTTGGGTTGTTAACGTACCAGGCCTTGTCGTGGTGCTTTGCTTTGAGGATGAAGAAGGGTGGGACAGACCAGCCCATCGCGTTGATACAAGCAATCAAAGTTATCCACTCACGATCGCCAGGCTGAAGGCTGAGTGGTGCACGACGTCTCTCAGACGCAGTCACTACCTTAACTGACCCTCCAACGCCTATCTGGAAGCCAGTCTCGTCAAAGTTGTAGGTATCTTGGTCCAGGATGCCGTACTTGGCTTTAACGTTGCGTATAAGGTCGAACCAGGGACTGATAATTGCTGTATTGCTGCACAGAACTCTCCGGTAATCTCTCAGTCTAGAAACCTGAGACCTAACCTCAGGTTTCCGCTGGATAAACCTGTAGGTCCAGTTTTCTCCAACCTTGCCCCCATCGCGAGCAGCCAACAGTTGATCAGCCATCTCTCGCACATAAGTAAGCGTAGGAGCAAATCCTCGCGCGTCAAGCTTTCTTATATGTTGAACAAGCACCTCCTCTTCTTGCTTTGTAAGCCGAGAGCAATTGGGGTAGATAACGCGTTGAGAAGCTGGTTTGGCGCGTTGCCTTCGAAGAGTACTTTCAGGCACGTTGTAGACAGCAGCAGCGCGTCGCTGGCTTAGGTTCGCATTAGAATTAATAGCTCTAATAGCAAGCTTAATTCTATCTTCACGAGAAAGTAATTCAAGATCAATTTGTTGCGACATCGTTGGTGGTGGTCAAAAGAGGTGTGGTCTTGGCAAGGTGCGCCATTCCGGTGGGGTGCGCCATCCGGTGGTAGTTGGCGTTAATAATAAGTTCTAGTTATCTTAAACTTTAAAGAATATAAATAAATTAAGTTATAATTAACTCTAATTTAGATTAAGTATAAAAGCTATTTTAGTAGCTTACTAACGTCTACTACTAGCGCGTCTAAGCACTTTCTAAAGGGGGCAAAGGGTGTAGTGTACGAGCTAGTTTTAGCAAAGAAGGAAATAGCTAAGCTGTATAAGGCTCTAGCAGCTGCAACAGAGCGTAAATTGCACAAAAGAAAGAAGATCTAGTTAGGAGGGAGCATGACAGTTAGAGAGGCGCAGCGATTGACTGCTCTAAAGGAGTTTGGCGCGCGTGGTGATAGTAAGAAGCCAAAAAAGAGGGTGCGCGCTGAAGGAGGCGAGCCAACACAACGACGCTGTAGAACGTGCGGAGAGAGTGGGCACAACGCACGAACGTGCAAGAATGCTGTAGAAGAGGTCTCTAAGTAATATTGCAGCTTGTTTCGCCTTATGCAGCGCCAGTTTGTGGTGTTTTGGGCCACAATAGGGTGAGTTTTTGGTGGGGTCTTGGTAAAAGTGTCCCGTTCGCTTACTGTCCCGCTCGCTGTACATGTACGTTATTTGTAATTTTACTCTTAGAGATTAAGTAATTTGTCTCTAATGCTATGCTATGTAACGCCTCTATTCACACCTTTCTTATAACCCTGCACCACCACCCGCCCAAAACATGTCATTCAATTGGAAGCCTTGATCCTGTCCGGCAGGCAACACCGGAGCAGCAGCCGCAGGTGCAACAGGCGCTAAGCCGTTCGCCTGAAGATGCTGCAACTGCTGTCTCTGTCGCTCCTCCTCCTGCCTCCTCTGTCTTTGTGCCCGGTAATATAGTAGAAACGCCAGTGCGCCGCTCAGCGCAAGGATGACCAGCGACTCTAGTATGTCAGAGTCAATATCGTCCCCGTAGTAGCCATCGCCGCCGTCGATATGATCCTCGTAATCATCGGGCTCATATTCATCCCATCCGGCGAGTTCGGCGTCCAGGAAGGCGCTGATCCACTCGGAAAGGGAAAAGTCTTTCTTGACGCCTGACTTTCGTTAATGGCTGGAGAAGGCATAGGAGGGGAGGGTGCTTACTAGGTTCGTCCTGGATAGACTTTATCTTGCCATTGGTGATGGTATTCCACCAGCTGCGGAACCTGAGCTTGTACAGAGCCAGCAAGACGGGCAAGTGTGCCTCACGAGGGTTGGTCTCAAGAGCCAGATCATAGTGTCGTTTCGCCAGGTGGAAGTCCTGGTCCACGCCAATACCATTCTCATGCATCCACCCTAGATTCCACATTGATTGAGCGCTGCGCAATGTCTCTGCTGCGGCCTGGTAGCATGCGGCTGCTTTTTCGTGATCTGGCGATGTTCCAAAGCCTTGGAGGTAGTAGTCACCCATCTTGACCATCGAGTCGACATTCTTCTGCTCTGCTGAGCGGGTCCAGTAAATCAGAGCTAAGACAGCGTCACTTGCAAGGCTTGCCCTTCTTCGCATGAACGGAATGAGCGAGCTGAGAGCGAAATTGGGCTTGACCTGGTCGAGTAGGTATGCCACGTTTGCTTGTCCGACTTCAAAGCCTTGCTCAGCAGCCATCATGAAACGAACGAGGGCCGTCTCCAGGTCTCCATTAGCATAGGCCTCATTGGCCTCGGGAAAAGAGGTGGAGATAAGCTCAGCCTTCTCTGCAACGATCTTATAGTAGGCAGAAGCGACATGGCAAGACTTGTCGCGGCCAACGCCATGATGTGCAAGTTCAGCCAGGTAGTAGTAGGCTTCGAGGTGGCCATGTCGTGCGGCTAGATCGAAATACTTCATCGCAGTCGGAACATCGCCCTGATCAAGAAAGAGCGCCCCCAGGCGTACCTGCGCCACAGCCAGGTCATCATCTGCGGCGGCCCCGAACAGCTCGGCCGCCTTGACAGGATTCTTGGGTACACCAAGACCCTTCAGATACATGATGCCCATCGAGTACTGCGAAAGAGCGTCACCATGCTCAATGCCGCGTCGGAACCAGGTCCTGGCGATGTCGAAGCTCTGAGGCATGCCCTCGCCACGGAGGAACATGCGTCCAAGGTAGCCAGCTGCCTTAGCTGCCAATTTCTCGGTTAGTGGAGACACATTCTGCTTGATCCTGCCATTCTTGTCCCAGTACATGCGAGCGAGCTCCAAGAAGCGCTTCTTCGCAGCTGGCAAGTCCCGTTTCGAAGTCCTAGCTCCATCGTAGTTCAGCTTGGCCAGATTGAAGCTTGCTCTCGCATCGCCCTTCCTTGCTTGGAGATCCATGTACTCCACTACATCATCCAAGGAAGAGTACGCGTCCGAGTGCACGCTGCCCAACTTGGCGTTCGGTCCTGAGCTGCTTGCACTTGCACCCTCACCGTACACGCCACCCTCCTCATCGGCGATCCTGTATGACTCTCGAGGCATCGAATGCCCTCCCGGTGGCCCAGACCGCATGTATGCAATAGCCTTCCTTGCGACTTCCCGGTAAAAGTGCACCGCTTCATCGCAGTTCCTGGGTGTCGCAATGCCAGAAGAGTGACGGTACGCTATGGTCATTTCTGACCGGATGTCACCGCCCTCGGCCGCCAGAGTATGGTATAGCATCGCTCTAGCCTGGTTTTGCTCCACTGCGCCTCCGATCCCAGTAGCGTACATGAACCCAATCATGTGCTGTGCCGATGCGTTGCCGTTAAGCGTCGCGAGTTCGTGGTATCGTCGAAATGCTTCGGAGTAATTGCGCGGGTGCGAGTAATTGCCGTAGAAGTTCAGCTCGGCGAGCGTGAAGATGGCGTCTGGGTCCTTCTGCTCTGCGGCTTTTTCCAGCAGCTTGACGGCCTGCGACAACGGCTGGCTGAGCTTCTTCGGCTGCGGGTCGGTCGTGAAGGGCTGCGAATCGGTCGGTCCGTTCATGAAGAGGAGGAAGAACAGCTCCTTTACATAGTATGCGCCTGCCCCAACGATGCCCGCGTTCTTGTCGAAGTTGTACCAGGACACCGCCGCCGGCTTGACCTTATGGAGCAGTGAGATTGCCTCTTCAAACTCAACATGGCCCTTATCCTGCTGCTGGCCTTCCTCTTTCGTGCCCCATCTTGACTTCGATGCTGGTTGCTTGTCTGACGGTGCCGTCCCTGAAGGTGCCAGCTTCCTCCCTAGAGGCTTCTGCTGGGCATGCACGTCGCTGCCGCCATACTGTGCTGTTGCAAACGAAAGGAGTGTCGCTAGAATGACTGCGATTCTAGTGGTCAGTGAGGACGCTATCATGGTTGTCAGGGTGCAGGCCTACCAAAGAATAACGGCACGAGCCGCTGCCATCGTGGCCTCATCTTTCTGGAGTGAGAGAGTAAGTTTGCGTGGAGGTGCAAGTGGTCATTGCGACATCTGCCAGGGTCAGAAACAGGCAGAGAAGCTAGCTACGAGCGCCGTGGTGAGATTGTTTGCTTGAGGCCAGCTTTCCACTGGCAAGGTCGATCGACCGCGGATGCCGCTAAGATCGAGCTCAATGGCCAATCACCAGCTACGTCACCACAACAGCTGCATAAGCGTTTAACACGTTGATTTGGGTCAGGCTCGTGTAACACGACATACACAACGTGCTTGAGGAGAAGCCCGCTTCTCGGATCTGCCATTGTCCAGTTGTATCACGAAATGCTCGCATCCCAAATTGCCCGCCGATGTTAACCCTCGGCAACATTTGTCATCGCAGCGGTAAACTTCGTCATCACAGTTGACGGCACACGACCCGACGTCTCTTCTTCCGATGCGCACCGGGCTCATCAATTGAGAACCATTTGTTTTTCTCTTCATCCTCGCACACAATGCCCATCCGGCGGGACCAGTACTATCGCAGCGTTCGGGAACGGACGCCGCTCTTGCGCCGAATTACTGAGGAACCTGGAGCCGTGATTCGAGGATCCATCTCGAGTGCATTAGCAGGACTCCGGCATGATGAGGAGCAGCCCATATCGAAGATCCGTGGAGGCTTAATTATTACTTCCATCGGCCTGCTCATCTTTCTGCAAGGTACTGTTCTCCCTGATGTTGTATTCATACTCCTACACTTTGATACTGCCCGAACATTCAAATCGCGTGAGACTGTGCTTCGATGGCTGTCTAGAATGTCTTGAGTACGACTTTGGTCTGTGTTCGCTAATACTTGTCCAGCCACGAACATATCAATTCTGACCACTACCCAATCCGCCATCGCTGCAGACCTAGACGCCTTCGACAAAGTGACATGGCTGACGTCGTCATATCTCATCGCCGCCTCGTCTCTTGCGCCTTTGATGGGTCGATTGTCTCAAGTCTTCAGTCCCAGACTTTGCATGTTCATCTCAACGGTGGTTCTTGCTGCAGGGACTCTCATTGTTGCCTCCTCGAGGACATTCGAGATGTTCATCGTCGGTCGTGTTGTCTCAGGAGTGGGTGCAAGTGGGATCTTCATCGTTGCCAGTATCATCGTTATCCAGGTTACCAGCCCTGAACGTCGTGGGCTGTTCATTGGACTGGTCAATACCGGCATGACTGTGGGCGTGTCGCTTGGTGCTGTCATTGCCGGAGCACTAGAGTCAAAGATTGGCTGGGTATGTCATGCGTCCAAGTCTCGCAGTACCAGACTGATGTCTTTAGAAACCGCTATTTGGGGTACAATCTCCACTTTGTTTCCTTGCCGGGCTCGGACTCCTTCTTGCGATCCCGGTCAATTACACTACCCAGGACAACAAATACACGCAGTACACATTCAGGCAGAAACTAGCGCAGATCGACTACTCTGGCGCTCTGTTGCTCATCCTCACCATTGTCCTCTTCCTGTTCGGCCTGTCTGGACCTGTAATCCTTACGCAACCACTCGTACTGTCTGCGTTATCGCTGCCGCTTTTCGTTTTGAACGAAATATACGTCGCGAAGGATCCCGTTATTCCAGTCACTGTGATGAAGTCTCGTGGCACTTTACTTACATGTCTGGCTACCGTAGGCGCCATGATGGCCCGATGGGCAATTCTCTTTTATACGCCAGTGTTTGCTCTGGCTGTACGCGGATGGGTCCCCGCAGCTGCTGGGTCCATTCTCATTCCTACCAATGCCGGTTTCGCAACTGGCGGTATCCTTGCCGGAGTTTTCCATATCAAACGCGAAGGCAGCTTCTATGCGCACAGCGTCATCTCCATGGCTGTATGGCCCATCACCATGGCGGCCCTTGCTCTCATCTCCTCGCCCACAAGCGACATGGTGCTGTACATGCTCCTGGTCTTTCTGAACGGCCTCATTACAGGTGCAGCTCTCAACTACACTCTCGTGCATCTTCTCCACTTGACATTACCCGAGCTCCACCCAATCATCATCTCCTTGCTTGCGACGTTTCGTGGCTTTGCGGGTAGCTTTGGGTCGGCGATTGGAGGCGGTTTGTTCGGTCGCGTATTACGTCGCTCGCTCGTCGACGGTTTCGCGGACGTAGGACTTACAGATCGTGCTGATCTCGTGAGGAAGCTTTTGGGCAGTCCTGCTCTAGTCGGCAAGCTTGATGGCATTGAGAAAGATGTTGCAGTCAATGCCTACCAGGATGCTGTTCAGGCGTTGTTCTTTGCAGCTACTGGGTTGGCCGTAATCGTCACGCTAGTTCAAGCTTGCACAGGCTGGAAGAAGCCATTGCCAAAGATCGAGCTGGATGCCGAGGAAACCATCGCGGGTGAAGAGGGAGTCTTTGGAGGAACTTGAGCCAGAGCTGTTTTGGACAAGTCAAAAGGGCACAGTGAAAAGTGACAGCAGGACAAACACAGCAGCAATACTTGACCCACATATTGTAGGTCGACGGCGAAGCCCCAGGACGCGGTTATACGGCTTCTGGGTCGACTCTTCGTACACTTCCCTGTCAACATGATCTAACAGGTTCGTGCACGGTCTTCGGGCGAGAAGTTTTACACCTTTATGCAGGCAACCGCGATCTTCACCGTCTTGACGAGATGGGCCAATCAGTGTCCAGTCTCTTCCTCATCTTCACCTTCATCGTCTCTCTACCGCCGTCGAATGACGTGCCGTTGCCCCACGCTGGCTGCGCACGGGGCTTGTTGTCGTTTGCGCCTGCCTTCTATAAGTTTCGCCCACTGAGCCAACTCTTCCCACCACCTTCACCTTCCGCTACTTCGAGAAGCTCCCGACGGCTTTGCTGTTACATATATTCAGCAGTGGTGCTTACTCCCACCAGACCGTAAGTGTATCCTCGTGTTGATCCCTCTCAGGATACTCCAGACTAGAGACGATGCAGCCGGTCACCTTACACGCACAACCTTGTATCTCAATGGCGTCAGTGATGGAGCTATGTCGCTTCCGTACTACGCATTGTACCCAGTCGGCTTCACTGCCAGTCGTCACTTTGTTACTTGACTTAGGCTGACTGAATGCCAGCGTCTCAGAGAACAGCAGTCATGGGTCGCGCTCATCTGCTCACTCTTCCTGCTGGCGTAGTGTCGGATCCTTACCACAGGGGGAAGCAGAAGCTCGGCGAGAAGACTCACTGCGAGACTTGCGACCGAGTCCTGATGTCGAGGGACTGGAATGCCCACCAGAACTCTAAGGGTCACCGCACCAAGAAAGAGGCAATCAAGAACAAAGAGAATGATGTCAAGGCCGACTCCAACAACGCCAACGGAGCTGAAACTTGGGGCGATGATACTTCCGGGTTCACGGTTGATGCCGGCTTCAACCCAGCTTCCCAGGGTGGTGGCAACGCTGGATGGGGAACCTCCGCCTCTGATGGCGGCGGCGGTAGTGGAGGCGGTCGCGCCTGCTTCAACTGCGGCCTCGAAGGGTATGTCAAACGTTCCGTACCGCTGAACCGATCTTACTAACTGCCTCGCAGCCATCGCAAGACAGAGTGCCCTGAGCCTCTTAGACTCCGTGCTGGTGGAGGTGGAGGCGACCAGGCCTGCTTCAAATGCGGCGAGGTTGGTCACCGCAAGTCTGAGTGCCCTCAGGGTGGCTCTGGTGGTGGCGGCCAGGCTTGCTTCAACTGCGGCAACGAAGGGTGGGTCTCCAATGCAACGATCGATTGACTAGAGATGACTGACTATCTCCTAGCCACCGAAAGGCCGATTGCCCCGAGCCCATCAAGCCTCGTGCTGGCGGCGGCGGCGGAGGTCGCACCTGCTTCAACTGCCTCCAACCTGGCCACAACGTCTCGGATTGTCCTGAGCCGCGTGTGGAGCGCTGCCGCAACTGCGATGCTGAAGGCCATATGAGCCGTGAGTGCGACAAGCCCAAGGATTGGAGCCGTGTCAAGTGCTCCAACTGCTCCAAGTACGGCCACGGCGCGAAGCGCTGCCCCGAGCCCGAGGCCACGGGTAGCTCCTACTCTGGTAGCGGCAACGGTTGGAACGCCCCAACTGATGCTGGTGCGGCCACCGGTGGTTGGGATGATGCTGTCGCCGAGCCTGCTGCCACAGGTGGTGGTTGGGCTGACGACGATATCAGCAGCGGTGGAGGTACTGGAGAATCTTGGGCTGACCAGGCCACTGCTAGTGCTCAGTGGTAAGCAGTCGGTCTCTCAAAGAATCCACAAAAAATCACTAGGGCTCCAACTGTGCTCGCAGTGACTTTGAGTCCGAGTAGCGCGCCGAGGTAGTCAGCACACGGTAGGATGGATCACGACGAAAGGTTGAGGAACCGGTACCTCGTACCTGGCAGCGAAACAAGGTCGTTTGGTTGGCGTCAACGCTTCGCCCAGCAAAGCGAGCATCAGGGACATGTGTAACAGGTAAATGGAGATAACAAAACGATTGGATCCCACGCAATGCTGTTGACTGTGACATGTGATGTTCTTAGGTACGACTTTTTGTTTGAGACCTTTGCAATGGATACGCTGATATATTTGATAGTATGATGTTGGCTGTTGGCTACCTCTCGAATGCCGTCGATTAGACTTGGCACGTCCTCGAACCTTGGACGTGGAGCGCCGGAGAACGCACGAGATGCAGTGCATCAGCAGAGACGCGTACGATGCTTTAGACAGGAACGTGATGGAAACAACGTCGCAGAATGTCAGGATAGGCAGCAGTAGCCGTGTGCAGCGAGGTGTAGTCGCCACACTTGCCCAATGGGCAATTCACGATGCAGTGGGTCACGATGTATGGGGTGCGAAGTGCGACACGCCAGGTGATGGTGAACATGTGACTTAACATGTGACTTAGCATGTGACTTGGCATGTTACTTGGCATGTGACTCAGCATGTGATTAAACATGTGACTAAACATGGGACGTTGTTTCAAGGCAGTGAATTGTCGTTGGCAAGTCGAACGCATAGCGGCTGCTCAGACACGGCATACCAAGGGCACACAGTGGCATTGTGTGGCATTGCATGGCATTGTAGGATTGTAATGTGGACGCCCTTGCAGGCGGGACGAGGACTCGAGGTGGTGGAGCACAGGCGGCCAGTGGAGTGGTTCACACGGGTTCCCCATGCACGTCGCCGCGGGCTGCAGCTCACCAGGGCGTCGATTGGGCAGAGGGGCAACGCAGAGCACAGAATCTGACAGCGAAGACGGCAACGACAGCGTGCGAGCGACTGGCGGGAGGCTGGAGCGAGTGATGGGCAGGCATCTGGTCGTCCCGCGTTGGCCGCGTCGCCGGCGCCGAGTCGGCTCGCCGGTTCAGGGCGCCAAGCACAGCAGCGAGTGGCTGTCCGGGGGGGGGCTCTCGTGGCGGGCCCTGGTCTAGAAGGGCAGCCGTGAGCATCTTTGACAGAGCGTGCGTGGGCGGTCCCTGGGCTGATGGAGTGCGCGAGTTGGCGGTGAGCGGTGCGGTGCTATATCCCGTCGCCGTGCCCCCTTTGCTTGTCCAAGCTGTCCTGCTGCTGCTGCTGCTGCCGCCTGCCTGCCCTTTGTCCCGCCTGCTCTCACGAGGAGGTCGCTGTGCTGTCCACGGGTGGTTCTCGCTGTGCATCTGCTGTTCTGCGCTGCGTGCGGCTTGTGTGCAGAGTCCCTTCCGCGCGTCTCCCAGCAAAAAGACCGTCTCCCAGCAACACCCGGGCCTGCAGCCTCGCTGAGCCCGCACGCCGTCCCGACACTGCGCCTGCAAGAAGCGCATTCGCAGCCATCCGCGGCCGCGACACGTCGACACGACTCCGGTCCCAGACTCGCTCAGGCCGCACGGCTACCGAGCGCCCTCTACGAGCGTTTGACGACGGACGGAAGCCGACAGCGGCGCACTCGAAGCGGTCACGCCTCACCCGTCCGCAGCTCGTCGCAGCGAAGGCGCGAGCCAGCCTAGCACGCCTCAGCGCAGCGCAGCGCCTGCTTGCCGCGCCCGCCCAAACCAGCCAGGCATCGCCGACTCCTGAGCAACACCACCGCCCGACTCGCCCGGCCCGTCCACCGCTTCTCCGAATCTCGCCCACCGCCCACCGCCCACCGCCAGCATGCACCGCAAAACGCCCATCTCCGTCCTCGTCTACAGCTACCTCTTCCCCGCGCCGTCTCCCACCGACCCGCCCTCGTTCTCGGCACATCTCTCCAAAAACCTCGTCGGCGAAGTCCGCATCGAGACGGCCAACTTCTACGGCTCGCTCGACACCATCGAGGCGCGCTACCCCGGGCTCAACTACGCCCACGGCCCGCACCGCAAACGACTCGGCCGCTTCCCGCACCACCGACGGCTGTTCGCTGCCTTTGACGCCCTGGGCCTGACGGAAAGTGAGATCCAGGGCTTCTGCCGCTGGGAAGGCACCCTCTGGGCGCGTGAGCGCTACGAGCGCGACGAGGGCGTCAAGGTCGTCGACACAACGGGCATGGAGATTGGCGCCTGGGTCGACAACCGCGCCGTGAGGGGGCGCAAGGGCATCAACGTCAAGACGCACATCGAGGTCGAGATTGAGCGCGTTCCGTCGTCGTCGTCGGCGCCTGCAGACGCGGGCGCCGAGGGCGCTGGCATCCCCACACGCCACACGCACGACGAGCGGCCGGCGCAAGATCAGGACATGCAAGACGACGACAGCGACAACAACGACGACGACGACGACGACGACGAGACCAACGACCACCTCACGGAAAGCGTGGGCTTCGAGCTCAACGCCCGCTTGCTGCACGCCGCCGCCCTGCGCGACCAGGGCAACAACGTCCCCATGGATCCCGAGTGGGAGGCCTATCTCAAAGAGGCCCAAGAGCGGGGCGAGCTGAACATTGACGCCACGCGCGAGGCCCTGCGGACCATGGCCGGCCAGCTCGTCGCCAACGCCCAGATGGTGTCGATGAGCGCAGCAGCCGCCGACCACGGCCAGGAGAGCGTGCTCCGGCAAGCTGGCGCGCCCGCCTAAGTGCAGCGTCTTCTGTCTGCATTTGCTGGAAGGTTCTGTGGATTCTGTCTGGATTCTGTCTGGATTCACGTTAGATTTAGTCTGGTTGGTTGATGCACCTACGCATTCCATTCCTGCATTACAGGTGTTCAAGGCGTCCGAGGCGCCCACAAGAGTTGGATTTGGATACCCCAGGTCATGTTCTGGGCTTTGCATGTATATAGATGGACGAGGTTGGTCACGGTTGCATGGCAGGCACATGGTCATAGGCAAGCATGGACTTTACATTATTCCTTGTCTCGTCATGTCGTGTCAGTCTGCTGGCAGTGCTGTTCCCACACGTGTGCTCTGAGCCTCGCTCAAGCGTCCTCTCCAGGCGTCTGAGGCTTGCGGCTTGCCTCTGCGCCTGTATGCTCGGGCTGGAATTCGTAGCTCGAAGCCCACGACTTGTCCCTCTTCGTCCTGTCTCGCGTTGTATCTCAGTCCCGCCCACTCGCTCATCCCAACCGCCTGCCCGTGCCCCCGAATCCAAGCGCGCCGGCGCCCCGCTTCGCGCCCCGCGTCACCCTCCCGCTGGCTCCCTCCTGGTCAATGTCCATGGCATCCTCGTCGCCAAACCCGCCCCTCATCTCCGGGCCGCGCTTCCCCGCGCCCTTGTCCTCGCTGGTCTGCACCTCGATCGCGCGCTCCTTCTTGCGGCGCATCTTCTCGCGCTGCACCGCATCGCTCTTGACTCTTTCGACCTGAGCCTCCAAGTCTGCGAGGGCTGCGTCGCACCGCGTGCTCCATGTTGCCAGTGTCGACTGCAGCGCGGGGAGCGAGCCCGGTGCTAGGTCGCGCAAGGGTGCGATGCTGGTCACGGCGACGCGGCTGCGGGCGGGATCGAGTGTGGCGGTGAGGAGGCCGGCGTAGATGGCGTGCGTGATGAGTTGCTCGAGGGCGCGGGCGCTGGGCAGGTCGAGGGCAGCTTGCAGGGCGGCGTAGGTGAGGGTTGCGTGGGAGTGGCTGAGGGGGAGCAGGGAGAGGAGGAGAAGCTTCTGATGCTGCTGAGCCGAGAGCTTGGGCAGCGACGAGTTGGCTGTCAGATCATCAGCGCGTGGGTACTTTGTGCAGCGCTGCCGAGCAGTGGGGGGACAGACCCTTGTAGTCGGCCCAGGTGCCCCAGGCGAAGATGTCCAGCAGGGCCAGGTATGGCGCGTGCTCGGGCGAGCTGCGCAGAGCCTGGATGTTGGGCGTCTGCAGCAGCTCGGCGAAGACGTACGTGTTGGGTGCACTGGTGGCCTGCACGACGAGGTCCGAGGCGGCGCGCGGCGATGTGGCCGACTTGCTGAGGGCAAGAAAGGGCTCGAGGGCGTTGAGCGCCTTGGTCTGCTCCATGTTGGCTGGAGGCGAGCCGCGGCGGGGTGGTCTTGCGGAGATGATGCCAACGGCAGTGCAGCAGGCCGTGGTTGTTTGCGGAGAGCGTGATGGCGGAGGCCGCTGCTTGGCGAGGCTGCCCCACGGCGCTGCCCCACTCGCCCGCAGCCAGGTCTCTGGCCAGGTCTCTGGCCAGGTCTCTGTCCGTGTGCCTGGACAGTCAACACCAGACCTGTCGCGGCTGCAGGCGAGCATCGTGTTTTACGCGCAGTGCCGTGTGCCTGAGGCGATCCGGAACATGAAACGTGCTCGTTGACTCTGGCGAGACATGACATACAGCCGGTCAGAGCTGGAGGTGCCATGTCAGCAAATGCCGTCTTGCACAGCACACTCCGGACGTCGTTCTTTGGCTACGGCGCACATCTTTCTTTGGTACGAGACTACTCCCACCCACATGACAAGCGAGCTGTACCAACGTTGGAAGCTCTCTCGGCCTCTCTGCCCGTCCCAGCGTTGGGTGGCTGGCTGGCTCGACGTGTCTGCGTGTTCCACGTCCATTGTTCCTCCCACCATGCAGGGTCGCTCGCTCACTGTGCCATCAGGCGCAAGTGGTGTACTGATTACACTGCTTAGCCTGGTACCACAGCACTGCCCTGGATGCGAACACCTGAGGCTGCGCTCGTCTCAGCTCGGCATCGTCTGCGCATCCGAGGACCTTCCCGTTTCAGCACGCCCAGCGCAAACACTGTCGTCGCCGCAGAGGCTGGCGGTATAAGCTGAACAACCGTAGCTCCCCTGCATCGGCCTCTGCCTCCGCTTCTGCATCTGCACTTCTCGTCCTAACTGCCTCCATCTGCCTCCATCTGCCATCCGTCTCTGGCTGCACTTGTTGCCAGGAGCAGCTGACGCCGTGCCACGACAAGCGTCAGCCCGTGGAGCTCCATTCTTAGCACTTCCAATCAAACCGTTACGGGAATCTCGCTGTGTCCCCACTCTGCCGGCCCGGAGGCGTCGTGCTTTAATCAGCACCGGAACTGCCATTCTGCTCAGCGCCGCATCACCCTAACCCGCCATCTGTCACCTTTGAAGCTGGTCTTCTGCAGTTGGCGATACTTTTTTCTTGTTTGCTGCGCCGCTCCCCTGCACTGTTCGCCCTCGACCTCCCCCTCGTATGTCGCAATAAAACGGTCGATCCGCTCATCCTGCGCGACTCCGCCCTATCTGCACGAGTGCCCGCACACGGCGCTGCGCTGACAGGCACATTTGCGTATGCCCTCCCCTAGGGCCACGAGAACACAAGAAAGGGACACACACACACACACCTCTACACACACCAACAGCGCGAGCCGCTTCACACATCCGCCATGGCATCCAACAAGGGCGCAACGGCGCACATGGCGACCACAACGCTAAAGGTCGAGGGCATGACATGCGGCGCGTGTACCTCTGCCATTGAGACGGGCTTCCAGGGCGTGGCTGGGGTCGGGAACGTGTCCATCAGTCTGGTCATGGAGCGCGCCGTCATCTCCCATGACCCCGAGGTCATCTCTGCCGATGAGGTCAGGGACATCATCGAGGACAGGGGCTTTGATGCCGAGGTGCTCTCAACAGACCTGCCCACCACGCAAACCACCGACGACCACTTTCTGAGTGACTCGGACAACGAAGAGGACGGCCTGCTAGCAAATGACGGCCTGTCGACCACTACGCTCTCCGTGGGCGGCATGACATGCGGCGCCTGCACTTCGGCGGTAGAGGGCGCATTCAAAGACGTAGCGGGCATCAAGTCGTTCAGCATATCGCTACTCTCAGAGCGCGCTGTCATTGAGCACTGGACCAAGGTCATCACCCCAGACCAGCTGGCCGAAACAATAGAAGACGTTGGCTTTGACGCAAACGTGCTCGAAACCGTCGCTGACACCCCTGCGCCGAAAAAGAGCAAGGGTGCAAACAAGTCGAAAACAATGACCACCACCGTGGCGGTCGAGGGCATGACTTGCGGAGCCTGCACATCTGCCATCGAGGGTGGCTTCAAGGACGTGCCTGGAGTCTACCAGTTCAACATCAGCTTGCTCGCAAATCGTGCGGTGCTGGTTCACGACCCCTCTAAGCTCAGCGCAGAGAAGATTGCCGAGACCATTGAAGACTGCGGGTTTGATGCTACGATTCTGTCGTCAGAAGACGCCAACATGCACCAGACATCTTCGGGCAACGCGCCGATACACCTCAAGATCTACGGTCTGCCAGACGTGGAAGCTGCACAGGAGCTCGAGGGCCTGCTCAGAAACCGCCCCGGCATCCTTTCCGCGCAGATCAACTTCGCCACATCCAGGGCCATAGTCAAGCGCGAGCCGCAGATTGTTGGATTAAGGGCTGTAGTGGAAGCCATTGAAGCTGCAGGTTACAACGCACTGGTCTCAGACTCTGATGACAACAACGCACAACTCGAGTCCCTCGCAAAAACAAAAGAGATCCAAGAATGGAGACGAGCCGTCATCTTCTCGGCTTGGTTCGCCCTCCCAGTCTTCCTCACCAGCATGATTTTCCCCATGTTTCTACCCTTCCTCGACTACGGCAGAATCAGGATCATACCCGGTCTCTATCTTGGTGATGTCGTCTGTCTCGCTCTCACCATCCCGGTGCAATTCGGCATCGGCAAGCGCTTCTACATCTCTGCGTACAAGTCTCTCAGTCACGGGTCTCCGACCATGGATGTCCTGGTCGTTCTCGGTACTTCGGCCGCCTTCTTTTTTAGCGTTGCATCCATGCTCGTGTCCATCTTTGTACCTCCACACACCAAGCCTACGACGCTGTTCGACACTAGCACTATGCTGTTCACATTCATCAGCTTGGGACGCTTCCTTGAGAACCGCGCCAAGGGTCAAACCTCCAAAGCCCTATCTAGGCTCATGTCCCTCGCACCGTCCATGGCTACTATATACGCTGACCCCATCGCTGCTGCAAAGGCCGCTGAGGGCTGGGACGTTGTCGATGAGAAAGGTGGCCGTCCTTCCATGGACGTCAATGCGGCCGAGGAGCGGGTCATTGCAACTGAACTTATTGAAGTTGGTGACGTTGTCATCCTCCGCCCAGGTGACAAGATTCCCGCCGACGGTACAGTCACTCGTGGTGAGTCCTACATCGACGAGAGTATGGTGACTGGTGAAGCGATGCCTATCTTGAAGAAGAAGGGAGCTCTCCTGATGGCTGGTACCGTAAACGGTGCAGCCCGTATGGAGTTCATCGTTACTCGTGCTGGTCGTGATACCCAACTCAGTCAGATCGTTCGTCTCGTACAGGAGGCTCAGACCAGCCGTGCTCCTATCCAGCGTCTTGCCGATACCGTCGCTGGTTATTTCGTCCCCATCATCATCACGCTTGGTCTTGCCACTTTCGTCGCTTGGATGGTCTTGAGCCATATCCTGCCCTACCCACCGAAGGTCTTCCTCAACCACGCCAGCGGCGGCAAGCTCATGGTCTGCGTCAAGTTATGCATTGCTGTCATCGTCTTTGCCTGTCCCTGCGCCCTCGGTCTCGCGACCCCCACCGCCGTCATGGTCGGTACCGGTGTCGGCGCTGAGCAAGGCATACTTGTCAAGGGTGGTGCCGCTCTTGAGACCGCCACCAAGATCAACCATATCGTTTTCGACAAGACCGGCACTCTCACCATCGGCAAAATGAGCGTCTCGCGCGCCGACATCCAGGGCGAATGGGCCGCCAAGAAGAACCTCTGGTGGACGCTCATCGGCCTTGCGGAAATGGGCTCGGAGCACCCCATCGCCAAAGCCATCGTACGTGCCTCCAAAGAGCATCTTCGCCTCGGCACCGACGGCAACCTCGACGGCGCAGTTGGCGACTTTGAAGCCACAGTCGGCAAAGGCATCAGTGCGAACGTCGAAGCCGCGGTCTCCGGCCCCCGAACGCGCTACAGGGTCCTTATTGGCAACGCCGCCTTCCTGCTTGCCAACAACGTCGTCGTCCCAGACCTCGTCGACGAGCCTCTCACGCCCAACCCCAACGCCCAGACTCCGTCGCGCTCCGCAGGCATCACTACCATCCACACCGCCATCGGCACGTCTTACACCGGCGCCCTCAACCTCTCCGATACTATCAAGCCCTCAGCCCGTGCCGTCGTGCTCGCGCTCAAGCGCCTTGGCATCTCTTCCAGCATCGTGACGGGCGACACGTCCGCGTCGGCTCTCGTAGTCGCAGCCGCGGTCGGGATCGCAAATGAAGACGTCCACGCGTCCGCCACGCCTGCGGACAAGAAGAGCATCGTTGCAGACATGCAGTCCCGCGGGTTGTGCGTGGGTATGGTGGGCGATGGCATCAACGATAGTCCCGCCTTGGCTTCCGCAGACATCGGTATCGCATTGTCGACCGGCACAGATGTGGCTATGGAAGCTGCGTCTATTGTGTTGATGTCGAACACTGATCTGTTAGCTATTCCTGCGAGCCTGTGTCTGTCGAGGTCTATCTTCCGCAGAATCAAGTTGAACCTGGCATGGGCGTGCATGTACAACTTTATCGGTCTGCCGTTTGCCATGGGCTTCTTTCTCCCTTGGGGACTGAGTCTGCATCCTATGGCCGCTGGCGCTGCTATGGCCTGTTCCTCGGTATCGGTTGTGTTGTCGAGTCTGCACCTGAAATTCTGGAGGAGACCTAGCTGGATGAAGGTCAGTCTGCTGGATCCTGGGGCGGAGGTACCCGCGAACGAAAAGGAGAGGGAGGAGATTCCGCAAGCGGGTGTGCTCAGCACGGTCCGCGATTGGGTCGTTGATTCTTGGTCCGCGTTCAGGAGGAATAAGGAGGAGGCGAGATACGTACCGCTGCAGGATATGGGTGAGCGTTAAGAGCGTGTTGTGAGCGTGTTGATTATTGTTGTTGTTGTTGTTGTTGTTGTTGTTGTTAGATACCACCTCTGTCGAGTATTCCCTTGTTGTATCTGAGCTGGTTTGTTGGGTCTTTGTATATATGAATAGACTCTTTTCTTGTCACTGCTTGAGCTTGCGTTTCTTAGCCCATGACCTGTGGTTCTGCGTTCGTCCTCCTCCAAGTAAATGGCAGCCAATGCAGTAAGATGACCGGTAGAAGCGTCTCACGCAGATCGCCTGTGATGAGGGGCATGTCGTATATCAAATCAAGATTTCTCTCGCTCGCACACATTGCCGCCCCATCATCGTGCTTGCGTACAAGGTCGTGCTCTACGGAGCGTGCTTGATCACGCCTAGCGAGCGGAATGAAGCACTGCTGTAAACGTGTATTCGCTTAAGATGTGTGCTTGTTCGGTACGTAGATACTTCATCAATCGGTAGCTCAGTGCGTATGTATTTTACTTCGCAAGAAGGCATATCCCACGCCAGTCTCAGGAATGAACGACAAAGCCGCAGAAACAACAATTTCGCTGTCTCATCATCGATTTGTATTTTTTGGACGAAATTATGCTTATGCTGATTGTTGGCATCCAAAGCGGTGCGAAACGTACTCGATGATAAGTAGCTCGACACTCATCGATGAAGAGATCTCCATGGCACCGCATACAGCAGCGCAGAATCGATGTGTGGCTGTACAATATGGGAGAAGCTTCGTGACATATAGAACCACAGCTTGCTAAGAATTGGGTACCCTCCCTGAGATGGAGGCGGTTCCGGCAGGATAGAGTCAATTTCTCGGATAGAATCGAAAGCGGCTATTACTTTTTAGACCGGATGCCTGAAATAGGGACGAACCTCGCGTCAAAGACGTCGCGACTGTGGAGAAACATTGTTTGTCAGTTTCAAGCAAACCCTTGTACATCAGCTCCTAAAGTTTCGCTGGCAAGTGCGAGGTTGACGGCAGCCCAGAGCTCATGAGAACCGAGAGTATCTTCCAGATCTCCATTGTCACTTGTCAACGCATCTGACTGCTGTTGCCCAGAGATGGGAGAATGGAGCTTCCAATCAAGCAAGCAAATCGGTGACTAATTCACAGATCGATTGATGGCGCAGGAATACAACCTGCATGTAAAATGTAATAGAAGGAGGAAGAGCAGCCCTCGCGAGTGGCAATTGTGAGGCGCAAGCATTAGCGCGCTCAAGCGGACTACAAAAAGCTCTATCCGGCACGTCTTCTGCCCAGAACCCTATATAGCACGAATGCATGCCGATAGGTAGTGCGGTATGCACAATGCACTCAACTTTGTGTGATGTGTCTTCTGTTCGTGGTCTGCCACACGTTGCAAGAAGTACTGGAAACTCACGCCAGGCAACCACCAAGTGCACCTTAGGCCCACCGAAAATGATAGTCAGAGTGTCCAATATAGAAGGAAATCGAATCCTCGTTTGAAAATGGCGTTTGGTAACAGAGTGTACACAGTAATAATCAGGCAGCAATCTACTCTATCAAGATCGTCCGCAAGCCTACAGCACATTCAAGTTCTTCGAGACTGTACTGTTTCTCGCTGGGCAGGCACCATGTCACCACTCAAAGTCATTATCCCACTCTTCATTGTGCTCAGCATCCTACAAGCTGCCGTCCTAACGCTACCATTTATCTACTGGCGTTTCGCGGGTTACATGGGCCCGATCAACAAATTCCTCTTCGGCTCGTTCCTGTCCGTAAACTATTCTCCCGTCGAGCCCTCCGCTTCCCTATCTCTGCCCGATCGCACAACATACCAAGTTTAACTCTGCTTTGTCAATGGAAGCTCACACAAGCAAGGCTCTTCCTCGCGTTCGTAGCGCACCCCCTCCTAGTCACAACCCTCATAACATTCACAATCGCACCCTCCCTCCTCTCCCTGCGACACAACCTCACATCCCGGCTCTCCACAGCCTACACCGCGCTCGTACCGGCCTCTATCATAGAATCTGCGACCGACCTCCTGTCTAGCGTACCTTTCATCGGCGGCCGTACCGCTGACACCACACTTCCGAGGAAGAATCGCGACTGGCTCGTTACCGCTCTAAGCAGCTACGTGGGCTGGAAGACGCTTGGTACACTACCGAGCCTGATAGTCTTGTTGGTGATCATCGGTCTTTGGAAGGGGAGAGAGGCTGATGGCGATAGGGGGTGGCTTGCTGAGGGGCTGAGAGAGGAGAATAAAGATGGAGGAGAGAAGGAAAAGGGTGTTGCTGTCAGGAGGACAAGGGCGGCTTAGCTCGGAACCGCGATCAACTGAGAAACCCATTGATAGGGATGTGAGATGCCTCTATAGGTCGCTGTAAGGCAACTCATACGGCATAGCGATTTCTCCATTGGATGAGAACTCTAAGGTCGAGGCTTGT
The DNA here is from genome assembly GCA_016630955.3 of Didymella arachidicola. NCBI lineage: Eukaryota > Fungi > Ascomycota > Dothideomycetes > Pleosporales > Didymellaceae > Didymella > Didymella arachidicola. The sequence goes on along the minus strand of CM050002.1, from coordinate 340,350 downwards.
GCGTGCCGCTGGAGAGTGAGGGAAAGAGAGAGAAGGGGGGGGGGGTTCTCGCAATGTTGACGCGAACTGAGGTCAATAGTGTTTTTATTGCATGTTTGGGGTATCATTCGGTTTGCGGCATCCATCTGCTGTTCGATCTTGGCCACTGTGTGCGCCTTCCTTCCACTGATCAGTCCACTCGAAATGCTCACGTCTTCACCGTTCCTCTGATTAGCCTCGTCGTCTCTTCGTACCATTCTGGACTGTTGTCCCATTAGCACGACGTTCGTCTCCACTGATGGCGACCTCTTCGTCGTTCATCCATTCTCGTCCAGCGCCGGGACTACGGCGTCTGAACTGACCTGCGCCGATTGCGACCACCTCATCCTCACTGTCACTGTTCTCAATGTCCAAGATTACCGGCATCAGGAACCCCGACTCTCCATTCGCCGCCTCCGACTCAGCTGCCGAGCCCTTGACCTCGATGGTGAGGACGTCAACCTCCTCATCTTCTTGGTCGAGGCGGCGCTTGTGAAGTTCCTCGAGTGGCTGGATATCGAATTCGTCCTCTCGCTCGATGTATTCGACATTTTCCTCCACTTCGACGAAGTCAGGTGCAAGCGCAGACCAGCGCTGGGGCTGCAATATTGACCATAGCCAAACCCTGCCAGAGTCAACACCGACCGCCGCAACGAACGGTCGCGATGGGTGCCACTCCACCACGGACAATTCCTCCTTTGTGCCCTCCAAGATCTTGACCAGACTGCCCTGCCCTCGTTCCCATACGTAGATGTGGTGATTCATCCACGTGGATGCCGTTACGTATTCGCCGCTTGGACTGAAGGAGACGTGGTTCCAGGACAATCTCTGCACCAGATCCTGAAACCTGTGCTCCACCTCAAGCTGGAGGGTATCGAAGTCGAGTTTGGGGTCACTGAAGTCTGGTAGGTGCAGTGTGCGTACGATTCTGTCGCTGGCGTTGACCACGATGTCGCGGCCGGATGGAGTCAAACGAATGTACACGATGATGTTGTTGGTCACTCGGTATGAGTATCTGACTTGGTGTGTCTCCGTGTCGATGATGTTCATCCACCCTTTGTTTGTCCCCGCAATAATGTGCTTGCCTGAGGGGGTAAACAGTGTCATCGTGGTCGTCTGCTTGGCGTCTTGTGCATTTTGCTTTTCTGTGGCGTTTTCACGCTCGACCTGGGAACGGCGTGGTGCTGAGGCGATCTGGCGCTTCTTCGGCACTTGCTCAGTCATGTCGACAATGACGGGCTGATCTTCGAACAGGGCGGCCACGAAGAGCATATGGTTGTTGGGGTGCAGCTCGGCGATGAAGATGGCAGACTCAAAGCGGATGGTACGCACGCGGGAGCCATCCTGCAAGTCCCACAGGACGCACTTCCAGTCTTGTCCAGCGCTGAGGAGGTAGCGGTCGTTGGTGGACCAGCTCAGCGATTGCACCTGGCGCGTGTGGCCGCGCAGTTTGCGGGCAACGCCATTAGTCTCGATGTCGAAGATGACTATAATGCCGTCGTGCTGGGCGTTGTTAGCAGATAGTGACAATGGCTTCTCCCCGGGCTGCCTACTCGTCCAGAGGCCAGTAGATCGCCGCGGTGGCTGAAGCGAATGGAGGTCGAGTGTCCGCTGCCTGCAAGTGGTGAGCGATGCGCCTAGAGGCGGCAGAGGCAGCAGAGGCAGCGCACTCACGCAGACGGCCGGTTATGACGTCGGGGCAGTCCTGGGCGAGGACAAAGGGATCGATCAAAGACAGGTTCATCTTCAGGGCGGGGCAGAGTGCAGGGAAGTGCCGGGCTCAGTTCGCAGCATCTTCGAGGGCGGGGCTGCTGTCCGCGCGCGCGTGGGATGGACAATCGTCAGTGCACGCGTCGCACTGCTTTGTGTTGCGGCAACGACACGGCGCTAGTGGCTTGGCGTTGCGGCTCGCCTTCTGCCTTTGAGCAGCGCCCTTTGGCACCGCACGCCCACCCACTCCCACCACCATCCCCCCATCTCTCCGCGACCGTTCTGCCCCTCCAGAGCGCGTCTTCCACCGTCACCAGCACGCCCGCGTTCACCGGCGAGCTCTAGTTGCGCGCGCACAATTCCTGCAGCAGGCGCGACCGCAGCGAGCCCCCCGAACCGAGCAGCCTTTGCCCCCGGGCGCTATTCTTCGACTACATCAGTTCCAGCGCGTGCGGCGCATCAGCTCCATTTGCGAGCGCGGCCAGCAGACGCATTAGCTACTACGGCACATTCACAGACCCCCTAATACGTGGACGCAGAGCCTGGCGTGCCCATCCAACGTCACTTCACCCGGCCGCCTAGATCGATAACACGACCTTCGACGAAACCCCCAGTCCGCGACCGCCTTTCAATACCGCCGATATGCCGCCCGGCGCGCCAGCAGTATCGAAATGTCCGCTCAGGACCATCAAGGAGATCCAGTTCGGGCTGCTCTCCCCCGAGGAGATCAAGGCCATGAGCGTGGTGCACATCATCTACCCTGAAACTATGGACGAGGACAATAAGAAGCCCCGCGAACAGGGTCTCAACGACCCCAAGCTGGGTACCATCGACCGCATGTACTCTTGCGCAACATGCAAGGAGGATATCCAGGTGTGCCCTGGCCACTTTGGCCACATTGAGCTGGCCACTCCTGTCTTTCACGTCGGTGAGTGCAACTCTTGCTCCAGCTTTTTCTTTGACGCGCAACTGACGTGTGCAGGTTTCGTTGTCAAGATCAAGAAGATTCTTGAGACGGTGTGCCACAGCTGTGGCTTGATCCTCGCTGATACCGTAAGTCTTCCTCGCGAAGACGAACCCTTCAGACGTTTGAGCTTCTTGTACTGACTCTGCTTGTCAGAACCATCCAGACTGGGATCTGGCTATGAAGACCAAGGATGCGAAGCGGAGGTTTGACAAGATCTGGCGCATGTCCCGCACACGGCGAGTCTGCGAGCAGGACACCACCGAAGAGGACCCTAAAAAGGCTCGTCGTCCCCACGGTGGTTGTGGCAACCCACAGCCAGACACCATTCGTAAGGAAGGTCTCAAGCTCACTGGTACATGGAAGGCCAAGAAAAAGGATGAGGATGATGGTCAGGGTGACCGCAAGGAGGTTCTGTCCCCACAGACAGCTCTGAACATCTTCAAGCTGCTCAGCGACGAGACCTTACAGATGCTCGGTCTGAACAAGGACTATGCTCGCCCAGAGTGGATGGTTCTCACCGTTCTGCCAGTCCCTCCGCCACCGGTCCGTCCTAGTATCTCGGTCGACGGCACAGGACAGGGCATGCGCGGTGAAGATGATTTGACTTACAAGCTTGGTGATATCATCCGCGCCAACAGCCGAGTTCTACAGTGTATTCAAGACGGTTCACCTCAGCACGTTCTGACAGAGTTCGACACTCTCCTCCAGTACCATGTCGCCACATACATGGACAATGATGCGAACGGTGTACCGCAGGCCATGCAGAAGTCCGGTCGCCCTCTCAAAACTATCCGTGGTCGTCTAAAGGGCAAGGAGGGCCGCCTACGTGGTAATTTGATGGGCAAACGTGTCGACTTCTCGGCGCGTACCGTCATCACAGGCGACCCCAACCTTTCCTTGGACCAAGTCGGTGTGCCGCGTTCGATTGCCCGCACGCTCACTTACCCTGAGGTTGTAACCAAGTTCAACATCAGCAAGCTGACTGGTTTGGTACGCAACGGTCCTAATCAGCATCCTGGTGCCAATTACGTGATCAAGACCGACGGTGTCCGTCTCGATCTCAAGCACAACAAGAATCTCGATGATCTACGACTGCAATACGGATGGAAAGTTGAACGACACATTAACGATGACGACGTTATCATCTTCAACCGTCAACCGTCCCTGCACAAAGAGTCCATGATGGGTCACCGCGTCAAGGTCATGCCTTACTCCACGTTCCGTCTGAACCTGTCTGTCACATCGCCCTACAATGCCGATTTTGATGGTGATGAGATGAACTTGCACGTTCCTCAGAGCGATGAAACTCGCGCAGAGATCCAAAATCTGTGCATGGTTCCTAAGCAGATAGTATCGCCGCAGAAGAACTCCCCTCTCATGGGTATCGTGCAGGATACGCTGCTCGGTGCTTACAAGATGACCCGCAAGGATTCATTCTTGCCCATCGAACAGGTCATGAACATCATGATGTGGGTCCCAGAGTGGGATGGCATTGTCCCCGAGCCAGCAATCTTGAAGCCTCGTCCCATGTGGACGGGTAAGCAGATTTTGAGTATGGCCATCGCCAAGGAGGTCAACATCGTCAAGCTAGACGATGAGTCGAAGCCTGGACCTTGGAACGATATTGCCGATAAGAGCTTGATGATCATGGGCGGTCAGCTCATCTTTGGCCAGATTACGAAGAAGGTTGTCGGTGCCACAGCTGGTGGTGTTATCCACATCATTTTCAACGAGCTGAGCCCTCTAGACGCTGTCGCGTTCTTCAACGCTTGTCAGCGCATTGTCTGCTACTGGCTGCTGCACTGGGGCTTCAGCATGGGTGTCGGTGATGCTATCCCTGATCCGGCTACTTCTGAAAAGATCGCCGAGTGCATTGCGAAGTCCAAGAAAGATGTCGAGGACATCATTCTCACAGCCACTCAGGACAAGCTCGAGCCTCTTCCGGGTATGACTATTCGTGGTACCTTCGAATCGAAGGTTCAGAAGTTCTTGAACGAAGGTCGTGAGGGCGGTGGTACCGCAGCACAGAACAGTCTGAAGCACTTCAACAACGTCGTCAACACTGTCATCTCCGGCTCCAAGGGTTCAACTGTCAATATCTCCCAGATGGTATCTCTTGTCGGGCAGCAGGCTGTCGAAGGTCAACGTATTCCTTTCGGTTTCAAGTACCGAACTCTGCCACATTTCACCAAGGACGACTACTCGCCAGAGTCCCGAGGTTTTGTTGAGAACTCTTACCTCCGTGGTCTGACACCCTCTGAGTTTTTCTTCCACGCCATGGCTGGTCGCGAAGGTCTTATCGACACAGCTGTCAAGACTGCCGAGACTGGTTACATCCAGCGTCGTCTCGTCAAGGCGCTTGAGGATGTCATGGTCAAGTACGATGGTACTGTCCGTAACTCGATGGGCGACATTGTTGAGTTCATCTACGGTGAAGATGGTCTTGACGGCGCACACATCGAGAAGCAGAAGCTTGATATTATCACTTCCTCGGAGGCGAAGTTCGAGAAGACATTCAAGCTCGACGTTGTCAGCTCAGGAAAGCCTCCAATCCCAACTAGCCAGCTTGAGATTGCGGCTGAGATCCAGGGTGACGTCGAGGTTCAGCAATACCTCGATGAAGAGTTTGAGACGATCAAGGCCGATCGCGAGTACCTTCGTACTATCATCGATGACGACGACAGCCAGCAGTTCCAGCTTCCTCTCAATATTCAACGTATGATCGAATCGGCGCAAGCACGTTTCGGCATCAAGCCGCAACAGGATCGCAGCAACCTTCAGCCAATTGAGACCATTACCAAGGTTCGCGAGCTTCTAGACCGCCTTGTTGTCATCCGTGGCGACGATCAAATTTCCAAGGAAGCCCAAGCTAGCGCGACCTACCTGTTCAAGTCGCACCTGCGATCTCGTCTTGCTTTCAAGCGTCTTGTTGTAGAGTACCGTCTGAACAAGAAGGCTCTCGACTACGTTCTTGGTGAGCTTGAGGAGCGATTCCTCAAGGCTGCTGTCGCCCCTGGAGAGATGGTCGGTGTCTTAGCCGCACAGTCCATTGGCGAGCCTGCTACCCAGATGACGCTCAACACTTTCCATTTTGCTGGTGTGTCTTCTAAGAACGTCACATTGGGTGTGCCCCGTCTCAAGGAAATTCTCAATATTGCAGCGAACATCAAAACGCCGTCTATGCTCGTCAGGCAGGAGGACGCAAGGGGTAACCAGCAGGCCGCGAAGCGCTTGCGTTCTCGCATCGAACTCACCACTCTGCGCTCGCTCACTCACGCTGTAGAGCTGTACTACGATCCTCAAGTCAAGGAGACGCTGATCGAAGCCGACGAGGACATGGTCGAGTCTTATTTCGTCTTCGGCGAAGGCGATGAGAATCTTGAAGCGCAGTCCAAGTGGCTACTCCGTATCGTCCTGGACCGCAAGAAGCTGCTTGACAGGGAAATCTCCATCTCGGAGGTTGCCAATACCATCAAGGAGGAGTTCAAGCCCAACCTCGCCGTTATCTTCAGTGACGAGAATGCTGACGAGCAGATCATCCGTGTCCGGTTCATCTGGGATGGCAATCTCCAGAAGGACGAGGATGATGAGGACGAGCGTGACGAGCGATGGATGCGCAAGCTCGAAAAGCATCTTCTCGACGATGTCACCCTGCGTGGTGTGCGTGGTATCGAGCGTGCTTTCATCCGTGAGCTGAAGGTCGTTGCTGAGAACGACGATCGTTCCTTGATCCTGTCTAAGAACGATCCTCGCTGCAACGAATGGGTTCTGGACACAACTGGCACTGCCCTGGCAGACGTTCTCGCTATCGAGGGTGTCAATTCTTCAAAGACGTACTGCAATTCTTTCATCGAGATACTCGGTGTTCTTGGAATTGAGGCCGCGCGTGCCGGTCTTCTTAAGGAGCTGGGTATGGTTCTGTCCTTTGACGGTTCCTATGTCAACCACCGCCATATGGCGCTTCTTGTCGACATCATGACGCAGCGTGGTCTTCTCATGGCCATCACACGTCATGGAATTAACCGCAACGATACCGGAGCTCTCATGCGTTGTTCTTTTGAGGAGACAGTGGAGATTCTTCTTGAGGCTGCCGGCTTCGGCGAGCTTGATGACTGCCGTGGTGTATCCGAGAATATTATGCTTGGTCAGCTTGCGCCTATGGGAACTGGAGAGTTCGACATTGTCATGGACAACTCCATGCTCCTGACTATGGTAGAAGACAACTCGAAGGTGATGGGTGGTGCTGCCGCCACTGGCCACTTCCTGGACCAGGGTGCTGCCACCCCATACGACTTAGGCTCTCCTTCCTACGATGGTGGTATGAGCATGGGTGGTGGCTACGATGCTTCCTTCTCGCCTCTTGCTGCTGCCGGCGGCGACAACACCGGTGGGTTCAGCGAGTATCAACCCAACTTCGACAACGGTGGTTTCAGCCCATTCACTTCAGGCAGAAGCCCAGGCTATGCTCCGATGTCTCCAGGTTTTTCAGGCGCCAGCCCAACGTCGCCAGGTTACTCGCCCACGTCACCTGGATACTCGCCTACCTCTCCAAGTATCAGCAGCCCTCAGTTCGGTGCCACCTCGCCAAGCTACGCAGCTACAAGCCCTCAGTACTCGCCAACATCGCCAAGCTACTCGCCCACCTCGCCGGCGTACGGTTCTCCTACTTCGCCGTCATACTCTCCGACTTCGCCCAGCTACTCACCGACGTCGCCTTCTTACTCGCCTACCTCGCCGAGTTACAGTCCTACGTCGCCAGCGCACCGTGGCGCAACATCGCCACACTACAGCCCGACATCACCTGCGTATAGTCCGACATCGCCTGCATACAGCCCCACGAGCCCACAGTTCGGTGCGACTAATGACAGGCGCTCGCCCGCCTCGCCCACGTCGCCTGCATACAGCCCTGCCAGCCCGCAGTACTCTCCCACAAGTCCTACTGGCAACGCAGCGTACTCGCCTACGTCGCCTAAGTTCTCGCCCACGTCTCCGGGTGCGGCACCATATTCGGCTTCTTCGCCCAAATGGTCGCCAACAAGTCCGTCATACTCGCCTTCGTAAGTCCGACAAATCAATCTGGTAGATGCCCCCAATAGTCTACAATTACTAACTTGCTGTAGGTCACCGAAGCAGTAGTGGACAACCGCCGCACTCAGATACGAGAGTGAACATGCTCATGTAAGCTTGGGTTCTACCTTGCTTTGTACAAAAGTTGTATTCGCTTCGCGGATGGCTAACTTTTGGTGATCCAGCAGCCTAACAGACTGCCTCACTAAAAGTTCGCACCACCCCATAGCCGATCTCGTACGGCAGCGCCGATGTTCATGGCGTCCCTTTCGCTAGGCTCACGTCGCCCCATCGACCCTGCTCACGACTGACGCCGTTCCCCAGTCTTTAATGTCTTTGCGCTTCTTCTAACAGAGAAACTGTACAACAACGCCATCGCTTGATGCACGGCACCAAAAACCATTTGCTTTGAGCAACATCTGCATCCATACTATATCATTTGCGGGGAGTTTCGGGCTTTTGTTTATCCCCTACGACACAGAATGCGGGGCCATGTGCTTTCTTTGGCATAAAATTGCGATGCGAGGCGTTTGGAGGGTTGAGGCGACACTGCAGAGCGTCTTTAGTGTTCAGCTGTTCAAGATAGTTAGATGAGTCCCCGCCAAATTGCGCATGGGGCATCTGAATGCTTAGATCGCTCTAGTCTTCGAGCGAGGTGAAGCTGTGGATGATGCTGCTTCTAAGGGAGGACGTAGATAAGTAGTTACAATTTGGCAATAAGTTTGTCGATAGCGCTTCAGAAGCCGAAGTGACACGTACACCACCGTACCATATGCCACGCCATCTCCTGAACCTTGGATATCTAAGGGCACAACGAGACCTTGCTTGGTGATCGGGTCTTCCATCGTGCCGCCTTTGGTGGCCATCATGATCTTTAGTCGCGATCGGGTCCCTTACGCATACATCGTATTTAATTGACATGTCAGGACTAGAATTATATATCAACCATAGCAGTAAGATCGAGCGACGTCAACGATGCCAGCAAAATACCAAAAGACTACCCAATTTTGAAAGTCTGGCACAGTCGAGAGGAAAACAAACACAGCCAACATAGCTAGGAGGTCCTCACTCGTGTCCCCCGTGACGTTACAATCGAAGTCTTTCCTCACACCTCAATACATTGGCAACCAAAGGTATTTCGCTGCGCCTCAGGTCTAGAAGCAAAGAATCAGGATGAGCGCCCATATTCTGTCATTGATGTACGCAGTTGCAAACTTCTCGGAAGGTCGGCTGCTTGCCCAGAAGGTGCAGACGCCGGACTGCCTGTGTCCAATATCGCACTGCTCTCGATAAGAGAAAGAGTTTGCGCGGCATCGTCCCTCAAAGCGTGATTACTAGTCTGCTCGCTCTCATTAGAGGTCATTAGAGATGGCAGCATGCGTAACAGACTGTCAGCTTTCCCAAAAGACTCCTGATCAACATTGCAATGTGGAAGAAAACGTCAACCTTTCTCGTTGAAGAAACGGAAGAAAGGTAAATACGAAGACATAGCAGGACCGATGATACAGATGTCGTGATTAGCGTCAGTCAGCTTTACACGTGGTGCGGCATCTGGTCAGGATTGCAGCTGTATGGTATACACATATATTATGCTCTCTCGTGTACAGGAATAGAGATCGGAAAGGATAGACAAAGTCATGGCGAATGCAACGCATATTAGCGTTGACCCTGCCAAAATGAGAGTTCCATTAGTACAATGGTGATTGAGCTGTCTATCCACGCAAAAGCTCGTCTCTGCGTGAGGTGAATACGTTAGGTGAATGCGATGGACGACAGAGAGAACTGAAGGCACTCCGTGCCAAGTAACGCGATCAGGGGTCCTCGAGACGTAGTTGTAGTCCTGTCTGCTTCTACTCAGCCCAGGCATGCAGATGTTCTGGAGCGGTGCCGGTAGCCCCACATTGAGTCTAACGTCATCAGGTACTCCTCACCACGACCACCCACATCGCGCCGCATGCAATCCCACAACAATTTGCATTATGCATGGACATGATCAGGTTGTCGACCAGATGTGGAATGACGGATCTCACGGGGCCACATCTCGAGTGCGGGGACCCTGCATTCGGCACATCATGGAGCCACTGCTCCCCACATTCGGCACATCACGGAGCCACTGCTCCCCACATTCGGCACATCCGGATCTGACATCAGATAAACAGCTTCTTCCCAGAACGCTGTGTCCGTATAAGACAAGCAGTACCTAGAATAGTTTGGGAGCTCCATGACTTTCAACGACTTCCAAGATAAGATTACACCAGCTGTAAGTGGACTTAAAGAGACTACTTCACGTCAGTTCCCCAAACTGATAAACAGCAAAGCAACCGAGGCGCGAGAAATCGCCAAATCGGGGATCATCAGTCCCTCAAGCTGAGGCAATTCCTAAGCCCTGCAAACCGCTCAGACAATGGCAAGATGAGCAAAATATCGACCGCGATGCGCAGATCAAGATCACAAAGATAGTGCATATGCGCTATCAGCATCCCGACCTTGATGAGATTACAGTTTTCCTCAGCGACTTCGGCATGACAGTGGCCCACAAGACTTCGGAAAAGAGATGGTTCAAAGGCTATGGAGATGACCAATATGTGTACTACGCACAAAAAGGTGTAAAGAAGTTCCTCGGCGGCTGCTTCGAAGTCGAAAGCTACGCGGAGTTGGAGAAAGCCGCAAAGGTACCTGGAGCTAGTCAAATCGAAGACCTGTCAGATGCACCCGGTGGAGGGCACCTCATCACATTGTACGACCCTGAAGGCTTTCCCATCTGCCTGATCCACGGCCAGCAAAAGAAGGAACCCGGTCCCTACCCTGAAATTCTAACAACGAACTATGAAAACGAGAAACCTCGAATCGCAAGATTCCAGCGCTTCAAGCCCGGCCCAGCGGCGGTGCACAAGCTAGGCCACTACGGACTATGCGTGCAGAACTTCGAGGCGGAAATGTCCTGGTACACTTCGACCTTTAACATCGTGCCGACCGACATTCAGTACGTGATTACGCCAGATGGCGACAAGAAAGACGTCGCCGTCTTCGCGCATATCGATCTAGGACAGGGCTACACGGACCACCACACCATCTTCTTCAGCACAAATAAAACCTCGCACGTGCATCACGCGTCGTTTGAGGTGCATGACTTCGATACACAGTCGCTAGGCCACGAATGGCTGGCGAAAAGAGGGTATAAGAGCGTGTGGGGAGTAGGCCGGCATATCTTGGGAAGCCAATTGTTCGATTACTGGTGGGACACGACGGGGAATATGATCGAGCACTACGCAGACGGCGATCTGGTCAATGAAGATACGCCAGTTGGGTGGGGCGAAGCTGGTCATGAGAGTCTGGTGGTGTGGGGCCCCGAAGTGCCCAAGTGGTTCCTGGAATGATCGACGAGGTCATTAAACTTCCTGTACTAGTCTCAGTATCTATGTATGTACGTACCGCCTTCCTCAGGAACGATGCCTTGGGTGTACAACAACCGATTATGTCTGAACGCTTCTGGGTTAATACAACATCACCCAACCTTATTGTGGTGGACTCCCGATGCCCGTGGCCTTTCTGAAAATCCAATGCCACCATCCCTCCCTCCCACCAAGTGTCTTCTCTAGCTCCTCGACGCGCTCGCACACGTAATCGACTTGCTTTTCGAACTCATCTACAAAGTCTTCAATATCTTCCACCTTGCCCCGTAGAGCAGTTATCTCATACTCAAGCTTATCGTTAACATTGTCCAGTTCGCGTAATGAGGCAGTGAGCTGAGCACGATTACTTGTGATGACAGCGTGCATGTTCTCGCGCAACGATTCGTACGTATCGAGGCGTGGATAGTAAATGGACTCGAGCGTCTCTATGTCGGCATCCGCAGCGGCATCAAGGTCCTGGACCTCATTGAGTCGTGTCTTGACCCAAGCTGTATCTGTAGCCGACAGCACGGCGAGACGGTGATGCAGGCGTTTGACCTGTTCAGACTGCAGAACGAAGGTAATTTGCTGTTTGCCGAGTGCGACTGCAGACGAGTCAGTGTCGTCGATGGCTTCTTCGTCAATATCAGCGCTGATCAAGCTCTCCCACATCAGGACACTTTCTTCGGCAACGCTGAAGGAGAGATGACGTGGCCACCATTCGTCGCTGTGTTGCGTGTAGAGCTCAAGTTGGTCAGCGGAATGTGTGCGCCGCAGCAGCGCGGGAAAGGCGTGCACTTCCTCAAGAGGCAATACTTCGTTCAATTCGACACCACGATAGACAGATCCGGCTACCGACGGCTCCGCGGTTGGTGGCCGGGTTGAGGCTTCTGATTCGGCGACCGCGAATTTTGAACCTGAGGAGTCTGGATTTTCATTGAGTGTTGATGCAGCTTTGTTCAAAACCAAATTGCTTGCAGAATCGTGTGGGGTCTCTGTAAGGACTTTGGTGAAGGATGGCTCAAGATCAGTTGCGACACGTTGTGGCGACATCACTCCAGAAAGCTCGTTCCCATCATCGTCGAGTCCGTTCAGATCAGGCTGCTGTTCATTGAGTCCAGTTCGCATATCCTGATATTGCAGCCGTGTGTGCTCATCCTTCGATATCTTATTGGCATGACTCCGAAGGCCAACGGCGTCTTTGATGCGGTGGAAGCCACGTTCAGGATCGAGTCTTGCCTTGATGGCTGCACGCTTCGAAAATATATCTCGATCTCTGGCCTCTGTGCCACCAGGACTGAAGATCTCTTTCTTATGATCATCTTTCGTCGTCTCTCGTCGCGGCAACTTGGTCTCCTCGAGAGTTGTCTGTCTCTTCAAGGGGTTCCGACTTCGATCTTGGAGTACGGCTTGAGAAACCTGTCCATTCTCATCTGGCAGTCGATCAAACATGTCACCAGATCCTGTTTTGCGAGCACGCCCATACCACATCCATTTGGCATGGTCCCCACGGACAAGTTCCACGAAACGATCGATATCTACCGTCTCAACTTCAGCGATGCCATCTTTCTCTCCGGCACCTACGATGCCCATCACCATTTCACCGCCCTTTCCGCCAAGTTCGGCCACTGTTGACTTAAACGCTCTCGGTACACCCCATCCTTCTTTAGTCGCGGCCTTCGCTGTTGCTCTGCGTAGCTTGTCAAGCGTCTGTCTGTCTAGTCGCTTGGAACGTGGGATATGGTAGGACTTTTGGAAATGCGCAATGCCCTTTTTCGTACTCTCGATGTCGAATACATCCTTAGCGACGGGGGCGCCGAGTGCGCTCAGACGATTGCGTGCGCCCATGAGCATTCCCAGCAAAGCAGCAAGTGTAGTGGGACCAAGGATGCCGTCGTGCGGTTCGACTGTGTAATACTCTGCGCCAAATTCGACCCACCAGTCGTTGATAGCTTTTTCTGTGATGTCGCAAAGAAGACCATCTGCATACTCGGGCTCGAGCTTTCCAAACAAGACGAGTGCGACCTGACACAGCTTCACTAGCTCGATGACTGCTCCGTTCAGAGGGATCTTCTCGCTGGTACGGTACAGCTGGTGGAACTTGGCCTCGGTCGCACTGCTGGGAGGAGCGAGCTTGATACCTATGCGCCCAGAGCAGCCTAATCTCTTCAAATTCTCATTGACGAAGAAGATCTCTCTGTACTTCCGCATGTCACCTCCAGGAATTGGAATAACAGTCAGGGAGGAAGGAAAGCCGTTCAGGTTGGTGACCATCAAAGTCCCGTATGGTGTGTCTCTTCTTTTGGCATGGTACTCGTTCAGCGTGTTGAAATATAATTGCATCGCTGGCGACCATTGTGCTTCGTCCGCAGGTACGCTGATGATTGTGGCCAGCACTGTATCTTGAGGATTGCCGGTGTAGGTTGTGATGAGGAAGGTAGGGTGCGTCCGAGAGCAGGCCCATTGTTCGACCAGGTATATCTCGTAACCTTGGATTTTTTCGCGGCGTGCAAGAACCTTGGTTTGAGGGTCATCTTCCAGGTAACGGCACGCAACCATGTCGGTCAGGACAAAGCGCTTATGGCGAACAGGCGATGTTGGGGATTTGAGGCTCCCATCGCCTGACATGATGTCAGCCGTCGAGGTTCTAGCGGCGGTCGTTGGGCGCGATTGTGCTGTGTTGTTGCGCTCCAGCGACTTGGTTTGCAGAGGAGGCATCTGTCTGCGCAGCTCCTTCTCTGCGTTGGTCGCGGTGTTCGTCCGCGACAAAGTGATGTGCCCGTTCAGCGACATGGCGGCTGCGGGATCTGTCTAGGCCAAAACTATGCGATGCTCGGTGTGTATGCTGCACAATGCTACATTGGTCGGCCGTTTCATGGCGCCAGCGCAGGTCGCAAGAATGTCCGGCGCGTACTTCCACAGGACGCTGGAGGGGGTGGGAGAGGCGATGTATATGGTCTACACATGTTTCCAAAAGTAGAACACGATGCGCAGCATCAGGGGCACAGTGCTTGGATTGGTCGGACGTGGATGTTGGGGGTGAAGGTCCGCAGAGGAGTAGGTCCCACCGGGGGATTCGGCGGCATGACGTGTGGGGGAGCAGCCGCGGCCAGCCACCCAGCGCTCGCGGCCGACACGACTATCGTGGACCACATACCCCAGCGAAACAGCCATGGACCAGTGGCTTGTGATCTGCTGGCCAGAATCACTCAACACAGCGGTCGCCGTTTGCCCTGCGTACCCTCACGTCACCAGCATCTCTGCCAAAGCCCCACAGCCGCCATCACCGCCGCCATGGACGATCTCCGCGAGCAGATAGAGCTCTTCGAGAGCAGCGCAAACCTCTCGACCAGCATCGACCATGTGCAGAAGGCGATCGACATGCTCACTGCAGCTCGAGAGAAGATCGCAGCAGGTATGTTCACCTGTCGTGTGACCTAGAGACGTATATCCAACCAGACTGTGACAGAGCCCTCAAAGGCACCGTTGATGCTTGCAAAGCTGCAGGATCCCTTCAAGAAGACCATGGACGCAGCACAGAAAGACTTGAAGCCCATATACTCTGGCCTGAACAAGTATGGCAAGGCGCTGGACAAGGTAGGTCGTACTACAGGTGGTCTGGAACTGGGCGAATGCTGACTGCCCCCATAGAAGTTCAAAGATAAACCCCTCCCCAGCGCCGAGAATGACGCCCTATCCTCACACCCGTCCCTGATCAACCGAGCGATAGCCATGCACTTCCTGCGAGAAGGGCAGTTCGATGTAGCCTCTACCTTCATCGAGGAAGCGCACCGGCACCCTCCGCACCCGGAGCCCACACTGAACAACCCATACCCGTCCAGTAAGACAGACTCCTGGGAGCAGGATTTAGCAGAAGGGGCATTCAACTCAGAGAACCTGCAGCGACAATTTGCAGACATGTACCACATCTTACACGAGCTGCGAAACGAGAGAAATCTGGAGCCAGCAATACAATGGGCAAGAGAAAGGAGTGACATCCTGGAGGCACGAGGCAGCAATCTCGAGTTTGAGCTCTGTCGTCTGCAGTTCGTCTGCTTGTTTGCCCAGGATCAAGACGATTCCATGGACGACACACCAGCCGGTCCACTGCGTGCTTGGAACTACGCGAGACATGCTTTTGGCATGTTCTCACAAAGATATGCGCGCGAGATCCAGCACCTAATGGGTGCCATGGCTTACTACGAGAACGTGGAAGACTCGCCGTACCAACGCTACTTCTATAACGAATCTGCGTGGGAAGAAGTAGCACACTCCTTCAATCGCGAGTTCTGCTCGCTGCTGGGTCTCAGCGCAGACTCACCTCTGTTCATCGCGGCAACAGCTGGCGCGATCGCTCTGCCTTACCTGCTGAAAATGCAGAGTATCATGAAAGAGCGGCGCGCTGAATGGACTACACAGAACGAGCTGCCTGTGGAGATACCGTTACCAAGCACATACCACTTCCACTCGATCTTCGTCTGTCCTGTCAGCAAAGAGCAGACTACCGACGCAAATCCGCCAATGATGATGCCCTGTGGCCACGTTATAGCTAGTGAATCACTCGATAAGCTCTCCAAGGGAGCACGCTTCAAGTGTCCGTACTGCCCTACCGAAAGTCATCCTCGAGACGCAAAGAAAGTCGTACTGTAGGACAGGCGTTGGGAGAACGGAGAGACCAGGAATATGGTGGGGGTGGTGGTTGGCTGGGCTGACAGGCTTAAGCGCATCAAACAGCTTGAGAAGGGGATCGAGGCTCTGAAACACTCAATGAGGTCCTTAGCGACCATCTTGGCCTAGGAAGACCTAGACGGAGTGATTCTGATTGTGCACACTTCGGATTTCGAGACGCAGCAGGACACGGTTATCGATCAGTTGACGATAGATTGAGAGCGATCGGGCTTCAGGCGCGATGGTGTTGGATTTCAGACATTATGGAGTATCAATGGCGCTCTGGCTGGCGCTGGCAGGCGCTGGCAGGCGCTGGCATTGATCACAGTCATTGTATGCATTTAGTAGACGGTGTCCAACTTGCGTCGTCACAGGAGTGTACATAGGCGATCACTGTCTCGTTGCAGATTTGCGACTTCATAGGCGCGCCTTCTCTTGTCATTCAAATGGAGTTGTTGTTGACAAGTGCCTCTCACCTTTCGAAGTTGCGCCTGCACTGAGAATGCAGTCGATGAGTGTTTCTGTCTCGGGCGATTCCGTGCGACTGCTGAGTCGTTTTGTATCCCAACACAGCATGAGGGGTAAACGCGATTTGACAGAAGCGTCCCGCCCTCACGCTGCAAACTTCCCCAGGATGTAGCTGCGCCACGCTCAACTGAAGGTATTGCCTCGGACTAGTCGAAGATGGGGCGATTTCAAACGTAGCCCACTATACCTGGTGTCTATTGCGGCTGCACCCAGGGAAGATCGATGCCTAGCAGAGGAGCACTATTTGCCAGGAGGACTAATCTGCAAGTGCATTCGTCACGACTAACTTCATGATCCGCAACTATGTTGAAAACATCCATGTGCACATAGCACTTGCGCAACCGGACTCCTATAGTCGCAAAAGCTGGATACAACAAACAGATCTTTAGATCTAGCCGGGGTCCTCATAAGACAGCTCAGCTAATCAAGGTTGGGTCTTATAATGATAACAAATAGCTAAGTGAATCATGCTCGGTTTCGATCAGCCGTACATACGAGGCAGGATCTGATTTGCGCTAGTTATTTATAGATCCTGGTTGCCTTACAATCCGCTTTAGATATCCTCCCCTATTCGTATTGCAATGACAACAAGCGTTCATCCAAGCCTCATCTAAGCTCAACTTGAAGTACCAAGCAAACACACATAACTTGACCTTAGCACACAATATCTCCTGCGCGCCTCAGCTTCAACTACCTAGGTAATCACCCCACACGGCAGGGGAAAAGCCCATCGACATCAGTAACGCTTCCACCGGCCCAAGAGTCCTCCGTAGCATACGACTCGAAGCACTCACATCAACAACAACATGGCCGATCTAAGTCGACACTATCGGAGCCCGTACCTTCACCCGCTCCCGCACTGGCGCACCTACTTCCCCGGCCTCATCCGCTCCTGCAACATCTCCGTCAAATCCCTGACCCTGACCCCCCGCCGCATCGCCTTCCTCCTGATCTTGCTGATGCGCACCCTCGAGACCGGATGGTTCATCTTCTTTGCCGCAACAGACATGGGCAGGTTGCGCGACGGGACCAAGAGCAATGGACCCTGGATCTTGGTGTTGATTTGTTTGTTAGGTTTTACTGTCGAGCTGTGGAATCTGCACTTGATCGTGGAGTCTGAAGGGGACGGGACGGTATGGGGGCGAAGGGTGCCGGAGGGTGCGTTTAGCCTGTTTATGTTTTGGATTACGGTTTGGCATGTTATTGCGGTGGGGTTGGAGGCTAGTGGGCTTGCGTTTTATGCTGGTGTGAAGGAGACGTTTGTTACGGAGGGTGTTGTGATTGCGATTATAGCGTTTGTTGGGTGGGTTGCGAATAGAGATAGCGTCGACGGGGGTCTGAGTCTGGCATAAGGCTTGCTCTGCTTGACAATGGTGAAGGTGCTTGGAGTATTACTTTTTGCTGACGTACTTCTACGCAGGCTCTTTACCTTTGAAGATATCCAGAAGAGTAAGACATTAGTAATGGTGATGCTTGTAACATTGTGGTGTGACATTCCGGACTCATGGTCGCTTGCTTTGCAGGCATCGATCCTCAGTGACTACCGCAGGGGCACAGCAGGCGAGACTAGCATAAACAAGTTTGAAACGAGTACCTATGGTAGCAATCTCAGCGTGTAAAGCACAAGCTCTTACGCTTGAAAGATCTATGCAACGAAAGTTGGTACTCCGACGCTGTCATCAGCTCGAGGCGAGCACTACCACCGACGCTGTTGGAAGCGCTTTGATGGGCTGGTATTGTGGATCAAGTAGGCCGGAGGATTTTAGTATGGTATGTGCAGCTGCCGCTGAAGCTCGAACTGCGAGTTCTTGGGAGGGTGAACAAGAGCGGGAGACAGAACGTATGACCTACTGACATCCCTAGACTCAGGCGGTGTGGTTGTGCGATCGGTCACTATTTCTTGTAATCTCCAGGTTCTTCCGGGCGTTTGTTGTTGCGGGACGAAAACGTTCATGAAGGCCTCTGTCGTGGCCGTTTTGGCTAAGTCTACCTTTGTGATGGTCATTCGTTTCCATTCCAACATCATGTTGAGGCGATTGAATAGATCGCGACGTTCAGAAGAGTGAAAATATGCCACGGCCGTGAAGTCATATATTAATCAAAGTACGGGTATCATCGAGCTTTGCAGATGTTCCATCCTCTGTCAAGAAGCCAAACTGTATGAACCAGAACTACTGTACATGAGATGTACAAATACAAGTGGAGTATCTCGCACAAATGCCCAACATCCCCCTAAACTCCGACAATAGATTCAAGGAAATACGATATAAAACACAGACCTTGCTTCAGTCGCTAAGATCAATGATCTCGTGGACAACAGTTGATTTCGATTTCGATCGTGATGCTACACGCGCTGCTGCTGGAGTCGGTTCTGGTGTATCGCGGTCCGCGGGACCATTTGTGTCTCGTTCCTCAGGCTTGGGTTTCCAAGATCCGTCCTGACTCACTACAATAGCTCTCGTGTCCAAGAGCCCCTTCCGCTCGAGCTCCTCGCGTACCTCAACTAGGAAACCATCGACAGCAAGTGAGCTTGGCCGCGCATCTGCTTTACAAATCGGACAGCGCCACTGATCCGCGGCGGTCGCATCACCCTTCCTTGGTCGCGTCTCAAGGAATGTATCAAGGTCGAAGCACTCATTGTGAAGACATGCTTTGCCTCGGACAGGAGTGTCGCAGATTTTCGAAGCACTGAATGGGTCGCGCAGGTTGATAGTGAGGGTGCTCTCCATCAAAATGACTTCGTCGTCATCAGTAGCGCTGGCTAAGAGCTTTCGCTTGATGTCGCCGATCACGGCCCGGGCGGGGACAGTCTCCTCTCGACAGCGCTTTTCGATAGACTGTCTCGTCATGACCCCAAGAAACTCGACTGCAATCAAGTAGTTTCGGTAGGCATGGTCGTCCGAGTTGCTCATAACTGATATCTCCAGAACATTCTCACCCCTGGAGACTAGTGGAGTGATGTCGACGGGCAGATCTTTCCCATGGTGCAGCTTTTTGCGGACTTCTAACGGACGATCATTCAGTGAGAAGAACGAATGCGGGACCCAGCTGGTGTCTGCAACGGCCCACTCTTCATCACTCGGCGTCGGATGAGCTGGCCAATTGACAGAGCGCAACCGAATTAATCTATGGTCCTCATCAATAAGTCGAATTTCCGGAGCGCCTGGTGGCATGGACATTGCCTTAGCGACGACTTCCATGTCCTTGGCACCGAACGTAAACGATAACTTCTCGATGGCTGTATTTGCGTTCTTCAATCTCCGCGGTTTGAGTATGAACCCTTGCCAAAACAAGTAACTCGGCGAACTCAAGTTTGCAGCCCGCAAGACTGGACTGCGCAGATGAGCTTGATGCAAGCCAAAGCATGAAGGAACAGGGACTCTTTGCTGTGACTGGCGGACGCCACTTGGTGGCAGCAACGGAGTGCGGCCTTGGCGAGGTGGAGAAGAGGGGTGCGCCTGCGGTGCTGGGGGTAGATACGTTCTCGGCGGCGCCAGCGGCGCAGGATGCGTGCAGCCAGATACTCTTGCGTTCGCAGAGCCATTCGCTGGGTATGACTGTTGCTGTGATTCCACACGCGGATGCGATTGTTGCTGAGTGAGCTGCTGTTGCCGCTGCTGGACGAGCTGATGTTGCTGTTGCTGAATGAGCTGCTGTTGCTGTTGCTGAGGTGAAGCCAAGCAAAGCGGCTGAAACCCTTGTGTTTGTAACGTCGCATCGAGTAAGCTCGCGATGTGAAAGAAATCATTTTGCCAACTTCGCAGTTCGAGATCGGCTTGCTCGCGACCTCCCACTCCGCCTGCTGCTCTCCAGTGTTTATACGTCGCTTGCGCCCGGTCGAAGTATCGCAAAGCCTGGTCCTCAAACTGACCCTTCTCAATAATTGGAGGGCACCCGGCCCATAAGACACGCAGAATTGATCTGAACACAAGTCGTCGAAGCACCACTGACGTGATTGCGCAATTGGCAAATTCACGCGGGGTCGGCGGTACTCCTCGCCTCTCACATGCTTGCCTCAATGCTCCAACGTGGGCTGACATGTTGACAAAAGCCACAAACCCGTGTTCCAACTCCTGATATCTCGTTGGCCATCTTAATGCAAGAACATCGACAGCATACGGGAAGGTGGCGAAGAAGGCTAGCACGACTGTCGAAAGTTGCGTGTTGTCGTCGAGCACTGCATGCAAGAGCGAGCGCGCTAGAGGAAGGTTGCTATTGCGCTGCAGACTCAAGGGGAGATCCTGCGGCGAATAGGTCATGATACAATAATACTGATGCAAGATCAGATAAGCCCAATCATTAGCCATCACCGCCTCTTCTAGGACCCGCAGGCGTACTGTGTCCGCAGGATTGCGAAGCATGTGCGGATATCGGGTAGCAAGAGAGCTTAGTTCGTATGTGCAGTCATCAACCGTATACCAGTCATCCTTCTGGGATAAGCGTCGCTGTGAGGCTACAACGTGAGGATGCTGTGGATATGGCTGGGTAGCCGCCGGCATTCCAGGCGACTGCGCGATTAGTTGTGGATGGGTGTATTCATCACGAGCCTGCGCATGCTGCTGAACTTGATTTAGTACGGGGGACGGATTTGCGCGCGAGCATGGAAGACCGCCGGAAGGTCGCGATGCCTGCGCGAGCTGGGGTGATGCCAGCTGCCTATTTGATATCCGGCTGGAGGGTGGGCTACGACTTGGTGCCTGGCTTAGTAAAGGGCTCCTAATTTGGGTATGGGGTGGTGAAGGCCGTTGTGGGAATCCTGGAAACGTGGGCAGCTCGACAGGCGACATTGTTGTAGGTGGTCTAGAGGGAGATTGTGCTGTATCGACACGTGCTCTCTTAGTAGGCTCTGATATCTCCACGACTGGACGCTTTTGAAGGGGAAGGTGTTCTCCCGTGTAACTCCTGGTGGTCGATGCTGTGCCAGGAATGGGGGCTTGTGGTGAGTGCATAGACGCAAAGTCAAGCCGGTCGACGCTGGCCGATTGTCCCGTCCCTAGTCCCTGAATCTGCAAGCCACTTTGATGTGTATCCTCTTCACTTGGTGTGGGTGAAGGGAACACGCTGACGTCAAGGTTGCCATGGCTGGGAATCTGTGGATGATTTGTGACGATGTTCGCGAGCTGTGGCGACGTCGAGTTCGATAGCGGCAATCTCTCGGCGGGAGGCGCGGTCGTGGTACGGGTGTTGACAGAAGATGCGCTGATCGCGTGCTGCTGGTCGACAGCTTCTGGAAGTGGGTACTTTCTGGGTCTGCCTCTCTTCTTCAAAGCAACATGAGGCGCAAGGTGTGGCGTGGTGCTTGGCCTATGAGGCAACGGGGGCAAGGATGGAGTCTGGTTGGTAGCGCCATTCATCCATGACTTGATGTGCTTTCTGCCCAGCGCACGGTTTAACGTGCTTGCAGTCGCGGACGCATCCGCATTGTGGGCGTCGCCCGGTGCACGCCCCAGTGCACCGGCGGTCATACTTCCTCAGCGAGGAATTTCCCAAGGCGAGAACCGCCGTGGTGGATGCGTGTCTATTGCGGCGTGGGCTGGCGAGCGATACGCCGTTCGCAGGTAGCGCGGCGAATGCGGGGAGTGCATGTCAACGAGAGCTAACCGGCAGTGTATGGGCATAGCAGGCAGGCGCGACAAACGGGCTTAGTTGACCATGTCGCGCAACTGACTGCAGTCCAGGAGGAAGGCGTGTTGAACGGCCGTTGAAGAAGTGCAGTGGGTCTCTGGGCAGGATTGCAGACATATGCGTGCCGACAGGTCGTCCCTGCCGCGGCGGCGCTAACGAGGCAGGCGCGTTCGTGGAACAGCAGGAGCAGCCAACGACGTTGATCGTCGAGCTGCTTGGCTCAGGACGAGCACGCAGCGGCTGCCAGCTGCCAAAGGGAAATGCGTGCAGCAAGGAACTTGTCTTCTGTGCTGCTCGCGGAGCCAGCCTGCCCGTACCACGTCTCACAGCAATTAATTTGGTGAGGGGAGCGCTGCTGCACCACCGACGCTCAGTGGCTGGAAGCAAGCTCGCCGCCCACGTCCAAGAATAGGGCGCCAGAGGTGCCACGATGCAGACCAAAGCCGCACCACCTCATTACCTTTCTGGCCACCGCTGTTCTTTTGCACGTTTCGAACCACGGCGCGCTCGGGAGCATCCTCGAAACGGCGTGTCCGAGTCAGTCCGCATCAAGACGAGGGGACCCTTTTCTGGCAGCGACGGGCAATAGCGCGCACGCTTCCAAACTATATCACTACATCATGCACAGTCGCTGAGGCTGGGCTGTCTTGACGCCTCCGCTGCACTCCTCACGCCCTCGCCCTGCTGCCCTCCTGCCCCCCTACCGCGCTGGGCCTCACCCTCCCTCCACCCCTCGGCGCAACCATGGCCATGGCCATGGCCTCCGGACTGCGCTCCCACACGGAGCACTGCCGGCCGGGCGACCTGCTGATAGTCGTGCGTGAGTCTCCCCCACCCCCTTCCGCGTGCACCGGAGCTCGACTGCGCCCATGGCAGCGAGCGAGGTGCGCTGCAACCGCAACGCTGACAGCCTGCCGCAGACGAGTTCGTTGCCCGCAGCCCGGACGAGCTGAGCCTAAGGCGGGGAGATCGCGTTGAGCTCATCGAGCGCGACGACGACTTCGGCGATGGCTGGTTCCTGGGCAAGAACACCGAGAGCGGGGAGAACGGGCTGTTCCCTGAAGGTGCGTGAGACCGAGCCTCTCCCAGCGCAGGAGCGACCGAGTGCCAGGCGTTGCCGTCTCTAACACACGCCAGTCTACACACGACCCGCCCCAGCACCCGCCCCAGCACCCGCCTCAGCGAGTGCCCCCGTGCACTCGCGCAACGCCTCGAGCGCGTCGCAGCTGCAGACGCCGACGCAGCCTGTTGCGCCCGGCACCGCGACCTCGATACCGCCGCCGACCCAGCCGCTGGGCGCCCCCAAATCGCCCATCCTCGCCCAGGGCCCGACAGAGCCCCTGAACGTAGCCAACTCGACCACCGGCGCTGAGATTGCGCGCAGGGCCTCGCTGAACGCTGCGCCACGTAGCATTAGCATGACCCTGAACGGCGAAGAGCCCCACGAAGAGACCTCGATCGGGAGCCCCGTCATGCATGAGACTCTGAGCGTCATCGACGAGCACATCACCGACATGAGCACGCCCCGTCATAGCGCAGCCGTAGCCCAACGTGACCTGAAGCCCAGCAACATCAACAACGACTCTGGGAGCGAGTACAGCAGCCACCACCGTCTATCGTATGTGAATGGCCAGGAAACGGAAGAAGAGGAGCAGAACTTCCACACAGAAGAGGAGGTCAAGACTTGGTCGCCAGCGCGCGTTGCCGAATACCTGGAGGATGTGGGTGTTGAGACGAAACATTGCGATGTGTTCAAGGACCAGGATATCGACGGCGAGGCGTTGCTGGGTGTGGACCGCAATTTCATCTTCATGAAGGAGTTCGATTTGGGGCCCATGGGTCCTCGCTTGCGTACGTGGATGAAGATCAACGCCCTGCAACAAGAGGTCCGCAATGCAAAAGAGGCTGCCAAAGCTCTGACGCCGCACGATAGCCTCGAAGACTTTTCACCAATGGAGGAGACAACCACAAGAAACCGCGCTTCTTCGCTGGGCGCAGGCATGCTACCCCGGATACCCACCCTCAGGGAGAGTATGGGCTCACGGGGCAGCACCGGTCGCCACAACGTCCCCCGCGCAATGTCCGCGGCGGGCCGTTCAATAAGCTCGACTATCGAGCCAACATCTCCTCTGATCAACACAATACCAGCTTCCCCACCACTCGCCAGCCGCCCTTCTGCTGCTTCGGTACGCAGCCTCAACCACAACAGACGGCATTCCTCGATCGACTACAACGTCAACCCACCATCCCCTGGCAACATCAAGCCTGCGTCAACAGTGCCCATTGGACCAGCGCACAGGAAAGCCCCATCGTTCGACCGCAATTGGACGATGGGATCACCTCAGAAGACTTCGCACGATCTTCAACGCCCAGCCTCCTCGAATCACATACATGCTTTGAGCACCAATGGGACAGCTTTCGATACTAGAGAAGCTGGTTTGAATGCGGCAAACGATGTGGACAGAGGCTATTTCTCGGGCGGCGAGGTCGACAACCGCAAGAACCGTAATGTGCTTCGAAAGCGAGATAGCGATGCCTCTGCTCGCAATCCTAGCCTCAGCATATCGTACAGCCGTCGACACAGTAGGATTGGCAGTACCGACTCGGCTGCGAGACAAAGCGCAGTATCCCCTGCGGCTAAGCAGTACTTTGGGGGAAGCATCAAGAGCGACCGCTCAAGCGCGTTCGACTTTGTGCGTCCACTCAAACCTACCAATGAAGGACCGCCCACCGTCACTAAGCTCAGCTATGACACACCAAGCATCGATGCCATCGCCAACTCCCCGGCATTACCCGGCAGTGAAACGTCGTCGACTGGACGTGCTTCGCCCTCACCGGCAGCGACTACACAGTCGAATTCGTTCTTTAGCAAGAAGTCACGCACTGCTGGCCTCAGAGCGATATCAGATGCTATCACTGGTGGAGAGAGAGCGAATGCGAGTGCTGTGGATGTTGCTCACTCGTCGAACAAGGATTCGCCTATGCAGTCACCAACGAGGACTGGATCAAGCACGCCCTCTGGGACATCGGTCTCGAAGAGCTTTGAGCTTGACAAGGGTGATAGACGGCACACCAGCGGGGCCACCGGGAACAAAGAGGTGGTGCCTAAGAAAAAGGCCAGCAAGCACGGCACAAGCGCTTATCTTAAAGGTCGTCAACAAATCACACCACAGGAAGCTATGAAGAATTGCGACTACAGCGGCTGGATGAAGAAGAAATCTTCTAGTCTGATGACGACATGGAAGACGCGTCTGTTCGTGCTGCGAGGTCGACGGTTATCGTACTACTACAGCGAGAACGATACGGAAGAGAAGGGACTCATCGACATCTCTTCGCACCGTGTTTTGCCTGCCAACAACGAAAGAATGACCGGCTTGCATGCGTCGATTACTCGTGCAGCATCGTCACCCTCTTCTCCCCACAATGCCACAATCGAGACTGCGGCATCAGTAGACAGCGCCAAAGCTGTGAATGTCGAGGAGAGCATGGATGGCATGTTTATCTTCAAGCTGGTCCCGCCGCGCGCAGGCCTGCAGAAGGGTGTGCAGTTCACCAAGCCTATTGTGCACTACTTTGCTGTTGACAGTCTGGCTGTAGGCCGACTGTGGATGGCAGCGCTTATGAAAGCTACGATTGACCGCGACGAGGGCCTCCCATTCACGACCACATACCAGCAGAAGACCATTTCGTTGGAGAAGGCTCGCGCCATGCGTCAGCGTCCACCGAATCTGATGGACGATGAGGACGTCGAGACGTCATCTAGCAAGAGGAGCGAGCTTGGCAAAGAGAGCATACAAGACAGCACCATCCATGAAGAAGACGAGAAGCAAGGCCTCGCTATCTCAGGACTGGATGGTGCGCAGGCACTACTCAGCTACGCCGAGAACGGCTCGCATTACGCATCCTCAGTCAATGAGTCTGAGCATGAGCAACAGCAGCAGCCGCAAGACAAGCCTCTGGCGCCAATTGTCGCATGAGCGCCACCATTCACTCTTCCCATTCACTACATACCCCGTTTCGCCTAGGCCTGAATTACCCGTATGCTCTTTAATACGCTCGCCGAGCACCCCTCCATAGTCGAGCGGACGATGATCTTTTTGCAGTTGATTACGAAGAAAAACGAACACATAAGCTTTGGAAATACCTCTGCGGATGGAAATGGAAAGTTGCAACTACGACTTCTACTATTTTGACCATCACTATCGATGAGTTGATGTTTCTGAAGAGCGCCAAGTCAGACCATACATTTCCTTTGTAATGAACGAAGTAGTAATCGAGATGAGGGTGCAATTGTACACTGCCTACAATTCACATTCCGTTCTGATTCCTTGCGTATTCTTCATTCTGCGTGCGGCACGAGACGCGTCGGGGCCCATTTGTCCCTTACCTGCTGCATGATCTTGCCCGACCCCACGAGGAGCATAACGAGTATACATCGCAGCACATCTCTCCTAGAGCACCGTACTCTGCATCTCCTCTTGTAGAACAGCTTTTAGCATTGCATGCATCCTTACTCTACTATCGACCTAGGCACACCCTACCACGACCCAGCATCACCTCTATACCACCAATCCATCCGCTCATCGGGCTCAAACACCAATACCATCACCACTACAATGACCCACTCATCCCAGCTCTCGCCCGACTACTTTTCCCACAAACCCCGCTCTTTCCTCTCCATCCACAGGGACTACGACGAGAAACTCATCGCCTCGCCCCAAACACCCCCCCTCGACCGCGAACGAGGACGTCGACATTCCAGACTCGTAGGTTACGACCAACCCGTCCTCACTGCCGCCACCCCTGGCCCGCGAGTACCGCGCACCCGCACACTCTTGCGTCTGCTCATCCTCGTCGCCGTCCTGGTCTTCGTCAGTCTCGGCTGGCGCTGCGAAGCCGTCGGCTGCAAGGGCCGCGGCGGCGGCGCGTTGGTCGGGGACTACATCGGCGCCAGTTCGAAGCATGTCGGGGGTGGGAGTGTGATTGCTGGCTGGGGTACGCCTGAAGGGGTGGATTTGAGCAAGATTTGGGACCGGCCGAGTTGGGGTGGTGAGAGGCAAGGCGGGGAGAAGGGGGTGGGGAGCAGCACTTTGGATGCGTTTGAGGAAGGGACCGAGGGTGAAGTGCGGGACGAAGAAGGGGAGTTGGTTGAGGTTGTGGGTGGGGGTGATGATGGGATGGTTGAGTGGGATGATGATGATCGGGGGTTTGGCAATGGTGAGATTTATGCGGGAGAGCAGGTGCAGGACGGCGAGGCGAATGAGGGACAGCAGGGCGAGGTGGATTATGAGCTCTATGAGGTTCCGGTAGCTGCGACTGTTGGTGGGACGACAGGCTCGACTGAAGGCGATGTCGAGAACGGCGCTGTCGCTGTTGTTTCACAGCCGGACGCTGTGTCTGATGTACATACCGATGCACAGCAGGACGAGCACCAGGTTGCGGAGTCAGCCATGCTTGCACAAAAAGGCTCATTGTTAGGCTTCATGGATGGGCTGTGGTGAAGCTACCCGCAAGGTTGTCTCCACGGCCATATCTGGCGAACAACGGTTGTTAGCACATCGGCGGTACCCCAGTTTCACTATCGAGATCCATTTCCAGTTCCATTGATCCTTGGTAGCACTAAACCGCTGTTGTCAATACTCTGTCCCGATCGGGCTGCATGGGGCATGGTTTAATATTGGGGCAAGCCTGGGGCTTGGGTCTAGAACACAGCGAGACGCTGGGTTCGAAGGGTATTTGGACCTCACCTCTCGGCACTGCTGCTTCACCATACAACTAAGCTGGGGTAAACGTTTCTTTGCAGATGTTTTCGTTCTTTAAATTATGGTGACGTGGTGAGGTCCTACGGACTGCCGTGGCTCGTGATTAAGAAAGAGTGGGGTTGTCCCCTAGCGAGTGTATAGTATGGGTATCATCATGTTCCGAGTTTCCCTTCAGCCTGACCTGAACTCCTTTCTTTCTTTGAGTGTCCTTCTCTATTTTCTCTGTCGTCGCATTGCCGACTGTGTTTTCGCGTTCACGCCTTCATTTGCGGGCGTGAACCAGTCTCTTATCCCGCATCTGTCATCGAGCGACCTGAAGAGGTCGTCGACTCTGTCTGTCATCCACCCGCTCTTCACTTTTTCATTTGGTTTCGCATAGCCTAGGCGGAAGGAGTTGGAGATGGAGCAACTCCCCGAATCAAAGGAGAACTGCATGCACTTGTTCTGGCTTTCGCACAGCGCGCGACAATGCGCGAACGACTTCCACGCTTCTCGCTCCTCCTTCTTGTGCGACGAGGAGTAATCGTGAGCGTTATACTCCGCATCGACAGACATATTGTCCCAATATGCCACCGATGCGCCGATCTTAGGTCGGACGTGCGAGAGGAACACGTCACGATGTCTCAGGACAATGTTGTCATGTTCCTTGTACCACTCTTGCTCGAACCGCCAAAGCTCGTCGATCTCGGCTGGCGAAACATGGTGGTAGGTGATGGTGGGGTAGCACCAGAGGTCGCGATCGATTTTCATGACGGCCGGGTCGACTGTCGCTGGAGAGTCGCTTTGGAAGTGCGGGAAGGCGCGGTGCAAGGGGACCTTCACATCCTCCAGCACCTTTCCAAGTGCACAGTCGCCAACCCAATGCGACTTGGTGAACTCTTCGTAGTGGTAGAGGTTGTTTGAGCGCTGCTCTGACACCTTGCGCATGGCGGGGTTGGAGAGGACGAAACCCGCACCGCCATAACCGAATTCGACATCGCTAATGTAGAGATGCTTCCCAATGTAGTATGATTTGGTGTCGTCGAAGCCGGCGAGGTACTCGAGCAGGTTGTTCCAGCCCAGGTAAGTGTCTGCCTCAATGAAGACGAACCACTTGGCAGTGGGCTTCTTCGCGTAGGCCTGATCGATCATGGGTAAGAACTTCCACTTATCTAACCTCCAGCCGTTATTGTCTGTCTGCAGGTAGTCGCCCTTGAATGAACCCGACTGCGAGGTGAGGACTTGCTGATTCTGCAAACCCCGCTTGCCGTGCTTCTGTAACTGATGGTAAAGTTTGAAGTCCTCATGCTCTTGCCTCGTCAGATCGCTGACGCTTCCCAGAACATCGTGGACCTCATTCCCTTCGATCTTCTCGTCCAGGTCAGAGAAGACAACAAAGTGGGGCACACATCGGAGAGTAGTCCTAAAGTGCACGGGCAGCTTTTCGCGAGATTCAGTGGCGCCTGTGCGCAGCACGACTAATACGTCGTCGGCAAGTTCGGACTGCGGACAGAAAATCTCTCCTTGCTGGAGAGCGACGGAGTTCGAATATCGATAGAAGAAGGAAGGCGATCCAGATTTGGTAAAGAGGCTGATTGCGGAGATGGAGAAGACGGCATAGAGGACTAGCCGGCAGAGGAAGCTGCGGCCCGCCATGGCAATGGTATTTAAGAAGATGTCAATTCAACGGCACCGGGCCTTTGGTCGAAAAGAAGTGAAAGAAGCTGTGGAAGGAGTGATAGAGGCGATACGGTGTACTTGTGTGCCTAGAGACCAAAGGAGCGTTAGGAAGTGGAGGTGCGGCGGCCCATGGAAGGCGAGGCCGTTTGCTTTCGTGTGCAGAAGAGCGGGGTCGGCCGCAGTAGTTCACTGGGCGTTCGATAATATCACGAGTGGTTGAGGAATGAAAGGAGAGGAATTGCTCGGTTTTACAGTGCGAAGGAACGAAGCCCCCCGGGGATCATCATTCTTTACTCGCGTAGGCCAGACGGGTTCCGAGAGCGACCGGGCGATCAATGCCTCAACACAGCCTGACGGATGAGCGGCGTCCTGTCACAAGTAACCCGGAGTAGTTGCAGATAGGGTGTGCGTCACACTGTGGCACACCTCTCACCAGCGTCAGATCTCCATGGGTTTCAGGTGAGTGGACGTATTGTGCAGCAGCATCTGAGCACTACGTATATCGATGCCGTGGTGTTTTTGGCTTAGAGGCGGATTTCATGCGCCGAGGCATTTTGTGCCTAATGTGTACGTCTTGGAGCAAGTGCAGCATGGAAGCGCCTTCCGTACTTGGCGCAGCGACGTCAAGCGCGTTTCATCACGTCTAATGCGGTTTAGCTAGGACTGTGGAGACACGACACGATCCTCTCTTAATACCACGCGCATTCCGACTGACCTGTGGTCCCCTGCATGGTGATGCCCTTTTACGAAAGATCGTCTCTCGCAATTTACTAATTCGCATGCCGAAATGCTGGCTAGTGAGGCTCCCTGTACGACCTGTGTATACCCAAACCAGCAACATCCTTGCGACGCCTTTACGCCTGAGGCAGCTTGACCTCGAGATGATTTCGAGTTTTACGGCGGCCATCTCGGCAGCCATGCATTGAACAGCTGTCAGACAGTGAGCATGCGGGACGGAACAGTTGTTCAAGCCTATCCAACGGCTATCGATCCCTTCATCCGCTGACTTAGTCAACTCAGCACTACGGTCGTCCAATCGAGATGAGCGATTGGTATCATGGGACCGGAAACTAGAAGCTCATCATTCAACGCTCACCGATATTTGTACAGCAAACTTTATCCGACCTTGCTCGGTGTTTCAACGCGCCGTAATACCTGCTTCTCAAGTGAAAAGAGGCACACAAGATACCTTGCACGCGCAGTAGCGGTACTTGGCCAAATGCACATTCGTTAAGGACGAAGGAACCTTGTCGAGTGGTTGCCTTCGCTGATCAACCCTTTCCCACAACCTCATCGTCATCCTGACCCCATCCGAATCACCGAAGAGCTTGGAGAAGAGCTGATCTCAATCTTGTTGCGCTTGACCATCTCCCCAGTCTTTGCCGCAAGGGATCAACAGTATTTGAATACGAACGATAGGTCATGACGAGCACGGATCCGAGGGTGGCGCATCCTCGATGTTGTTCATTTTCGCCCATTCGTTGCATCGGCAAGGTCAGGCGAAGCTATGCAGCGTCGACTCCGGCCTTGAAGCACGCATTGAATTCCCCCCCAGCGTTTTGGTGCTCATCCATGCTTCACAACGTCCGAATGTCTTCGGTCCTTCCTGATGACGAGAAGCCAGCTCGTCAAGATGGAGCATATGCCTACAACTAGGATCGACAGGTTGATGGCATACGAGGTGCGGTATCGTGGACCAAAGACTGTACTGAAGACATGCGGTCCAACAATGCCGCTATCGAAGAATCAGTATACGCACGCCGGGTCAGCAATTCTGACGTACCTGAACTGCGCGCACGCATTCGTTACGCCAATGCCAATACCAGATGCTACCGTACCCTCAAGAGCCCTGATGCGCTCCGGCCAAATCACCGGATATGCACAACCTGCGCAGGCTATAGCGACGATTAGACTTAGGTAGCGAACGACCGGGTGGTCAACGGTGAGAAGAATGATGTAGCAAACTATCGTTGTCGACTCAACTGATCCTGTTAGCTTACTGCTCATAGCCCGCTCACGCGTTCGACTTACTGCCAACAGCAGTGACCCAGGGCCTGATCCATCTACGCTGCAACATGAAGCCCAATGCGTTCAGGAGTAGGAATGCTGAAACGTATGGCGGCTTTACTGATCAGCACTCGGTCGGACCCTTCTAATTATGCACACTCACAATGTTCATCAATTGTGAATAAGCAGTGGTAGTGAACCCAAGCTGATAGATGACAGTTGGTAGCGCGAAACCAACACCAAAACCTCCTATGCCGTGGCAGATCCAGTACAGACTGAACGTATAGAAGGTCGGATCCTTCATCATGACCCTCAGCGACGCCCAGTCCCAATGGTTCTCGCCCCGGGGGGCATTGTTGGCAAGCCGGTGTCTCATATACAGTCGTTCCGCTTCAGTCAGAAACTTCGTCGATTCCGGGTAGTCCGGCAGCCAAAAAGCAACGAAGGCCAGCAAAATCGCTGGTAAGCCCTCGAGCAGAAAGAGCCATCTCCACCCGGAGAGACCGCCCAGTTGATCCATGTGCGAAATTGCGTACGCCAGCAAGCCCGATAAGGCGCTTGAGACCTGGCCGACTGAATAGAAGAAAGCTATACGTTGGGGCATCTCCGTAGGCTTATACCAGAACGCGTAATGATACAGTACGCTTGGAAAGAAGCCCGCCTCGGCCATTCCAATCGCGAAGCGTACGCACATCATGCCTGAGAAATTCATTGCCGCCGCTGAACAGCATGCCGAGACACCCCATGCCATAATGAGAACGAACATCCATCTAGAAGGCGTGAATAGCTTCAACAAGATGGTGTTAGTCGGCTCGAAGATCAGATAACTGTAGGAGAAGATGGACAACGTCCATGCCCATTGTGAAGGTGTAAATCCCAACTGCTTCTTGATGCCAGTCCCAGCCTCGAGGTTTATGATTGCGGCGTTCGAGTAGTTGGCACTGTCGATGACTCTGAATACGTAGACGAGCGAATAAAAGCCTACCAGCCAGCGGTCAATCTTGCGCAACAGCTCCTTCTCGAATTCTGGGCTGGCGTTGAGGGACTCTGAGGCTACAGATGTTGACGTCGGTGACGACTGCTCCTTTTCGAAGACTGTTCGAGCGTCATTAGCAACGTAGGTCAGCTGGTCGATGGGATCCTTTGTGGTAGCCATGTCGAAATAGGAAAGAACGGTGGTCGTTCAAGGTAAGGTAGATCGCCGGTCCAAGACACTGGAGAGTATCGTAAAGCGCAATGCAGCAGATATATCTCACGGTAGCCCGGCGTTCAGATAGATGCCGCCACCAACGAGCCCGGCATCTTTGGTGCGCGGAACAGGCCTGCGGTTATCGCGACATTATACTCGTAATGACGATAAGTGGCCTTCGCCAATGTTAAGAGATAGCGACTACATGCAAGCGCAAGCCTCGACAAGCATCAAACTACGGTTCTCTTAAGATCTCTACAAGTCGCCTATCCCAATTCGTACTGGACGCCCACACCAATACGAACGCCTTACCGGCATCAGAGCACGCTCTTTGGACGCCTCATGCGGAGAATGGCACTCGGGATCAGGTACCACCATACACAATGCCGTGTAACGTTATTGCCGACGAACTAAGGATCAGCACGCTGTTGTTGCAGGAAAGCACGCCATCGTGAGGAGTAACAACGACTCGGAAACTGCATGCCCAATCACGACGCAGACCCCGCGTGGGCAACACCAAGCACAACGTGCTGACAAGATGTGTATATAGTATGTCCAGGAGGTCGAATTGAACAGAATGAGACCTCGTTCGGCCCTAAAAGTCCGCCTAGAATTTTTTGACACGCCACCACCACCATGGCTCCTTCAGCAATCAACCCTCTACCTCAGACCAACAATAAGCCCATCATCAAGCCATGGAGCAGGCCACAAGAGACATCTGAGAATCTTGACTGGGCACCGTTGACGACAATCGACCTGTCTCGCTTTGAAGAGCCAGGTGGCAAGCAAGAGCTAGCAAAGCAGCTGTACGATGCCATCACAAGAGTCGGTTTCTGGGTTGTTACTGGTTCAGGTATCGATGATGAGCGGGTTTTACGCCAATTCAGCATCGGCAACACATTCTTCAAGGAGCCGCTTGAAGAGAAAAGGAGGTTCCCATGCAACTTCGCTGAAGGCGAGTACTTTGGGTATAGGGAGAATGAGAGATGGATTGGCGATACTGGCGTCAAGGAGAATATAGAAATGGTTGGTATCATTTATGCACAGTCAAAAGGTTGAGGCTGATATGTAAAAGCTCAACATTCACAAGGACATTCCTGCGTGGAAAGATGTTGGCAAGCACCAGGTCGTCGAAGAGAACTGGGACGAAATCCGAGACTTCCATCGTGACGTTTGGGAAGTCGCACGCAAGCTTTTCGTTCTGATTGCCATCATCTTGGAGCTACCTGAGAACTACCTGGCAGATGCACATGCGTATGACCAAGTTTCAGACGATCATCTAAGGTATTCCAGCCACGGAATTGACACAGAGATCACGACTAATTAAGCCAGGTACATGATATACAATGTGCGCACACAAGAAGAGTGGGACAAGGCCCAAGCTTATTCAAAGGGTGGACATACGGACTTTGGTAGCCTGACACTACTGTTCAGTCAGCACGTTGCAGGTTTGCAGATCCGGACTCCTGAAGGCGAGTGGAAATATGTCAAGCCAGTGACTGGAGGCATCACTTGCAACGCTGCAGACACTTTGACATTTTTGACCAATGGTAAGCACTTTTTCTCATAACGGTCCGGGCGATGCTGATATATAATAGGTTTCATTAAATCCACGATTCACCGAGTCGTCACACCGCCCAAGGACCAGATCAACATCCCTCGACTGGGATTGCTGTACTTTAGTCGACCTGGCGATCATACACCCATGCGGACTGTGCCTTCCCCGTTATTGGATCGTCTGGGGCTTATCAAAGAGGCAGATAAGGATCTGAGTAGACCGGTCCCAACAGGTACCGAATACGTCAGGGCGAGAGTCAAAGACGTGCACCACAAGAAGGTGTTGGATAAGCGAGAGGGCACGAGCTTCCAATACAAAGGGCTCGAGGTGAAGAATCACTATGAGTAAGGGCAATGACAAGCGGTAAAATTCCTGCGGCGACGCAAAGCTGAAGTCCCTGGCGATACAACACAGGAGCAGGTAGGACAGTTACACCAAGCAAGCTATCCTATAAGCCTCATGGAGGTGGAATCATATTAACTGTCTACGTCATGTCAATCTAAAGTACTTCTGCTGGCTGCCGGCATCCTTGCCTCGCCAAAGATCGCTGTTCCTGAGTAAATCTCTTGAGGATATGAGATATCTCCCAAGCTTTGATAATGGCGGCTCACGACACTGTACCACATCTGTATGTGTGTCACGCGACTGCTGTGCAACTCTTCGTCGGTGTTTTGGAAGGCAACTTCTTATTGTGTTGACTAACTCCATCAGTCCTATCTAAGCCAGCAAAAGTTCCAGTACGCTGACCGTAGTCATTGCCACGCCGTGACCCACCTACACTACTTGTGCCTGATACCGCAGTAGTTGTAATATCGGAAAACTAACGCTAAGCACGCTCTGCAGCCGCGCTCTGTAGATCTGAGCTTTACCTGATTGAGGAACATAGCAGACGTTTGAGCGGTATGTGTATATCCAAGCCTTGCATCTCGGATGCTACGCCTTGTAGGTCATTGAGAGTCATATATTAAGTGGTATCACGTAGCTAACTCTACGAAAACCAATCTTCGCGCTCTTTCATCTCCACGACCGAACTTCCTTGTCGATTCGAGAAATTGAACCCCACATTGTACGAGTATTAGTTCAGACTCAATTGCGATGCTGCTGCCAACCAGTCCTCTTGTTTCTTCCAACTCTTGAGCCACTCTTGATTGTCGGCCAGTGTTTGGTTCCAGCCATCCTCATCACCAAACGCAACCCGTCTTGCCTCTCTTTGAAACATCTCATCGGTGGGCATGACGCCCTTCATGATATTGTTACGTGCAAATTGGCTGAGATGCTGCGCCAGGACATCTGCAAACATGTAAGGACTGTCATTCTCGACCAACTTGGGAAGTGCCATCATATTAGAACCAGCAGCATCCTTCTGGTTCTGTGGCTGTGACGAAAGCATGCCTTCCTGATCGAGCAGCGACAGCATCTGGTTGAAGTGGTCTCTCGACGCAGGATTTGTTGCAGAGAAAGGTACAAGACTTCTAGAGTCATCTGCGAGCAGATATGGCGGCAGGGCACAAGCAACACGCGTGGAAGTAATGGCATCGAATCCATGGTCACCATTCCAGCCGTCCATTGTTTTTCCCTGGCGAAAGTGTGCAGCTAGATGATTGACACGTTCGTCCCAGCTGCTCAGCGTGGCGTTGCAGAAGCCACAACGTGAGCTGATTGGCGGCAGATTGACTTTCCAGTCATCGATGAGAGGGAGCGTTTCGATTCCATGGAAGAGTCGGAGATGCTGAACCAGGTGGTCTTTGCGCCGGAAAGATCGTGGTGTTCCTTGCTCGGTGTGGCATGAGCTATGATTGTGCTGTTCAAGATGTTCGGCGGTTGGATCTAATGCGCTACAATACGCGCAATGTGCTCTGCCGGTCGATAACACTACGCAACCACCATGAGGCGCGCATTGCCACTCAGTTGTACTGAGATGAAGCGATTGCTCGTGCCGTGTCCAGTCATACTTGTGCTTAAAGGTGTCGCAGCAGAAAGTACATTTGAAGATTCGGTCTTCAGGATTGGTCTCCTTCCGTATGGTCTTTGGCTTCCTCGTCTTCTTAGTAACACGAGAACGTTTTGATGTCCCAGAAGCGGCTGAGCGACTAGAGTCAGCTGAGTGACGAGACGAGACACTGCTGGCAACACTGGTCAAGGAAGGTGGTGTTCGATATGTACGCAATCCGTCAAAGTTGGGAATCCACGAGTTGCTCGGGGTTCCATTTGCCATGGGATTCTCCAGAGCGGAGTAAATCGCAGATAGGGATGCTGCTTCATTCTGTGGCGGCGAGTCTTGCCATCGTTGCATCGCGAGCGATTGCGGTTCGCCATGCGTTCTTTCTGGCGTCATAATTGGTATAGGGCTCGATTTCCCTGCACTTCGCCTGAAATAGGTACTTCGCTTCCGTGGAAGCGACTTCCGCTGCTGCACAGATGCTGAGTCGCGCTCTTGTTGGACTTGCTGTAGCAAAACTGATAGCGGCGCTGCCATGTCCGGAACGACATCTTTCGATGTATTCGTGTAATCATTGCCGACATCCAAGGTCCCAAGATTCGTGAAGTCATACTCGAAAGGGCTTACGGTCGTGTTGTTGTTGCCAATAGCAGCTGAATTCGGTTCAAATTGAGGGAAATTGTTCAGCCATTCGTCAGTTGCGGGGTCAGCAGCTATGAAGTCAGAAAGCCAGGGCATGTCGTCTACCGCATCGGATTGCGGTCCATATTGGTCAAAATAACCCTCTTCCATGATGTCTTGCTCGTGGTCCTACGTCAAACTGCGGGGGAAGCCTCATGCTTATCATCGTCGCCGGCACCGGCACCTTCGCTGAGTCTTACGCCGAAAACTAAGCTGATAATGGAAAGGTTTTGCTACTAGCGCGTTTCCTCAAATCGCGTCACGAGAGCCCGGTCGCTTCTCGCCCTACTCTGTTATGTCGACTTTGAACATTGCAAGTTTGCTCGAGATAGCTGGTGATGTTTGCTGTAAGCCTCAACTGAAATGACCAGCGCTCATCTTGGAAGGTGTGCTTTCTAGTGGGGCACGTCTAGGCTAGACGCGGCTTAGTGCTCATTTGTGACATCGCGGGGCCTCTTTACATAGACTGTACGACTCACGGTCTGGATACAGGAACATTGCACCCTGAACAACTTGC
This sequence comes from Didymella arachidicola, assembly GCA_016630955.3. Classification (NCBI taxonomy): domain Eukaryota; kingdom Fungi; phylum Ascomycota; class Dothideomycetes; order Pleosporales; family Didymellaceae; genus Didymella; species Didymella arachidicola. Next base: position 303,063 of record CM050002.1, on the reverse strand, counting down.
GTCTTAAAATTTCTTGTGGACAACATGGCTCAACAACCTCAAGCGAAAGGGTATGAGCACGACGACGCTTGGGACGCCAACTGGTTGCGGGTTGACGAGACGCATGAGATTTACTACGAGCAGTACGGTCTAAAAGCTGGGAAATCAGGTATGTACAAATCTGTCGCTATTGCTGTCGTCGTTGTTGACATTTCATCACAGTTATTTATCTTCATGGAGTACGTTGACCAAGTACTCCGCACACTCGCTCGCCATCGGAGGTCGCAATTCCATAACCGGCACACTGACCTCAGCCAGGGTCCCGGAGGGCATATTAGCAAAGGAAATACGTCCTTCTTCAACCCAGAGCAATACCATGTGGTCTTGCTTGACCAGCGTGGATGCGGACAGTCACGACCGAACGCCAGCACCGTCAACAACACAACCTGGCATCTGGTCTCCGATATCGAGAAGCTCAGAGAGCACCTTGGAATTGCGAAATGGCATGTAGTCTTCGGTGGATCTTGGGGCTCCACATTGGCACTTGCGTACGCCCAAGCGCACCCGTCGTCAGTCGGCTCGCTGGTACTGCGAGGCATCTTCGCGTTCCGTGCGCTCGAGCTGAAGTGGACAAACGTATATGGAGGAGCGAGCTTCCTATTCCCTGACCATTATGAAGATTATATCAACTTTCTTCCAGAAGAAGAACGAAAAGACCACGTGGCTTCCTACCACAAGCGGCTGATGTCCGAGGATGAGAGTATCAGCCATCCTGCTGCTAGAGCATGGAACAAGTGGGAGATATCGATCAGCACGCTGTACCCAAATACCAAGGGGTTGAGCCAGCTTGACGACGCATCGTACAACCTCGCGCATGCTCGGATGGAAATTCACTACTTCACGAACGGGGGCTGGCTAGAAGACGGACAGATCTTGAAGAAGGAGAACATCGACAAGATTCGTCACATCCCAAGTGAGTACTCCAGCTCCGTCCTAGATAGCAAGCTACTGACTGAAGTGCAGCTACCATCGTGCAGGGGCGTTATGACACCGTCTGCCCACCCGTCACAGCTTGGGAGTTGCACAAGGCTTTCCCTGAGACCAAGCTGCACTGGATCGTAGATGCTGGGCACAGTGCAACGGTATGCTGACAATGTTGTTGACTTATTACGGAATCTGTACTGATACCCAACAGGAGCCAGGAACTAAGAACAAGCTGATCGAAGTGTGCGAGGAGTATGCCAGTCTCTCACTCTAACGTAGGCTCAAGGGGTAGGAGATGGCTTTTACTGACTGATAGGCTGAAGGATCGTGTGACTACTGAGCGCTGACAGCAGGATATTCAGAACAAAGCATTAACAAAGTCACTTCTGTATTGTGCACTGTTTCACAAGCTTTATATCGTGCAAGGATCGCTTGACAGAGCATCCCTACTTCGACGCTCTCTACATTGATGCATTCACCAGATATATGTTGCTCGAGAGGCCTCTCAGTGGCGTTGCGAACGCTTCGAGTAATCGTGAAGCCTGTGGCAGTGTTGGTCAGCGGCCGAGCGTCGATCATTGACAAAGTTGCCGCTCAGCACTAGCCTTATACCAGCCTTATTTCCAAGAGTAGCCGTGAACGACTTCACGTCTCCATCACACTCGCAACGAAGATCTTCACGCAGTGCATACAGCTTCATTGAGGCTCATGTCGCCACTTTGGGTCAACATCGCGCAGTGATGCCTTGTCTGCATCATTGAAGTTGGATCAAAGTCAGCTGGAGCCCACGATGTGCAAAGAGGTCGGCCTCACGCAAGAGGATTCAACAACTGGATCCAGACATCCAATACTTTGGTCTACCTTGGAGGACTTCCAGCGTCATTGGAATCAATGAACCCTCATCTAGTTGATGGGACGAGCTCGCATGCTTGCAAATCAGATCATCGAAGCTTGGTCCCAAGGCCTCTTCACTCCTGAGACCGCCACTTGTACGGGGTGGCCGATGCATCTCTACAGCGCTTTTGCATTGACTCAAAGACGCAGTGAGAAGCCGATCCGTTCCTCTGCATTAGACAACCCTCTTTGGGAACGCGACTTGAGGCTCATTGGGGTCCTTTCTTTAGTGCCTGACAGTGCATCCGCCTGGAGCTGAGTATATCTGCGGGTTCAACGAAGCGGGAGCGGCAGTTGACTGCTCTTCGACAGTCGACCTGCAACTATTCCCTAGCTTTGTGTGGAGCCGCGGTTGGCAATCTGCGTTGCAGTGTTCGTATGAAGGGCGTGCAGGTGCAGTGCACTCAAGTACTGCGATCGGTCAAAGTAAGACATACATTCAGCTTACGCAACTGCATACTTGCGGCATCTGGCACACGGAGTGTAGATCGCCATGATAACAGTTTTCGAAACCACTCGAGCGCAACGGAGGTCGTACGGCTTCGCCATTAGCGCAAGGCTGAGATGCAAGGCAGGTCTGGACAATGACGGGGACTGCCGAGGATAGGACTTAAAGGGAATTTGGACTGAAGTGAATCGACAGGTCGTATTACGATCTTACAGCCAATTGAGGCGTCCGAGAGGCAGCGAACCATCCGCGAGAAGCACTAGGTGCCTAGCACTAGAGCCGCACACGTACCCCATGACTACAGGCTATTCTTTACGACTGCGCAGGGGTCATATGCGAAGTACAAATTACGAAGCGGGCATGGGACTAGTCGACAAAGAGAGAGATCGTCTACTCTTGAAAGTGAGCTTGCTCGGCAGCAACGATGCGAAGGAACCCGGACCGGGCAGCGGAAGAACCGGCTTGCCTGTAACAAGGGAAAAGAATGACAGAAAGCATAGGCATCTTGATCGAGATGCCGTCGTGTACCGCAACGCTACGCCGAGTCGCCGAGCTCTCGCTCCCAAAGGCGCTCACCGGCCGTGATGGAGACGTACGTGGAGAACGTGGAGGGTTGGCGTAAGGTCGAATTCAACCACAGATGCAGACATAGCATTTGGCGGGAGGACTTGAACGGTGGGGAGGAAGCTGGGCTCACCGACGAAGATGTATCGTTTTGCGTGATGTGTATTGGAAAGCAGTGTGGAAAGAGCGGTGATGGGACCTCGGGACAAGGCGCTAGTGTGACACCAGCGCCAAATGCGGTGTAGCGTCTGGTGACGTATTCTGCCTGGCACACGCAGCGTTCACGCATGCATCCGCTACGTTAGCCATGCTGGCAACAATGTCTGGTGAGTCAAGCCTGCTTCGTCCGCTGTTCCGGACGCATACGTATTTGCAGACGGTCACGAGAGATGAAGCATGGTCTCAGAGTGGGCCACGGAATGCGCTCTGGAGATGATTCAGCAAGGCAGACATGGCAAGTGTGAAAATAGTAAGCACCTTTATTGCAAATTCGCCATTGCATGCGTATCATTGTGGAAACGAGAGGGACAGAATGTGGTTTCCTCCAGAACCAGCGCCATGTTAGCGAACGCCCCTGTTTGTGCCTATCATGCGCCGCTATGCTTATCCCATCATGATCGTACATGCCAAGTGTAGCTGCAAAGACCGTTCAATTTGACAAACTTCCAACGCTCAACCCCAGATCCATGTCATTGTGCTCTGAACGCATTCAAACTCCAAGCTGATGCATGTACGTAGAGAAATCCCAAAAACTAAATCCTTATTCAAGAGTGCTGCCCTTCCGTGCAGCATGAGACCGGCTCGAAGAAGCAAATGTCGCTTGCGGTGCGCCCCATCCGCGATTTGAGATATCACAAGGCCAGTGACCGCGGTCTCGGTGTGCGTGTCGATGGTTGTATATCGACAAGTCTTCTCAACGCAGCTGGAACGATGTCCAAAGCTCGTTCACGCTTCCGGAGCTTAAGCATGCTGCTTGTATGTGCTGATCGCCGTAGAGTTGTCCAGAACGATGGTTGCTGTGAGAAGCACAGGCGTAGCCCACGAGAACGGTCTTCTCTTGAATTACGTGACCGCGTTGCCCATATGCTGTACAAGGGTCTATGGCATGCTTGTGGTAAAGGCATCGACAGACGGAGTAGCGTTCGACAACTTGGTAACACATTAAGGGAGTGAAGTGTTATACGCTAGGTAGCTCGGGAGTGTGCTGTGCTTGATGGGAAGCAGTGCTAGGATAAAGCTAGATTCCAAGATTGGTAAAGCAAGAAGAAGGAACAGAATGGCAGGTAAGAGGCGAGCCATGAGTAAGTGAGAGGCTAGCATATATAAGAGAGGTGAGGACAGAGCACAGAGAACAAGCTGTGTGGGTCATACACCGAAGGCATACTCGAACCTCTGCAGGTCCGTAAGGCAACGGTAGTGCACTAGTGGAACGGGTGCATAGTCAGCACCGGGTGCTGCTAAGACGGGATTGTCGGGCGGGACTAGTACAGCCCTAAGATCAGTTACTAGATGTGTAGACGGGTTGGTAGGGCTACTGGCTGGAGCCGGGATACGGTGGTTTGGTGCTCAGAGGCTCTTCAGCTGCAGTCCAAGCTTCCCATTGGCTTGCGCGCTAGGACGTATAATCTGCCACGATCTCTAAAGGGTAGAGTCGAGTAATCAGACGGTCCGCGCAACGTTCAGAGAACGCACATGGACATGTGTCTTGTTAGGGCGAATGGCCCCCTGCACCACGCTTAGTGCAAAGCCCCCTTGTTCATAGCGGAGTTACGCGGTGAGTCTATCGTGGGACCGCGCGGTATGGTGAAGACGTCAGATTCGGTCTGACGATCAGCTGCGCTGCTAAGACTATTCAGCCACAGTTTGATGGACGAACGACTCAGTGGTGGACCGAATGGCCGATGAAACTGACGCAGACCAGCATTGAGACCCGCTCCTCGCGTGCTTAATGGGGCACAACGGCGCAAACATTGTGGCGGTTATCGCGCACAAGCATCAGCGAAGCTGGAGCGGGAAACCTTCGTACGAAGTAACGGAAAGAGCCGAGATGGGTTGATTGCATGACGACTGTGAGGAGTGTCGTCTTGTAGCTGAGAGCTCGTGCGTGAAAAGCCGTCGCTTAGCGTGTTCGGCCTCGTGATGCACGCGGCGCGTGATGCACACCCCACCAACATTGACCTATACTGCGCACCCCCCCATAACTCAACCCCACGATGCCGTTAAAAGAAGCCCTCGCAGAGCTAGCTACTTTGAAGTATGGAGAACATTTTACGTATAAAGATCTTGCCCAGAAACACGGTTGTTGTCGCACTACGTTGAGCCGAAGGCACCAAGGTGTATGCGCGTCAAATGAGGTCAAATCAAAACACCAGCTAGTTCTCCACCCACGCGATGAAATAGAGGTTGTACAATACGTCAAATCACTTACCGAGAGACACCTTATGCCTACAAGAAAGATCCTGCGGAGAATCGTGAAGTCGCTGTGTCAATGGGAGCCCTCCGATCGATGGGTATCGCGCTTCCTTCATCGCTACCCCGACGACCTTCTCACAGCCTGGACCACGCCTATGGAAAAATCACGTCACGATGCTGCTTCATATGAATCCTTTAGCTCTTATTTTGACCTGCTGCACAGTACAATCAAGCAGCATTCAATAGAGCCTGAAAACACGTACAATATGGATGAGAAGGGATTCATGATTGGAGTGATGTCAAAGGGCGTCAGAATCTTCGATAAGCGACTCTTTGGGCGCCGGAAATACAAGCTAGCATCTCATGATGGCAACAGGAAGTGGGTGACAGTAGTAGGAGCAGTAGGAGCTGATGGTTATGCGTTGCCGCCCGCAGTCATCTATCCTTCATCGTCTCTCCAGCTCCAAGAGAGCTGGGTGCAGCGCGTCGACGCAGGGAAACACGATATACACTTTGGTACCTCAGTAAATGGCTGGATAAATGATGCTCTTGGTGTTGCCTGGCTGAAGCAGGTGTTTGATCGCTATACAAGAGTAAGAGCGCGAGGGAAGTACAGGCTCTTGATCCTTGATGGCCACGGCAGTCACGTTACCCAGGCCTTCATCGAATACGCTCATGCTAACAAGATTCTCCTACTTATATTCCCTCCGCACGCAACCCACGCGCTTCAGCCGCTTGATGTAGCGTGCTTTGGGCCGTTGGCACAGAGCTACTCCATGGAACTCCTTCACCGCGGCCATACCACAGAGGGGTGGGTGCCTGTAGGTCAAGCTGACTTCTTCCCGCTCTTTTGGGCAGCTTGGAAGAAGACCTTCACCAAAGACCTCGTTGTACAGGCCTTTAAGTGTACTGGAATCCACCCACCAGATGCCGACGTCGTGCTCAAGAAGTTCAGAATACCAACACCAAGGACGCCTAGCACGACCTCAGAGCCTACAGGGCCTCAGCCTGCACCAGGTTCACCTAGTTGGCGCAAGACGCAGCGGCTACTTAAGCGTGCAAGAGAAGAGGATAGGTCCAGTGCTGATGAGGCAGTTGATCAAGCCCTTCACCAACTCCACGTGCGATTAGAAGTCCAAGAAGCTCGGATTGAAGGCCTAGAAGAGGCTCTAAAGGCTAATAAGAATAAGAAGAGAAAGCGGAGGGTACTACCTTTGCAACCTATTGACGGTAATGACAGTGGTGGTGCAGTCTTGTGGAGTCCTTCACGCATTGAGCGCGCGAAGCAAGAACTCCAGGCAAAAGAGGACCTAGAGCGCGCTGCGGAGGCAGCAAAAGCTACTAAGAAGGAGCTTCAACACCAGAAGAAGCTTATTCAAGCGAAGGAGAAGGAAGATAAGCGTGTTGAGCGAGAGAAGAAGAAGGTATTGACAGCTAAGGCACAGGCTGCAAAGCGCGCTCAAATTGAGGCTTGTAAAGAAGAGGCTCAGCGCAAGAGCAACGCAGAAAAAAGTACCCAATTGCCTAAACAGGCTAAGAGTAAGGCCTCACAGAGATCTCAGTCAAAAGTAACAAAGAATCGTGGTGGTGGTGCTGTGCGAAGGCAGGTGGCTGCCCATAAGGCGCCCTTACCACCTTCACCCACAACAACGTCTACTGGCCGCACCACGCGTCCTCCAAAAAAACTGTGGTAGCCAAAAGTTTCGCAATAGTCTATATAGTAATCCACCAACTTATCTCGCGATAGTAGCGTTGTGGTGTCGATCAATAACCTCACTTATTCTGGGGTGCGAAAGTTGGTGGGGTGTGCATCACGCGCCGTGTGCATCACGAGGCCGAACTCGGTACATATCCGTTCCAGGGTCTGTCCGGTTTATTATTGGCAACAATGTTTCACGGCTCGGGTACAAGTGACCTTCTCAGAGACCCCAAGGTTCCTCTCCTCATGCTGCTTTTGCATACACTTCATCGACGCAATCAGAAATGTCACGACAACTTCAGTCATGTATCAGTCCAACGTCTGATACTGTATGCGCAGTGAAGGTCGTGCCGCTGGGACCTAATTTTCCGGAATGCGATGTAGGCCATCAGCTGCATATTGACGCACGAGGCCGCGCCATGGTTGCCGGGATGTCCAGACTCCCACAATCTTCACGGATATTCCCCCACCATTGACGTGCATGCTGATGGACAGTTCTACGCCAACTGGACCAGCGACGCGGTTCACCGCTCATGGCGTTCACCGTCGTTCACCCGGCCCATTGGCGCCACCCCCAATACCGCAATTTTACTCTGGGTATTCAAGGTGGGTAACTTCCGCCGCCTGTTTTCCTCGCCCGTCAAAACATGCGCTGCAGGTCTCCTATTCGGCCGCCCAGCTTCACTGGCGCAAGCTTACTGGTGACAGACGTCCCTGCAGCCCTATGCAATGCGTCTTCCCGACTCGGGACCCACGTGGCAGGGTCAGTATTTCGGTCACTGTCTCGTTGCAGGGACGACAGGATTGCACAGTGTGATCTTCCATATTATGTCACGGCGATTATCTCGAGCTGCGATGCTGCGGGAACTATGGCCGCAGATCAAGGTCTTCACCAGCAGCCCGCGCACAACACTATGAGCGCCACGCCCAATGACCATTTTGGCCCCCAAATTCGACCCTCGGCGGCACCTCTCGTAGATCTTTGTATGATTCGCCCAATAAGCGATGTATGCATGTAAATACGCCCCATGCCGTATGAGATCCCAGCATCACTACAAGGCTGACCACTTTGCGGTGTGCAACACCGCTCCCACGCTTGCATGCATCCTTCTTGCATACACCAAGTGCGGGCCGGCACTGCTGCAAGTGTAGTTGTCGACAAGCAGTGGACCAACGAAGTGCGCTACTCTTCCAGATCCGGCTGACCGGTACCGTATAGGGGATCCCGTGAGGACAGCAACAACGTCACGCGTGCAGTGACGAACGCTCACTGACTAACGAGACGATTTCTTCTTCACGACCAGCCATGCATCTACTCCGTATTACAAAGACTGCAAGTGATCTCAATGTTTAGGTATCAACACTGCTAGTATTCGGTCTGGAGCTGCAACTTCATCTGCACATTTGTAATTCATCCACTCATGCCATCAGGCCCGCGAGGAAGGTCAGATCTTCGTCTCAACAATCTCTTGAAATCCAAGTCACAGTCTCAAAAGGTCACAACCTCATTGTACGAATACTGGCAAAAACTTCTCCATCACACCGTAGCAAAACTACCACCTCATCAATCAACACCGCCGCAGGAACTCTCCATCTCACCGCAGCAAACCCACACAGTCAGAACAGCCGCCCATCACCAAACCCCTGCCGTCAAACCCAACCACCAGCCTCACAGCCCCATCTCCCACACCCCTTATCGCTGCACCGCGACCACCATCTCCAAAGAAGCCGTCAAACTCAAACACCAGCTCCGCAGCCAAACTTGCCCACACTATATTCGTCCCTAGAAGTCCTATCCTACACCTAAGCTCTCACAAACCCTCAAGCCAAGAGACGCATATCAACAGCAAGACCAAAAAACAAACCCATCGACACCCCATCCCATTCCTCCCCGCCATCCAATCTCTCAACCCACCCCTGCACACACCCCCACCACACCAAAAAACGCACACCACATTGCCAGCACCCCAAACCCAAAAATCCAAACCCACACACCGCTCACAACCCAAGAATCCATATCCAAACACCCCCTCCTCCCCCCCTATCAAAGCAACACCCCGTGTACAAGCCAGTAAGAACCCACCCTACCACGCCATATCGCTTCAAATTAGCAGAAAATCTTTCCGCACGCTAACGGGTACACACACACCATACCATCCAGCGAAAGTAGCACAAGCAGGCCTCAGTCTCTTCCACAATCACACCCCGCCAGCGAAATCATTACATTATCCGATTACAGCAGACAGATGACAAGAGCGATTACTGCAGACAAGGGCTTGAGGTAGAGGAAAGGGTAAGGGTGGACAAGTTCTTGTTTTCGGGTGCCGTGCGCTTTGTTGCGCGGCGCTGCTTGTACTGCTTTCGCTGGATGCGGTGGTGGATAGATGGACCGGCCCACGTGTCTCGGCACGCTGGGAAACGGAAGTCGATGGTAGGACTAGGAACAAGAATCCTGGCTCTAGGTTTGAAATTCGAAGCCACACTGCTCATGGGCTGCTGTTGGGGGAACCGGATTCAAACACCCGTTCTTTCCTTCCTTCTTTCCACACTATCAAACGAACGGAAATACATGCCACAAACCCCATTCAGAACCTACCCTGCTTGCTACGCCACGCCGTGTCCCTTCGATGCAACATCAACATACACCTCGAACCACATTACATGATACGTGATATACACACATGGATCTAACCATTTGCTAATCAACAACCAAACCAACATTTACTAATACTAGGATTGTATTTGATTCACGGCATCCATCACTTCACTTGCTTCCTTTTGCCTCGCTCACCCACTCACTCTACACACCCACTTCCCCCTCCGCAAATGCCCTCGCAACCTCCCTCGCCACACCCAGCCTCAACACCCTAACAATTTCTCTCCCCGACGCACCCCTCGGAAACCCACTCCGCCAATCCCACCCCCTCTCCACATCATCCAGCCTCCCGCCCCGGACCAGCACAGCGCTCGCCTCGACGCTCATGCCGTCCTGGCTGAAGTCCTGGCTGCCAATGAGGTCGAACGTGGATGCGCTGAGCGTGGAAACGCTCTTGTGGAGGTGCCGCGGCTGTGGGGGTCGTTCGCCGCGCGCGGCTGCGAGGGTGGTTTGCAGGACTTCTTCGCACTGCGCTTTGATGAGCGCGCCGCTCTGATCGTAGTCCTCGACAGCGGCGAGGAGAGCGTAGAGGTGGCGCAGGGTGAGTGTGCGTTTGGGGGTGTTGAGGAAGGGGAGGGCTTCGCCGAGGAGCGGCAGGAGTACGTCGACGGCGATGACGGTTTCGGTGTCGGCGTCGTATATGCCGCCTTGGATTGAGGACGCGGCGGAGCTGATGATGACGAGTAGTGCGGCGGCGGCTTGGCGCTTGCCGGTCGACTGTGGTGAGGAATCGCGCAGGTCGTAGAATTTCCGGATCGTGGCGTATCCGCTTAGGTGCTGTGAGAGGATATGGGCGGCTTCTGTGTCCTGGTTTGCGAGCTTGGTGAGTGTTTGTTTTGGTGTTGTGATGAGGGCGCGGAGAGAGGGGTCGAGGTCGCCGACGGGGGGATACGAGGTTGATTTGATGAGGCAGTGTGCGACGAGGACGCGGAGGACTTCTTGGATGTTCTGCGCGGAGTGGGCGCGTGCGTAGTAGAGGAGCGTGTCGCCGTAGTTGTGCGTGTTGGTGCGCAGGTGGTCGGCGTATTTCTGGGAGAGTTAGTTCGTCGCGATGCTAGAGTTTCGCAAGAAGACGTACGAGTGCAATGCTGATGGCCTGTGCATTGAGATTCATGGCGTAGCACAGCTGCGTGATGCGATCCACTTGCTCGACCGAGTCGAGTGGCAAGTCGTTGATGATGTTCTCGATGCGCTGTGATGCTGTGATGCTGTCGTCCAGACGGGACAAGACTTGTACAGCGAGCTCCCAGCCTTCCTTCGTCGACTGACCATCTTGGGCGATCAGAGTGCCCTTGGTCGACAGAGCATCGGAGTAGGCGATCTGAAGGTCGTCCTTTGTGGCGCCGGTCCGGGGCTGTTCGTTGTAGCTCAACACCATGAGATCGCTCTTGTCAAAGCCCCCTAGGAGGCCAGCTGCTGGCTTGTACCATCCTCCCGCGCTGGCGAGCTCAGCGACTGCTGTAGCTGCGGTGAGGGACCAGCTGCGGAGAACGTGCAAGGCGCCCTCGATGTTGTCGTCCAGGACGCAAGCAATGCCGACTTCGAGGCGATCTGTGACGTTGACGCCAAACTCCTCATCGCTGTTCTCGACGACAGCTGCGAAAGAAGCTGACAGGCGTTGGCAATATGCGGAGATGGGTGTGATGTCGACTTGGCGAACACGCTGAGATGGCATGAGAGACCGACGGCTGGCCGCAAAACTACCCTGTGCAACGTCGTCCTCCTCACCGTTCCACCAGACGGTCAGGCCCAAGGTAGCTTCGATCCAGTCGGCAGACATTTGCAGGATCTCTTCTTCGTTGCCCAGCAGGAGCTGATACAGCCTGCGCAGCTCCTCGTACACAGTCCATGGCACGCGGCTCTCTGCTTTCCGGCTCGCGACACTGAGCCGGAAGGTGGCTTGCGACTGGGTGATGTGGAAGTTTGGTGCTTGGAAATGGTCAGCGATGCCCTGGCGGCTCACGCTGTTGCCCTCTGCAAACTCCTGCAGGTTGTTGTACACCTGGTGCACGCGCGACCGGAAGATGGTCCAATCGTGGCCCTTGATGTCCCAGTCGTCTGATGCAACCGCAGGACATTCGCGGAGGAGGTCGATGGCGGAACGAAGGGCTTGGTTGGCGTATCGCAGGTTTGCGCCTGTGTATCCATTCTCGCCCAAGCCGTCGTTGTGCGCAGACTCGGCGACGTCGAGGTTGGCGCCTTGAAGCAGCTGCACTGTCTGGGCGAAGTTGCCGCGCACAGCAGAAGCTTGGACGGCCTCCCAGAAGGAGTGATGGCGTGAGTAGCCATGCGTCTCCTTTAGCACCAGCTCGACTTCGGAGACGCCCGAATAGGTGTGGTTCAGCCAGTCGAGCAGCAGCTTGGGCACGGGCGTGTACTGCCGTGGCTCGCCTCGAGAGACGAGAGAGAGGGCAGAAGATGGCTGGCTGTGGGCGGCGGGCGGCGGGTGGTGGATGCCAAGCAGAAGGCTCGTCAGCTTGCTGGCGTGGGCGAGTCCGGCTGAGCCTCCCGCATGGCTGGACGACAAGGCGGCCTTGGAGACGCCCCTCGCGGCAGCGTGCCAGACGGACAGCAGCTCTCGGGCGGCGTCGCCAAGCACACCCGCCCTGTGCTCGGCTGTGTCCGTGTTCAGCGACTCGTTGACCGTCTCCAGCACGCGCTCCGTGTCGAGTATGACGGTGTCCGGCTCGTGCAGGGTGGCGCGGTCGAGGTTGGGTGCGAGGCCCTTTGCCAGGGCGACGAGGTCGAACTGGGTCTGCTTGCGGCCGGCGTGGACCAGCGTGGGCCCGGCGTCGAGGTCGCTTGTGCTCGCGCGCGAGACGACCGACTGCGACAGGCGGCTGTTGGTCTTGGGCCGCCGCGACGCCGCGAGCTGCTGGTCGCCGGGGTAGTCGTCGTATTCGTCGTACTCGTCGTCGTCGTCGTCGTCGTACTCGTCTTCGTCCATGCCGTCGTCCTCTTCCTCTCCCGCGCGGGCGCGGGTCAGTTCCTGCGGCGGGCTGCTCGGGACGCGGAAGCCGTGGCCAAAGGCAGCGCTGGTCGGGCGGCTGTTGGGGCGGCTGCGCTGGGCAGAGCCAGGGCGGCCGAACGTCGTGGCACCTAGACGCATTGAGCCTGTTCCCTCAAAAAGCCCGTGGCGCGGCGGAGAGCTCTCTGGGAAGCTACCATTGTAGTGCGGCTGGTGGTCGAAGCTGGGCTGCGACTGGCCAAAGAGGCTGTTCATCGGGGGCGGGCCCGCGGGCGTCGACGTGGGCTCGTAGTCGTCGTCGGCGTGGTAGGCGTGGTAGTCGCGGTAGGACTGGGAGGGCTCGTCGGGCGGCGGGCCTCCGGGCGTCGTCGTGGGCCCGGTGAAGCGCGACGAGCGGCCGGGGATCGAGGGTGGTGTCGACGAGGGGACGCGGAACATGGTCGCCTTCAGAAGTTCAGAAGCTGCAAAACAGCGGGAGCTCTGTGCAGCAGCTGGGGGAAACAAGAAAAGTGCAATCGCGCGCAGTCTCTACAAGTGTTGCGCTTCTGCCCTCACTGCATCCGGGCGGCGCAATAGCTGCTCAGTGGCTGCGGTGGGTGCGAGTGCCAGTGCGAGTGCCAGTGCGAGTGCGCTGGTCGCTGGTCGCTGTCCCGACGCGCTCGACGTAAACTTCGCGGTGCCTCGCTGCAGTGACGCGCCGCGGCTTGGCATGGGCCGCTGTGGCTGCGCGAGGCTGCGGCACTCTCTCGGACTGGGAATGTCCTTCTGGGCCCACTCGCGGTCCTGCGCATCATTCGCAACACGTGCAGCATCGCGGGTGCTTCCAGTCCGCGTCCGGTCGTCTTGGTTAGTCTCGAGCAGCTTTTCTTCTGCGCGTCCCTCAGCCCTGGCCGCGCAATGCACGCTATCTACTTCGCACGCTGCGCCCACGCCTTTCCCCAAATGCGTGCAGCCTCGCTGCCTGAGTGCAAGTGAGCGTCTCCACAGCGTCTGAAGAGGGCACCCAGCAAGGATGAGCTTGAACGCTCATGCTCGCCATATGTAGCGAGGTACCTGCGGCTTGCTTGGGGCGTCGTCACTACCCCTGCTCGCCTGGCGCCTGCCACCTGCACTCGACCGAGTGCTTACTAGCACGTCCGCCAAAGCCGGCCTCGACGTCACGCCGTCACGCTCTGACTGCCGCCAGCCTGTGTCATAAACGGCCTCCCGCCGTTAGACCTGCCCCGTCTGCTGCGTCTGCGTTCTTCAATCTCTCTTGCTATTGTGCCCCCCGCTGTGCTCGTCTTGCACCCCAATGCCTGATGCTGTAATGTCTAGTCCCCGTCCGGCTACCTGCTGAGAGACACTGCACTACCGCCGACGACCTCCGCCCGAGACCGCACCAATGTGGTCCAAGACAAAGCACCAGAGCAAGGCCGGCTTCGACAAGGTCTACACCTGGGTCGACAAGCTCGGCGCCCCCGTCAACCGCCTCTCCAACAAGGTCGGCTCCGAGGCCTTCTGGCCGACCACGCTCGACATCGAGTCCGACAAGGCTGCCCGCATTCTGAAGAGCTTCTGCAGTGAGTACTGAGTAGCTGGAACACTCAACAGCACTGACGCCACCGCAGAGGATGGCTTCTACCAGGAAGAAGACCGCCCAACCGGCGAACAGGGCCCCAAAGCCAAGCAGAGGGTGCTCAAGAAGATCCCCTCCGACGTCATCAAGAACGCAAAAGGCCTCTGCATATTCACCACCATGCGCACTGGTTTGTGGGTCTCAGGGAGCGGCGGAGCTGGCGTGCTGGTCGGCCGCAAGGAGGACGGCACATGGTCTCCGCCGTCGGGCATCATGATGCACACCGTCGGCGTCGGCTTCCTCGTTGGCATCGACATCTACGATTGCGTCATCGTCATCAACTCGCAAAAAGCAATGGAGGCCTTCCAGTCCATACGCTGCACCCTCGGAGGAGAGATTAGTGCAGTGGCTGGGCCCGCCGGCGTCGGCGGCATCATCGATACCGAGCTCCACAAGCGCCAGTCGCCGCTGTTCACATACATCAAGTCGCGAGGCTTCTACGCCGGACTGCAGCTGGACGGCACCATCGTCATCGAGCGCTCCGACGAGAACGAGCGATTCTACGGCGAGCGCATCGGCGTCAAGGACATCCTGGCCGGCAAAGTGCGCCATCCCCCGTACGAGCTCAAGCGCCTCATGGAGACACTTCGCTCAGCCCAAGGCGACACCGATGTCGACGAGTCGCTCTTACCAGACGAAGCAAGTCCTGGCGACTTCGACGTCACCGCGCCAACGCAGCCCGAGGACAAGGCCTTTGGCATACCGCAAGAAGACGACCCCGATCCATTCGGCCTGCACGCCCTGCAGGCTGCTGGCCTCGAGATCCGCGAGGCTGCCACGCACGAACCGGCTACGAGCGACCAATTCGAATTCAGACCGAGTCCCACGAGCCCCATCTACTCGACATTCAGAAGAAGCATAGACAGATCCAGCATAGCAGCCAGCCTTGCACCCAGCCTTGCACCCAGCAGGCGGTCAAGCTGGCGAAGCAGCACGCTGAGCAGTGTCCTGGGAGGCTCGCGACCGAGGAGCAACTACGCCGACTCCAGCACGCAAACGAGCTACGCAGACTCGAGCACGCAGACTGACGTGGGTCCCTCGCCTCCTGTCACGCCGATCATGTCGAGAGCACCCCCGCCACTGCCACCCCGCTCACCACAAAAGTCGAATGATGCACGCACGCCATCACCGCCCCTAGCAGACATCCCTGAGACGATTGTGCAGGAAGCCACACCGCTGAAGAAGGTTGCACCCGAACCTATCGAGCAGCCGAAATCGTCCAGCCCGCTGCGCAACTCCACTCAGATCTACAGCGACGAAGAAGCCAAGCTCGAGACGCCTACAGAGAAAGCCGCAGAGCAGACCGCAGAGAACAACGGAGCAGAAACCGAAAAGGTCGAGGGAAACAAAGAGAAGCTGGACGAGATTGAGCTCGACTCCGAAGACGAGGAGGAGGACGTCGTGATTCACGAAGTGCACCAGGCCGCAGCACCGCAGGTCATCAACCGCGCCCGCATCATCCAGGTCGCCAAACCCGTCGCCCCCATGCTGCCTCCCCGCAACCCCTTTCGCAACAGCCGCAACCGCAACAGCGCTACATCCGATGTATCCACGGAGCGCGCAGAGGAAAAGCCCAGCCCCGTCTCCACACCGAGCCTGCGCCACGGCGACTCGACCAGCAGTCTGTCGAGCGTCGAGGGCGACGGGCTCGCCCACGTGAGCGCCAGCTTGCAGCCTAAGCCCGTCGAAGAGGAGAAGCCCGTCGAAGAGGAGAAGAAGCACCAAGTAGAGGACCAGAAGCACGACGACGACGACTTCCCGTCTCTGCCCCCGAGCCCCGTCAAGACCGTCCCCGGCGCTTTCTAGCTGTCTTCCGGGAACCAGTCTTGTCGTCCGCAATAGCGTCGCCCATCCAAGACACACACACACACACACACACACACACCCATTGATACCCACTGTTCGCATGGCCGTTAATTACTAATTGCCACTCTCGTTCGTCATTCCCAACTTGCTTACCGTGCTCGGTCCGCCGCGGTCCGCGCACGACGAAGGATCGCATGAGCATGCTTAGTCATAGTCATAGTCAAAGCTAGTCCCAGTCCTAGTCAGACTTGTGCCTCGTCACGAGCGCCTACGAGTTACGAATCAATCGACTTACTCTTCATCGCTGCTACGATATCTCTCTTATTTTGATTGTCTGTCTATTGAAACGTCGATAGCATACTGCTTGCTAGAATGTGTAAATAACTAACAGTAGCGCACAACATTGCTGAAGCCCTCCACATCAACCCATCATATAGGCATACCCAGATTACATAACTGAACATCGCAGATACCCCTCCATCAAACCTTCTCAGGATCATTGATGCCCCCGTTCGTGATGATGTACGTTGCTTCCTTCTCTGGCATGTCTGAGAACTTCATCAGCTAACGTCAACTAGACTATGGTTGTGACCTCACCCGGCGAATCCTGAATCTTCGCGACTCGCTCGTCGCCTCGCCCCTTGCGGAGCAGTATGCGCGTGGCCGACGCGTGAGCGAGGATGTGGCCGCCCACTGGCTTGCGCCCATCCGCTCCCTGGAACAGCGCACTGGCGCCAGGATCGCTCTGGACCTGGTTGGTCATGAGGACAGCGACGTTGAATTCTGGACGGAGTCAGCGAGATCATCGTCTAGGCAACTTCAGCTAACCTTCAGCGACGTGGGTGAGTTTCGACAGGAACTGATTGAGCTTTTGTTGGCGCTCGTTGAGCTCGCCACGGCCCGTGTAGTCGACGCGGAAGAGTGCCATGATGCTGTCGATGATGAGCAGACGGTATTCATTGCTGACGAAAAATTCAGAAATCTTGTTCAAGAGCTCCATCTGATGCTCGGAGTTGACGGCACGGGCGTATGTGATGTTGTCTTGGGCTAAGGGCTGTTAGCGATGCATCCACCTGTCGGCTGCGAATGTACCGGTCTCTGGATCAACACCAAAGCGCTCTGCGATCTGCGCGATTCTCTCCGGTCTGAAAGTGCCCTCGGTGTCTGGCTCATGGGTCAGTGAACAAGCTTCTCATGAGCAAGCCAACATGACCACAGACCGATGTAAGCCACTTTGCCCTCAGCACCGCCCATATCTTTGGGAAGCTGTGCAATGACCGACATGGTGTGAGACAGCTGGGTCTTTCCGCATCGAAACTCGCCAAATACCTCACTGATGCTCATGGTCTGAAAGCCTCTACAAAACGTCAGCCATGTCACAATGAGCCATCTCACCACTATTGGCCTACCCGCCGAGGACTGTGTCGAGCTGTTTGCTGCCGGTCGAGATCTTGATGACACGCTTGCGTTGTTGTCCCAGCTCATGTGCAGTCTGGAAGCCACCTCCACCGGGCTTCAAAGGTTAGTACCGCTTAGGACAGATAAGGTGACAAGGATACTTGGCATTTCGTCAACGCGTCCTTGACTTTGTCGACTTTAATCTCACTAAAACCCTTGATTTTCAGCAGGTTACGGCGAGTGGCTGCGTGCACGGAGGCGATGGTGTAGTAGCCATTGGTCTTGAGCTTCGAGATGTCGGTGACACCAATGCCGTGCGCCTGGATTGCGTCGATGTCGACGATATGGCCATCCTGGTGGTGAGGTCAGCTTAGGGTTGTGATGGGAGTATTCCCTCACTCACGTCATTATGTGAGTCGTCACTGGCTACCGAGGAAGGCATGCTGAGCGATGCAAGACGAAGCAAGCGCGTAGATGGAGAAGGTAGGTGCAAATCGAGTGGATGTATGAAGGAATGAGAGAGAAAAGAAATCTGCTTGAAGAAGAAGGAGGAAGTCACAGCTCTGCTGAAGCTTGAGGTCCGGCAAAGTGGAGCGCTAGGACGCGAAAACACGTGAAAAGTGATGTTTAAGGAAAGAGCGCTCAACCACCGCTCAACAAAACAGCTAATCGCTCGCAGTATCCTCAATCTCTTCCTCATCACACTCTTTAATCACCGAGATCCTCCCAGCAAGCACTGCAACACGTAGCTCCACTACTCCAACGCTCTGCCATACTATCATGGACCCATGGGTTCCTCCTCCATCGTTTACCGGACTCTCCCCATGGCTGCCTCAGCGACCAAAAATGTGGCAGACCTGGCCAGGTGCTCATCTTCCAGCAGCTGCACATCCACTCGGCACAAATTACTCGCAACACAACCAAATTCCCATGTACCCGGGCGGCACCACTTGCAGCATGCTGGGCGAGCGAGAGCCGTACTTCCCCATGGATTGGTCGCTAGCCCTCCTAATTCTTACGGCGATTCTCATCTACATCATCTGGCCACTCTACGTGCTCAGGCATTTGATCCGCAAGGTACATATTCCTAATCATGGCATGAGTGCGACTCATGCTGATAACAGAAGTCTGTCTACGGTGACGATGAGCGATTCCAGATCAGTCACGAGGCCTACAGGGCGAAGATGGGAGGGGCCGCTAAGGGCAAAAGCGAGACGGAGGAGGAGTGAAGCAGAAGCGTGCTGGCTGCCTACGTATTCAGCTGTTGAGGCAAAGGAGTCGTGCAGATCAATTGCAGACAGCAAGCAAGGTTTCATGTAGCCCAGCAGAACTCAAAGGCTTAATAATTATGCAAACTGCCCCAATAGGACGTGAGTCATTTCGAGCAGTCTGGAGGTTGTCAGAGTGTTAGCACATAGATTGTTGATATATCCTCCATATGCAAAATTTGGGAAAGGTAAACATAGAAAATCAGACAGGTGTGCAGACTCAGCTCGTGCAAACATACACACATCCCTTTCACTCCTCCTTTTCATATGCCGACTACGATGACCTCCCGGGTGAGCTAGTCACTCCACTACCGACCAAACCACCACACACAGCCGCTCTCGATTCACCAAGCCGTCGTCTGTTCGTACTAATGGGATGCGATGGTTGAAGTAAGGGATGAACGTTCGTGGGTATCAGCGTAGGACTCGTGGAAACTTTTGTCTTGCTCGACGGTGGTGATTTGTAAATGCGTGAAGTGTGTCGAATGGTGCCGAGGCCGAAGAAACGATCGTGTTGATGCAAAAAAACAAGGAAATAGCAAAGCGTAGCCAACTACAGATTCAAAGGTCGCCGCGATGTCACTCGCAGCAGCCGTAGTGTTCAGAGCGCATACGCTTATGCGACGGCGGTGGTAGGAGCAATGGACTGCACGGGGGCAACGGCAGCGGCAGCGGCAGGGATGGGGGCGCCGCCGTCACCGTTGACCTCAGCCTGAGTGCAATCGCGAGAGATGTGGCCAGTCTCACCGCAGCGGTAGCAGGTCTTGCCAGCGGTGTTGAGAGGGCCGCCGTTGGGAGCAGTGCAATCGCGAGAAATGTGGCCGAGCTTGCCGCAAGCGTAGCACTTCATGGCCTGAGCCTGGCAATCACGGGCGAAGTGGTTGGGGCCACCACACTTGTAGCAAGTAGCAGGGCGTCCACCAGCGAATCCACCACGGACGCCTCCGTAGCCGCCACGAGGAGGGCCACCAGCTCCACGACCCATTCCTGGGTTGGGGCAGTTGCGAGCCAAGTGGCCAGTCAAGCCACAGCTGTAGCAGCGTCCGCTGGTCCCAGCGCCGCTCAGGCGCAGGGTGGGGCAGTCAGCCTGGACGTGTCCAAGACCCTGGCAGTGGTAGCACTGCTTGGCTGGCGAAACGGTCAGTGAGGTGTGAGGATGCGGTCGCAACGTATGACGTACTCTCGGTGGTGCGGGGATGAGGGCATCCGTTGGACTCGTGGCCAGGCTGCTTGCCTTTAGAAAAGTCAGTATGCGCTTGGAATCCAAGTCTGCAGTGTTGTGCTTACAGTTGTAGCAGAGCCTCTCCGAGGAAGAGCACACCTCTGCAGTCCCGTTAGTCGCAAATCCATGATACAATCGGTCCGTACAGCTGGAGGTTACGCGACGCAGGAACCGTTGCCAGAAGTGCCTTCTCACGATAGCAGCTCCTCGCAGCGTCCCACCGCAGCGCCCATCTCAGCCTTTGCGCCAGGCTGTCTTACCAGCGTAGTGTCCAACATTTCCGCACTTGAAGCACGCACGACGAGAAAGAGAAGACATCTTGTCGATTCTTTTGGCTGTTTTGCAAATTTCGTAAGTAAATACACGGTTGCTGGTGGAGGGGTCGCCAAAAGGAGAGAGCGGGCGCAGGAGGGAGGGGGGGGGGGGCCAGCTCGAGGGCTGCGAATGCGACCGAGGCGTGCGCCATTCGTTTGGGAGCTGTTTGTGGTGATGCTGGGGTGTACAGGGGTCGGTCGTACCTGCTTCTTTTACTGCTTCGGTTCCTTCACCTGCGCGTGTTCGTTAGTCGAAGTTTTTTCGAGATCATCGAGGGGTACGGCGAGGCGGAGGAGCACGCGCCGAGTGGAACCACCTGTCGCGCATCGCTATGGTGGGCGCAGGGCTGGGGTAACGTACGTCTTTCAAACTTCCAGTCCTTCCCTCAGCGACACAACTTCAACGTCCTCCAAAGAGATTGGTATGCGTGGTGAGAGTTTGGAGAAGGGAAGATGTGGGCTGCACGCGGGAAGCGACGTGATGCTCGCCCGCGCTACGCAAGCCCTCCCGAGGTGAAATGCACGCAAGACCGGACAGGGGCCCAGATCCAGGTGTTTCGCCTTTCTGTATTTACTCTAGAAGCTTCCTTCCTCCTATCACACTGCAGGACTGTAGTATTAGTCTGCGCGACGTCGCACGCTGTATGGCTGCGGCTCTCGTTCAGGCCTCGCCTCAAATTTCATGCTGCGCGTCTGCCGCTCCAAACGTCACTTCTCAGCCTAGCTCCCCGCCTTACGACACCATAGCTGCTGTAGCGTGCTCGGACATGTCCGTGGTTTCGTTCCTGCATTTGTGGTCTGCACACCAAAACCACAGAACACACGATCAAAGTCGGCGCTCTTGATGGACGAAAGTGGTCATGTAAACATGGGATTGGCAACTTCCATAAAGAAGGCATGTATTTACGACGTGGCTTACTAATACCATTCCATTCCCAAAACCTGCGAGCATATGGCTCTTGGAAGAAACTCATCTCTACGCTCGGTGATGTACATTTGCCTCATGGTCAGTATCTGGGGACTGAAATGGCTCTGCCGTAATACTCAGAGCTTAGATTTAGGTGTCTGCTTCAACGCTGGACGCTCCCATCGTTCAACTGCATCAACATGTCAGCTATAGTCAAGATCGTTGTCCAATTTGGACTCACGCTTAATGTCTTTGGGGTACATTTTTGCGAACGTTGTGATACCGCCCTCTAGTAGCACAACCCTCTGGGTTTTGCCATTATCTGCTAGATACTTCATGTAAGAGGCCATTGCACTTGGTGACCGTTGAGCGCCAAACTGGCAATAGAAGACGACTAGACCAAGCGCCGCTAGCGCTGAGGCCTTGGATGCTCCTTTTCCACCGGGCTGAAATGCCACCTTGTCTTCTCCTGATCCAGGCGTCAAGGGAATTTGATAGCAGCCAGTGAACTTGACTCCAGCGTTCTCTGATTCATATCGTCAGTTCACGTCATCGAACCTGTCAGCCGGTGCATGCTTGCCTTTGTCATTTTGGCAATCCACAAATGCCATACTCCTGGTCTTTCTCGTGTCCTGTTCATCGAGGAACGCTTTGAGACCATCGGGCTTGACGATTTGCATATTTGTCACTCCGGCCCCAACTCCGGTTATCTTCTTCTCCAATTTTATGTTCAGGCTGTCGATATCCATGGTGTTTGTGGAAACGTTCTTGGAAAAACTTTGATCGCGACCAAGATTGTGTGTTGCTGGTTATCTTGCTTTGCAAATGAAGGCGAAGAAGGTACTGAGCACATCTGGTTGTGTTCCTTGCTCTGCTTTATAGGCAAAGGTCTGGCCGAGACAATATCGAAGACACGGTTCATCGCAGATGTGATGGGTACCACTGGCCGCGTAACAAGGTCTAGGCCCCCTTGTCTAGTCTTCTTCTGCCAAATACTCAAAAGTAATCTATTGACAGCTGAACTCAGTCCCAGCCATTCAACTTATTCCCTCTACCGTTCTGGCTGGATGTGTACCCACCCACCTCGACTTTCGGCGTCACAGACCCACACTTGTCATAACTGAGACACTACAAACACGACCACAACTTGTGCAAGTTTATAGCGTTCTAGCTGGTTCATATGCGCATGTCCGTACCCACTGAGAAAGCGGGCTGCTGAATGCCAGATGCAGTGCTTCGAAATTGCAATCTTGAACTGAGAGAATTCAGATGACATTTCAGATGACATTGGCCTCTAAACGCCATCTGACCACATCTCGTAGTCTAGACATAGGCTCTAACAACAATTCGACTACGATACCCTCCTTGATAAGCTCTTCGCATTGCACGAACGTCAAGCTTTCGCCATTGCGATACCCATGCTTTTCCAGAATACCACATACCCTTTCGAGCATGTTCTCTGAACGTGACATGATCTCATCAGCATCTGCTCTGAGTGTTCCGCCGTCTTTGGCAGGGTTGTATGCTTCCCAAGCAATTGCCTCTTTGGCCAACCCAACAACGTCTTGCCCTGAGGCACTGGCACGCTTCCATGTCATACTGTCAATCGTGTCGTATCCAAGCAACTTGCATTGTCGGCCCTGAGTGAAGGTTCTGAAGTCTTTGGTCCAGGTCTTGCTTGCTGACACGAAGAGAACTGTAACAGTAGCCTTGATACCGTAACTGTCGATCTGCTCTCTCGTATGGCCGGAAGCACTCATCAAAATACCGGTATCCCCACCCAGGCGGTAGCCAGAAAGGTAGTAGTCTCCGTACCTTTCGCATAGGCCTTCGTAGCCACCTCCATATTTGATCTCGATGATGGCTTCTCTGGTCAGTCGCGGTTGTCGCTGAAACTCGATTGTGCCAGCGCGGCAGGAGGAGTTGATAGATATCTTGTCAGACTAAGCAACAGTTAGTGTTGAATGACTTCGTTTGTTAGTATTACAAAAAGATCAGACTTACATCTTTGTTTTCTTGTATGTGCTGATCAAAGGTTCCTTTGACACTAACGCTTGCAACGAAGGGCAGCCCAACACCTACACCAAACCCTAAGCTCAAGTGATCTCCTGTCTCGCACTGTCTGGAAGTCGACACCTTCTTGAAGGTCGAGGTAGTTCCATATTCGAAGTGCAGTTCCTTTGGTATGATGTGGATGTCAGAGAGTACAAAGGGTGTCTTATTTGACCAGGGATTTGCCGTAGACTGGAGACGGGAATGGAAGGTCGTGCCTAGGCGGATTGGTCTTTGACCCCATGGTATAACCAGCGGTAGACTCTGAGAAGCTTGGTGGGAGATCTCGTTGTTGTCGGGACCATCAGGACGAGTTAGGTAGCTGACTTCTTCCGCCGCAGTCGTTGTGGTGGTCCCAATAATCTGGACTGAAGGTTGCTTCATGATGCTTAAAGAATCTACAACATGAATGAGAGGAATGAGATATTGAGGCTCGCTCCTTCCGCAAGATGTGGGCAAGCTCGAGAACCCCTACAACAACCGCGCTGCTAGGCGCCCCTGATGCCCATCTCGTCCTCCTTCCTCACTTAAAACAAATTTGGAGCATCCGTCTCGGCAGCGCCACAAACAGCTGTGCACGTTCTCAATCGGTCCATACCTCAAGCATCACGTTTCCGCTTCCAGGTGTGAGATGTGGGGAAATGGCGTTTTTCGGGTCGATCGCTGAAACTGCGCACGCGGATACTCGTCCTCTTTACCTGACTAGGTCACGACACGTGCACTATGGGCCGGCCCATCACTGCCGCGCGGGGCCGGCCCATCTAGGTTTCAATTTTTGTGAAGGATGAGTGGCCAGGCGTTGTTGAACGCGTAGTATCAGCCAGCCACCAGGTGCTTTCGCTTCGCTTGACAAGGGTGTGGCGCTGCGGCGACAACTTCAGGGTCACCCACGGACCGCTTCCTTCCCACATCTTCAGCAGGTACGGGACGACAAGGCTTCTAGGTCTGCGAACACTCGGCGATTCCGCATATGCGAAGTGTATCTCGGACCTTCTTTTGTAACGATTAGCATACCTTTCTGCCGTTTACGAAGATGCTCCTCCCTCTTTCAGTACCGTCCTAACGCCCGATCGAGCAGACGCGCGTGAAGCGAGAACAAAGTGCAACCATGTGCATCGCAACTGTCTGTGACACCTCAAATCCAGCAAGCCTCAATTGCAAGACTCCAGCTGAAGGCTTCCTCTTGGCTCGACTAGAGCTATTGGCTTGATCCTACAGCTATAGCGGTCTCGGTTGAGGCCTTTGCTTCGTTTGAGTCACGTATGGTCGATCAGCTGCCAATGATGTGCGGAAATTGTCTAGCGGGCTCTCAAGGCGGAGACATTGCGAGAGGTCGAGAGGAGACGCAGAGACGACTATATCAATGGACCGCCCTGCGCTCTCAGCAATAAACTCATGCTTCGGTCGACCGACTTGACTTCCTATCTTTTCCTCTTGATCCTCAGTCTCTTCTTTGTCCAGCTACTCCAGGCCTTCTTTGGGCCATCAATCCTTTGAGTCGACAAAATGTCGCTCCTTCTCGCCCCTTATACGCATGCCATGCGACTTGGCCAAGGATTCAACTCCTACACACAGCAGATCTGTATTGACGATGCTGTTGTCATCGATGATCAGAGACCCGAGAATGTTGTCACGAACGATGGTACCACCATGCGTATCATGGCGCAGAAGACTGCCACTCCAAGTGCATGGACAAGACAGAAGGAGGTAATTGTTGGTAAACAACCGACCGCAGTCCTCGTCGAGAATGCAGAGAAGGCGAAAGCTGAAGTCGCCTTGATTGAGGAAGAACTTGCTGCGGAGCCGCTCGAAGGTCAGCACCATTCCCTACCTAGCTAATGACTTGGCACGATACTGACTTTGTTCATAGAGCCTGTCGCTGTGGATGAGTCTAGCTCTGCAATGGAGAAACAGCTCGAAGTCGAAGGAGAGGAGGCAGTGGCTCCAGACAATAAGACTCAGGAAGCTGCGAGCCAAGAGTCTGTCGAGGCCGAGGAGTCCAGTTCTGTGGATGAGGTAGTAGACGCCGACGAGGCCCGTGAGGAAACTGAAGGTGACCCTGAAGCGACCGACGAAAGCGTACCAAACAAACCTGAGGCAGCGACCTCTAAGCCCGCAACTGCAAAGAAGGTGGAGAGTACTGAAGACACCATCGCTGGAGATGCACTTTCTAAGCCCGCCCCGAGAAAGGACCTGCGCGGCAGGTCATCCTCCATCACTGCTGATTCAAAGGCAGCCAGCAAGCCTCTATCAATCCAGCAAACGCAACCAAAGGGCGATGCTGATGACGTTGTTGATCGAGATGCCATCATGGAAAATTTGCAAGCCAATGCCACTAAAGAGGACAAAGCCGATCGTGAAGCCGTTGCAGCGAACCTCCAAGCCAACGCTGAAAAGCCAGCCTCGAAGAGGCCTATCAAGCGAGGTGCCTCCTCTGACCGCGCACGCCAAATTGGAGCTACAGCACCGGCAGGAGCTCCTGATCGTGCTGCAATTCGAGCAGCTTTGACTGGTCAAGTGAAAATGGACCCCGTCAAAGCGGCCAAGGACGAGGAAGAGGCAGCCCGCCAACGAGAGGATGAGGCTGAGCTTCTCGCCGAGCAGCGTCGCTACCGCAAGGAGCTTGAGGCACAGGCACGTAAAGATGAGTCTGACCGCCGTGCTGAAGAGCGCGAGGAAGCGCGTCAGGTACGTAAAGAGAAGCGCGAGTGGGACACTAAGCGACGCGAGGAGGCACGTAAAGCTATCGATGCAGCTGCAAGCCTGCAGGCAACGGGTTTGGCCGACCTGGAGAAGATCCGCGCTCAGAACCAGTTCGTTGAACGCTTCAACGGCATGTCTGAGCAGACTCAGAAGTACGACTTCGACCCCACTGCTCCGCGTGGACCCAGCCAGACCGTCACATACACATCTCGCTTCGTTGACCGTCTAAGCGATGTCATGGACGATATGAGCGTATCCGGTTCCTTGTCGATCAAGGCCGGTAAAGTCGGTGGCTCTGGAAAGGGCTCCTTCGTTGACTCGGATAAGTTCAAGGAGAGCGATCTGAACTTCTACATCTCTGTGAAGGTGGTAAACCAGACCATCAATTTCAAGGATGCTTCAGTCTTCAACCCCCTCCGTTCAGTTGATGCAAACAACTTCCGGGAGGTCTACGGTGACTCTTTCATCTCTGGCTTCGTCGAGGGTGGCGAGTTCAACGCGCTAGTTAGCATGAAGATCCTCAACAAAGCGAAGAAGACGGACATCCAAGCTGAGGCCAAGATTGCACTGACGGCTGGTGCTGTTCAGATTGAAGCTGAGGCGAACGTCGGTATCGCGCGTGCCAACATCGAGACGAACACTGAGACCACCATTCAGGTGAGCTGGTCTGGTGGCGGCCACATCAAGCCTATGGAGCAGCAATGGGACATCCAAAGCTTGATGGCAGCTGCTGCGCGCTTTCCTGATCTGGTTGCAGACTGCCCACAACGCACATATGCGATTTTGACGAAGTATGATGCGCTCAGGAGCTTCGTGGCCAGGAAGCCTGCATCATACACCCCCCTTCAGTATGAGAACGCACAGATATACACCAACACACTGCTGGACTCTTTTGTCAGCTACAAGTCGTTGTACAAGCGTCTCGGCGAGCAGATCTTTGGTGTTCAGGGCAAGACGTTGGAGATCATTCCTTGGAGCGATGCCGACAAAGAGAACGTCTCTGAATATTCAACGGCAGTGACCCGAATGGGCTCGAAGGGTGCCAATGGGCTCTATCCTTTCACCGAAGTCGATTCGAAGTTCGAAGCTTCCATCAAGGGTCTCAGTGATGCTCGTACTGCAATCCGTCGCCAAATGGCCCGCATCGTCAATGAGGTCGATGCCATCGAGAAAGACCCTAAGCTCGCAACAGATGAGGATCACGCCGAGCCCTACCAGGCTCCAGTTGCATTTGAGTCACGTGTTCCAGTGGTGGAGGTGCCTGAGAGGCTGCGCGTTAAGACCAACCCATTGTCTGGCAAGCGCATCGCTGCGAGGGCGCTGACAGAAGTGGAGCAGCAAGAACAGCTCAAGCAGGAGGGTGAAGCTGCCGAAGGCGCTGAGCCACTTTGCACTGACCCCGAGAAACTTAGTGACCAAGAGAAGGGCTCTTTCGACAAGATCCTCCTCGATAGCCCCCTCTTGGGATCGCAATTCAGGGCATCAGCTGCTGTCGGCGACAGCTTTGGTGATTCTGGTTTCTTCAATAACCTTGACTTCCTCAAGCCTGACTGGATAGTTCGCTCTATCCGTACTGAGATGGCTGACGGTGCACTGGTCTACCTGGCAGTTGCATACGAGAACGGACTTCTTGTTGAGAAGGGTGCAGTAAGTCACTGATCATGCACTACTACCAAGCTCTTACTAATGCATGATAGTCTCGTGACAAGGCGCGCATCAAGAAATTTGGTCCGTTTGCCCAAGGCGAACGCATCAACTCTGCTTCCATCGAACATGGCACTCGCAAGCCAAAGGAGAAAGAGACAACACGAACGCAGATCCTTGGGCTTCGTCTGTTTACCAACCGAGGTCGAGCCTTGATTGCACGCGCTCTTCAGTCCAAGCCTGGTGAGAAGGGCAGCGTCATACGTGACGGCGTTGAGTATGAGAACGTAAAGGTGACGTACGTGGATATGCCATTCAAGTCCGGTTCCATCATTGGGTTCTACGGCAAGAGCGATGATAGTACCGAGGGCAAAATCCATCGTCTGGGTCTGATCTGGTGCATCATGCCTGCGTTGACTGCAGCTGATGCAGAGGTCCCCTTCGCCGACACTGGCGATACGGTCGACAGCGAAGACCTTGCGTTGCTACAGAAAGATCAGACGGCTGGCACGAAGTCCCTCCAAGACAAATTAGCCGCTGCGCAGAAGGTGAGTACCTTGTGAAACGACGAAGAGTGACAAATACTAAACATCCATAGGCCCTCGACGACAGTCGCAATCGAATCACCGAGCTGGAGAAGGTCCGCGAAAGCGCACCAACTCTCGAAGCGCAATGTGGTTCCTTCAGTGCGCGCGACCAGGGCTGGAGACAAGGCGAGAATTCCTTCACGCGCTGCGCAATCCATTTTCCACGCCGTTATCCATCGGCCCCGAAGCTGCTCTATGGTCTGAACTGCATCGATACTGAGAGGAACAAGGCGCGCGCACTGTCGCTCGCTCACCCTGAAGTGAATGCCGGTGGGTTCACCGTCCAAGCGGCAGCATGGAGTGGATGCTTTGGCTATGAGATCGGATGCAGCTGGCTTACCTTGCCAAACGACATGCATCTCGAGACCGGCATGGTGTACACTTACTCAGCCGGTCGAGCCAATTCCCCAGACTGCGACGATCACATCTGGTTCAGCCAGGCATTCGATTCGCCCCCGAAGATCGCCGTTTGGATCCAGGAGTTTGAATGGCACCAGAACGACTATATGTCCATCAAGTGCTTCGCTGTTGACATCACACCTTACTCATTCCACCTGCGCATCGAGTCCTGGGCGAACCGTAAGTTCACAAATGTCCGTGTGCAATGGCTAGCGTATCCTGCAGAGGAGGACGGCAAGCGCGTTAAGGCTGGCAGAAATATGATTTCGAGAGCGCAGAAGGAGGCTTCAAACCGTTCACCGTTCTATGGCCAGCCGTTCAAGAACACGCCGAAGACTTTCATTGCAGTGTCTGAGCTCGACTTCGGCAATGACTTCAACACGCGGTTCCGCTGCTCTGCAAATGCCCCAAACAATAGGGAGCTGGAGTGGAAGTACGGTACTTGGGCCGACACTAACATGGATCATGCTGAAGTACAGTGGATCGCTATCGAGTAAGGCCAGCACGTTGTAGTGAACGCGGTCAGCATCGTATGGGCATCATCGTATCCCTAGGCGTTCTGATTATTGGTTAAATCTTCGTGTATCATAGCAAAATCGAAATCGTGTCCAGATCAACACACCAAGTGTTCAATCTTTCACTCTGTGACCTGGTGTGTCGAGACTGACGGGCTCGTCGGACAATTGGAAGGTGGGATCAAAGACAAATGCTTGACTGAAACTGCCACAGCAACGTCTTGCTCTTGCGTTGCTTGAACAGACACCTATCAGAGCACCTGCAGTGTCGCTGATCAGGAAGCTCATCCAGAGGGACATGAACTTGGTGTGACGCATCAAAACTCTGTTGCATGCGCATTCAAACGACTGCTTCAGAATGCGCAGCCTCAGTGACTCACAAAGAAAGCGTGCAGTCAAGACACACTGAGATACTTCTGGTACGAACTGTGACGCTTCCGGCGTAAGATATAGAGTATAGTTTAGCAGCCAACATATTGACCTGAGACTTCAGGCTCGCTCTGCATGGCTGACTATGATTGCCATCTTTCCATGACCAAATGTGGGAATACCCTTGCAAACACTCATCGGCAGGGAAGTGAAGCGAAAGAGTTTTCCTAGTGTAGTCGCTTTGTGAGGCTCTCCTTGCCGTGAGGCCTGACCGAAGTGAGTCGTGTCGCGCGTCGCGCATGTCGGCATGGGTGTCAGGTAACAGCAGCGTGTCTTCTTTGTCCCTTTGTTCACAGCCCCCTCGTGGTGACCCTCGTGGTGACCCTCGTGGGAAATGCATGCCTCTTACAAGTGGCGCACGACCCTTGATTTCGAGTTTGGTAATTGGCAGACGGCCCGGAAAGTTGATCGCCGGGTACCTGCATATTGACGTCGTAACAAAGAGATTAAGTGAACCCCGTGTCGTGCTGTTTCGAGGCCCAACGGACGGGAAGTGAAGCGAGTCCCGTGTGTAAGGCTCAAAGAATCAAGTGAGGCAGTAGTGAAGCTTATCTGCGACGCTTGTTGCAAGTCTCAATTTGCGACTCAGTATGTGTGTGTGTGCGCGTGTCGATACGAACTCAATAATGGTCGCTCCTGAGGTGGCGAATGCAAGGTTCTAACCCGCTACTCACTTTGTTTCGAACCCTTCTTCTCTCGAAGGTTCAAAGATTTGATAGCAGCCGGTAAGTGGGGCCTTAGTTTGGTATGAAATCGCGGGTACCTGCATATTGACACTACCGCAGTGGCAAACAATGAAGGGCAAATCACAATTGCAAGAGGTTCCATGGCGTTGGGTGGGTGGCGATGAAGGCAGTTTAGCCGACGGTATGTACCGGGACGTAAGTGTCGCCTGGCAGGGATATCCTGCGACACCTTGAATCATCGTGACACGGTGAGCAGCGGCTTTGTTGCCGAGTGACTTATTCCTGTCCTTTAATGTTGTAAGATGGAAGTTGCTGTTCGCCGAAATCCAGGGTTGAGTTTGCTGGGGGCGGAAATTGGAATGTGGGGCTGATCAAGTGATCTTCCAAAACCTTCAACTCACCAATTGCAGAAATATGCTTTGAAAATGTACTTGAGAAGCAAAATCGATGTGAGACAAATCGAAGACAAAGCCTGTTAAAGAAGCTGTAATCAGCAAGTTGCCCGGTCATGTACAGCAACTGCAGTTGATTTCGTCTTCATAAGATAGGTTTGGATGGAAACCTAACAGTAACACATGTTGCCGCGACGTCGCTCTTGATACTGCGAGCTCTGGGAGCTGCGACTCAAGCCGAGCAGCTGTTATTTAAGCCGTTTGAAAATTGCGTTCAGTAGTGCAGGTTGAGCACTACATGTTCTACAGAATTATACTATGATGGGCATGGCTGGTCTACTGTTGGGCGCAAAGAAGGCTTTCTGGCTGGTGTAGCTGGTCAATTGGGCGTGCGACGCACTTATATACTTAGTTTGGTGAGGTTGACCAAACGTGTTGTTCTTCACCGCCATACCCATTTGGTTGTTTGTTTTGACAGATGAGCGGTGGGCGTAGCGCCATGAGTGGATTCTAACGTCTCGGTAACCGTTCACTTGCTGTTCACCGCTGGATCCCAGTGTTTGTTTACGAACGAGCGGTGTTGACATGTTCGCGACTCGTACACCGCGCGTTGACGAGCACCAAGTGGGCTCCACACATGGGCAGAGAACCGCTGGCCTGGTTGAGATCCACTTTCGCGATGTATTTTCTGCAATTGTGCGCTGGCAGAGGATTCGCCGTTCAGGATCGAGCACAGCAGTCGGCTTGACTGGTCCGGAGCGACGGCTTGCGGTTCCCGTGATTTCAAAGAGCCTGCGTTCTGTGTGTTGTGCAGATACACCGTCTGCTTTACCGCCGCGAAGCTTCGAAACTTGCAGCAGTCCAACTGTATTGAGGTTTTGAGCCGCAAAACATCTGGGTGGCTGGGAGTCGCCCGTGGCAGGAGGCCACCCTGGCGCATGTAGTCCGATACAGAGAGTCCTTGAGATCACCGATTGTGAATCGTTCTTCGTGTCTTCCCCACGTGAGGGCATGGATCACGAGGCTTATCGTTTTCATAATCTCGCGTACCTGATAACTTACCAGGAAGGGTGAAATTGTCAAAGTCGGAAAGATCGTGGTAATTGTTCCAAAATATCGGGCCAGCTGGCCTGTGCGAGGACTTCTAGGCATGGGTCGTGCGAACGGATCCCACTGTATTGTCAACGTTGCTGCATGATGAGACAGGGGGTACTGTGGATAGGACGAGTCGTGACTTTCACAAATCTTTCATCGGATTGTGGATGCGCAACGACGTCGAGTGGACGAGGCTTGGCCATATCTGCAGCTCATGGTGGAGTTGATCGCCGGCGCTGCCAACGCTGCAGATTGCTGATCAAGACTGCAAGCGACTGGATTACGGCAGGGTGGTGCTCTACCCACACATGCATCCGACGACCGACAGGCGTAGTGAAACCTTGACAAGCGTTAGTTCACGTAATGTATGGCATTGACAGGGGTGGTTAGAGTAACGTGATTCCTCGTTTTCCTTTCGGACCTCGAACCACCGAGGCTGTTGCCAGCGTTGCCTCACAACGTCGAAACCGTCTGAGCGTCACCGCACAGCAGCAGACAAAAACCTTGATTCCGGATGCATGCTGATCAGCATTAAATCAGTGGCAACAGAAGCGATATGGGCTGTCCCGAAGGCATGTTCGCGGCCTGCTGGAGGCAAGATGAGAATATCGAGACTTCGGACGGCGGCCGCCTTACGGTCCTCCGCCAGTCGGTCCAGCACATTTAGAGATCGCACCGGTCTCAGGAGAAGGGTAACGGTTTCTGGACGGCTCGCGGAAGTAACGCCTTGATTCGTGGAGGTATGGGTCCTGTCACTCCTGTGTACGATGTGGCTGCTGCGGCGGCGGATTTCTTAAAGTTTGCAGGCCTGAGCTCCGCGCTTGCCCGTCTCCCCGACACGCATGGGGCGCACTGCGCAAAGGGATGAGCAAGTCATTTCTCCAGCACGCAAATGCCATTGCTTGTGCAGATTTTCCATCCGAGCACCCTGCACAGGGCTGCACAGGGCCAAGTGAGTCGCAGATTTTTCAGTTTTCATCTCGAGTCGTTTCCGAACTGTCTGGAGAGTCAAAGAGAGAGTTTCTGTACACGGATGTCCTTCCTTTGTCTGTCTATTCCTGTTTCACAAGGGCTGCATAAGTTTAGCTCAGACCAGGGAGGGGGCTGAGCGCCATCCTTTCTTCTGCCTGTTGGTGACTCAACGTGGTTAGGCGACTCATGTGATATCGCGTTGGCGCGTTTGGGCATTTGGGCATACTTTGTGCATCCGAAGCGCGTCGTTCGCGTCCGCTAGCGTTGAAAAACGATTGGCCGGAATTATGCGATCCTTCTACCCTGGCCCCTGTCACCAACGCTGGCACGGCTGGGCAAGGTAGGGCCTCCGCTGGCCTCTGCACTTGGCCTCTGCATGCCTCCGCCCGAGGAGAAAATGTATATATGAGAACCTGCACTCACCCATGGTGTGCCTGCTATCACCCGATTTCATACTAACCACAAGCCGTTGCCTAAGGCTTTCATCACTGGGTTGTTTGATTAGATATCTTTCAACTCTGTTGCCTACACTAGACTTTGCATAACTACTCGACGACCACCCATTCCGAGTACTTGGCATTGATTATAACGACTTTTTCATCAACGACCATCAAAAGTTATCATCACACATCCACCATTAATATGTTTGGATCAAGATCGAGAAAAGAGAGCATCTCTCAGGGCCGCTCAAGGAAGGAGAGCGTCTCGAAGCACAGGACAAGCACCTCCAAGCACACAAAACAGCCGTCCTTCAGCCAATCGTCGAGGAAAGTAGAGAAGCTGGTCCAGCAGGCTCGACCAGTCTCCCAGGCTCCTTCGTCGAACGCTACATCGCCATCGTTGGGAAGGTGAGCACACCACTATTTTAAGTGGAGAACCAGCACTGACAAATCATCAGCACCATCATCACAGTATGCGTAGGCGCCGAGCAGCGTCTCTTCGCAGCACACGAGGACGTTTTGTCCCACTCGCCCTACTTCCAGGCTGCATGCAGCGGTCAGTTTTACCAGTCCGCCAACAAGCGCATCGATCTGCCCGATGAGGAGCCCGAGGTCTTCTCCTCCATCCTCGAGTACCTCTACAAGGGCGACTACTACCCTCGCCTTGAGTTCAACAAGAAGCGCAACACCTGGGCCCTTGAGGATGGTGGTAACGACAACGGTGCCAACGAAGCGGTGATCTACTCCCCCGCTGGACCCATCCTGAAGGACACAGTGATCTACTGCCAGGCTGAGAAATACGGTCTGCAGGAGCTGAAGAAGCTGGCTCTTCGCAAGCAGGGACTGCAGTCTGGCATTCAGTGCTCGACCATTCTGACCTCTGCCCGTTACGCCTACGCCAATACACCCGACAACGACTCCAAGCTTCGTGCGCACTACCTTGCGCTCATCATCCGTGCGCGCAACACCTTCAAGCGCAGTGGCACGATGCAGAACGAGATGGAGAACGGCGGTAAGCTGTTCTTCGACTTGTTCGTTGCCATGGTAAACCACATGGATGACCTTGGTCTGTCCACAAAGTCGCCACGCTAGGCTGCCAGCTCCACCCCTATTCCTCGGAACATCTCGGGCCATGAGCCTCTTTACACGGGCCTCACACTCATCACCTCTCATCTCCGGTCTGCTTCATTCTCTTGGCGTTGGACTTTCTACTCCTTTTCTTCCGGCTTCCCGTCGTCGCCGACATGACTCGTGCCATGGCACGTGCGCATCCCTTCTCATCACTGTTACGGCTCTGACTCACGGTCCCTCCCGGCTTGGCCCGTTCGTCATTTTTGGCTCCTTCATCTCGCATCTCATCTTTACCTACCTCCTAATGATCCGTGTTACGACACACGTATACCCACGACGGACGCTTTGTCCACCGTCGCATTACCATTGACCTTCATGTATACTATACTTACCCTTGTTGGTCTCCCGGTCACTTGGCCCGGTTTTGGTTCTGCTTTTGGTTTGGTTTGCTTTTTGCTTTCTGTCTTTTTGATTCATGCATGGCGTTCAGGCTCGAAGATACCATTCTGGCACTCATTCGGCCTACCTCTTGTACCATTAGACTTTATCTCTCGTATGCTTTTGTCTTTCGCGCTATCATCATACCCATGGTTACAGATTGTTATCGTCGACAGACCAGCTCAGGTCGTTGGACTACCTTGTTGCAGCTTTACTACTGCTACTGGCAGAATTGAAACACGCGCCTATGGCGCGGCAGCTTTCGAGCTGTCGTCTTCTCTTCATTGCGTTGTTTCAAGCATTGTTTCTTGTATCAGATTGTATCCTATGCTGTCGGCTGGTCCAAATTGTAGCACCTGGGTTACCTTGTTTGTGGATGGGTCTATTGACCTGTCCTTGATGATAGTATTTATTACAGTGACGAATCAAAATTGGAGTAGAGCTGTTTATCTCGACTATCATCCCTTGCGATATTTTACTGTGACTTCGCGCGCCGCCCTGCTCTTGAAGTGGCCCTCGGCGTTTTGTGCTGCCCACATCCCTGGACTACCTTCAGGATGTACGGCCTCCTCGACGAATGGCCCTCCCTAATCTACTATGACAGTGTCTGCGTTGAGAGATTTATCGTTGCTATGTAGTGACGACGGGTTGCTTGGCGGATCCCATTGGCGGTTAGTCGGCACCCAGCCTCCGTCTTACATGCCAGAAATCAACATCACCTGAGCACCAATGTGAAGCATATGTACCGCATTGCCCAGTTCGAGAGCTACATCGTCACTTCGAATATACCGTATACACACAACAAGAAGCTGAAACCAGTATCCACCAAGCCCTGCTAAAGCAATGCGTTTCGCCTCCCCAGAATCCCAATTCACCATGGGTCGATCCAACATAGCCGATCGACCAGCCCCGCACTCGATCCAGGCCATAAGATCCAGTCGCGCCGGCGGCAAGAAGGCGCCCAAAAAGTACCGAAAGCACCACAAGAACACAAGCAAGAAGAACAAAGACACGAAGACTAGCGGCAACATCTTCACCAGAGCCTTCCATCACATCGTCAAGGCCGTGACACAGGTCATGCCGTAGTGTGTGTTGGTCGACTGTAAAGCGTCAGCTTGTGCGGACAGCAGAACGCCTTGGAGCATCTGCCGAGTCAGCTTGGAGTGCAGTGTGCATGCACTGGACAGGCAGAGCAACGGGGTGACTCAACAACTGCTTGGATATCGGCAAGGAACATACTCGAGCTCTTTCCCCGGTCCATTGGTGCGGCCACGGACGATCAAAATGGCCTCGTATCTCTTCGCCGACGACTCAGCGAGCCAGGTGGAGCTGAGACTGCCAACAGGTGATACAATAGGCTGCAAGCCTCGCATCGTCGTACTCAACAAGTACCGTTCAGGGGCACGCAATAACCACAACGCAGTCTGCCTTCAGCTGATCGACAGAGAGGCCTTTGTGTCAACATGACAAGCGGGCACGACATACCCAGTGCCCTGAGCGAGAGACAGAGGCTTGTGCAAGGATAAGGACAAGGACAAGGACAAGGATGGACGTGAAGACCCAGCATTTGCAGAACAGAGAACTTGACAGAAGGCCTTGTAGCGCGTCGATGCGCAAGCAGGGAGCGCGATACTGGCGCCAAATCAGCTGACAGGCGTGGAGCACTTTCCCGTCTTACAGACAGCCCTAGACTCAATGGCGATATCTGCGGTGCGAGGCTGGCATCATTGATAATCTTTGCTTCAGCCAAAACGACGATCGGACCGTTCAAGTCTGGTACACCAATGCAGTGGCCTGGAATGAGTCCCTCACCTATTGCTAAAAAAAACGGGCCATACGCGGGGGCTTTGCAGGCAGCAAGCCCCTCGACGCGTCCTCCGCGACGAGGGGGTGCGAGGCGTGATTTGATTGAACCCGTGCGTACAAGCCGGTGCACAGATCTGGCTGCAGTAGTGCAAAGGAATGAAGCAGCAGAGTCAAGGACAAGGGGTGCTGGAGAATGGCCGGCAGGCAGAAGTGCAGGACTCGGCTGCAGACTAGGCATCGCGTCCTGCACGAGTAAGGGGAACGCGATACTGGCGCGATGTCAGCTGACCGGCTTCTGGAGTCACTGTACTATTGATGACGGAAGAGCGCGGCGCTTTTGGCCCATGACAGCTGCTCATACCAGTACACCAATGCTGCAGTCGACTTAGTTGGCGAGCAGTAGCGCCCTGTCGGTTTTGAGTGCATGAGGTCTTTGTACAGGTGCAAGGTGCTGGGGTGTAATGACTCTAATGAGCAAGGAGGGGCTGCAGCTTCAAGGTCGGTGGTGGTACAAAGGCGGACTGTAGTAGGAGGAAATTAATTAATGGCAGGCGCACAAAGTTTGAGAGTTATATCGACCATCGACGCGGTATCACCTGATAGGGCGCGACCGTGTTCTGGGCCGTACGCGAAGTGAGCGTCCTCGCCCGTTTTAGCACCAGCCCGCTCCGGCTAATGATTATGCCCAATCGGGGTTGCAGTTGTGCCGAACGGCGGGGTCGGGCGCAGTGCTGGACGTTACAGATAACGGTAGGCTACTGCAGTTAGTTATAAAGTAACGCAGAGACGCAGGGGGTTATTGGAATGCAATGTGAACATTTAGTCTGCACATCTTTGCTGTTCTCGAGCAGGTGCGAACCATGGCTTGTGAGGAGTGGGCTGCGGCAATGCGATAATCATCTGTTGCCTGCAGAGCAGTGACCATGATGACCAATGCAATGTATGATTCGGCCCTCTTCGGTAAATGTTTTGTATTGTTGCTGTGACGTACGATTTTGGATTTTTCCAAATCTCCTCGGTCTCAAACACCGGTCCCAGGGAAGGCACCCTTCTTGTTCAGCACCACCATCTGGTGCTCGCGCGAGATGTAGCCTTTCATCAGGCCCTGCGACATGTTCAGTGATGCACGTACTGTCGGCGACAATCAAGATAACTGACCTTGTAAATCTGATTCGCCAGCAAGCATTCAACCTCATCGTCTTCAACCGCCTGACCGCCCATTCTCAGCGCTGCTGCAAAATTGACGAGTGGTATCCTTGACTTCCTGATCCTGTCTTTCTCGGTCTGTCCTGCTTTGAGTTCGTCGTAGCCACCGGCGAGGTAGACCTTTCGCAGCAGGTTTCGCAGGGCGATGTCGCGGCTTCGCTCGAGTGTGAGGAAGATGCGGCGCTTGACGAACTCTGGCTCGCCCTCTGCCAAAGCTTTGTCGAACCCCGTGAGGTCGCCTCTCCTAATACAAGCTACGAGAGGCCCGAATATACGTTCGAGTCGAGGAGATGCCGCTAGTAGGGGCGCTTTGGGTACTACGTGTTGCGTGATGAGACGACAGGGGATGAGGTAGGTGAGGATCAGCCTGTCTTCGTCAGTTACAAGCTGTTTGACAGGAAGTCTAAACTTGCGATTTATTCGTCTCAGCGCCACCGTAACAAGCATCCCAAGCCTCTTGTAGGTTCTTCTCCGCCTACTCCACGTCAGTGAGCTTTCCTGAGCTGTTCTATTTCACCTGACCTTCGTATAATCTTCCTGCAGGAAAGCAATGACTCCAGTGTAGTAGAGGTATGTGACCCGGTGCGCTTTCGGGTACAGTGCAAAGGGTGGCAGGTCAGACTGGGCTTCGATCGAGCGGACGACGTTTTTGGACAGGCTGATAGCTTTTAGCTAGACTCAGGGTCAGTGCATAGGCATCACCGTGGAAGGTGGACGTGTACCTTGAAGTAGGTCTTGAATTGAAGATTGGCTACACAGTATACGCCCCATTTGCGGGACTCGTTGAGATCTGGGTTTCTGATGCCACGTCAGAACCAGGCCAGAAGCCAAATATGGGATCATGGCACACCTGTCACCCAAGCAAAGAGCAAAGATCCTGTTGAACACACGCGCGGCCTCCTCCAGCTTCTGGTTCTGTGCCACTGTGCTCACAATATCTTCTGAGAAGCTGTTGTTCACAGTGGCCGGCTTCGACTTGGCCAGCTGCTCGTCTGCCCTGATCGCTATCCTGCGCAGGTGGTTGGCAGTGAAGTACAGAGTGAAGATGCCCCACGCTGGCAGTGCCCCGCCAGATATGTGCTTGACGAAATTGCTCGTCAGGTCCTTCCATGCGTCATAGACAGCGACATATTGTGTAGCTCCCAGCTTGCCCTGGTTCGAGGCCTCGTCTGCCTTGATGATCTCCTTCACAGCGCGCCAGTAGCTCACGATGATGTCGACCCACGCGCCGGTCTCCTTCTGGGTCATGCGCGTCGTCTTGTTGTGCTTGAGTACATGGCGCACGTCGTTCTCGATCTGGACCTCGTTCGAAGCGCGCGAAAAGTCATACAAGCGGCCGGGGTCTTGTGCAGGCGGGACAGGACTGAAGAAGTTCGCAACGGGCTGGGCCAGCGCAGTTGCATGTGCCTCTTGAAAAGGCGCGAGCGCGGCCTGCATGGCTACTACGGGTGTGGGGACGAGGCAACAATGTCTTCCAGCAGGTGTCGCGAGGCGTGGTGAGTTTTGCGCTACCTCATCGAATGCTGCAGTCAAACGATCGTGTGCAGTGCATTGCTTTGTGCTCGCAGTGCTGTGAGCCAGTGATCTGCATGGTCGGTGGTCGGTGTTTGGCTGGATGATGGGTCGCACTTGCCCGCCAAGCGCTAGTGCTAACCCGTCTCGTTAAGCGAAGGCAGGCGCACGCAGTTTTGGTTTTGGGCAGGAACAAGAACACCACTTCGTCACTTCAGGGTACTAACCGCAGCACATTCGAAGTGAGTTGCCGCCGACATTTTGTATGTGACCGCGAATACTGACATTGTCCAGATGGGTAAGCAGCACCTCTTGTTCGCACTCGCGACGTCCAGCGACACAGTCCAGCAATTGCAGCCGAAGGAATTTCAATGAGCCACGCGCATTCGACACACGCACGACAGCCGGACGCAGACATCGATAGGTCCGAAGAACAATCGAAGCAGCATTTGGATTGTGCAGGATAGCTTGAAGGGTTGCAATGTGCAATATTGGAACAGGATGATGGCTAGAGGGTGCCCGGCGAACAACCTCGATGCACGCTGAACGACCGCACGCTCGTTGACGACTCCCACGGCCTCGACTATACAACTCCAACTCAACTGCAATTGCTGGACTCTAATCGCACATGACCGCATACTATCGCACGAACGCATACTGACCTGCACAGCTCGCTTCCAGGAATACCAGGTCATCGGCCGCCACCTCCCCAGCGAGGCCAACCCCACCCCCAAGATCTACCGTATGCGCATTTTTGCGCCCAACGACGTTGTCGCCAAGTCGCGGTTCTGGTACTTCCTCGGCAAGCTCCGTAAGATCAAGAAGGCGAACGGCGAGATCATCTCCCTGAACCAGGTGCGTTGAATACGAAGAGGGACATGGCAGGATAGCAGCTGACAGCGTCAGATCACCGAGAAGCGCCCCCAGAAGGTCAAGAACTTTGGCATCTGGATCCGCTACGACTCGCGCTCCGGCACTCACAACATGTACAAGGAGTACCGTGAGATGTCCCGCGTTGCCGCCGTCGACGCTCTGTACCAGGATATGGCCGCCCGTCACCGATCCCGCTTCAGGTCGGTCCAGGTACGTATTTTGTTTATCTTACGATAGGACATGTCTGACAGCCGCAGATCCTCAAGGTTGTTGAGCTCGAGAAGAGCGACGACGTCCGCCGCCCGTACATCAAGCAGCTCCTTGTCAAGGGCCTCAAGTTCCCTCTGCCCCACCGTATCAACAAGAAGGCTGGCAAGAAGGTCTTCGCTTCCAAGCGTCCTTCCACTTTCTTCTAAGCGTGTGTCATTTTCCGGAGTGCGGTCTGGCTGGGCAGGGACAGTATGGGTTTCCCTCGGTTATGCATGCTTCGCAAAAGAAGTACACTAGGAACGAATGAAAATCCCTGATACCTCCATCGATCTTTCGAGTCGTGTGATGCCAGCCAGGGTACTGGATTGCAGCTTTGGCGTCAGGGACATGGACTCAAGAATCACATGTAATCAGGGACAATGAAGTTATGCAATCACGTCTGAAGACTGCGTCGGAGTTTTGGTATCGTTTGCTCACTCAGGTGCAGGATTGACCATTTGTTACATGTCTTTTATATCTTCGGCTTCCCTGACGGATCCACCTTTGCCCTCCCCAGTGTATCGATGGGCATCCACCACGGATACCCGGTGACGTTGTTGTCGTCCATCGTCCCTGAGAACCTGGCTGGCCTCTTCTCCAGGAAGCTCTTGACGCCCTCTGAGTTGTCGCTACACACGTCGTCAGCCCAGACTCACTTCGCGCGAAGACAGGAGGATACTCACGGGCTCCCAAACAACTCATAGATGACGCGCGAGTCCAGCAAATGCTGACCTTCAGGACTCCCCGCGTCACGAAACATCAACTCCTTCATCAAATACGTGCTAACCACACTCGTATTCCTCACCACCTCGTCAGCCAACTGCAGCGCCCGCGGCAGAACCTCTTCGGGAGAATCCAGCAGCTCACTAAACAGCCCCTCAAACACCTTATCCTTGGCCAAATACACACTCCCCGTAGTAACAGCCTGCATCGCCCGCGAATGTCCAATAAGCCGCGGCAGGAAGAACGAGCTCGCAGCCTCCATCACCAGCCCGCGCCGCGCAAACACAAACCCAATCTTCGCGTCGCGGTAGCATAAGCGGATATTCATAGGCAGCGTCATCGTGATCCCGATGCCCACCGCGGCGCCCTGCAGCGCGCCGATGGTAGGCTTCCGGCAGTGGAAAATAGCAAGCGTGACGCGCCCGCCTCTGCGCCTGTTAGCCATGTCCACACACTGAGTGCGCAGGTGCGACAACATAACATACCCGTCCCGGTGATCCTGCACGCGCTCCGCGTCCTCGCCTGCCGTCCCCGCGCCGAATCCAACGTCTAGATCCGCGCCTGCGCAGAATATGCGCCCGTCGCCCGTCACGACGATGCATTTTACGCGCGCGTCGACGTCGAACATGGCGTATGCAGTTTCGATCTCATGGCGCATTGTGTCGGTGAAGGCGTTGTGCTTGCCGGGGCGGTGCAGGGTCAGGATGATGATGCTGGGGTTGGGTTTGTGGTGGTGCGTGCGGATGGTTGTCCATGTTGAGTTGAGGTCGTTGTAGGAGGTGGGTAGGGTGATGTCGGGCGTGTGGCGGGGGGAGGTTTGGCGGGGTGCCATGATGGAGGCGTGGTCTGATGGGAACAGCGGTAGTAACGATGGTAGTATGG
This sequence comes from Didymella arachidicola, assembly GCA_016630955.3. Classification (NCBI taxonomy): domain Eukaryota; kingdom Fungi; phylum Ascomycota; class Dothideomycetes; order Pleosporales; family Didymellaceae; genus Didymella; species Didymella arachidicola. The sequence continues at coordinate 261,252 of CM050002.1, read as the reverse complement.
AGGGCAGCAGTGGAGGTGTTGATGGTAGAAAAGGAATAGTAGAACCAGTCTGGGAAGAAGGCGTGCACTTGCCGACGTGGGATCGAGGTACAAGTATTTGTTGTAGCTACATAGGCTACATAGCGCGCATGGGGTGCAGCGCGGGCAGCTCCCACGATGCGGAGACGTACCTCGGCCCTGGCGGTTGCTGTCGACGTCGAATTCAACGGCCAATGGGGGTGTTGCTGACAACAAGCGGGCGAGACATGGGTTTCTCGGTGTAGACCAAAAGCCGGCCGTCCGTCCGATATGCAGAGAGCACAGCCAGGTCGCTGGTCCCGACGAGTGCCAGAAACGAGCGCAGCAAGCGCGGTGAAGGTCGACAGCGGTGGGCGCTGATAGCGATAGGGAATGCGGGCCCGTGCCAACCCTGCCAAAATTTCGAGACCCGTCCCCTCGAGCCCATCGCGACATTTTGCTGCAACACTCGCAGACGATTCAAACATGGCGCCGGAACAGCCCCTCAAGCGCAAAGCGCCCATCACAGTCGCCGACTTCGCCATCCTCCCGCTGACCCTCCCAACCCTGCCCGGCCTCCCCGCCGCGCACACACGCACACAACACTTCCTGTACATCAAGCCCCACTCGCCCAGCGCCTACTCCGCAACCGCAGACCGCAGCCTCTTCGTCGCCAACATCCCAATCGACGCATCCGAGTCCTCGCTACGCGCACTCTTCGCGACCCAGCTCGGCGGCGCGCGCGTCGAGAGCGTCGAGTTCGACTCCAGCGTGCCCGCCGCGCCGCTGCACAAGCGGTGGAAGTCCGAACGGCGCGACGACGGCGACGGCGAGCAGCGCGGCAAGAAGCGCAAGAGGAGCGATGTGGACGTGGTGGCCGAGGGCGTCGTCGAGGACGCCGAGAGCGCGTTGCCGAGTCTGTGGGCCGGCGAGCTGAGGCGGAGCGGGAGCGCGGCCGTCGTGGTGTTTGTCGATAGGCGCAGTGCGCGCGGGGCGCTGAAGGAGATCCAGGCTGCGGCCAAGAGCGGGAGGAGCGTGCAGTGGAGCGCTGGGAGTGCGCTGGGCGTCGAACGTGAGTCTTGTATAACCCTCATGCATCCACGCAGTCATCTCGCACTCACCAGCCACGAACAAGCAGCACGAGAAAACACCAGCAAGAAACTAACACGCACAGGCTACAAATCCCACCTCAAACTCACCCACCCCCCGCCCTCCGCCCTCCAATCCAGCATAAACGCCTACCTCACCCAATTCACCGCCCTCGAAACCCACCGCGCCCGCCTCACAAAACACGCCCGCACCGTCCCCGACGCCGACGGCTTCATAACCGTGGCCCGAGGCGGCCGCGCCGGGCCCGCGCGCCTCGAGGACGCCGAGAAGAAGAAGGCCGAGCTCGAGGACCGCCGCCAGAATAACGGCGTTAGGGATGATTTTTATAGGTTTCAGAACCGCGAGAAGAGGAAGGAGGCCGAGGTTAATTTGAGGAAGCGGTTTGATGAGGATCGCAGGAGGGTGGAGAGGATGAGGGAGAGGAGGGGGAGGGTTAGGCCGGAGGTGTAGGTGGGGGGTAAGCTGGGGGTGGGGTGGAGGGATTGGTTGTGTGCTGTTATGGTGGTTATGTGATAGTGTAAAGACCGCAGCGCTTCTTGGATGATCAGCGAGCTCGTTACCAAACACGAAAATGACTTCGTCGCGGAGAAGAGCCTCCAGAACACCATCTGGTCATCAGAGGTAGCTATTTTGATATTCGCATGGTCTTAGCATCTGATTCTACATGTGCTTGAGCACGATACTAGATCGTCTTCGACTGCTGCACCTTTGTCGTGATAGAGCCTCCCACGTCGACCTTTATAGTCTCTGGCATGGCAGTCTTTCGAACTAGAACCAGAATCATGCCGCGACTAGCCCTATCACAAGAGGAGAATGTCGGTGTAAGACTTGTGTACTGGGTCTACATGCTGAGCTTTCAGCCAAACGTTGATTTGTCTTGAATTGCTGCATATTTTGTCCTAATCGAATGCCAGCTAGCAAGGCCTTTGTGGTGTATAGTATAAAATCCTGTAAAATAGAACTATGCTACGACGAGCTTTATTATGATGTTAGAGTTATTATGTTGATATGTTACGCGAAGGCGGAGCGCGGCACGAGAGTGTAGCACGACCGTACCTGGGGAAGCATGAGCTGCGGGCAGCCGTTTCGCTTGCTGCTGTTGCAGAAAGCACAGCCACGGTAACCCCACTTCGCGTGGCTGCTGCACTTCCTCAGCCTTCAAGGTGCGAGACTGCGGCCGCCTTTGTGGAGAAAAAAGGGCGGCAATACGTAGGTTTTGCGCTCCATGCTGGATTCGGCGATAAATTCGGTATCGATTCAAGATCGCAAAACGCGCGAGATGCTGCTCTCGCGTGCACGACCGGCAATTACAGTCAAGAATTGAGTAAAAATACTCCCTGCTGATGCTGTACGTCATTCAAGCGGAACTCATAGATTCGCATCATTTCATAGGATAGTCAACATAGGTATTGCTTTCCCCCAGACGTTATCTTTCAATAGCCGGGGCGCAAACCCTCGCTAATAATCTGACGGGACGCCTGAACCGCTCAACCCTCACCACCGATCCGCCCTTCGAATTAGCGCAGAAGGGCTACTATGCGCACAGTCATACCAGGGCTCACCGGATTGCAGCGCCCTTGACTTTAATAATCTCGCAAAGTGCCTGGCCGTTCAGGCTCTTGAAGACTCACATCACATCATACAGACTCACACTCTTTTCCGGAGGACAAGTCGACCCTCCGTGATTCAGCAGCTGACCAATACTACCATAACGCCCTTCCCCATACACGAACATCCCCAAGCAATGGAGGGCGCTGGATTCGCTTTTGACACAGCGGGCATGGACTTCAACAACGTGTTTGCGACGATGCCGCAGCAGCAGCAATCGTTCGCGAAGCCTACCGAGGATAACACCTTCGGCTTCTTTGGTGACGAGGGCATCGACACGGCCGCATCTTTCATCGATCCGACCCTGTTCTCGACCCCCTCTCAGGACATGAGCTTTTTGCCTCAGACCCTTGTAGGTGCCATAGCACGACGTGAGGTAAGATGTATGTACTGACCACCCCCAGGCCATGGATAACACTATGAGCAACGCGATGTGGAATAGCCATCTGACACCGGAATCACTCATCATGAACTCCTTCCCAGCAACCCCTACACAATCGCTTGAGATGTACCCAACAAATTTGGGTACTTCGTTGGGTAAGAGGCCCCGTCAGCCGGATGTGGACGACTTCATACAGTCCAAGCGCCACGAGTCGACAGGTGACTACACACTATCATCCTTTTCGTCAAATTCTCCACGGATGGATGTTATCCAGGGTCTGTCAGACGAGGCTGCCGACGTATGCACAACATGGTTCAACAAGTACGCCGTGTTGCCTAGCGACCGCCACATCGACTCGCTCAGCCAGCTCACAGGAGAGTCGGCGGATGCCATCAGGCAATGGTTCGGGCGGTTGCTGAAGCAAGGTATGGGCGGTACCGACTCCGCATACAAGTCGCAGACGGATATGGCCATGCCCGCCTTAAGCTGGTCGGATTCCTACACAACAGATCTCGTGCCAACGCATCATCCCGGAGGCATGCAGATGCCTCAGCTCTCCACCCCGCAGCTTCCACAGGAGAACACTGCGACTCCAGAACGGCGGTCTTCCAACGAGACAACAATAGTCGGCCAACCGGCGTCGACTCTGCGTGGTGGGAAGAAGCGCTGTTCACCTACTGAAGACCGAGACCTTTTGGCCAGGGATTCAAACAAGATCTACCAGTGCACACGGAAGTGCGGCAAGCGCTACGGGCGTAAGTGCGATTGGAAGAGGAATGAGGAAGAAGGGTACCCATGTAAATCATGGGTGTGCAGCTTGTGTATCTCTGACGGGGTCGAGAATGTGCGACCTTGCTTCAGGAAGTACCATTTCGTTCAGGTAAGCGACGAGTGATTCATTGTGGTTGTTATCAAGCCGCGAGAGCTTCACAAACGGGACTCCAATAGGCGCAGAGAGCAAAGCCTGCAGCCTTCCTTCTTTTACAGCTATCAGAGGTTCTACATGGTGGCAGGAGTCTTGCAAACCTACTTTGAGCAGCCAACTGGAGTAAGAATCTCGCTGACAATATGACAGCATTTCAGGAATATCCACCCTGATGTGAATAGCGATGAGTATGAGCAGACAAGCATCGTATCCTCCGAGACCGAGTTCCCAAGGAACTGCGGGTTCTGCAAGCACAAGTTCGACTCGCGGCAGGACCGAATTGACCACATCGCGGATCACTTCAAGCAGGGCAAGTGCATGCTAGACTGGAACGACGAGAGCGACGAAGCCGATAGCTCCGACAACAATGACGGTGACGATGACGACAACGACAATGACAAGCCCAGTGGTGATGGTTATGATGGCGCCCCGTCACACCCACCACCGCAGAGCGATCCTGGTGACTTCGGACCTCGCTGCTTCGGAGGCGGTGACTATGCAGGTGGCGGTAGTGGTGGCGGTAGCGGCCAAAGCCTGCTACCAGACACCTTCTTCCAGTTCCAGCTCTCATCGAAATCAGATATTATCGATGTCACGAAACAAGCATCGGACGAACAGAGGCAACAACGAACACCGACAAGCCCACGCACCGATAGGCACACCTCTTCACCGGAGCCTTCCTCATGCGAGGAAGACGTCTTGCGTGAAAAGCAGGCAACGCCAGCGCGAGATGACCAGACTTCTTTGGCCGGAGATGCTCTCTCCGGCCGGTTAGTTGGGGGGGCTGAATTCTCCTCGCAACCTCTCGTGGCTCGCGGAGTTTGTCTAAGCAAGGATTGCGTTGGTCTTATATCGGACGCTACGAACCGACTTCCACCTGTACTGGACATGCATACTGATCCAGCGGGTCGGAACACTAAGAACAGTCCAACTGAAGCATTCGCGAACCACCGTACTGAAGATTCGGGCGTTTCAACACCAGTGTTACTCAGTGTAGCTCGACGTCCTGGAGACCACTTGAACCCCGACGTACGAGCCGCACGAACAATGCCAAGCAAGGCACTGGTTCCGTCAAACGCCGCACTCGACACGCTACAACAGTTCACGCCGCAGTCTTTCCTGAGCATCCGACTCCTGGGTGCCGGTGGCTTCAGTACGGTCGATGAGGTACTACATCGAGCTACGAACTTACGACTTGGTCGGAAGACGCTCAAGAATCGCGACCAGACTGCCATCGAGGAACTCAAGAAGGAAGTAAGCGTGCTGCAGAAGCTTCGACACCCTCACGTTATTCGTTTCCTCGGTGCATACTCCAAGGGCGACAAGATGTCGATCCTGACAGCCCCGGTTGCGGAGACAACCCTTGCGCTCTGGCTCGAGCAAGTCACCTTACAACAACCAGCGGACCTCGCCAATGTCATCAGCAAGATGTTTGGATGTCTTATTTCGTCGGTTCGGTACCTCCATGAACAGCGACCGGTAGTCAAGCATATGGATATTAAGCCGCAGAACATTCTCGTCGCTCATGGCGATCAAGAGTTCCCGCACGTGGTACTCTGCGATTTCGGCATTAGTTCCTCAGATGAAGGTCTAGCAGATGGCCAGCACAAGCCACTTACTCGCCGATACGTTGCTCCGGAGGTATTCGATGGCTTCAATCGCGAGCAGGCTGCCGATGTGTGGTCCCTTGGATGCGTATTTGCCGAGATGGCGTCTGCGCCATTCGGCCGATCCAACTCGAACTGGCTGGATTTCCGTCGCGAATACAGCGGACGTACAGGCAAGCACTACTGGCAGGACGTGCCTAGCCTACAAGACTGGCTATCAAGCTTCCTCAAGGATGCCGCGACTCCCACCGAGCAACAAGTGGTGGGTACGCTCAAGGAAATGCTCAGTGCAGATCCGAATGAGCGACCGAGCGCGGCACTTCTCTCCTTGAGTTTCACTCCGGCGCCATGCTGTCTTGAGTGGCCGAACAACAATGCTGCATTCCCCGCACCAGACCAAGAACTCGAAGCTGTAGAGATTCTCGTCGACAAGGACTCGTCGGATTGCTGCAATCACCAGCTTCAGACTGGAAACGGAACCGTTGACCCTTGCGCTGACCTCTTCAAGAATGCGAAGGGCTGGATCGAGGATTGCTCACACACCCACGACGCCTGTCGCCAGTATGCACCAACCGATGGCACCCTACCGACCCGTCTAGTCGACACTCAGCCTCAAGGTGTCGGTGACAACATAGTCCGAGTTGTCGATAGCGCGATGATTGCTCAGGGCTCTGAAGCTGTACAATATGCTACAATCAGCTACGTCTGGGGCAAGACCGACATCACCCTGACCATCGATCAATCGCAGAATGTACAGCTAGGCCTACAGCGACAGACGCTACCCGAGCCACTCGAGTCTGGTATCAAGGCCGCTCAGAAGCTAGGCTTCCGCTATGTCTGGGTTGACCAGCTCTGCGTCTTCCAAGATTCAGACGACGACAAGCGTAGCGAGTGTGCCAGCATGGCGTCAGTATTCCGCAATGCTGCACTGACAATCGTTCTCGACCAGATCACCAAGCACCGTTCCAAGAACCTGGGTATCGTCTTGCCAAACGCAAGTGTGAATGTACAACTCCAGACGATGAACGGAAGGACTGATTCGCCCTCGGTAACCTCGGCGCTACCATTTAGCAACTTTGCCACATCTGCCTTTGGTTGGGATACTCGCGCATGGGCTCTGCAGGAACGCCTGCTCAGCCGACGCCTCTTGCACATCTGCGAGAGGCAGCTGTATTGGGAGTGTGCATCTCTGAAAGCTTCCGATACTTTCCCTCGTGGTCTTTCGTCCCTCGTCTGGGAGAAGGCGCACAGCAAGTCCCACCACGATCGTCCTCAGCGTGGCAAGGCTGGCTCCAAGTCGGTCATCGTCAAGAACACGAGTGACATGTTTCACATTGGTAAGCCTGGCTCAGAGTCAGTCAACAATGCGTTCGACAAGCAGACGTCACTTGAAGCTACTCGCCTTCGCAACTGTCAGTGGATCCATAAGGAGGGTGGTCATAGTGGAGACAGCATGGAAGTTGCACATACGACTATACAGCCAGGAGACGCCAAGGCACCTCTGAGCTTCAAGGGTCACTTCCATGCGACCTATGCACGCAAGAACTCTGGTGTTGGTGTTGCAACTAGTATCAAGAGTGCTGTTGCTGCAACGTCCGACACCAATGCTGCTGTCAGCACTTTCAATGCTTCCGATCTTCAGCCCGGCCTTCCTGCGGATAACGATCTCACCTCGTCCACTCGATCAACCAGCCAATACCTCAAGGGCTTCTTCGGACTCTCCTCGCTTTCTGATAGCCGAAGTCTCCCACTGGCCTTCAGCGGTGCCTCGAAGCCTGTTGGACCACAGTCCCGCCCTACTGATGCGCATCCTGCGCTGAGCAAAAACAAGCGCGGCTCAGAGACCGACGATAGCTTCCGTGCCCGCAGGCGCGTTGATCTGCACAAGCACAGCGAGTACCTCGCCGCCTGTAACAACGACAATGTTGCACAGCACGCTTCAAGCAATTGCGTTGGCACCAACGCTCCTGGGTTCTGGGACTCAGATCATCGTCTGTGCAGCGAACATGGCGGTACTGCTGATATTCCCGCCACTGAGCCCGAGACCCTCCAGTACATCGACCTTGATCTTGCACTCGACGACAATGCCAATACCGGTCTGACAGAGCACCCGCTGAGTGACAGTCTTGCGAACACGTTGGCGCATCAGCTTGCTTCCTGCAAGCATTCGCATCCGTGTAATTGTGGGGCCGCTGGTGTAGTGCACGATGAGATCTTTGCTGAAGAAGATGGTACGAAGGTTTAGACGCAGACACACTTTGACCGTCAGGATTGGTTGTCGCCCTCCTCCCAGATTGTAATGTTTTCTTTAGTCTCAAGATAGTTGCTACATATATTTGAATCAAATCTGCATTCCGATCGATGCCCCGGCTTCATTATCACTTTGGCTGCTGTAGCACTCTTCCCTTGGACACTAATGTTCCGTGTGATAAGTCTTACGGTATGTCTCCTTGATAATTCAGTCTGTGCAACTTACCATGAAGGTTGGCTACCTTGGTCCTGTGGAAGAGAGTGATCTTTCCTGTTATATTGTGGTTGCCTGTCGTCGAATAATTCACCCAAAAGGCATTCAACAGAGTGGATCGCGGCCAGCGCAAATAATGATATGCTCTCGATCCGGCTTTTGAAGGGGTCTGCGCACCGGTTCTACATGGGCAACCAGTCGTGTCGTAATTTCCTGTCCAATGCTGGAAACGTCAAGCCACGATGTGTGGAAGGAGCCTTCATACCGTGGAAAGGAGGTTGCGCGCTGGCTTCAAGGGTTCTTCAACCACACTTTCGAGAGCCAGTGAGCGACAAGACACCTCCGACCACGTCGAATATTGCTATATTTCAAGTATATAATCGCCATGGGTGGCAGTACAATTCCACGTTCATTTGCAAGTCAAAGCAGCATGGTCTTCACCACAGCCCAGCACAACAAGGTCCAGAGCGACAGGGCCCAGCACAACATGAACTCAACCCCAGCAGACGCCTACACGCTGCGTGGAAGCACTCGCCCATATCCATTCGCAAGCCAAAACACCACTGCCTCAAACAAGCTCCAACACAACATCAGCCCAACCTCAACACGCGCCTCCCAAGCCGCAGCCCAAAGCACCAGCACCCAGCCCACCCCATCACCACCGCCCACCAACCAACCAACCACAAAGATCGAATGGCTCCAGAACGGCACCATGCAAACCCTGACGCTCCCCATCGCCTGCTCCGCACGCGAAATCGAAAGCCTCCAGGAATACGCAATGAACACGCAACGCGGAAAACTCGACTTCTCGTTTCGCGGCGCGTACATGAGCAACGTCGGTCACCGCCTGGCCGCGTATTTTGCTGAGCTCGAACGGTCTGAGAAGATCCAGGGCGGCGTGTTCGATGGGCTCAGCAAGCAGGAGGCTGAGTGGCTTAAAGAGTTGGGCTTCAGGGAGTGAGGCCGGGAGGGGAGCGTTGAAGCGGAGCGAACGCGTTGCAATGAGCTATGATTCGGTTTCTCGGGTTATGAAGAAAGTGGGGGTAGATCAGCAACTCTTTTGTGGCTGACAGATGGATACTGACGGTCTTCTGTCTCACTAGGAATCTGGAGTGTGCTGCAATATAATAGGTAGTCAGCTCTAATTTGAAATTTATTAAAACTTGCTCGTCTATTTGGTGCCCTGAGCACCGTGGGGAACGCCTGTTCTCCTTTTCGCCATGGCTTGCCCAATGGCGTTCCTGACCTCTTTCTCCTGGTGCACCACGTTCTGAACCATGTATTTCTTCAAAGCCTCCCTGAGCTCGCCCTTAGCCCTCTCGTTCTCCTTGAACGGGGTCGATTCGAGCTCCAGCAGTCGCGTGGCGTCTTTGTTGCACTCGGCCACAAACGCGCTGAGGCGATCCAGTTGCTGGTGCCGTGTGGCTTCGGCGTCGTCCGCAGGTTGCGCGGGGCGTTCGGGATCGAAGCGGTAGAGTGGCATCAGGAGAGCCAGGAACTGCGCGAAAGAAATCGATGCCTTCTTGGTGATGGCGACGATTTGGAACGGCAGGTATGCAGGCCGTAAGCTGAGCGATGCGACGAAAGGGTTCAGATAGTTGGTCAGGAATGAGGGGTGGTCTGGTCGCACGGCAATGTCTAGTTCGAACATGGCGACTGCGAGCAGTCCGAGGTATCGCCAGATTGCACCGTCCCGCAGGAAGCCCAGTGCGTTTGCGCCGATGAGAAAGACTAGCAGGACACCGTAGTTGGTCAGGCCGCTCAGCAATGCGCTGTCAAGATAGTCTTTCATTGTGATGCATGACTGGCATTGTCTGAGGACGTCTGGTCCGAAGCGGTCGTATGCGAATCGTTTTGCGGGGTCGAGGATGATGTCGCGTGCGTGCTTCAAGTGGATGTAGTATGCGTTTGCGGCCTCCCTGTCGATGCCCGGCGCGATCTTGTCTGGGTGGAATCGTATGGTGAGCTTTCTGAAGCGCGAGTTCAGGCCACTCTCGTCGACGTTGATTGGGACCCCGAGGTCGTTGTATGCGTTGCTCGATCGTTGCAGGTTGAAGTCGACCTCGTAGATCGTGAACGCGAAATAAGCAATGTATATAGCGATCAAGATCTGCCGGCGGTGCTTGACGTAGCGTACTGAGCCATGCTGAGGCTTAGGGTCACCTGCGCGAATGAATATACTATAGAGAATGCCTTGTGCCCAGCCGGAAGCCTTGCAAACATTAATCAGTTGGAACAAGGACGTAGCCAAAGGGTTGTTACCAAAGGTATTAAGAACTGCCATATCAGGAGCGGCCCCAGGGTGTCCCAGGACATACTTGCTCTCGCCATGTTATGTTGTTACCTGTCGACAATCATCAGGGTTGTCGATGGGAGCGTATAGACAGGGTGACAATGAACGCGCGCGACAGGTGGCATCCGTGCGTACCGAGGCTTTGCTTAGTCATTTCAAAGGCTGTACCTTACACAATGCGCATTGCTGTTCATCTTTACGACTATCCAAATACAGCAGCCCTGACGAGACAAAGGACTTTATTCATTTAGTGCCGTATCGTAAGAAGTGCACTTCACTGTAACTGCAATGGAATGATCGTGCGAGTAATGATCTAAGATACGGGTTTGGCAAGGCATGCAATTCACAGATGTTACTTATGGTATAAGGTTCAGTAAAAGCAGTGCGTATTGACTATGGGTATAGGGCGGTCTATCGACTATTCTATCACATCGAAGAAGACTAATAAAAAGAGATCCTATCTCGTCCTACTCCAAGCTCGTTTCTGGAGAGGACTGAATCGTGACTGAAGCGTCGGGTATCTTTCCTTCACATGATCCAACATGCATCGGCAAGCCGACGCTGAAGCGCACTCAGTGCGTGTATTCGCAATTTTAACGACCAGCGCTCAGCTTCTAAGTAGTGGGGGCGCCACGAGGAAGCATGTCTTCCTGGCCAGCACCGTTCTTCTCGCTGCTCTTCTTCTCGTTGTAGTCACCGCCGGAGCCGGTCTCCTCGTCGGATGTATCGTCCATGCCGTACTCGCGGTTGTAGCGAGTAATCTCGGACTCGTCCATGACGGGAAGCTCCTTCGCGGCCAAGACGTAGCTCTTGTTCTCGAGGTAGCCCTTGGCGAAGATCAGATCGATCTCCTCAAGAGAGCGACCGGATGTCTCAGGGTACAAGAAGTAGATGACGGGGAAGAACAGAGCGTTGAGAATGGCGAAGAACAGGTAGGTGTAAGCACTGATGCTGGAGATCAGGACGGGCGTGATCATGACAATGAACTGCGGCTGTTAGCAAAAGCATATTGGTGCAGAGTGAGATAAACTTACGAAGTTCCAGAGCCAGTTGGAGATGGTGGAGGTGGCGTTGGCCTTAGCACGGGTCTTGATAGGGTTGATCTCAGCGGGGTACAACCAGGGCAGAGGCAGCCAAGTGGCACCGAAGAATGCAATGTAAGTGAAGAGACCAACAGCGGCACCCTTGGCAGCGGAGGCGGTACCAGGGAGCAAGCAGCCGAAAGTGAGGATCATAGACAAGCACTGCCCGACGGTACCGATCAGGAAGAGCTTGCGGCGACCGACACGCTCAACAAGGAACCAGGAGGTGGTAGCGAAGATGGAGTAGACAACCATGTTGATACCACCAAGAAGTAGAGCCAAGTTGTGGGTGGTGCCCAGAGCGTTCTGAAACAGAATGGGGAAGTAGTAGATAACGGCGTTGCAACCAGAAAGCTGCTGCATCATCTGAGAGGAAGCACCAAGAAGCATACGGCGGAGATGCTGAGACTTTCCGTTGGTAAGGACAGCAGAGAACTTGGTCTTGCCGCCGCCGCCGGAGAGACGAATGGCCTCCTTGATGATATCCATCTGAACCTGGACCTCGGGATCCTGGCGAGGAAGACCGTTGAGAGCAGCCATAACAGTTGCAGCCTCCTCCTCGCGGTGGTGGGTGAGAAGCCAGCGGGGAGACTCGGGGAGCTGGGTCATCATGAGGAGGACGATGAGGGCAAAGACAACTTGGAAAGCAATGGGGAAGCGCCATGTGAAGTTGTCAGGGCCATAGAGACAGCCATAGTCGATCCAGTAAGCAATCAACGTGCCGATGGCGACGTTACCGCCCTCAATGCAGATAACCTTTCCGCGGTTCTTCGCACGGCAGCACTCGGCCTGGTAGGTGGGAATGGTCGAAGTGTTGATACCGTTTCCAATACCAGTGATGCATCGTCCAATGATGAACTGAGCGGTAGCACCGCCGTTGGGAGGAACTGAAGCAATCTGAATGATGACACCGACGATCATGACCGCAGCACCGAGGAAGATGGAATTGCGGCGTCCAAGTTTGTCTCCGAACATGAAGATGAAGACAGCACCAAGGAAACAACCAACAGCGTAGATGGCAACGACGAAACCCTCGTAGGTGGGGTCACCGTCGACCTGAGGGAATGCGGCGACGAATGCGGGGGCGGAGACAATACCAGACATAACACCTTGGTCATATCCGAAGAGGAGGAAATCGGTGGTAGCAACGATGGTGATCAGGACTTGCAACATCCTGCCAGACTTCCCCCAGTAGGTGGGAATGCCCGACTCGTTTTCTTTGTGAGGTGCCATGGTGAAGATGGACTGATCAACGAAGTCTGGAGAGAGATGATGGGGGTTGAACAGCGGGGAGAGGGTCCCTCTTTAAGTGATCGTCTCAACTACCACGAGACCAAGTTCACCAGCCGCTGGTTGTGAAGGTAGCGACCAACGGTCCACCCGGTTCCACAATTACCAACGTCGGTCTGACACAAGAAGGACACTAGATAACAATTTTTACATTATCTCGGACTTGGCTGTGGTTGCATCGCTCAGTGATGTCGCTGACGGCTGAGGCGTCAAATAAACAGTGGGTATAAGGCGAACCAAGCAGGGTCCTGAGTGGACCAAGATCCCTAAGAGCCAATCTTGGAGAAGAGCGGAGCACGCTTGGGGTGGAACTCGAACTCGGCAACCAGCAGCTTTCGTCTTAGGCCGAGGCTGCTCCGCCTTGCGTCATAATCTCACTGATCGGTGTTGAGTCCCTTGAGCTGGGGATTGCGGAGGATTATTGGGTACGGAAGTTTGCCGACTCGCTCTCGTCACCGGCGAATGATGAGGTTTTCTTTGAACCTTCTTTTTTGAAGCGCTATCGTTCGGCGCCGCCGTTCTTCGAGAACACAAAAATACATCATAGCTGCAGGTACACAGTCTCTGTTTGAGCTTGGTCGGGCAACGTACCATAATTACTCGATAGCGCCCGAAGTTTTCACATGAGGCAGCGTTGCTCGTCTCAACATCCCCATGTTGACGTCACACGCCGGCGACTAAAGTCATATCCATGCAGGGTCGAAACACCCGTGCGGTGTGCGGCTCTGCAGCCTCTTCATCTTGGCGCCGATCTTAACCGACTTAAACGTTTTTGGTGGACCCTCGAGCCTTTGAATGGCGGCCGGGAAAGGCCTTCGCACAATTTGGCAACGCTACCGCGCCAACACAAGGAGTGATGTGCTGAGGGGAGGCGGGTAACAACGACGTCATTGCGGTGTAGAACCTCAATATGCGCAAGTGTTTGGAAGACACGATGAAAAACTTTGGTGTTGAGGAGGGGTTTTTCTGGCTTGGTGATGGCAGACTTACACCCAAAATGGAGCGGTAAGTGCGCATACGTGAGCGCGGGTTGGAGAAACCTGTCCGTCAATCACAGCTGACATCAATCCCGCTGATCCTGATCCCTTGTGCACTGAACGATCGATGGACTGACGTGCGTGGGGTTTTGTGGGTTTCTGCTGGAGAGCTTAGTAACTAGCGCGCACGCCGGTACTTCCTACTTTGTCAACCCGGCCTACCTACCGCACCAGCACCTGTGTCGTCGCGCGACCAAGCGCTGTCTATCTTCACCACTCTCAGCAACGACCTCGAAGTTGGAAACCTATGAACCGTTCACGCGGCTCAGCATCCTTTAGACAGACCTGGAGAACGGTGTCAGAAGTGCCAAAACATCAGGTCCCTGCAGGCGACGAGGTCCACTGTGGAGGTCCTCACCACGTTCTGCAGCACCATCGTTGCTCCACCGGCTATGACGGCGCCTCATGCGAGTATATCACGAACCTACGTCTTGGGCCCCTTGCTGGTCGACTGAGGTACTTTCTGAGGCTCTCGTTGGCGCGGACGACTAGCGTATCCTGCATCTGGTAGTTTGTTCCACATGGTAAGAGCCGCATCTCTCACCGTATCGTTGCCAAGTCATCTTGGGAACGACTTCCGATTCTGAGCGAGGCTGTGTTGAGCCTCATGCATGCCCTGACCGGAGCCACCGTTCGGCGGCACCAGCCGGGCGTTGTCGTGTGGTGTTGTTGCCAGATACCGCCCGCGGAATCCTTGGTGGCACAGGAGGCTCCCTGAGCCGCTTCGGTGCAGTGTTCTCCGTCGACTAGTGTTGCGGCACAACAGAAGACCGTGTCCAATCACTGACAAGGTCGGGTACGCAGGTGGCTTGCATAATCTAGTCGGATGCATTCAATGTTGTACAACTGTCACTTGGCAGCTTCGATCATCACTGCTCGTCCACAGTAGAACTTGCAACAACATGCGGCCAAGAGCGGACGAGAAATATCACATTTCACGCAGTTATCGTCTCTTGGCTTTCTTGTGGCGGACTCTTGTCATTGTCGATACTCTTGAGCTGACCTTCCTCGCCGCATGCCTGCATCGTCGCCCGACTCTGAGAACGGAGATGACACTTGCCAGCTTGTGGACACTGGACTTGGGGCCTCGGAAGCTGTTCTGATTGACAAGGTACTTTTACTCCTGCTTAGCCAGTAGCTTTGTGTTTTGTCAACTTGACACGCTCAGCTTAAATCTCTCATTGCGACACCGTGAACATGAACAAACAAGAACAAATACGACACAGCTACAGGCACGAAAATAAAGAATACCCATTCTTGTCGCACCCGGTAAGGTCAATCACCCGGGCCCTCGGTTGCGTTTCTCAGCTTCTCCGGACCATCTGCTATGAAATGTGGAGAGGTTCCAATTTTCCACACCACCATCACAAAAACTGCAACCGGATGGTGCAACAATAAAGTTGCCGCGCGGCACAAATATTAAACGCACGCAACTGACCAAAATAAGCGCTGACAAGCGTCGCCTCCAGTCTTCGGGCGACCTCCCAACAAGTTGGGGTTGCCGTGGAGGCCGGGGAAAGCGAAGGAATGCTCCTCCAGGCGAAGTCCACATTTTAGGATGGTGATCAGCAACGTGTCACCTGATGAGGACGTTGAATGCGGCTCCAGAAGAGCGAGACTTAGCTTACAAATCGATGTGTCAGAAATATGGTTGTCGCGATCGACCCAGCAGTCAGTTCCACATCAAATTGGATTGGATGCACATGTCCTGGCTCTGCCAGGACTTTCCCCTCGTGTCGCGAGAGGCACAAAATGCGAGCTCAAGAGAACGGGGGTGAAGTGAGTAATGCCACATCGATTCTGGCAAGGCGGACATCCTACGCTCATGGCATGGTGATTGCTGCTCGGTGGAGCTGTTATCAGGTCTCAAGCCTATTCAGCCATTAATTAATTCAGGGAAGTGACTTGTGCATGTTGGCCTCGCACATCTAACAGCTGCTCATCTGCTGCGTTTCTGCGACCGACTGACATACTCAAAGTTTTGCAGTGGGGTTCAGTGCCTTCTGCACCAACTCCAGCACCCTCTCCGCCGTCCCCCAACTCGCCTGATACCCGGCGCCGGAGTGACCATACGCATGGACAACGGGCACATTCCATTTCTTCTCCTTCTCAATCTCGATTCTAGGTCCACCCTTTCTGCTCGCTATGGCTGTTAGCTCCGCGTCTTACGCTTGGTCTAAAGTCTCAGGGTACTCACGTCTGAGACCAATATTTCTCGCGAGGATTTGGAGGTCCGCTGGCTTTCCAAGTTCAGGCGCAAGAGCGCATGCACGTTCGAGGATCCGCGCCTCCAGCTCACTGTCCCACTCAGCGCTCCAGTCGTTATCTTGACGGCTGCCGCCAAGGATCACGCCGCCTCCGAGGGTACGTGGGAAGACGTATGTGGTGGTGGGATCGATACGCTTCGGACTGCGGTAGTACCTGGATTCGTCAGTCTCCGACATACCAAGGCCCTCAATGCGAAGCATCCTGCCGGGTATCGGGGAAGAGAAGGAAAGCACAGCTTACGTGCGGGCGAACTCGTACATTCTTTTCATGGGAATTTTGGGCTCGGCGACCAGCACCGTCTGTCCGCGCGTGGGGTACATGTTTGTATCGCGAACGTCGTCAAGTTTGAGCGCACCGAGGCCTGTGGCATTGAGCACGAGGCTTGTAGTGGGGTGAGACGACAGTAGCTCCGAAATGGAAGACACGCTGCGTCGTTCGAATTTGATGCCTTTGCTCAGGGCTTGGGAATGTAGCCTGTAGCGTCAGTACTGTGTCATCCATTTTTTTCGGATTCCCTTGTTCTTGGAGAGAAGCAACTATAATGAGGAGAGAAGAAGGATGTAAAATGATAGCAACATACCACTGTAGATAAACCTGCGTATTGATCCGAAACGTGCTCGGGTATTCCAGCCCAAACTCTGCGCCCTCCGGTAACTCCCCCTCATTCAAATACCTTAACCCTCCAACCAACTCATCGTACCATATCTTCCCCGTCTGCGGCGTCAGCATATTCGTCTGCTCAATTGGTGCGTCTAGCACAGCCCACATCTGCTGTCTCCCCAAGCCCGCTTCATTGCCCTCTCCGCTCCGAACAACGCGGCACCCGTGCACGCTGCGCCCGTCCATGAGCTCGCCAAATCGCTGGAACGTGATGCGGTCATATTTCTCTAGCGGCCCGTTGTCGTTGGCCATTGAGCACCAGTTTGCGCCCGCCCATGGTGAGGTGTATTCTATGCTCCGGTCGCCGGGAAAGTGCCTAGCGATTATGGTAATGTTGGCAGACGGGTGAGTGTGCGCGATGACCAGCGCAGAGGTTAGCCCAATGATGCCGGCACCTAGGATAGCGATGTGTTGGGGTTCTTGTTTGGACATGTTGGTGTTGACGTTGGTGTTGAGGTTTCTGCTCTGTTGAGCGTTGGTAGTGGACTGTGATGATGTGAGTAGATGTGGTCCGCAGACATGCAAATATGAATTAGGGATATATATACGAATCCCACAGGCTCTATTCCATGGGATGAGTCGACAGTATTGTCTTATCTTAGAGCCGGAATGTCGCCAAGTCCGACGGATGACGGAAACCCACTGCTGCACTCAATGTTCATGCGCGTTATTCCCTGCTCTCAATCAAAGCACCTTCTTTCACAATAGCTTATGCCTATAGAGGATACGTCGAGAAACAATCGCAACTTGGAAATGGCCGTATACTTACCGCCAATTGGAGTTGCTTGTTATCGGTGTTAGGAGTGCGTATGATGGTGGGAATCGGAGTGAAGCCCGGCATCGGACCTGGCTCTCGGTGGCCACAGCCCATGGGCTCGATGCAAGCCGCCGGCTCATACAGGCTTCAAAATCATTGGCAGACACACGCAGCGACATCCAAACATCGAACTTGAGTAATGAGGGGGATCAATTGCTGAGAGCAATAAAGTAGGTATTGATTTTGCCGTGGTAATAATGGGGGTATCGTAAGAATATTACGCATGTACAACAGCCTGAAGCCGCCAAAGCATGTACATCCCAAGACGCCGCAGGTAAATCAGCAATGCTTTTCCTGTGCCCAATACACAACCTAAACAACATGACAGTGAACAGACGGCTGCTAAGCAGACCCTTTGATGAACCAGTCTGAGCTGGCATCAACCATGTAATTCGTGATGTTCGATTCATTGCCATAACCTCCTTCAGGCATTTGCATGTTTCCTTCTGCATTCGTAGGATACGTAGTTATTGTATCCATGGAAACAGGTAGGCGGGGCATATTGAAGAAATCAAAAACGTCAAGGTATTCCAGCTCGTTCGGTGCCGGAGTGCGAGCGGGCGTGACCGACGGTAACCCAGCAGCTCCATCAAACTTGGGTTGTCGTGCGATGAGGAAGTCGAGATCGAATGCGCATCGCCTCATGTCGGCCAAGATTTTGACAGTTGAGGGTGTGACACGCTCGCCGCCCATTCCTGTGCTTTGTTGCGACTCTTGATACTCCGACAGGACTCGTGAGAGGAGGTTTCCATAGCGCGCGGCTACCTCCCAGTATTGGCCTATGTCCTGTAAAGTGCTGACTAAGACGTTGATGGAAGAGTCCACGCGATGATCGATGGTCGAACCATGCACCAAGAGCACGCGCGCTGCTACCCAGCAGGAGAAGGCAAATGGTGGGCCAAGCTTGGTAAGTAAACCGTTGTCGCGTACTGAAACACAGAGAGCTGTGATATTCTCCACGGCACTGAGGCACCGTTGGCTGGCACTGAAAGACGGTGCAAAGATGGGCGAGCGATGAGTTGGGTACGCTGCTGAAGAATGTAGGCGAATGACAGTTCTACAAATGTAAGTAACGGACAGTATTGTGAGTCGCATCTTAGACTTACGTGTGGAAGGCAGCATGTAGCATAACCAGGCCACTATTCAGGGCCTGATTGCCTCCTGGCTTGGAGAATACTCTCGTCGAGTTGCCGTACTCAGCGGGCAGATTGTACTTCCATTGCTCGATGGCGTTGTCAAGTTCTCGATATTCAGTCTGCCACTTCTCCACGTCAGACAAAGACGTGATGTCGACAGGCTTTTTCAAAAATTTATGGATGCGCGTCAGAATTCCCAAGATTTCCACATAGTATGAGAACGACCCCAGATTTTCAGGCCGGTTCATGCTATAGTCTGTCCTGGTCTTTGTGTGGAACCATCTGGTCTCAATCGGTACGTTGCGAGCGTAGAGGTCGTCTCGGCACGGTAATCGTCTGTCGATCTCATTTTCATCCAAGGCGAACTCGAATGCTGTTGCCACGGTTGCATAACGATCGAGAACGTAAATCATCCAGAACAGCCTTCGTCGACTTTCTTCTTCAATCCAGTCTTTGGGAACAGGAAGCACATTGGCCCGTAATGTGTAAATCGATGCGTACTGGGGGGCAACCATTGGCGAGTACGTTTCCATGGATAGTCCCAGTTGCACTACGGATCGTGTGATCAACGCAAGCAAATTCCAGCCAGGAGGGCCGTTCGAGCAGCCAACCACGTCAAGCGCCAGAATGACTAGCGCTTGCAGCGATTTGACAGAGCTGTTCTCGATACCGTACAAAAGCACTTTCTCTTTCGAGTTCTTGTGATATCGCGCTCTTTTTTCCGGGGTCAATCGCTGATCAGACGAGAACTTGACGGTGGTGGCCACAACTGAATGCAGAATAATACGGTCTGCCTCTTCGAGGCTTGAATCGCCAAACAGGGCATTGAGTGTTGACTGGCGGTGCAGGATAGGGCACCACGGGTATATGTGCTTGAAGAACAGGTCCACCAACCCATACAAAAGATCATACGGCGGAAAGTCTGCATCATCCTGACCCAGTGATCGTGATATGGATGGCGCGAATTGGTCGGTGGCACCAAAAGGCGTGTACGGGTCTCGTTGCATGCCTCCCAGCCGAGATTGCACGTCCTCAGCCTGACCGCCATAGCTATTGCCTGAGAGGGAGGCTGACCTAGCATCTAGCGTGTTGCCAAAGCCGTTCTGTATTGCATTCTGGGAGGGGAACGTCGATTGCGGCTTCTGAATGAACAGGGCAGTCTCGGGACGGGGGATGTGGGGCGTTTGAATGACTGGTGGGCTCCGAAAAGTGGTTACATCTTGCGGGGAGGGCCCAGATGCTACCACCTGCTGCTGTGACAGATGGTTGATCTGCGACTGCTGCTGAACAAGGAGGTTCTCAAGCTTGTCCAGGCGCGCCTCTGAATCGATCAGCCGTGAGACCACTGCTCTCGTGAGGAAGCAAGTCCGAGTACTCACCAAGCTCGCGTCCATAGCCGGCCCTCAAACCTGGCTTTTTGCGTGGCAGGTAGACCTACAAGGCTGTGAGCGGAATATTGCGCGCGTCGTGCAGGTCGGACCTGGATCTCACTCACGCATGTCGAATGATTCTTCAAACACCAACCACCTGCAAGGCACAGGTCAGCACATGACAGCGATCAACATGATGCTTAAAAATAAACTTACAGGCCGGATGGCCACGATCACACTTGACTTTGCGCTGCTTGCACGTCTCGCAGCTCACACTCAGCTTCTCGCGTTTGCGCTTCGAACCACTCTGGCTCCTGCCTCCGTCCTCGCCGCTGTCGTCCTCGCCGGCGCTCCAGACCTCGTGATCATCGTCACCAGGCGAGTGATGAGACAATTTGGAGGTGCCGTTGGGACTGACCTCCTGGTGGTGCGCAGAATTTGCGCCGTTCGCAGCCGTCGCATCCATGGTGGGCGAGGCGTTGGGAGCGCGCTCGCTGAGCCTGAACTCGGTTTCCTTTCTGCCGAGGTGCGCTGGATTGGCGGGCGGGGTTATGGGTTTTTGCTCTACCCCAGATTGTGTATTCAAGCGTTAGCCTCATCTCCATGCTTGCTGATTCGCAGTGACGCCCGGTCTCGTGCGCAGATGATCCGCGAAACCCACTTAGTCGCCGTATCAAAATCCCTGAGACCAAATACCGAGAGAATCCCCACTACCGCCGTCCACGCCCGTGCTTCGTTTGGCTGCAAAAGTGGACGCACCGCGTAAGAGGTCGCCGGGCATGTCGCAGCGTCTCGCAGCGAAGTCGCGAGAGATGAGGCCGAGGGTGCAGTAATTTCCGCGGCGAGGAACCGTCTACCTTACCGTGCTTTATATTTAACATTCCCACACTGCCGGCCTTCCAGGCTTTACAGACCCCTCACCTTGGCTGCGTTCTGATTTCGCTGTCAAACCTCCATTCACAATGCCCTCTTCTGCTCAAAGCAGCTCTGTGAAGTCGTTCCCCACGATCAAGCATGTGCGCACCTTCCTCACCCAGGGTCCCGGATCTGGTGGCGATTACCACAATGTGCACGGCGGCCATTGGTTGATTGACAGCAAGATCTCGACCCCCATGTCGCAGTATGAAAAGTACAGGAAGTCGAGGACGAGCTGGGGTATCAATGTTCTTGGGTCATTCTGCGTAGAGCTTGAAGCTACAGATGGTACAAAGGGTTTCGCGACTGGTTTCGGTGGCCCGCCAGCATGCTGGTAAGTCTAAGTTACTTCGATACCTGAAAATCGGCTGATGTTCGAAAGGTTGGTCGCAGAACACTTCGAGCGCTTCCTGGTCGGTGCCGACCCCAGAGATACCAACTATCTTTTCGAGCAGATGTACCGTGGAAGTATGTTCTACGGTCGCAAGGGTCTTCCCGTCGCCGTCATTTCCGTTATCGATCTCGCAATTTGGGATCTCTTGGGCAAGATCCGCGGTGAGCCCGTCTACAAAATGCTTGGTGGATCAACCCAAGAGAACGGCAGACTCAGCTTCTACTGCACAGGACCTGAGCCAGCTGCGGCCAAGGAGATGGGTTTCTTCGGTGCCAAGGTACCGCTTCCATACGGTCCTGGCGAGGGTGTCGAAGGCTTCAAGAAGAACGTCGAGTTCCTGACCAAGCACCGCGAAGCTGTCGGTCCTGACTTCCCTCTCATGGTTGACTGCTACATGTCTCTTACCGTTTCCTACACCATCGAGATCGTCAAGGCCACTGCACACCTGAACCTGAACTGGTGGGAGGAGTGCCTTAGCCCCGATGACAGCGATGGCTTTGAGCAGATCAAGCGCGCACATCCCAGCCAGAAGTTTACTACTGGAGAGCACGAGTACTCGAGGTATGGCTTCCGCAAGCTTATCGAAGGCCGCAACCTCGACATTCTCCAGCCCGATGTCATGTGGGTGGGAGGCATGACCGAGCTTGTCAAGATCGCTGCCATGGCGTCTGCCTACGACATCCCCGTTGTTCCTCACGCATCAGGACCATACTCATACCACTTCGTTGTATCGCAAGCCAACTCTCCCTTCCAGGAGTACCTGGCCAACAGCCCTGACGGCAAATCTGTCTTGCCTGTGTTCGGCAACCTCTTCACCAACGAGCCCATTCCTACCAAGGGCTACCTCGACGTTAAGGACCTCGACCTGCCCGGTTTCGGTCTCGAGCTGAACCCCAATGCCGGTCTTATTGATGCTGCGCGGATCCTGAACCCGGCGCCTGCCAAGGCTCTGAAGTCCGCAGAGGAGCAGGAGGCTCAAGCAAACGGCACTGTTAACAGCCACTAGAGCGTGGCTTCCTTTTCAACGGCGTTCTGGGCGCATTGCATTGGTGGCACGAATACCAAGGCGCGTTGTGTGGGGAGGAGCTCTGCAATCCAGCTCCAGATAGACAATTACGAGAGTATGACTTCACGTAGGTAGAAGGCTATGCAGTTCATGATTAGTCAAAAACATTCGTAAAGACTCGCCTTTAGGTGTTATTTTTAGTTTAAGTGATCTCCAGGGCCCCCATGACGCTATTCCCGTTCCACACCGCCTTGCCTTGCCTTGCCTCGCAGGGACGAGGACCACGTAGTACTCACGGCGTTTGAGAAGAACGACCTGGTCGCAGTACGTGCCAAATCTGCAGATAGATGTTTTGCAGCGATGGCAAGCACCACTGGTTGCAGCAATCGTGTCGTTGGCTGTAGTTTCCTTGTCTTTTGACCTCACCGCGCATGTGCGGCATGGACGCGCTGTGAGCTTTCCACCGACGAAGTGGGGCAGGTGCGCAACAGCTGGCTGCGCCTGCTCAGTCTCTGTCAATGTCCATATAAACATATCTGCCCCTGAGTACACCGTCTTCATTTACACTGCTCCAGCTGCAATTCCCTTCCCTTGATACCCCGCCGTCCATTTTACCCCGCTTGCATCATGGAAGCGATCAAGAACACCGTCAACGAGGCTCTCGAGAAGCTCAACCTCAGCGGAGGCGCACACGCTGCGCCCGCCAAGGAGCCCACAGAGGAGCAGCTGAAGGACCTCCAGTCCAAGTACGAAAAGGCTGGACAGGAGCAGGTCTTCGCATTCTACGACAAGCTCAGCACCGCCGAGAAGGCCGCTCTGTTCGAGCAGCTTTCCAACTTCAACCCCGACTACATCAACGAGATCACAGAGAGAGCTCTGAAGCCTGCACACACCGAGTCGACCGAGACAAAACTTGAGCCCCTCCCTGAGAGCGCCACATCGTCGACCCTCGACACACAGCAGGATGACTTGGACAAGTGGTACGACAGCGGTCTGGAGCTGATTGCTGAGGGCAAGGTCGCCGTTGTCCTCATGGCTGGCGGCCAGGGCACACGATTGGGCTCCTCAGACCCCAAGGGATGCTTCGACATTGGCCTTCCGAGCAAGAAGTCCCTGTTCCAGCTCCAGGGTGAGAGGATTGCAAAGGCTGAGCTGCTGGCCAAGAAGAAGCACGGCAAGGACAGCGTTACGATCCCGTGGTACGTTATGACCTCTGGCCCTACAAGGAAGCCTACCGAAGCCTTCTTTGAGAAGAACAACTACTTCGGCCTGAAGAAGGAGAACGTCGTCATCTTTGAGCAGGGTGTCTTGCCTTGCATTTCCAACGACGGCAAGATCCTGCTGGAGAGCAAGTCCAAGGTACGTCAGATAATCGTGATGTCTCTGAAATCGACTGACTTTATCAGGTTGCCGTTGCCCCTGACGGTAACGGTGGTCTCTACCTCGCCCTCATCAACTCTGGCGTTGTCCAGGACATGGGCAAGCGCGGTATCCAGCACATCCACGCCTACTGCGTCGACAACTGCCTCGTCAAGGTCGCTGATCCCATCTTCATTGGTTTCTCGGCCTCGAAGAACGTCGACATCGCCACCAAGGTCGTCCGCAAGCGCAACGCCAAGGAGTCTGTTGGCCTCATCCTCCAGAAGAACGGCAAGCCCGATGTTGTCGAGTACTCGGAGATTGACGACGAGACAGCAGAGGCTAAGGACTCAAAGAATTCTGAGCTCCTGAAGTTTCGGGCCGCCAACATTGTCAACCACTACTACTCATACAAGTTCCTCGAGAGCATCCCTGAGTGGTGCAAGAAGCTGCCACACCACGTTGCCCGCAAGAAGATTCCTCACGTCAATACAGAGACCGGTGAGACCGTCAAGCCCGAGAAGCCCAACGGCATCAAGCTCGAGCAGTTCGTCTTCGACTGTTTCCCCTTCCTCAGCCTTGAGAAGTTTGCCTGCATGGAGGTCAAGCGTGAGGATGAGTTCTCTCCTCTCAAGAACGCTCGCGGTACTGGCGAGGACGACCCGGACACATCCAAGCTCGACATCATGACACAGGGTAAGAAGTGGGTACAGGCTGCCGGTGCTACCGTTGTCAGCGAGGACCCGAAGGCTGGCATCGAGGTCTCGCCGCTCATTTCATACGTAAGTATCCTCTCATCGACGATACTCAGACAACATACTGATTTCATTTACAGGGTGGTGAAGGCCTCAACTTCCTCAAAGAGCGCACGCTCAAGGCCCCAGCCGTCATCGAGTCCGAGGATTAGGAGATCCAAAAGACATGGAGTGATGGCAGCATTGTACATCTAGAGGAGCATAATTGGCGCCACACAGGGCCCAATGACCTGCAGATGCCACGAGCAATGCCCCTCATCAATCCTGTCAGAGATGATGGACGTCCTCGATCGACTGGTCCACCCAAAAAGATAGAATGGGAAACATGAATCGAATGCAATGCACACACAGTTCACTACCAATTTGATTTTCTCATATACAGTCGGGTGCCAAAAGTCTGTTCGCACGGGCGCACGAGCCACTATACCAACGTTGCGAGCTCAACTTTGAAGTAGAATAACCCCACACAACGTAGACAAATTTAGACAATTTAAGTAATAAATAAATCGCAATATACTTAATATCGAGTCTGATATCCCTTTGCTTGTCTTACAGCGTCTAGGCGTCGTGGCATTGACGTAATCAGTCGGCGGATAAGTGAGTCGGGTATTGCAGCCCATGCCTCGTGCAAACCCAATTTAAATGCCTCCCAGTTAGCTTGAGAGCCGCTTATATAGTCAAACTCGGGGTGAAACTTATGAAGCTTCTGCTTGAGCGCCCACCAGAGGTGTTCAATTGGGTTAAGGTCTGGAGAATATGGTGGCCAGTCAACTGTGGCAACCCCGTGAATCTCTTACCATTCCGTACAGGCACGCGCAGTATGGATAGGTGCGTTATCCTGCATAAACCACTCGCCGGGCCTGTAGTAGGGCAGGAGCCCTTCTTCCAATACCCACAGGTAGCTTTGAGCCGTATACCCACGCCGTGCAGCTGCCTCGCCCCTAGTCATAATCACTAGAGGACTACGCCAAACTCGACCCCCCGGAGTCAACGATATCGACGCTCACACCATACGAGCAGGTTGGCGAGCAGTACTCACCTCCTCCACCATCTCGTGAGACCATTTCTCCTCTGGTAATCGCCATACCCATGTGGTGTTATGGCCAGATCCACGAGCAACGCTGCACTCGTCGCTAAACCTAAAGACTTGCCTGCCCCAGTTGAACCCCTGCCACGCATGAGCAAGAGCTAGACGAGATTTAGCTGTAAGCGTACTGATTTTTGGTCTACGCTTTGCTCTGAACTTGCGTAGGCCTTCATTGGCTAAGGCGCGTTGAACAGTACGACGTGATACTCGTGGGTGGGTGGCCCCGACGTCTCGTAGGCCGGCTTCCTCCATGAGCTTGGAGTACTCTATTTGAGGGTTTTTGCGAGCACAACGTCGTAGCCGGCGATGATCTCTACTAGTCAAAATAGGTGGCCGGCCTGTTCTTGCTTGCGACGTGGTGCTGGAGGTGGCTTTCCATCGAGCAACTGTTTTCTGCACGCAGCGTTGGGTGCAGGAAAGTGCTTCTGCAACTTTAGACGTTGACACACCAGCTTCAACCTGCGCTAAGCAATAGACTCGCTGCACCTCTGATAATTCACCCCCGCGCATACAATTGCCCGAAATTTCAGTGCCAAAAGACCTCATCTGGATGGAGTATTATAGTGTTAAAGAAGGTGCTGCTCTAGAGGATTGTGGGGTAGTTATGGCCCGTGCGTTTCGGGCGAACAGACTTTTGGCTAAGTACTGTACTTGCCTCAGATTGTGCTCTGCTCCGGCTTATCTGTTGAGCTTATCTGGATTGTGAGGCGTTTCTTACACTAGCAAGCCCGTTGGCAACGTTCTTTAAGTCTAGGAGGTTGTTAGCATGTCGCTGGGAGCCGGTTGGGGATTGGGAGATCCCTTGTCGACCGCAATGATCTTGCTGTCATGTCCGCTCTCTTCTACAAAATAAGATCCCGAGGTGAGCAGTGGCCGCTTGAAGGCTTCTAGACGGAGTACCCGCTATACCTCGTCGCATCATGGAGGAAAGCCGGCTCCAGGGCCTGAATCCTGAAAAGATGTGAGCCGGCCAGTGCCAATCACAGCAGTATGTGACTGCTCATGGATCTCATGTTGACTTAATTCAATCAGATGTTATTTCTGGCCTATTCTACTACGATGCGAGAGCGTTGGTATTGGCAGGTGTACATAGATTTTCATGTTGAGAGCAAACGACTCTCAGAAAAACCGAAAGCAGCCAGTACCTATCCGGGCATCGTTTAGGGGCAGGCAGACTTTCTTGGATACAGTAGATCCCCGTGTTGACAATCAAGGTTTTCTGCAATGTGAGAGACGAGGCCAACAATGTTCTATTGCGCTATGCCGATTCCTGCGTGCCTAATAGTCTAAGCGATATCTCTCTACAGTTGACTTGGGGTAAGTGTAGTAGACGCCGTCGAGATAATATCCTTCTTCCCCACATGCAGATTCTTCTAAAAACCACTCCTCTTCCTCATCGGTACCGTATGTGTCAGCAATGCTGTCAATGTCGTCGCCAAAATCCTCCTATGGGTATCGTGCTTGCTGTTCCTCAACGCCCAGTCTCTGTGCCAAGTCGGCGATCGAACGATGTTGGTCTGCGACCTGATTGACGATTCCAAGTTGCCTAGAGAGCGGGTCTCTCCTCTCGATGTACTGCAGATCTGTCTCGAATGCGGTCGCTGGGAGCCCATCCAGCAGATGCTCAGGCTGATGATCAGACTGAAGTTCCTCGAGGCGCATCTGATGTACCGCCGGTACCGGGTCGGTCTACGATCCGCCACCCAGGAGAAATTCAATAGCGCCCTGGACGTTGCCTCCACTTCTGCGCAGAGCAGAGACATTGCGATCAAATTCGTAGAAGCCCATCTCGTTTAGCTGTCTGAGTTGAGACTCATAGACCTCCTCTGGTGGTCGGTTGTCTGCGGGAGCAGGTGGCCCTCCGAAACCTCCGCCGAGGCCTCCGCCGGGCCCAAAAAGCGCAGCAAAAGGATTCGCTTGCTGTGAGCCGACTTCTCCGGCTCCCGTAGCTGGGTTCTGCCCAAACCCAGCGAAGGGATTGGTACCGGCACCAGCACCTCCGCCCATCATCTGCATCATCTGCTGCATTGCCTGCGGGTTCTGCATGATGTTGCGTGCCGCATCTGCAATTGGGTTGGGCTGGCCGCCATCAGCTCCGCCAAAGAGGTTTCCAAACGGGTTTGGCGGCGCTGAAGTATTCTGGTTGTTCTGTGTCGAATCGGTACCAGGGGTGCCTGTATTGCCGTGGCCCTGTGCTGGAGGGCCGAAAGGATTTGCGCCTCCTGCAAAAAGACTTGCGAAAGGATTGGCATTCGCGCCCGCGCCAGCACCACCGAACGCCGCGAAGGGGTTGGCAGCGCCTGCAGTGTTCGTAGGAGGCGATGTAGTGCTCTCACCTTCGCGTGCTGTTGTCGGCCCTGGCTGTGGGGTATTGTCTGTAGTGCCCGGGGCGGCCATGGCGCTGGCGCTGCCGTTCCCATTCATGTTGCGCTGCATCTGGAGCTGCATACGCATCATCTCCGGGCTGAACATCATTCGGCGCATCTCGGGGTTTTGGAGCATCTGTCGCAGCATTGGATTGTCGCGAATCTGTCACTTGTCAGTCAAGAGGTCTTTACATACTGTCTTGTGGCGAAGGAAACTGGTCGTGAAAGTAGACGTTCTGGGGAAAGAGGTGCTCAGAGACTATCAGCAAAGCATCTGCGATGCAACCCAAGCCCTGGCGGTTGGAATGAATCTTGTGTATTGTGACCAGCTTTCCGCAACATGAGAGACAGGTGGAACGTACCATAGGGCTCTGCAGCATCATGTCGACGACAGCTGGATTGTCCATAGCCTCGTTCATTTGCGATAGGAACATGGGATTCTCCATCATCTCAAGCATAGCGTCTGTGTTTGGTGGTGGGCCCATCTACGTCATGTTAGCAAGCTCTCACAAAATTGCTCAGGTATGGTCGAGCTGTATACTTACTCCTCCGTCAGCGCCGAACATGTCCATCGAGGGAAGTCCGTGAAAGCCAGCATAGCGCGCACCTGTCAGGCCAGCGAGCGGATTATTCCCTGTACCTGCGGCAATGTTTGTGGGTACCTGCGGTGTCGGTGTACCGGTGCCGCTAGATGTGCTTGCTGCGCCTTGGTTTGCAGGGTTCTGTCGCGCGTTGCTGGCGGCGCCCTTGACCAGATGAATTGTGTGGCCGTCCTTGAGCTTGACACCGCCAAGTGTGTCCGGATCCTTCAGCACGCGGCCTGAGTAGATCAGGCGTTGGCGCTCAGCGGGGATATCTGCATACTCCGATGACGACAGTTTCTGCTTCAGGTCTGCGACTGTGGTTGTGCAGGGCAGTGTGAGGACATGCTTCTGGTCATTGGCCGCCTTGACGTTGAAGGTGACCTGGCCTTCCTCGGTGGAAGTGGTGGCGTCGTCAGCCATGTTTTGGGGGTAGCGATGGTCTCAGTGACGGTGGTGCAGCGATCGGCGGGGTTGATAGCGAGTCTGGAATCGAAAGAAGCTTGCGCAAGCTGTGTAGAAATAAGAAACCTCAATAGGTGGGTGTTGGAGGAAGAGACACGAAGTTGTAGGCTGCGATGAGCTTGAGTGTAGCTATGGAAGGCCACAGAAGTGGAAAGACACAGGACCAAAGTCGTCACTGCCTCATGCGCAAGCCACCGCTAGTCTCTAGCGGTTCTGGTGGGGCAGGGCCGGGGCGCGGCGAGGAAGTCGGGGTAGGCTTTCGGGTTGCAAGACATGATAACAATCATTTGTAGCCAACGGAAAACTCACTCGATTGCAAAAGCCATACAGACGGATCCTGACTATCTCTGTTCTTGTTTTGGGGGAGGGATGAGCGGAAGCCCCCCGACCGCTCCTGCAACGCGTACGGAGTTGGGGTATTGCAGACGAGCAAGCTTCAACCGAGGCATGTTTGCGCGGAGACGGTCGTCTCTTCCGAGCTACAGTGCGATGACCTCCCACGACTCTAGCATCTCGCTCCCACACTCTTTGAACTCTGATTGAATCTTCCCCGAACTTACGGAGTATTCGAGAGTATTTGGGCAACTTATCAAGACTAATCAGTCAAGATGAAGGGCATTCAGATCAAGGAATTTGTCAAGGTACTACATCTACCACATTCGCATCTGTCGACAGCACTGACAAGAGCAGGGACCAGATGATCTCAAGGTCCAGTCTTTCCCGGATCCTACAGCAAAAAACGACGAGTACCTGATTGCAATCCACGCCTCTGCAACCAACTTCTTCGACCTGCTTCAGATTCGCGGCAAGTATCAGCACCAGCCACCTTTCCCGTGGATCGCCGGTTCAGAATTCTCTGGAGTTGTCACAAAGGCGCCTTCGTCGCTTCCAGGCGGTAAGACGCCCCTGTACAAGGTTGGCGACAAGGTCTTCGGCGCAAGTCAAGGAGGATACGCCACGCATGTCGCGTGCACGGAGGAGCGACTGAAGCCTGTGCCTGAGGGCTGGAGCTTCGCTGAGGCGGCGGGCATGTTTGTGACTGCACCTACCAGCTACGCTGGTCTGGTAACCAGGGCGAATATCAAGAAGGGTTTGCTAGCTCCCTGCCGCTGATGCGCAACACTGACAAATGCAGGTGACTGGGTACTCATTCATGCCGCAGCTGGCGGTGTCGGTCTTGCTGCCGTTCAGATCGCGAAAGCCTTCGGTGCGACCGTTATTGCAACTGCTGGAACGCAACATAAGCAGGATATTGCTCGCAAATTCGGTGCTGACTACGCCATCGATTACCGGCAAGCAGACTGGCCCGAAAAGGTCAAGAAGCTGACTCCCAAGGGTCGCGGTGTCGACATCGTCTACGATCCTGTTGGCCTTATCGCCCAGTCCATGAAGTGCACCGCATGGAACGGCAGGCTATTAGTCGTTGGCTTCGCTGCTGGTGACATCGAGAAAATGGCTACGAACCGTATCTTGTTGAAGAATGTCAGTGTTGTTGGGTTGCACTGGGGCATGTACGCTGTCAACGAGCCTGAAATGGTTGACAAGGTATGGGAAGGAATCTTCGAGCTCGTGCGAGAAGGAAAGTACAAAGGTACCTGCTACACAGATACTGAGTATGTTGGCTTAGAAAGCGTGCCAGCTGCGCTGAAGGCGTTGGGTGGTCGAGATAGCTGGGGCAAGGTGGTCATCAAAGTACCCCAGGAGGGCCAGAGCAAGATTTGAGCTGGACTGAGGAATATGAGGACAGGTGCATCAATGAACGCCATATCAAGCAGTCATCATCTCTACCCTTGTGGTCGCAAAGCGCTCATCCATCCAGCGCGATTCGTAGTGATAAGTATACCTTGCAATCTTGATAATTTAGCCCTAGACCAAGTCCTGGATACTCGACGTAAGTGAGGATCGAGTGGAGACCAAAGCCGAATTCCAAGACGCGGAGTTGTTGTCAAGGCGCACAAGAAGAGGGAAGGGCGCGTGAAAATGCCAAGACAGAAGCGCGCTAGTGCTCCACAGTTCTTTGAGGCAGTCGCCGCCCGTCGCGGACAACAGACAGGGAGCGACACTCCTCGACCTCACCGCCCACAACTCACCCATCCCTTTTAGTACCTCTCGGCGGCGTGTCTTGCGTTACACTATTCCTGGACGCCAACATGACCGAGTACGTGGACGACTTCGCGATGGACGAGGACGAGTACGAGGATGAGGAGGACGGCGCCATCACCTCTGAGGACTGCTGGGCTGTCATCAGCTCTTTCTTCGACACCAAGGGCCTGGTGTCGCAGCAGTTGGACTCATATGACGAATTCACGCGCAACACCATACAAGACATCGTGAAGGAGAACGGCAGTGTGATCCTCGAGCAGAACACGCCCTACAACCCGGACGAGGACGTCGACCCCATTATCAAGCGCCGCTATGAGATCAAGTTCGGGCGTGTCTACCTGGCGCGCCCGACACACACTGAGGGCGATGGCACGACGGTGCAGCTTTATCCCCACGAGGCGCGTCTGCGCAACCTTACGTACTCCGGTGCCATGCTGGCAGACATCGAGAATCGTATTATGGTTGCCCGCGAGACCACGGCGCCCGCCGAGGACGATGACGACGAGGTGGAGGGGCAGACTGGAGGCGTCACACAGATTCGTTGGGATCGCGAGGATATTCCCATGGACAGTGATGAGTCGGCACGAGTCTTCATTGGAAAGCTGCCTGTTATGCTACGGTCGGAGCTATGCCACTTGCGGGGTCAGAACGACGAGGCGCTCTTTGGGCTTAACGAGTGCCCGTATGATCAAGGTGGTTACTTCGTGATCAACGGATCTGAGAAGGTCTTGATCGCTCAGGAGCGCAGTGCTGCGAACATTGTCCAGGTCTTCCGCAAAAAGCAGGGTCCTATTCCTTGGATCGCCGAGATTCGAAGTGCTGTCGAGAAGGGCACTCGTTTAATATCCTCCTTCAACATCAAGTGGGCTGAGAACTCACTCGCCAGCGGAAAGCGCATGCCTGGACCTTTCGCCTATGCCACACTTCCCTACATTAAGGCAGATGTGCCCATGGCCATTGTCTTCCGCGCGCTTGGTATTGTCTCAGACGAAGAGATTCTCGGACACATCGTATACGACCGTACAGATACACAGATGCTGGAGCTGCTTAAACCCAGTATTGAGGAGGGTTCGGTGGTACAAGACCGCGAATCTGCGCTTGACTTTATTGCAAGGCGTGGAGCCACGCAAGGCACAAAGGACAGGCGTCTCAAGTTTGCGCGAGACATCATGCAACGCGAATTCCTCCCTCATATCTCGCAGCGAGAAGGCCAAGATACCCGCAAGGCCTACTTCTTCGGTTACATGATCCACCGCATGCTGCAGTGTGTTCTTGGCCGACGCGACGAAGACGATCGTGATCACTTCGGTAAGAAGCGTCTCGATCTTGCAGGACCGCTGATTGCGAACCTGTTCCGCATTCTCTTCCTCAAGTTGACTAAGGATGTCTACAAATACCTCCAAAGGTGTGTTGAGAACAACCAGGACTTCAACGTGCAAATGGCCGTCAAAGCCAGCATCATCACCAACGGTCTCAAGTATTCGCTCGCTACGGGAAACTGGGGTGACCAGAAGAAGGCTGCCTCTGCAAAGGCTGGTGTCTCTCAGGTATTGAACCGTTACACATACGCCTCGACGTTGTCCCATTTGCGACGAACAAACACGCCTGTTGGGCGTGACGGCAAGCTTGCCAAGCCCCGTCAGCTGCACAACAGTCATTGGGGTCTGGTCTGCCCTGCCGAGACACCTGAAGGACAAGCTTGCGGTTTGGTCAAGAACCTGTCCTTGATGTGCTATGTCAGTGTGGGTAGCGACGCCGGGCCCATCTCTGACTTCATGAGCCAAAGGAACATGCAGCTTCTCGAGGAGTACGACCAGAATCAAAACCCAGATGCCACGAAAGTCTTTGTTAATGGTGTGTGGGTCGGTGTGCACTCCAACGCACAGCAGCTCGTTTCTACTGTTCAGGAGCTCCGCCGTAACGGGACTCTGTCGTATGAGATGAGTTTGATTCGTGATATTCGAGACCGAGAGTTTAAGATCTTCACTGATGCTGGACGCGTCATGAGGCCGTTGTTCGTTGTCGAGAGCGATGTGCGCAAGCCGAACCGCAACCACCTTGTTTTCAACCAGGAGCATTACAACAAGCTGGTCGCAGAGCAGCAGGCGATGGCTGCCGCAGGTGTCGGTGAGGAAGAGAAGACCGACCTCACGTACGGTTGGAAGGGTCTCATCCAGGATGGTGTTATCGAATACCTTGACGCAGAAGAGGAAGAAACCGCCATGATTGTCATGTCCCCTGAGGATCTCGGCGAATGGCGCGACATGAAGATGGGCATCCCACAAGATGCTCGCAACCCACAAGGCAAGGATCGTCTTGCGCGCATCAAGCCTAAGCCGGATCCTCGCATTCACGCCTACACACATTGCGAGATTCACCCTGCTATGATTCTTGGCATTTGTGCCAGTATCATTCCTTTCCCCGATCATAACCAGTCCCCTCGTAATACCTACCAATCTGCCATGGGTAAGCAGGCCATGGGTGTCGCCTTGACCAACTATGCTCTGCGCATGGAGACGATGATGAATGTCCTCTACTACCCCCAGAAGCCACTTGCCACAACACGGTCTATGGAGTACCTCAAGTTCCGTGAGCTGCCCGCCGGGCAGAATGCTATCGTCGCCATTGCTTGTTACTCGGGTTACAATCAGGAAGATTCCGTTATCATGAACCAGAGTAGTATCGATCGTGGTCTCTTCAGATCGCTGTTCTACCGAGCATACACTGAGCAGGAGAAGCGCATTGGTGTCAACGTCCTCGAACAATTTGAAAAGCCAACGCGCGCCGATACCTTACGACTGAAGGGTGGAACATACGACAAGCTTGACGATGATGGTGTCGTTGCGCCCGGCGTCCGTGTCTCTGGTGACGATATCATCATCGGTAAGACGGCGCCCATTGCAGCTGACGCACAGGAGATGGGTCAGAAGACTTCGCTCCACACAAAGCGCGACGTTTCGACTCCTCTTCGTAGCACAGAAAACGGTATCGTTGACCAAGTCCTGTTCACAACGAACACCGAAGGTCTCCGTTTCGTCAAAGTCCGTACACGAACAACCAAAGTGCCTCAGATTGGTGACAAGTTCGCGTCTCGCCACGGACAGAAGGGTACTATCGGTATTACGTACAGACACGAAGACATGCCCTTCACTAGGGACGGTGTAACGCCTGATCTCGTCATCAACCCTCACGCCATTCCTTCTCGTATGACAATTGCCCATTTGGTCGAGTGTCTGCTTTCTAAGGTCGGTGCCATCACTGGACGTGAGGGTGACGCAACTCCCTTCACTGATGTCACAGTCGATCAGATTTCCGAATTGCTCGAAGATGCAGGCTACCAGAAGCGTGGATTCGAGATTATGTATAATGGCCACACCGGAAAGAAAATGCGCACACAAATTTTCTTGGGGCCTACATACTACCAGCGTCTGAGGCATATGGTCGACGACAAGATTCACGCTCGTGCTCGTGGTCCTCTTCAGATCCTCACTCGCCAGCCTGTCGAGGGTCGTGCCAGAGATGGAGGTCTGCGTTTCGGTGAAATGGAACGTGATTGTATGATTGCTCATGGTGCTGCTGCCTTCCTCAAGGAGCGTCTCTTTACGGTCTCGGATGCGTACACGGTCCACGTCTGCGACATCTGTGGCTTGATGAGCCCTATTGCGTAAGAGCCCCCGCCCCCTAAACATGACACTCCTAACAGGAA
This sequence comes from Didymella arachidicola, assembly GCA_016630955.3. Taxonomy (NCBI): domain Eukaryota; kingdom Fungi; phylum Ascomycota; class Dothideomycetes; order Pleosporales; family Didymellaceae; genus Didymella; species Didymella arachidicola. The sequence continues at coordinate 226,469 of CM050002.1, read as the reverse complement.
ACAGTCAACTCAAGCAAGGCAAATACGAATGTCGTCCATGTCACAACAAGACTCGCATTTCCCAGATTCACATTCCTTACGCCGCCAAGCTTCTCTTCCAAGAGCTTCTCGCTATGAACATTGCTACTCGCATGTTCACAACACGCTCTGGACTCAGCGTTCGTGATTAGACGCCCGGTCAAAAGTACGGCAAAAATTACCTTTAGTGCGTGCGGCACGTCGAATTGCCACATGGCCGAGGCAGTTGCGGTTGAGATAAAACTACAAGCCTGTCAAACGAAGAGTGGCGATACAAGGGGGAAACCAGAGCGAAGATATGTTTGGATTGCATGGCATGGAGTTTTGGAGTCCAGTTTAAGGCGATGGACTCCGGTTGGGGGGTTTGCATTGCTAATGAGGCCCAAGATTGAATGGTCTTTTGTACACTATACCAAAATATAGAGACTGAATAATTGTCTAGCATGTCACGCAATCCTGAGCCAAGGCACCACACTGTACTTTGCAACTTTCTGATGATGTTCATGTCAAGGTAATGCTCTACATGGACCAGCTCGAAGTGGAGCCCTTGAGTCTAACGCCTCTCTTCCTCCAGCACTCTGACGCCAGTGATGGGCTTTGAGATCCGGGTTCAAAATGACGACACGTTATCCGACAGTAGCTACACATTACTCTGTTGCTCTGTTCTCCAGGCACTAGTCCCTCTTTTTTTTAATCCCGATCCCCGACATGATGCGGCCACGATATTTTTTTAGCATCCACCTCATCAACGAAACCGTTGAAATATCTATCGCAATATCACAAGTATACTTCGGCTGATACAGTTTCCTTTCCATTGTAAGATGCTCTGCATTACCATGTACGTTATGCATGTCGCTCCTGCATCTCAGGTTGCAAGCCTATACCTTTTGCGAGCTCCCTGTGAGATGTGTGAAGGTCCGATTCCTCAGTCACCGAACGGCAGGTGGACGCGTGCCCCAGGACGTCTGTGGTACCTGTTCGCAGCGACATGTGTCATTCTATATGCTGTGAACGTGTAAACGGGCATGCAGTGAAGGGCCGATCGATCCTCGTACGGTGAAGGACCGAATACACCTTGCTGAGGCGCAGGAGGACCGATTCCGCCACATCCTCACAACACGAACATCTCGAAAGCGCATCCTTGTCGGTGAAGTGCAAATAAGCGTAGACTCGTTTCTTAGTGCGTTTCCAGCGCGATGGTGAGCGGAATGTGCATGAGGCAGATGATGGCTGCATACAAGTTCAAGTGCAGTTAGGTCAGGTGTGCTTGTGCGACCCTCGTGGCCGACTATGGTATCATCGTTCTTGTACAAAAACAGCCACTATGCTACAGCGCCAGTCAAGACTCGCTAATCCAGAACTCGCATCTGGGTCCTAGCGCCTCCTATCCCTATCGTCTCTTCTCTGCCTATCCCGACTGCGGTCTCTGCGATCATCACGGCGCCGGGGGCTGCGGCTGCGGCTGCGTTCTCGTCGTTTTGGCTCGTATCGCCCGTCATCACGATCTCGACGGTCGCGCCTTGGACTGCGACTGCGGTCACGCCTATGCCTGTCATCGTGATATTCCTCTCGTCGCTCCCTCCGTTGCGCGCCGTCTCGTTTCCTATCACGCTCGTCTCGAGGCTTAGCCTCCGGAAGCGAATCACGGTCGATTACGAGATTGTTGACGACGGAGTCTGAAACAATCTCACGTCCTCCCTTGCCACGATATTGAGTTTTCTTTTCCAGGTTGTCGATACCGCCAAAGCCGCCTGCCGCTTGTCTCCTCTTGTTTGTCGTGTCGCGCCAATCGTCTGCGATCTTCGAGACACTCTGCGAGAAGTCGACGTGAATACGATGGTCGTCGATCAGTACGCCGTCCATCTTGAAATATGCCTGTTCGCACTCCTTCTGGTTCGAATATTCGATGAAGGCGTATTGCAAGCTGTCGCCCGTGCGCTTATCCCTGATGACTTCACAGCTAATGATTTTGCCGAATCGTGAGAAGATGAGCTCCAGGTCTTCGTCTTGTGTGACGGGATTGAGTTTGCAGACGAAGAGAACGTTCTCTGGAGGTGCAACTTCTGCAAACGGCAGATCGCCTACCATCTCGAGCGTAAGGGCTTGTGCGCGCGCCTCACGTTCTCTTCGAATCTTTTCCAGCTTTTCTGGATCATTGTCTTCTTCCAGATTCTCATCGTAGGCCACGCGTACTGTCGCGAGTTGTGCGGCGGAGGGCACCGGACTCTCTGGCGGCTCTATGAGGCCAACAGGGTCGTCGTACGGGTCGTCGAGCACAACAGTGTGCAAAATTCGAATATCCTTGAGTGGCTGACCCTTGTCATCAACGTAAGCTGTGTTGATCTTCTCGAGCGCGTCGAACCCCTCAACAACCGTGCCGAATATGGCAGCCTTGCCGTCCAAGAAATCGATATCCGGACCAAGCGTAATGATGAACTGGCTACCAGCATATCGTTCGTCAGGATTGTCTGCGTTTGGCGCAGTGGCCATGCTGACGGTGCCCCTCTCCGCATGCTTCAGGTTGTGCTTGAACTCGGGCGCAAAGTTCTTCTTGCCTGGATCGGTCGGGTCAAGCAAGCCCCATATCGAGGAGCCGCCATCGCTGTCTCTGGAGCCAGGGCCAATGGGGTCGCCAGTCTGGAAAGAGAAGTTCGGCTGGACACTATGCACAGGCGAGAAGTTGTAGTACTTCAGTTTGCATAGCTTCAGAAAGCTGGGAGTGACAAGCTGTCAGTGGCTGTCGTGTGCTCAGCGTGCTTCAAAAGACAGCGGAATAAGGCATGCAAATGCAGTGAATGCCGGAGAAGTACATGAACGACATGAAAAGTAAGGACGCGTAAGGATTGGGGCATTGCTTACTTCTCACAGCATTTTGGCGCGTCGTCCACTAGAAGGTCAATAGTAATGTCACCAAGTGACGTTTCAAGAAGCACAGACATGGTTTGCGCGCGCAGTGGAGGTTGTCGCATATAATGCGAAGACGCGATGGCTTCGATAGCTAGGACGCGCTAACGGCATGAGTCAGCATAGCTAGTAACGTAACCGCCGTAATTATTGTGTACCTGCCTTTCTTCTGCAACACGCAAGTCGCACGACTCTCGTACTTCAGTCTCGCAAACCCGCTGTCAATAGCTTGCAGGTAACGTTACTGATGGTCCAGCACAGCAAATGGACGTGACTGTTGCCCAAGACGATTGCACCAGCTTCACATTGACGCGCGGCGCATATCGGTCCTCCGTTAAGATTCCCTCATCCAATGGCCATTCGTGAGAACACTGGGAGACGAGCCATTTCATGCAACGATTCTACTTTTGCTAATAGAAGAAAGAACTCCGGATCCATGTTGCGCGGGCCGTTGTTGAGGGCACCCACCTCTCGATCGCCGCACGTACCGACCCCTGCATCATCCTGGCAGAAGCAACTCACTCGATCCGGGATCCTTCGCTTTCACACAGCTCGGCTAGAAGCTGTCCAGCCGAATGGCTGAACGCCACTTCGCTCCGAGCAGCGATACCAGACCGAGCCTCACCGGTATCTTCAGGACGCAAGCCCCCGGCCTCAGCATTGGCTGCCCTATTCGCCTGGCTGGTTTGTCACACGTACCCTCGCGTCCGTGTCCAAGCTCTATACCGTGGTGCAGCTCTATCATCTTGATCTGTATGATGGTCGACAAGATGCGCCTTCGATCGTGTGCGTTTGGAAGCAGCCCCAATGCATGGTTCCATGTCTGGCAACGCTCCTATCCACGCAGCATGAGAGGTACAGATCACCAATATAACACTCTACTTGGGAGACGATGAGATAGCAAAACTTATCACTCTCATCTGCTGCGGCTACATACCATGCAAACAGTCGAGTTTAGGGCTGGTTCATCCATAACAATGCTCCCTAGCAATGATGTAACTTGCTCCACTTGGTCGCGCTGGACAGCCAGTATGTGAGGCCGCCGGGCTACGATGCTGCCCCCTTTCAATGAAGCCCTCTCGCTTGACACCATCCGCCTATGCAGGCGCAGGACTCGCTTGTGCCCATGGCAAAGTTTGCTCCATTCGTTGTCGATTTGGGCAGCGGAAACATTCTATCCGTAGAGCAAAACATATGTCTTACCTATCACGCTGCTGTTGTTTGCTCGGCTGTCCAAGTGCGTCACAATTAATGCGTGGCGTCCAGATTTGCTATGAACATCTGAGTGGCACATCTACAAAGCTGGAATCACAGGGAAAAAAACTCCTTACAGGATCGGCACAGGCTCTCTTACAAGCCGTCGGGGCTGTTGCCGAGCGCTCCCCGTGTACATCGTCTTCACTCACTGCAGCCAGCCTCCCGATGGCAGTCGATTTTTGAGGCAACTAGATGTATTTGGCCCACAGAATCACATTAAGGACAATGCCGCTTAGGTCCTGGATCCTACCGGACATTTGTTCCCGGGACATCCCTGCGAGGAGGTCGTGTAACAGATCAACCTGAATCGAAAAGACGCCAATGAGCGGTTCCCTCAAGCAGCAATATGTGCAGGTTCTCGATACAGAAGCATGTCTCACCCTGAGCATCAAGATTCGATCTAGAATTTTGTTCGAGTATACCTAACTTGCTCTTTCGTTTACGGGGAGCTGGAAATTGATGCAGCTGACATCAAAAGTGTGTCAAGTCTAGCCTTCTCCCTACATATTGCACTATCAATGCGTGAACAGTGCAAACGTTCAACCTTGAAGGGTTTGGTTTTGGGGTGTCCATGGACGTGTCAAGTACGCAAATGCGAGTTGGCGAGCGACAAATGCCAAGTCAACCTGCAGGTCCTCCACTCCACTTCCCTGGTGAGACCGTGCAGCAGAACAAACGCTCTGTGTTTCCAGAGTGTACAGCTCATTCGAAAAACACAATTGACTCTGAGATAGGGGCCTTCGATTATGATGCCCGGGTTTTAACGTCAGCCATACAACCTCAAAGGGCATCATTGTCTGTCGGAACTACTCGCACGAAAGTTTGCTTTGCAGCTTTGGTTACCTTTCCTCTTCTGGCAGTGAAGAGTCACTTTTTGTGCAAGGTCCCACACAGCTCCAAGCACTTTCTCAAGCTTCGGTGTGCAGTTAACCTGCAGGGGCTGTACTTAATGCGGGTAACCAGGTTCCTTGGCAGCATAGCCTGGAGCCATCTACAAACACACTCCAGTCTCTCGTCCAGCCTTTTTCTTCTACAGATCTGCCCCAACCACTCTTGGATCCGTCTGGGATCTCGTCGATGAGAAGGAAAAGCAGATATTGCCGACCGGAGATCGAAATTTCCGTTGCATCCTCTACGATCACTGTACGCCGCACCCTCTTTCCGACGGCTGCTTCACCGACTTCTGGTAGAAGAGCACGTCCTGCTTGATCAAACTCTTTCCTATTGCGTGGAACTTCCTGTTTCTTGCTGACATCGCGCCGGACTACTCTGTTTCGGATTTCGACGCCACCGCTCAGACAGCCGGTCGATAATTTGGAGAAGAGCTGAGGTGGCTTTCGCCTACATTGTGAGTACGCATCCTGACCGTGCACTCGTCTTTATAATGCCTAACTTTTGAAAAGAATACCGATGTCGTCCCTGAATTATGACGGCCCACGTCGTTTCTCGCGGCCAACCTCTGCACGTACCTTCCCAGAGACCTACTTTAACGAGCGCCATGTATCTTGTGACTATCCTCGAGCAGATCCTTATGCCTATCCTATTGGAGGTCCAGTTAGTGGACTACGCGATCGAGCTCACGCTGGACGCGATGAGTTCTTACCAGAACAAGGTGGTGCAAGAAGGCGCATCGCTGTAGCTGTAAGTTGTATCACTCGTACACTTCTAAATGATACGACTCCTCTTATGAAGCCCTTGATTTTTCAACGTAATCCAGAAGCACATCTCGCGTCGCGTAGACACTGACTCAACTAACAGTGCGCACGTTGCCGAAAGAGAAAGATACGCTGCTCTGGAGACAAAGGTGATGGTCAAGGTTGTCATAACTGCAAGGTGGCAGGCGTTGTGGGCAATCAATGTCAATTCCATCGCGTAAGTTTTGGTGTATTTGAAGTCTGCTGAAGCTGTGCTAACAGTCGAAGGTGGGTTCTGATAACATCGACAAGGTCATGGACAACTTCAACATGGCGCAGAGCCTCGCTACGATGGCATCGACCCATGGCATGATGCCGTTATATTCTGTTGGCAGAAATGGGCCATATCACCGCAGCATGCACAGCCAGTCATACCCTCATCTGGACACCAAGTTTGCATATACTCAACCTGACGCCAAACCAGCATATGCACCAGAATGGTCTTCACCTTACGGCGAGGACACGTTACCTATCGAAAACTACTCCTTCGATCATTCTGCAGAGTATCTGCCAACTTCCGCGACTCCAGCTGGCTCGAACATGTGTGGATCTTCAGATCGCTGGACTCAACCAACTGCACGACAGACTCAACCTACAACTAGTTACTATTCAGACTACGGCCACGCATATATCACCAATGGCCTGCCGTATCTACAAACCGACTTTAGATCAGCTGTTGTGACGGAGCCAGTATCTCCTCTCAACATGACCTCATTACAGCTGACCTTGCCAGAGGGGCCTCACCAACGACCGATCCAGCCAATGGAAGCCCCAGTTACACCTAAACGGAGGCATCTTCCTAAGCCACAGCCAAATCCAGGACATGGACTGCACCATGCTCTCGACCAGCAACAAGACCAGCGCTTGCGCTCATCCCAAACGATCGCCATACCATCTTTCAGCAATGCGACTCCATGCACTAGTGGCTCTTTCATCAAGCCACTTCTACCCTGGGCAGCTGCCAACGAAAATCTCATGGATGTGGTCAACGAATCAAGTACATCATCAGCTATGCCGCCACCAGCAACTCCTGTCGCACTACTGAACGCAACCGATGCCTCTTCCGAACTCTCATCCCCTGTTACATCGTCAGCAGATATTACCAATGCGATAGACGATGCACCAAAGGCAGAACTCAACTTTGGTACCCTGCCATTCCTCGATCCGTCGACTATGACAGCACCAACTCCACCCGCGTACTCAAACTTCAGAGAGTCGCGTGATCTTTCCGCGTTATCCACTGCGCTCCCACATAAGGGCCCTTCGTCGAGCCTTTATAGCTTCGGTGGCTCCTCGAAACGACCCTCCTTCCCTGACGATTCCTCTTCTGGTACCTTGGTCAGTGGTCGCCAATATACCCCGCTGTCCCAGCCCAGCGATCCACCCAACCTGGAAAGCCTTACAAGGGAATCATTTGAGACTCAAAATGCCCCATTATATCGCGCCTCAATGCCCAACTTGGACAACAGCTTCTGAAGCAGAGTCAAGCGATGTTTCACTTCTAGCCACGTTACTCTCATACCGGTTTTATCGCTTGAACGTTGCTTTTTACAGGTTCTTCAATTAAGCAATCACATCTTCACAGCGTTCGGATATGGCTGTGTCGCCTGCCTACCTTGCAGGAGAAGGCTATGGCCACTTCAGGGATGCATCACCATCGAAATGTACATTGCGCCCGCGCGTGTACTTCTCAATGCAACTGCTCAATGTTTCGGCTTGCTTCTAGCATTATATCAATCCCTTCGGTTAGCATCATGTTTGTGCCTTTCAGTTTGGTGGCGCAGTCGGTTCGATCTTTCTAGGCATTTTATTGTCATCACTATCATCGTCACTTCCCTTGGAGGGTTGTTGACGCACGCCAGGGCCACTCATTTGTGTTTCTACATCACTGTATCGCCATTATTGGGGGATATGTCCCCTGCATACCGTTCGAGAGGAGCCGGCATGCAGATATCTGCTATCCAGAGATACTGTCTATGCACTCTAATTGCACTGTTCTGTGGTTTTAGTGCATTAAAGTCATCAAAGAATTAAGAGACCGTCGAGTCACTGCCCGTGATTCCTACCAGTACTGACCGCAGCGTCTGTATTCGAAGAACCTTTCATTGCTGCTGCATCCCCTTCGATTTAATTTACCAAAATTCTACAGCGTTCTCTACCAGCCGCACACGTGCCTTCCAGATCCGCACACCGCCTCAAACCAACCATTGCATGCCTGTTTCATATGCATGATGCAGCAGGCTGTCTTCCCTCCGAACATCTTTGCCCAGTCTAGATCACGCTGCAGGGTCCTTGCACGAAATTAAATCACTCTGCGGTACGGCATCAGGGATGCCGCTGGGCCTTTTGGAGGACCGACAGGGCTCTGTAGCGGCCCGGTATCTTTGCGAGGTGAGAGTGTCTCATTCCTGGGTAATGCCTGATCTGGGGTCACACAACAAAGTCACGAGTTACACAGGCATGCAGGTCAAGCTACTGGGATGTCTGAAATGGAAATAGATAGTCAAGACCAGACTGCATGGGATGGATGTAGGTGTCGTTTGGTCTTGTCATAGAAGGACCATGGCCAAAGACGATCACGCTTTGGTCTCACGTCTCAACTATTGTGAGTATAAGGTCTTCAGTTCTCAGGCATTCATCATGGGAGAGAGAGCAGTGACTTCAGGTCTCGTTCCTTACGGTTGTATCCACATGACGGGGTAGGCGACCAGCCAAGAATGAACACGCCAGCAGCGGGTTTAACTCTATCCGCTGCGAGTACAACACGCAGTGGAGGTGTAAAGAATTGATAAAACTGTTTGATTCTTACTATAGTCGTTCGCAAAACTTATTGGGATGCCACTGGTAGGCCCCATGTGGTCCCCAGTTGAGAAGGTACCTCGGGATTTAAAGTCCCATGACGCTTCTTCGTATTTCAATGAAACCTTCCTATCCTCCAAGTACGTAAATGAGACTCGTATGAAGTTTTGATCCCGAGAACAAGGCATTGGTGCTTAGCCAAGTCCATTTTTCCAAACATTCCCAGTGCAACAGGTGTGGCAACACATGAGACCTTGATCGGTTCTCTCATCTATCCCTACCTAGATCAGCATGGTTTCTTCACCACGTATTCTGCAAAGCTGGAAACAGTTACATCAGCACCAGATTAGCTGTATTAAGTGAATACGAAGCCTTGGTACTGTCCAAGATTTTCTAAGCATCCACCTCGAACATGCAGCGAACCCAGTCCGTAGAGTCAACATCATCCGACTCGTTGCGCAGCACTTCTGCAACGCGATCGATGTAGTCAATATCAGCCTTCGTCAAGACAACGTCCTTCCTTCCGTATATTGTCATGAGAAGGACGGCATTCAACTCCCGCCAGGCTCGCTCGAAGCTTGTCAATCCGTCCCAGTCTATTGTCGAAAGTCCTTTGCCTTGGTTGCGGGTGCGATGGAGTACTGCATCCATGGCGACCTTGACGATAGCACGGTATGTGTCGTCAACCGAAGCTGAGGCTACCGATTGCTGCGAGGTAGTCATGTGTAGTGACTGAGGTGATGAAATAGCGCGAGAAATTAGCATAGGAAGTTGACCGACGGGATTGCTCATAGGAGGAATCGGGAATGCTGCCAACGTCGATGCGCTCGAGGACCGTTTCGAGTGTGATGCTGCCTGGATATCCATCTGCTCCGATACCTTAGTGTAGGAGTTATGACTTGCGTAGAATTCCCGTTCGATCTCTTCGAGGCTGTTGCGCGCTTCACCGAAGTCAGGTATGTATGGAGCAGCCATACGCTCTGTTGTAGATCGCGTACTTGCAATGACACTGTTAACTGATTTTGATCGATTATGGCCTGAACAAGCTTGCGCACCAGCGGTGGGAAACATGCTCGCTTCGCTCTCATAGCTACGCAACGGCAGAGGGCGGTGGAAGTTGACTGCCTGCGCAGGAGGTTTTGGGGCTTGGGCCTTGCGGCGATCTTGTGCAGCGGCACGACGTTGTGATGGCCTCGGGGCTGGACCTGCCATGTTTGGCTGAGATGGTGGCACTTGGACAGTGAATTGATACAGCGTTGGCGCATCCTCACCGACGTTCGAAACTGACTCCAAGACGGAGCCTTGTTCTTCATCCTCCGACCCAATGTAAGACTCTAGTGCGTCAAACGACTCGGCTCTAATGATTCCACCATAGTACGATCCATCAGTACTGGCTCGCTTCTTACTTTTATTTTGAAGACTCGTGGATGTGCCAAAGCTTGACTCGGAAGCGACGTCGGTAACGTCAAGTTGATACGGGCCTAGAGCTTGACCTCCAGAATCTTGGAATACATATCGACCAGAAGTACCGTATTGTCTGTCCCCAGAGTTATGAAGTTTGTCGGTGAATGAGTTATGATTGGGTTGCTCAGTGTTTGAGGCAGCGACGAAGACGTCGCCCGTACTTCGGCTTGAGCTCTTGGCTTTGGTGAAATGAAAGAGATGTTGGGACTCGATGGCCTGTGTCTTGCCTACTAAATCTCCCTGTGGTAGTTGCTCCGACTCGCCCTTAGTCCGAGTACAGATTGGTGTGGATACTGAACGTAAGATGCCGGTTGCCATCGGCGTGCAATAACTATTCTGGGAGCCTCGAGACTTCACACTCAATGGGGCTGGACGATCCGGAGCTACATCTGTCAGAACACATGTTGAGAGAAAATGACATGGCTTGCTCACTGTTGGGCGGATAGTCGACGACGTCGTTTGATGTCATTGTAGACCGGGCTGCTTCTTGTACGGCGAGCTCTCGTTTTAGTCGAAGAGAAGGAGGAAGTACATCCATGCGGGCGGTCAAAGGGGAGCTAACAGCGTGGGTGCTTGGCCTCATTCTCAAGCCTGAGCCGCGTGTCTGATTCAGAAATGGGCTTCCTGTAGTCGAGGCATGTCGCGGATCCCTAAGTGAACTTATTAGACCATGTCTTCAAATCTTGGCTGGCTGCCGCAGATCAGACCGTTCTACGCGTGCTGAACGAACCAGGAGCCCGAGTGGAGTCCTGAAATCAATTCAGTGCGAGTCGTTCGAGTCTTCTGGATAATGACGCGCTACACTTTTGGGAACGGACCTAGGACGGACATCGTGCACTTCCTGCAGTAGTTTGCGCACACGAAGATTGGTGATTTTGTCTATATTGTAACCCTGCCATTGTCAGTGGGACGGAATTGTGTTACGGTTGACGAGACACTCACCTGATCTAGTGCCAGTTCTCTGACAAGGCCTCTGGCCATCAAGTAGTTGTCATGATCGGCTTTGATCCAGAATGCGAAAAGAGCAAGCTCGAGATCGGAGATCTCACCATCATTGAGCTGCGCCGCCACATGGTCAAGATCAAAGTCCACGATGAGCGAGAGGTCGCGCTGGTGACGTGAAGCTGGATAGGGCTGCTGTACCGCATACTCGTCGTTCTTCTCGAAGAGAGTGCTTTCGGTATTGATCGTCGAAGGGCGCGGCATGATGGTGAGATGGTGGCTTGCTGAACTTAGATCGCGCTTGGACTTGATCTCTTGCACCTTCTTCGAAGAGCGGTCGCGCTTTCCTGCAGTTGGTACGACCGGCAGCATAGGGCCAATGCCGAACATCGCGAGGGGATTCGCGATTGTGAATCAACGGCGGCAGGAAGACGATTTGAACAAATGCAGACGGGAGCAAAATGATGTTCAAGGTCAAATGGAGCCCAGAAGAAAGGTGTAGGAAAGCGCTCCTGCGTCGCGCAAACGGAACGCGACGCCAGCTCAAACGACGCTGCGGTGGGGCACAAAATAAAAGTGAAAGTGAATAGCGTATCTGCAACAGATCGCAAAAGTTCGTATGACGCAATAGGATTCATTGACTGTCTATCGAACCGCACTCATATTCAATTTGACCTAAAATACAGCTTGAAAATCACGAAGGATCTGTAGGGGGCAATTACGGAGGGAAGGTAAGAAAGTAAACTACAAGCATGGGACTCCTTGAACAATGCTGCTTGACCGCGGGTAGTGATACGTGCTACAAGGCGTTTCGTAGCTCCTCTATTGCTCGTAGCCAGGGTAAGGCTGAGGAGGGTAGTAGGGAGCAGGGCTGGTCTCCTGCTTCCAGGGGTTTGCGTTGACGGCAGCAAGGTTGCGGGAGACGCACGCGCCGGTGTCCTTCGCAACACCTGCGGGCTATAGATGGTAGTATTAGCATCTTTCCTAGTCGAGACGAAGCTGGAGGGAGACTTACACCGCCCAGACCGAAGTTGTCGCTGTTAATGAAGACCTGGTACTGCTGGGTGCTGCCGAGAGCGCAGAGACTCCAAGGATAGCCGAAGAAGCTAGCACCCTGGGTGCTGGGCCAGCTGAGGTAGGAGGGGCTGGGGTCGACAAGACCAAGAGGGTTGTTACCAGTGTGGTAGAAGCTGATAGAAATGGCATTGGGAGGCAGCCAACCAATCTTGGTGTACTTGAGGGCGCCAGTGATGCCGTCAATGTAGACCTGAAGAGGATCCTTGCTGACCTGCGTGTTCGATTAGTGGAAGCACTGCAAGTCAGGCGAAGTCAATGCTTACCGTGTACAGCTGTGTGTCGTCATCGACGAAGAAAGTGGGGAGCTTGGGGTCCCACCACTTGTTGTAGGGAGTGGCAATGAAGATACCGCCCTCGAGCCTGATGGCGTATCCATTGAATGGGCATTGAGAGGCGTCCTCGGTAACACCGTCGACGACGTCACACTTCTCGTCAACGCGGAGGTTGAAGAACTCCGGGCTCTTCGACTTGGGCTTCCAGATGCTCTCGGTACCCTTGGAGTTCTTGTAGTCATAACCATCCTCGTAGTCGTTCTCATCAGCGTACTGAGGGCTGTTAGGGTAGTCAGCGCGGGGAAGGACGGCTGAGGCGCCTGCCAGGCCAAAGAGGCCAAGTGCCAGGAAGTTGGCCTTCATCTTGTAATGAGCGAATGGGAAGGAGTGTCAGGAATGAGCGTGGTAGGTGAACCTGTATGGCGTTGTGAGACTCTTCTTACTAGGATGCGTCCCATTTATGGTCGACGAGACAAAGATTGATCTTGTTTACGAGCGGCAAAGGTCATGGAGCAGAGGAATGTACTGTGCCACATGATCGCTCCATGAGCATCTTGGCGAAATAGAGCCTTGAGGTCCCCACGGGAGTGGAAGCTGTCGGAATGCATGCTTTTTCTCAACTTCGATCGGAAGACAATGTAGCTCCACGATAGCACAACACGCCGTTCCTGCTCTATACTCACACTTGGTAAGTATCCCCATGTCCACGCCTTTGTACTTCCTGCTCTTACTCTTGCGACTCAACACATCTCCAAATTTTCCTCAGAACTCATCAGAAAAGACACCAGACCGAACTTACAACCACTGCAAGGGATGCGAGGCCGATACACCAGCGGAATGTTGAAATTCAAGGTTGAGATCAATTGTTTCGGCGCCATTCCAGCGCCCGGACGTCCAGGCAGTCTTAGAACCGTCACTGCGCTGAAAGACGCATTAGAAGACTTTGTCACCCTGACGACAGTACCTAGGAGGTAATCGGAGACGATCGATACTGTAGAAATAGGACGATGGAAGCTGTCTCGCACAATGACCGAGGCTCAGCGTCATTACTTGTAAACGACGCCTTTCCTTTTTGGCGCTGGGCTCAAATTCGGAAGGTACCTCTCGCTGAGCTTCTAGCGTGGTTGGCCGATACGCATCCTGATGCTTCGCCTTCTTCGTCCTCCATATGCAATGTGCATCCTTCATGCAGAGCAAGGCGCTTCCTCGAGACGCTGACCCGAGCTGCTCTGTTCGACAAGGCGAGTCACATGAGCTCTGGAGCACGTCAATCATGTGCTGTTAGGGAATATCGAAGACTCGTTGAGCCTCGCTGGTTCCGCCAGCAACTAGGTACGCTCAGTGGGCCCAATACCGACCCATATTCTGTATAGCGACGTGGATGCTGCCTCGGACCGAATCAATATACCCGTCCCCACCTGTGCAAAGCGTGCGACGCAGGTCGCACGACATGGCATGACGAGACCCTTACCGGAAGTCAGCTGGAGGTTTGTACTAGCTGGAGCATGACCCCCAGCTCGATTCGTGCGACAGGATTTCTGCTAGCGATTCCAGCCGTTGAGAGGTATGGTTTGCGAACGTATGACCCAAGCTCGAGGCTTGTGGTGGACGTTAGTCGTTCGGTGCTACCGAACCATACATCATAAAGACCCTCTCTCCTGATCTACAATGGAACTATAAGATCTGATTCCGCCTCTCACGGCCCATTTCCCAGGAATTCGTGAACAATTTTCGCTGTCAAAGAGAGTAAGATGCCACACGGGCAAGCTTATTGGCTGGAGCCTTTGACCAATTAGATGTTCCAGGTCCCAATCTCCAACACGACGAAGGATGCGGATGGACCCGCCAGTTAGGGAAGTATCGACACTGGTTCAGTGCTCAACTGCCAAACCGGTTGGCGTTTGCGTCTTCCAGCCGCTGCCGCAGATGACTTGCGGCGTAGTCGCCATGCATGCTTTGATGGGCGCCAATGAGTACGCGAGTTTAGCGCCGCTTTTGTTGGAGGCGCCAATCATATCCCCCACCCCATTTTACAACATCCTTCGCCTGCCCGCTTACACCAGAAATGGGCCCATTTTGACCTTACAAGCATTTTGTCGAGCTGCTTGAGCTCGCGGTGCGGCGTTTACTCCAGTATGCTAACTCCACGTTGCCGCCATCATATCCTACACCGTTCATCATGGCATTGCACCCCTGCAAGATCCACGCATGTTTGCGGCGTAGAATATGCGCGGGTGGTGCGTTCATATAACGACATGTAGCCTACAGGCCTCAGGTGGCACTGCTTTCTGCCTTCCTGTCGTCGGTTCTTTTCCTTCGGGCGCACGTCTGTCTTTCCCCTCATCTAATGAGACCCCACTTGTTGGGTTTGCTGCCTGGCCACCTTTGAAGTCGATACCACCCTGTATCTCAAGGCTGATACCTGCTTGTCTTTTACTTCGACCTACTGCGCGAGCGCACATACATGCACGCACTCGCGGTCTGCACCATTTTACTCTGGAACATCAGAAGTCACAGCAGGCGCTTACTGTGCATTGAGTAACGCAGCTCTTACCATGGCGGCTCTTCGTGTTCCTGCACCCACGCCGGTCTCTAAATCTACCCTCGCCAACAGACGCAGCTTCCACATGCCACTGTCTAGTCACGGCATGCCCAAGGCACCCCGCGCTTTGTCACCAGAACGACCTCACAGATTCTCAGCCATCGTTCTACCCAACTCATCAGCAGAACAGTCACAATTGACTCCTCTATCGCCTGGACCAATGTCACCGCCTATGTCAGCTAAGTCTTTTGGCACATTCATTGACTCTGCACCCTCCACACCCGCCTACTCGCCAAGACAAGAAAGCAAAGAATGGGGCAACTCCGAAATCACGATACTTCGGCCGATGTCCTCCTCTTCACTACCCTCAAGCCCTACAGAGCCGGCTTGGGAGATGATGGCACCTATCAAGCAGTCTGTCAACATTGTCTCAACTAAGGAGGACCGCGGCCTTTCCAGGCCACAACTGCCGACTGCGTCCTCAACACCACTGGCTTTGTCCAAGCCCCTCAAGAGGGCTAAACCGACAGCACCTACCAGAGCTACTACCACGGACGTACCCAAGGTAGCAAAGGTGATCAGCGAAGAGCATGCGCTCCGTAAGGCGGCCGAGGCACAAGCAAGGAAGCTTGTCGAGGAAGAGGAAGCGGTAGCCAAGTCACAGGACGCCGCTGATAAGTTGCAACCGCTGCCGAGCCCCAAGAGTGACACTGCCCCTCTTGGTAAGCTCGCCACAAGAATGAAGTCGCTACTGAGACGGAACACAAGCGAGAAGAAGAAAGAAAAGAAGAGCAAGCCGCAACAAGAGTATGACCGCCTGGATGACTCACACTGGTCAGAGATGTGAGCACGCTGCTGAGATCTGCTTCGTACCCGAGGACGAGACCAAATTCTGGCTCGCACTGTTATATTCACTATGTTTCTTTTGAGTTTCATGTCCCCTTATTTACTTCTGGGTGGTCGCTCGTTTGTCGACAATCTTGATACCCATGAGACGCACCGTGTCCTTTGTTTCCCGTTACACTCACTCAAGGCACTTGGTGCCTACTTAGATTTGGAGTTATTGTATATATAACGGCGTTCTGGTGCTGGTGGAAGCGCAGAGATGACAGAGTTAGTATGGAAATGGTACGACACATGGGCTTAGCGAAGGTGCAACTAGACAAGCACACTGAGCTTGAAGTGACGATAGAGATGCACGTCTTGCACACTTCAATTTACTACTCCAAACTCTCGGTCAGCTATCTTCTATGACGATCTTGACTCGAGCTCGATATTGTTGCGGCTATCCTGAGCCAGTTGCTTCTCCACGTCACTAAGCGGTTTCGGGCTCTTGAAACAATCACGTTCGTCGACGAGCCTCCTCGTCCATGGCATTGGTATGAGAAACAACAAAATGTCGAAGACCCCTTCCAAAGCGAGCAGTACCAGTGTCACGGAATGATGGTGATACCTACAGTGCTCAGACCGGTGCGACGTGTCGAGTGTGCCACCAATTCCCTGCGGAGGAGTGCCTTTCCTTGACTTATCCGCAATCGATTAGTTGATGCCGAGGTTTTCTCGTTAGTGTTAACCACCATCAGCTGTATATGTGCAATTGCAGTTACAGTATGGTAATCCAACTCGAGCTTCCACTGCTCGTTCTCGAGGTGTATTCGGACATCACCTGGAGATGAGGTGGTGGTTGAAGTGTAGAGAATACAGATCGCTCACTGATTCCGACTGCGGTCCACATTGATGCTAACTATACACAAGTGTACAAGGTCGCGATCTTGGTGTAGTCTCAGGTTCCGTTCCGAAGGCCGACAGAACAAGTGCATCCACCTCTAGCCAAGCATCATCAGCCCAGAAGTCAGTAGAAACCATTATTGGGCCTGAGTCGCTGGGTGTTCACTGTATAGAGTAATGCGATTGTTCAACTGCAAATGCGACGACTGTGAGCGCCGGTCTTGCATGTATCGACTCCATTGCTCGCTATTAAATCAGAGCTCGAGCACTTCCTGTTCCGCAAATGCCGGGCCTTTCGTGCCTACCATCTTGTTCAGCCAAGTTGCTAGCCTGTAGGCAGCTTTGCTGATCTGCAGTTCGACGATAGGCACTGCACCGTCTGCGTAGCCGTTGTACCCCAGATCCTCATCTCCGTGCAGACGTCTGTATACATAATCGCACGTCCATTTGTTGCTTTCTGTGGCCCACGTTGTCGCACATTCTACAGGTGTAGATGGATCACTGCAAGCGACCCACATGTACGGCGCTTCGTAGAAGCCATCTCTGCGGATACGAGAGACCAAGTTCTCGAAAAACGGGTCGATCGATTGGTTCGAAAAGGGCTTGTCGACCTTCGCAGCGTAATAGGGAATGTATCCATCCCATACCTATGTTGTCAGAGTCTAATCAGGGACCTGGCTGAGTAAGAACTTACTGCATGCAGCTCAGTCGAGTGATTGGCGAACTTAACCCTGTAGAAGTTGCCACCTGCAGCGCGTCCAGAGGCATGTAAAGGTTGCGCAATGTCGCCGAGAAAGTGCGACACCCACTTAAGAGCGTAGGAGCACGTCAAATTGCTGCCTCCACTTAGAGTGCCGGCCCTTACATCATCGATGCACCCTTTCAGTATTCCAGTCTGATTGGAGATAGCACTAACTACGCAACCTCCTTCCGCACAATCCTTTGTGTAGTTCAGATTACAATGCTGTGGAGGAAAATCGTGCGTGTCTATCCAATGCCATTGGTATGAGAAGCGTCCTTCCGCTGTGTGCGCATAGCCATCTGCCCAAGCAGCGGCTCGACCTATTGAGCCATTGTATTGCGGCTCGATGATTTCGGCGAGGGTGGAAATTGTTTCAGGGTACAAGAATGTCTCGGCCATGAATCCAATCTGATTGTGTACTGCTTCTGGTCAGCTGCAGAACAAATACTCGGAGAGGGTAGCCAGCCACCATCTGTATTCCAAGCTGCCGTTCCGGTGAGCCAGAAGGCGGCTTTTAAGCAATTCTTCACGGTTACCATGTTGTGTTGCGTTTCAGCCGTGGTGTATAGCTGCACTCATGAGCGTGACGGAGCTGTGCGCAAGCGGAAGAGCGTCGCGTTGTGACGAGGGCGCTTGTAATGATAGAAGAGCTGATACGAAATTTCAAACAAGCTAACGCTCTTGCTTCAGGCTACAACTAGCTATGTGTTGTCTACATAAGACGCGCGATGTTGTGGCCTCGAAGCTGACGTTGGGTGGCAGGTGCATGTGAGCTGTGACGCGCCTGGCTCCACTTCATGCAGGGTCCAACGTAGCTAACCCAATCGATCAAGAAGTGAACACTCGTCAGATCTGGAAGATAAATGCTACATAGTAAATAGGCCAATACTTTCATACTCTGAACATCGTAGACTACTGTAACGCTTACTAATTTGATCTAGGATCCAATCTTTCCTACCGCCTAACATCAAAACCATTCCAAGTCCTCATGCAGCCGCAGACACTAGCTCACAAGTCTACCATGAACGCACTGGTGCTTGCAGGGCCAGAATCTGTAGAGGGTCAGTCTCAAAACTCCTGATCGGGATGTCTTACTTCTCGATTGAGGACATGTCTTGTCTCTTTCACTTCCAGACTCGCACCTGCCTTCGATCCTCATGGTAAGTACGACCGGCTGTCTCACCGCAAGATCGTACGCTCAGAGCTGCCAACAAACGAATCTCATCAAATAATAGTGCTGCTATTGGCTTCATAATTCACCTCCAGGATTCGTAGTCTTCAAACGCCCGCTGACAGCGCACATACTATTAAAGAATTGTCATCGACTTCCTCCTCCAGCCATTAACATATTGATGTCAACAGCGTCCATTAAGATGCGCTTCGACCGTCGTTATTGTATCTTGCCATTAGAGTTCTACAAGAGCTCGTTACGGACTGGAGCCGCCAAGCTATACACAAGGTCAATCAGTACCCTGGGAAGCAAGCACCAACCTGCCAATGGTTCCACCGCGTCTCCTGAGGTCGATGCACCGACCATTGGTTTGGCGATGCCACACTGTGACGTAGCAACCAGCGGGCCGAGGAAGAGTACCTTCCAGGCTTTCATGGCGAGCAGGAACAGCGATCAAATTGCCTACGGCTTGCCAACTTTCAGTCAGACGCCCAAAGTCAACATCACTTCTCATGCCGAAGGTATCGTCACTGTCTGGCCACACCTATGGTAAAGGTACGTTTGGGCTGCAAGGATGATTGTTGAATCTTACAAATGTTTCTAGAAAGATATAATCAGCTTTCGATGGGGCCTGCTAGCTGGGAATGTCTGTGCTTGACAAAGGTGACAATCTTGTAGAGCGGATGTGGACCGCTGGAGTCGGACATGGGCAGATCAATTCAACATATGAGGCCGCAGACAATGGAGGTTCGTGCGAAAGTCTCCACTATCTAGTGTTTGCTGAGGTTGCCTATGCTCTTCGTGTACACTATACGTTATACGGCCGAATACGAACGGATCGTAAAGACGCCAAAAGTCTACCATGGTAAGCGAGCATTTATGGAACGATGTGAATTGAAAACCAGGTCAACGTAAGTTGGCAAAGCTCGTGCCTCGAAGAAATTGTGCCGTTTGACCAAGGAGAGTACACTGGTGGAGTTTGTCGTGCCGACACATCGTTGTTAGCGGACGGCTGTAACAGAAGTGCAGACAGCCCTGCAAACGTGATAAAGCGGCTCAGGTGGTCGCGCTGTGCCAAGAGCGCTTTACAGGTGTTGGACACTGAACAGCACAGCCACCGATGACGAGTTTTGTGTATGGATGCTGGCTATAGCCAATGAGACCCCTACAACTCCGCATCATAGCGCATATGCTCGTTACCTTTGAGATCAGGCTCCTAAATACCTTCTTTGCAGTTCGCGGCATCTTCTTTATAGGCCATTCTTTTGCTGGCATGCTTGTTTGATACCCCGTTCCCTTGCAATAACCTCGATGTCGGGTTCCAAAAACCCCTCAGACGCGAACGCGCGCGATGGTCCTGCCCCACCACCACCACCACCGTCACAACCGCCGCAGTACTCAGACAAAGGCATATCACACGCACCCGGATACCCTTCTGATAGCTCATCGCGGGCGCCTCCTCCGCCTCAGCGCAATGCGCCACCACCACCGGATTCAAAGCCTGAGGCATCATCATATGTTGGCTCCTATCGGCCCTCCGACGCTGCGCAGCTCTCAACTACGTCAGCAGAGCTGTATACCGAGATAGGGGCCTGTTACTAATGTTCTACATAGCACCACATCGAATTCATATCACGACTTAAGCCGTGTCGACGAACCACACGCAACGCCCCCCGACCTTCCTCCGCCAGCCTATAGCGAAGTCCCTGGCACACTCCAGAGCGACAACGATGAGCTCGATACAAACGCGACAGTCGCCGAAGATGGTCGAGTGAACATTCGGATCAACCAAAAGAGCCGTGCTCTCTCGCAGCTTATCGTACCGCAAATCCAGCGGCAGCTCACCCAGGCACAGGAAGATCCAGAGCCCCCTCCGCCGTACATTCCAGAGTCACTCGGCGGTGCTCCAGGACAGAGAGCACCGCCTTCTTTGAATGTGGTCATACAAGTCGTTGGGTCCAGAGGAGATGTGCAGCCATTTGTGGCCCTGGGCAAGGTATTGAAGGACACATACGGTCACCGAGTACGGCTAGCCACGCATCCAACATTCAAGGGCTTTGTCATTGAAAATGGGCTGGAATTCTTCAGTATTGGTGGTGACCCTGCTGAGCTCATGGCTTTCATGGTCAAAAACCCTGGCCTAATGCCTGGCATGGACACTCTATGGAGCGGCGATGTAGGCAAGAGAAGAAAAGGCATTGCAGAGATCTTGCGCGGAACGTGGAGATCATGCGTAGAGACTGGCAACGGTTTAGGCGTTGACCCACTTAAGCAGACTGTCGAGGAGTGGATGGGCATCGAAGAGCAGCTGCCTGAGCAGCTCAAGAAGCCTTTCGTGGCTGACGCCATCATCGCAAATCCTCCCGCGTTCGGACATGTCCATTGCGCTGAAAAGCTAGGTATTCCGCTGCATATGATGTTTACGTATGTATTCTTAATCAAGGGATCGAAACAAGTTAACAAGAACATAGGATGCCCTGGTCACCCACACAGCAATTTCCTCATCCGCTCGCAAACATCCAATCGTCGAATGCCGATCCTACAATCACAAACTACATGTCGTACATCATGGTCGATCTGCTGACATGGCAAGGATTGGGGGACATTATCAACAGGTTTCGTAAGGAGAGCCTGTCGTTAGACCCAATCAGCATGATATGGGCACCGGCCATGCTAGCGCGGATGAAGGTGCCGTTTACGTATTGCTGGTCTCCTGCGCTGATCCCAAAGCCGAGCGATTGGTCTCACCATATTTCAATTGCGGGTTTTTACTTCCTCGATCTGGCGCAGAACTACACGCCCGAGCCTGCACTCAAAGCTTTTCTTGATGCAGGAGAACCACCCGTCTACATCGGGTTCGGTTCAATCGTCGTTGATGATCCCAATGCCATGACGAAAATGATCTTTGATGCGGTCAAGATCACTGGACGACGAGCCCTGGTGTCCAAGGGTTGGGGAGGTCTAGGAGCCGATGAACTGGGCATTCCAGAGGGTGTATTCATGCTGGGCAACTGCCCTCATGACTGGTTGTTCAAGCGCGTCTCAGCCGTGGTGCATCACGGTGGCGCTGGCACAACAGCTGCTGGTATCGCCGCCGGAAGACCAACGGTCGTCGTGCCCTTCTTCGGCGACCAGCCATTCTGGGGTGCCATGGTAGCCAGAGCTGGCGCAGGTCCTGATCCTACGCCTTACAAGGAGTTGACGGCTGAGAAGCTAGCAGAATCAATCAACAAGGCCCTGGAACCTCAGTCCCTGGAGCGTGCGCAAGAGCTTTGCAGCAAGATCAAGCAAGAGAACGGAAGCCAGAGCGGTGCGCAGTCATTCCATCAGATGCTAAACTATGATGATCTGCGGTGCGCTGTCGTGCCTAACCGTCCAGCTGTGTGGCGTGTGAAGCGTACGCAAGTCAAACTGAGCGCAAAGGCAGCGACAGTGCTAGCACAAGAGGGTGAGATTGACTTCAAGGAACTGAAACTGTAAGTTGGTGACATAATCGCAACTTCACGCAATACTGACAATCCGACAGCGCTCGTGCCCGCGAATACCAGACGGACGAGGGTCCTTGGGATCCCATTTCAGGCGCAGCAAGTGCGTTAACTGGTACTGCTACATCGATGATGATGGGAGTTGCAGACATGCCCATCCAGACCCTGAAGCTGCTCAACATCCACCCAGATGCAAGAGCAGCTTCGAAGAAGGGCAAGGAAAGAGCACAAGGTTCAGGAAGTACATCAAATGCTGGCGAGTCGAGCCGTCCCGGTCATCCAACAACGTCGCGAACTGCAACAGGTGCAGACTCGATGAGTGGGCAAAACACACCTTCGACTGTGCAGTCTACAGGCCTGGATGAAAAAGGAAGCATGCGTGTAGCTGCGATGAGCCCGGATGCACCTGGGTCTCCTTCGCATAGATCGACCTTTATGGCTGAGGCGTTTTCTGCTTCAGCACAGCACTCGCGTTCGCCTTCCCGCGAGCATGGTCGACTACTGTCACCGGATGCATGTGGACCCAAGCAAAAGTACTCGGCTTCCAGCACAGGACCGTCTCGATCTGAGACTGGCTCATCCTCAAACTTCACAGATAATCTGAAGAATATGCAAGTGGATTCTGCTGTTGACACTGGCAAGGGTCTGGCGCGCATTGTTGGTGCAGGGTTCAAGTCGCCGATGGATTTCTCGCTCAATGTCGCCAAGGGCTTCCACAATGTACCTAAGTTGTACGGTGGCGAAGTGCGAAAGGTCGACAACGTCACAGACCTCAAGAGTGGTCTCGCCACAGCGGCTAAGGTGAGCACTTGTTCGAATAACGTTGCGCATATTTACTGACTCGAAGCAGCAATTTGGCTTTGGCCTCTACGATGGTATCACTGGAATCGTCACAGACCCTTACAAGGGCGCCAAGAAGGAAGGTGGCGTCGGCTTTGTCAAAGGCGTTGGTCGAGGCATTATGAGTGTACCTTTCCGCGTCATGGGCGGTGCATGGGCAGTGCCTGGCTATGCCATGAAAGGTTTGTATCAGGAGATGATCAAGAGCAAAGGAGCTGGTGTCCAGAATTATATCATCGCCGCACGAATATCACAGGGCTACGACGAGTCCATCGAAGTCTCGCTTCAGGAGCGAGCCGACATTGTCAGCAAGTGGAAGATTGTCAAGGTCAATATGAAGAAGAAGAAGAACCCTGGCGGAGACACGATGGACTCGCTTCACACCCTCGTGGCGGACAAACGAAAACGAAAAGAGGATCGCTGGAGCCGAGTAAACTCACACTTCAACAAGTCTGAAGCACGTCCATCCTTCCCTCCAGCCATGAGCCAACAAACTAGCTATAGCGAATCCAGCACGCCAGCTTCTCGCACGAATTCCAATGCTCTTCCTGCCTGGAAACAGCAAGAACAGGAACGCATGTCGCGAGTAACGACTGCACAATCGCAGCAGTCTCAACAAACAAATACGGAGGTCGAGGCTCGGTTCATCGCTGAAGAGGAAGCCGAGCGCCGCGAGCTCGAAACTGCTATTGCTGCATCTGTGGCTGAGAACTCTCATGGCAATGCAGAAGAGGACCAGGTCATTGCGCGCGCTATTCGTGCCTCCGTAGCAGAGCTGGAGCGTGCGCCAGCCGGCGCCAACGACGAGGATGAGGAAGAAATGCTCAAGCGCGCAATGCAAGCTAGTATGGAAGAAGCTGGACGTAGTGGTGCCACAGAAGAGGAGCAGAAGTTGCTAGAGGAGACGTTACGCAAGTCTATCCTCGACACATCACGCCATCGTCAGCACGGTTCAGACTCAGAGTGGGACAGCAGCGACACAGAGGATGATGCTGACTTCCAGCGCATCATCGCTGAGAGCAAAGAGCTTGCTCACCTGCAGCAACACTATCCGCAGGATTATGAGAGCGCCACAGGCGCACAAGACAGCGGTACTGTGGGCACAGCAGGTGACTCGGCTGGTGCAACTGCCGAAGATGAGGACTTAAGGAAGGTGCTTGAGGAGAGTGAGAGGGCCGAGAAGGAGCGACAGGCGAATGCAAGCAAGGAGAAGAGCGAAGATGAGATCGTGATGGAGTATATCAAAAAGCAGAGCCTGCTGGAAGAGGAGCACAGACAGAGGAGATTGCAAGGTAGAGACGCAGCGGGTGGAAGCTCTGGTGCTGGTGCCGACCCCAGTGGCTTCTAGGTAACAGATGTAACCCGGCGATCCCTTACATACAGAATACGAATCCAACGATACCCTAGTCATCAGGACGATCTTGTCATTGATTCATGGGTTGTACCTGCCTTTGTCTGCATAAGATCAGAAAGTGTCGTTGATACTATCACGACTAAGCCGACCATGGCCCAAATCTAACGCGTGCGCCGCTGGCTTTGTCTCACCATCACGTCTTCTCATCATGTTTTCGACGCGTCACTATAGCAAGAAGAACGCGACTGGATTACAGATTCGACATACAGTAGCACTACAGCATCGCCAACGACAATCAAAATTCTGCACCTGGAGAGCAGACCGGCCACAAACCAGCCATTAATAGATGCATACCAACAGGAAGGGAAACCGGCTGATCCGTACCTTCTCCGATCAACACCGATTCTTCGAATACGAGACGATCAGGTTGTAATCGTAGTTCCGACCGAACCCCACCAGGCAACACAGTCCACATTAGGTGTCTTGACTACGAAAGCCATCTGCCATCGAAGCTTACAAAGCGACTGTTGCACTCGTTAGCAACTGCGCATACCAGCAGATGATCGAAGCTCACTAGCCTTCTTGTCGTACTAGCTCTTCTTCTTGGCTTTCATCATCTTTAGGTGCTTTGCAGCGTCGACCGGGACACATTTCCTGCGGCCTTTGGTCATCGTCACCGCACGCTCTGCTTCCCGGGCTATATCTTTCAACTCTTTGGTCATCTTCGCTGCCAACTTCTTCTCAGTAGCGATTTGTGCGGTGTGGTTATTATACTTCTGATAGGAGAAGTGATTATTGAAATTATTGACGTTCTGCTCGATCATCACCAAAGCCTCAACGGCTTTCTTCTGACTCAACTCGACAGCGGCTTCAGCTTCCTTGAGTGCGATCTCGCGATTGGACTCAGCCAGTTGCATCTCCTTAGGCTTGATGCACGCGATCTCCTGGACCTCGTCTGGCTGGCCGTCTGCGAGCCATGATAGTACACGAACGAAGCAAAACTTGCCTTCTACCCAACCTGTGCGTATTTGGACCTAATGGAGGCCGCCGAAGTGGGTGAGGACCATCTCCCAGCCAGGTTGCTCGTGGGGGATCAAGTCTGGTAATTTAAAAGACAAGCGCTTTTTCGCGCGCTGGAAGACTCGGTTCTCGTTGTTGCTGCCCCAACCGTGGAAGGCGCAGGCCTTCGGAGACTCTGCCTGGAAACGGTGACCGCAGAATCGTTTGTGGCCGTTGGGCATAGTGATAATATCCAGACAGAAGGCGACGTGTAGCTTGTCGTAGCAGCTAGTCTTGATCTCTGCGTCGCACTCCTGGTCGGGGTAGTGATGTCCAGACTGATCTTTCTCTGCAGTCCAGACGCACTTATAGCCGGGAGACCACAGCTCCTTGTTTAGCCACGCAGGGCCATAAAGTCGACCTAGTGGTAAGCCGTAGGAAGACATGGCAAGGGTATGGACGTGGAGTGTCGATGGGTGGTGTACGCTATGGAGTGGTGTAGGGATCCGTTTGCGGTTTGTAGTGGAGATGAGGATATTTTGTCAAAGGTACATCAATGAGTAGCGCTGGATTCACTCCAACCTGGACTTCACTTGTTGCCATGCTGAATGTGGCAGACGGTTCACTTGGTATTTTCCAGATCCGGTGCGCAACAACACCCAGCGTCGAGAAGGCCCTTTCACGCGATACATACACCCTCACTGCAATGCTTCGTTGCCATTATGCCAATAGTTGCTACAACAGTATTGCCCCACTGTTGTAGCAACTCAACAGTGAAAGGGAAACTAGCTCATCAAACGTAGCTAGGCCATAAAACGTATAGCTCACGTCCCCTATGCATGTTCCCGCCTGCAGCTCGACTTCTTCACACCGCCACCTGCATCTTCCTTTCTCCACCTGGTCGACCTATGCCTTGGGAATATCAACATGGGAATTTTCGGAAACTTCAAGGACTTGTGGCGTAGGAAGCGCGAGCATTCATTTACGTCCAGACAGCATGACGCTCTTCCTACAACCCAGCCTCTGATTGCTCCGACTTCTACTCCATCGACGCGCAAGGAGAAGACATCTATAGCGCGTACTTTAAAACAGCGCTATCGCCATCATCGGAGATCTACTAGTCATGCCAGCGATGATGACACCAAGATCTCCACGAGTTCATCATGTGCCCCTAGCCAACTCAAGCTCCAAGTCGACGGCAATCAACAGGACGACAGCAGCCTTGACGAACCCTTTCAGAATTACGATATGACCAACCTTACGCCCATGTCTAACGATAGCAGCTCGAGCGGTAGCAATAGCCCTAAATTCCTCGTTGCTCGTCCAAACACCTCGATCCAGACCGTAGGAACCACAGTCAGCTCGTTGCGCTCCTTCAAGCTGGGCTTGACAGTTACAGGTCTCCCCATCTTTTGCAGCACTGTCCTTTCTGTGGGTGAGGTTATCCCTTCAGATGTTCAGACTGGACCTGCTTTGCAGAACTGCCCAGCGTGTGGTGCGCATGCCGCAGAGTCGTCAAAATTAAAGGCACCAGAATCAAACAACGACATTACGCCCATATTCACGTCAGTAGAGCATGAGTCGCGGGATATGATAAATTCCATGGAAATTCACGACAAGCCAGTGTCGGAGGCTCATGTTCTTTCTTCGAGAATCGAAGAAGGAGCTCCTGCTACAAGCATACCGTGCACGAACGGTAGCACTTCGATACCGTGCACAGCTGTGACTGACGTGAGCGAAGAGGGAACGGCGCTCGAACGCTATCAGTGGGATGTGGTTGAGCAAATCACAGATGAGTCTTTGATGCAGCTCCTACGGAAGGCGATCAACCAGAAGCCCACAAATGACGTTAGTCTTGATGACTGCAGCATCGAAAAGCGCTTTCGCGGAGGCTTCAATCACGTCGTGATGATGTCGGCTGTGGCCAACAAGCGGGTTAAGCAATACGTTGTTCGCATTCCCGCGATCGGGACTCAGAGCCGCTGGCGAGAAGGCGACGCGCACAATATGCGTTGCGAGGTTTCCCTGATGAGATACATGCAAGTTGAGCGGGTGCTTCCTGTTCCCAAGATCGTCGCGTTCAGCGACACGCTTGACACGGCCATTGGTGCGCCCTTCATCCTGATGAAACTGCTGCGAGGGCGACCAGCCCAGATGATCTGGTATGATGAGCCGGGTAATCGCAACTATGAGACCACGGTGAGGGTCACGCCAGAGACAGAGGTCAAGCGCTGCAACTTCTTACGTTCACTGGCATTCCAAATGTCAAAGCTGGAGAATCTGCGTTTCGACAAAATCGGTACGCCTGACTTCACCGAGACGCTTGCGACAGGCGCGAAGCCAAAAGTCACTTACGCCTATTGCTGGAAGTCTCCTCATGAGACAACGCCAGAAGATCTTGAGTCTGATGACCAGATCTACGAGTACGGACCTTTCGACTCCAGCAAGGAATATATGACAGCTGACATCGACGAGGCCTGGCCTAATACGCATAGCGCCGACTTCGATGACTACCCAGATACTGAGAATATGATCTTTGGGATCCGTAAGATCCTCAATATCCTCTATGCGCACCCGCTTATCGCCACCTCAACGATCGCTCCTCTCTGCACAGACGAGCCTGAAACATTCGTCCTCAGCCACCCAGATCTTGACTTTCAGAACATCCTCACAGACGACGAGGGTAACGTGACAGGCATTATTGATTGGGAAGGCTGTACCACCACGCCGCACTGCGCCGGCTACTCTGCAGTTCCAGACTTTTTACGTCGCTACTGGGTCGACGGGCACGAGGCGAGCGCAATGCCGCACATGGACTGGCAAATCGAGAAGTATGCGCAGATCTACACAGATGCTATGCGCGAGTTCTCGCCCAAGGGCGCAGTGTACACACGCAAGTCTGCGATGTATGATGCCATTGTGCGAGCGGTCGCGGAGGGCAATGCGATCGATTTGTGTCAGAAGTTGTTCAAGTGTATTCCGGCGATGCGTGGAACCGACGCTGATACCTTCAATCAGCTGATCGGGAAGGGCTGCGAAGAGGCGGAGGCTTTCATCAAGGAGGAGTTGGAGAAGCTGCTGGAGCCTGACCAATTGGCGGAGGGTTGAGATCGTGGCAGTGTGCGTTGCAGGCACTTCCTGCAGAGACTTCGGTTGTGTTCATGTATTGTCGAAATTTACTTTTAGCATTTATTGGCATCCGTTCTATGGCTTACATTCCGAAGCCCAATTCATGATAACGCCGACTAGTTCTAGCACCATCATCGCAGAATCTCATAGTATCTTGACAAAGTGCTGCATTATAAGGCACGTAAGAGTAGAGTTGGACAATGAGGGACGCGCGACGTCTGAGCTCGGCGAGGATGCCGTCATCGCCGTTTCCCAACCGAGCCCCAACCTCCCCAAGTTCGCCATCCCTACGTCCCTTTATCCATCACGAGATTCATGTGCTATCCTTGCTTGGCCCAGCACAAAGTCATCCAAGCCTCTCGGCGCAGTCCGGATAAGCTTCTCAATGAAGTAGCACTTGCGCATCTCCTCACCGTTGAGCTCTTGGTTTCTCCGTGCGAGCGAAGCGAGGGTACCGCAAAGAAGTCATTTGCCCTGCCAGATGTTCCGGAACAATACGCTGATCTTACCCATAATGAATGTGCGGAGCCCCGCATCTCAGATCAGCCCTGGTTGTGCCTGGCGGTTCGGTCATCAATACCCCGGACCAGTCTTGGCCCGGGGTAAACAACCAGTCGGGCATCCTCGCAAAATCCTGGTCATATATAATATTCCTGCTAGGTTGTTGTAGAGCGTTTGGTACCTCCCTTTGAGATTTTGGTGCGCATCTATGGGTTTTGCTACAACCACTTGCCAGCTGCTGCTGGCCGCTGCTTCTGTCTCCGCCAAATGGATTGTTCCTGGCGCTCGATGGAGGGCAACTGACGGCACTCTTGTCAATGCCCATGCTGGAGGTGTGACAGTCGATAAGGAGACTGGCAAGTTCTTCTTGTTTGGCGAGTATAAGGTTGAAGGTCAAGTTGAGGGCGGAGGCGTCAGCGTGTACAGTTCAGATGATCTGGCGACATGGACGCCGGAGGGCATGGCTCTTTGTACGTCCTCCCAATCTTCTCTTGCAGATCTCAAGTGACTGATGAGAACGCCAGCGCCAATTGAAGGTCACCCGTACATATCGACTGAGCACATTATCCAGAGACCCAAGGTTACCTTCTCCGAGCAGACCGGGAAGTACCACATGTTTTGGCACGCCGATAACTCTACCTACGGATGGCTGCTGCAAGGATTTGCTCAGGCCGACAACATCACTGGACCCTACTCGTTCGTTGATGCCACACTTCCGCTCGGCAACTGGTCTCAAGACTATGGTTTATTCGTCGACCGTAACGATGGAAGAGCATATGCCCTATATTCCAACGGCGACCGTCGCGAGGGGCGCGACGTGTATCTCACATCATACAACGATAATATGACTGCTCTTGATAAGGTCGTTCATCGATTCGACAAGTACGATCTCGAAGCGCCTACTATCATCCAGACCGAGAAGAGCTACTTCGCTCTGATGAGCCACAAGACTGGATACAGGCCCAACAACGTCGTGGCTTTCCGTGCCGATAAGCTCGAGGGACCTTGGTCGCAGCCCTTCATCGTGGCTCCGCTCAACACCCGTACTTACAACTCCCAGTCTGGGTTCTCTCTGCGCATCAATGGCACAAAGAAGACAACCTACCTCTACCTCGGTGATCAATGGGACTCGATAAGTCTGTGGGAGTCTCGTTACATCTGGCTCCCTGTCGAGATCGATGAGGCCAAGAAGTCGCTCGAGGTGAAGTGGCACGACGTCTACGACCTCAACGTCAAGACTGGCGAAGTCAATCCTATCAAGGGCAAGACATATTATGGCAAGGATGCTACGGTCACTGGTGGCGCTTTCAAGCAGGAGGCTGCTTTTGGTAGCCACGAGATCATTCTGACTGGTATCGTTGGCAACGACAGCAAGGTTACCTTCTCTGGTATCGAGGGTCAGGGTAAGCCCCAGTGGGTGTCTTTCTACTATCAGAACACCGACGATATGGGTTTTGGAGACCAGCCTGGAGGTACGCCTGACCGCATCGGTGGTACGTGGCAGCTGCGCCGCATTGCAAGCGTCATTGTCAACGGTAAGATGGAGCAGGTTGAGAGCCTGTACCAAAGGGACACCCATAAGGGCATCATCCTAAGCACTCCACTGCAGTTGCATCTTAACAAAGGCAAGAACAATACTATTGAGATTGGTGGATTGTTCAACAACCAGACCTACAAGGGTGCTGACATCGACCGTATCGTTGTTTTCCCACCAGAGGAGTAGATTGTAGAATCACCGAGTTCAATATGCTACTAAATAGCGAGGTTTACTGGCCAGTGCAATAAAATACTGTTCAAGCGTCTTACATGTTTTGTGCTCAATTTTCTGCATGTGCAAGGGTTCCTGCTCTGTGGTTGTCGCTTGTTGTACCGCCTCGTTGAGGATTGCTTGCCTCCACGCTCAACATGTTTCTCCTGACGGCTGCGCTAGAATGAAAGGGAAGATAACGGACACATGAACACCAAGCTGCTTCTGATCAAATCCTGACTCCCTTTTTTTTAACCATCTCAGCTCCGTAATACATCGAGTCACATGTCGAGAGCGGCATCAAACCCGTGCTTCTAGAGCCCGAAGAGCGATACACAGTAGATTCACTGAATATGAACAACTGTGCTCTCGAACGACATTCGCAACCCTCGCGAAGATGACTATGTTTGCAAACATGCGGGTCATATGTATCCTCGACGATATAGTCACCCGTATTCGGACGGTTCAAAGTGTAGACTTGAAGGCCCACCTTTGGCCTACCGAATCTAATCGATTACGTACACCTGTGAGGATTACGAATCATAGGTGAGAAGTGCAGGCAGCGCAGCTATCAGTGGGGGATAGCGCATAGGTGTATTAATGAATACATTCAATTCGGGTATTTCTGCGTGAGGCACGTACAAATGCTACGCAAATACCGAACTGCCGTTGGTTTCACTACCCGTTGTAAGAGGATGTATCCCTCATGATGTAGATCTGGCCAATGAGCACTGTCAGACCGACCACCATGGTGATAGCAATGATGGGCAAGTTGACACGCGCAAATTCCAGACCGCTAACATGAATGTGCTTGCGCCCCAAGATATCCCGCCAAAGCATACCAGCGAGTGACGCACTGAAGGCCAGACTAAAGGCTCCATAGTTGACGCCAATAGCCATGCTGTACACGGTACCCCAGAACGTTCGATTGGAAATTGGTATTCCGTTCTCGTAGTGGATCTTCTGCCAGGACTGGACGACCCGGGAGAGCAGAATTGTGGTGCCGATGTTCGTGCCGGCGAACTGGTAGGCATTAGCAATGAGCCTTGGCAGGGATCACATAGTTTGGAACATACGTTGCAGAGAATGACGGAAAGGAATCCCATTCCACCTACTGCGCCGACTGTGCCGGTCTTTTCCACCCAATGATCCCAGCCATGCGCAAACACAGGTACCCACCCTTTTGTTACAAGGGCTTGCACGAGAACAAACATGCAGAATGCAAAGGGCAACAAAGGGAGTGGTAGATGGTTGAAGACCGTCATGGTCGTAGGAAAGGTCTCTCGAGCCCACTGGTATCTTTCGTTGATAACAGATTGGAGCGTCGTACGTCTTCGCTGAACAGGTGTCTTGGTGTCACCTTCTTCGCTAGCGTCACGATCCTTGTTTGCTGTGGGCTGAAGCGTCTCATTCGATGTCTGGTTTGACGTTGCTGGGATCGGCGTTTGAGTCTTCTCGTCCAAAGTGGTGTTTGTGTTGAAGGATTCGCCGATTCGAAGCGCGCCTGGCTCATCCTGCACGATAGAGCGTCTTCTTTCCGCTCGTTGGGCATGAACCAGCTCTGCTCTTTCTCGACCCTCTTGTGCAATTTTTCGTGTCTCCTTTCTGTTTGACCAGCCCATCGCGAGGTCAAAGATGATCAATATAACTGCCGCTGGCAATGTGACGTAAAATACCGGCCATTCGTGGGTACCCTGCGCAACGGCATTGATCACCAACACTGTGATCAGAGTAACGGCCATGAGTCCAGCGCCAAAGATTGCGCCTTTTTTGTCAAGGAATGGATTCAAGATCTCCTCGAGGGACAGCTGCTTCTGTTCGTCATCATTACTATCGTCTTCGTCATCATTTTCTGGTTCGCCCTTGGCAAACGGGATATTGGGGTTGACCGGTTTTTTGTTCTTGATCTCATCCGGAAGGTCTTCCATCTTGATTGAGGACGGAATCAATGCCTCGTCATGGAAAATGATGTATAGCAGGAACGGGAACAGGATTACACCAGTGACAACAACCGGCACAATCATGTTCGCCGTGTATTTGATGAACTTGATTTCGAAAGCACCAGCCAGTACAAGGTTTGTGGGATTTGATGACACCAAGATGGCAGACGCAATGTTGGCGCAGGCAAACTGAGTGTAGATCCAAGCACGAGGGTGCTTGATGTTGCTGGACACACGTGTCATGTAAGACAAGAACGCAGTACCGGACAAGATGATGGGATCATTTCCGATGAAAGCTGTCAGAGCAAAGAAGAAGACATAGAGGTAAAAGTAAAGTCGATGGCCAACTTTTCCTCCTTTTTGCAACACCTTGAAGGCCAGCCACCTGATCAAGCCGGATGCGTCGACCGAAATTGCAATGTACGCCAGCGATAGGAAGAACAGCATGATGTCGTAGGGCACAATGCTGTTAGCTCCAATGGTTCCGCCATAGACTTCGGCCCTGCCAATAGCTGTGATGGCGAGCAGGAATAGGTCGGCTATCAGCGGCGATGTGACAAAGTTCATGGGAAAATTGAACCGCACGAAAGGGCCAGGTCCTTCACGTCTCGAAAAGTCGTCCTTTGAGGGCGGATCTATAATACGCAGAGCACTCAAGGTCTTGAGCGAGGCCGTCCAGATCACTCGGGGGAGGTACAGAGGTATGTGGAACGCAAAGAGAACGTTGATGTCTATTGCGGATTCAGCTTCTGACTTCCGCGACTAGTTCTGTATGGATGTAACGACTTACTCGTGAGAATGAAGACGATGAGTGTTATGATCGAACGCCATTCTCGAATCTTGCCTGTACTAATGTCGATGGATTTATACGAAGCTGAGGATGCAGCGCGCTCATTGAGCATGTCCATTGTTCTTCGGACACTTGGCGTCCCTCGTGCCTGGGGCCTGCGGGTCCGCTTTTTCCTTTCTCTTTCAAGTTACTGCTTTCGCGGTAGCTTTTGATTCAATTGCGCTTCAGTGGTCCTTAACTTGGCGTATGCTGCGGTCGCACATCAACCACGGTTGTGGGGTTGCGCAATAGGTTTCAGGCCAGGAAGGAAGTTGGTCAACCTCGCACACTGCAGGGTTCCACGATGAGACAACGCGACGTAGGCATGGTAGTCCCTTAGGGCCTGCGGAAGACTTAACGCAGACTTTAGCAGCCCATCGGCAGCTGTGCCAAGTTTCTGACAAGAAACGGCGTCCGAGGGTAGGTGCACGGGCCAACGATGACCAGCGTCGGCAGCAGCGTAGGGCAATTCCGCGTGCTGTCACTCGCCAAACCTCGCCATCTTCGGCCAGCGTTGGCACAGCCACCTTTCCCTGCATAGCACGAACGACAAACTCTCTCACCGGAGATGACGACGCGGTATCAATTGGCGCGTTGCCTGCGAGCCTCACTCAGTGCATTTCCCATATTATTCCCACAAGGCTCACTCCTTCTGTTCATGCTTCTCTAGCGATGTATTCTCTTCCGCAGCGGCACCCCGGCAACTTTTTGTGGTAGTGTAGCACGCTTGCAGTCATGCCGGCTACTCCAGCGCTGTTCAACGCTTTCTCTAAGAGAAGCGCAGACTCAGCTGTAAATGGCACTGGGCAGACACTGGACGTCGTTTGCGCTTGGCCTGTGTCTTCGCAGTACGGCGCCGGGTCGCGTTTCTTGTACGTTCAACGAGCATTATCAGACGTCTACCTATTAGGAGCTCACGTGTGACCCACAGATACTACGTTCTTGTAGCCACTTGCGTTTTTCTACGAAAACATGAATGGCTAAGGAATGCTTGTCTTGCTGCTGCTTTGGTGGTCCCCTCAATTAGTGCGCTCCATGGCATCGTGCTCACGTCCTTCCATGTGAATGGTCAGTTCAACGCACACCCCAAGACATCGGAGACGGTTTTCAAGGCATGGCTGACATCCACATTTCTAGGCGCCGTGGATCTAGATATCTTCGGTGCCTGGCAGATATGCACGATTGCCATCATTGCCGTGCCATTCACTCTGCGAAAATCGAGGACCTACTTCTACGATGCTGGACGCAACATCATCTTCTTATGGACGATCTTGTTGATCGCTGGTCTCATAGCCTTGTGCGTCGAGTTTTCGAGAGTCACGGCGACTGATTGTAATCACAAGGACGCTGGCGTCTCTCCTTTGACTCGCGCCAATTTCCCGTATGGAGATACGCAGTGTGGTCTCGTCTGTTCAGAAGACGATGGCCCCTTCTCGCCGATGCGGGGGGGTGCTGCGAAGAATATATATGTAATTCCTGTTCCCAGCAGGGTCAGCTTCAACGCGGCTATGCTTGTCGCTGCTGGCGTCTGCATCCCGGCCATTCTTAGTCTGATCTTCACGTGGGACAAGATACTCGAGATCAACTGGAAGAAGCGAAGCGAGCCGGAACAGCCTGATCAGCTGATTGAAGGTGTTAACATCACACCTCGTGAAATCAAAGGCATCAACGAAAAAGTCAGGCTTTTCTTGACTGTCATCGAGATTCCGCTCTTCGGTGGAGCTGTCATCGCTATCTTAATTGCCGGTGAACTCAATTTCTTCAGCAAGCAAATGATGTATCAGACCGAACCGATGGCTTCAATTGGTACGTCTATTGTCTTTCGCCTGGTTGCATCAACTCACATCCAGCAGGTCAGTGGTCCCCCATTGCAGGCACCCTGCTAGCAGCAATGGGATCCTTGTACATCGTGTGGGCTACAGACGGCGAAATCATCGTCTACGACAGAAAGGCCCCAAGATCAGGGTCCTCGCACTCGACTCACAGCGAACGGCCTCCGATACGCGGTCGCTCGTCAACCCAGCAGTACTCGCCGACAAGGACCATGGCAGGAACAGAAACTTTCCCACGCTTCTCCGGTGACATGAACGCCCTTCAGATACAGGTGACGGGAGCGAGTCGCGTAGCCAGCCCCGACGAACACATCGAGGCCGTTCACACACATAGCGACACAGCTCAATCCGAGTTCAACGCGGGCCGCGGCAAAGTCCGCAAATGGTTCGAGAAAGCCAGCGTCTACATGAGCGACGCCGCACACCGTGAACTCGACGTCTCAAACTACCACAACCCAAAGGCCCGCAGATACCCCTGGACTCCCGGCGAAGAGCTGAAGAACCCACACATCTACCGCACAAGCAGCAACTACGAAGAGAAGCGCAGAGCAGCCAGCGAGTACGCATCGAGCATCAGATCGGCGCGCGACCCGAGCCCCGGCCGCTCTGCGACTCCTTCTCCTGCGCTGGCGAGAGAGCCGTCACCGCCACCCGACGCTAGTCCAGACGCAATACACACGTCTCCAAGACGCCGGTCCACGCTCGAAGTCCCATCAGCCGTCTACGGGAGCGGCAAGCTGCCCCAACGCGAATGGAGCAGCAACGGGTGAAGCAGCATACAAACCATGAGAACCGCCATCATGTATCAAACCAAGTACGCACTTCAACGCCTGGCTCGCAGGACGTGTGCACGTGCCGCTGAAGCTGAAGTTGAAGTTGAAGTCGAGCCCTCACATGACACGCAGAATATCGACGACAGACCCTGCATCCACCGAGATGTCATGAGTTAAACCCGGCATGCTCATGGATGAGATCAGGATGCCTAACAAAGCAAAGCACCCCTCGGCGACATCATGGGCAGCGCAACGTTTGTCACTGACTTTTGGCCTCCCGCTCTGCAATTGGGTGTCTCGGAGCGTTTCACGGAGGGTTCGCGGGTTGTTGATCCGATGGAGCGGAGCGTGTCTCGGGGGTATATTGCTGTGTGGCTTGGAGGAGGATAGTTGGACTACCGGGCGTGAGTGGTGCGAAGAGCGAGCATAGAGAGAGAACAGAGTGTGACTTTATACCATTACGAGTAGAGTAGCAATGCACTATAACCGACCAAGACCAACGACGCCAGCGCTATGCTCAACAAAGCCCCCCTCTTTTCATTGAAAACCCGCCTTCACACCACCAACCACCCACAGCACCCCCCTCGCCAGCAACAAACTCGGCCCCGCATACCCAACCTTATCCATGCCATGCAGCCCGCTCAACCGCTGCATTCCCACCAGGTGGTCGCGCTGAGGCAGCACCCCCCTCCTCGAACTCAGAATCGCAAACCGCAGAATAACCTCCAAACACGTGACGCAAATCGAGACGACAATCAGGAAGATGATGATCCACGTAATCCGCGTCATCTTCTTGTCCGATATACTGTCAGACAGAATCTCGCCCAAGTCGAGGAACACCTGGCAGCGCTCGTTGAGGACCTGGATGCGCGGCTTGATTTCGAGGTACTCGCGCACCGCGGTGTAGAGGGGGTGCAGGGTGGGTTCCGAGTCCCAGAAGAATGCTGGGTCGTCGAGGAGGTTGGATGCTGGGATTTGTTAGGGGGCTGTTAATTAATAGGAAAGGGGGACGAACAGAGATTAACGTCTACGCGCGAGGTGAACAGTTGGCCAATCATTTTGACGACGTCGGTGCGGCGCATGCCTAGTTTGCCGGTGAGGGCGAGGCGCTTGGGGACGTATTGTGCGGCGAGCATGGTGCGGTTCATGCCCTCTTCGAAGAGGCTGAGTTTGGTGCTCTGGGCGATGGCGTGGCTCATGGCGAGTTTGATCATGTGGTCGCCGCTCTTGAGGGTGATCATGTCGTTGTAGACGCGGGGGCGGGGGATCTCGGGGTTGTATTCAAAGTGGAATTCCTCGGTTTCAAAGTCGGATTCGGTGAGGGGCCGGGTGGCGATCTGGATGCCGGTGTGGTTGTAGCTGAAGGTCAGGTCGGCGAGGATGTCCTTTTCCTGCTTCTCGGTGAAGTTCCAGAAGACGACGACGCCGTAGCTGAAGACGAACATCTCGCCAAAGGTCAGGGCGTTTGGGGGGACGCGGGTGCCCGAGTCCGAGTCGCGGCGGTCGCGGTGGCTGTTGGTGTGGGAGAGGAAGTTGGGCGACTCGTCGGAGCCCTGGTCGTCGTCGCGCACGTAGTAGGTTTCGTCGTCGCCGAAGTAGCCCTCCTGGTGGTGGCGGGCCTCGTTGCGCTCAATCTCCTCGTCGAGGACCGTCTTGCCGCCGGGCG
Source organism: Didymella arachidicola (assembly GCA_016630955.3). Classification (NCBI taxonomy): domain Eukaryota; kingdom Fungi; phylum Ascomycota; class Dothideomycetes; order Pleosporales; family Didymellaceae; genus Didymella; species Didymella arachidicola. The sequence goes on along the minus strand of CM050002.1, from coordinate 188,764 downwards.
ACTTGAGGGCCGGACTGCTGCGCACGCGGTAGCCGTCGCTGGCGGGCAGCAGGGGCAGGTGGTAGACGCAGTACAGGCAGTCGTCGTAGAGCTTGGTGCGGGCGTGGTGCGTGTCCTTGACGAACGCGGCGGTGCTCTTCATCTTGTACGCCTGCGCCGTGCAGTACGCCGTGACGCGCGAGAGCTTGTCGGTGCGGCGGGCCTTGGGCAGGCGCTCTGCGTAGCTCTTGTCCGTGGCCCCGACCCTGCGGCGGGCCAGCTGGGCGTCCGTCGGCGGCCCGGCGGCGGCGTCGTCGTCGTCGTCGTCGTCGAACTCGCGCTTCTCGTCGCCGTCGCCGTCGAGCTCGTTCGTCTCGGGCAGCAGCACGAGCTTCTCGCTGAGCTTGGACGAGCGCGTCGGCATGTGCGCGGGGATCAGGCGGCCGGACAGCTTGGGGTCGAGCGGATGGCGGCCGCTGGGGGTGCGGGTGTGGTTCGCCGGGCGCACGCCAGGCGGCCCGCGGCGCTGCTGCGAGGGAATGTCCGAGGCGTACTGGAGGATGTTGTCGACGCTGATCAGGCGCGCGCCCGTCGCCTGACGCTGCAGCGCAGACGACGGCCGCTGCTGCTGGCGCGGCGGCGAGTCGCGCGAGTCGCTCATGAGCACCGTCGGCCCCCGCTTGCTCTTGGCCGTGGGTGCGCTCATCGTGGCGGCAGCAGTTGGCGCGCTGTGCTGTGTGCTGTGCTGTGTGCTGTGCTATGTCGTGGGCGGGCCTACAGGCACTGGCAGCTGCAGTTCGATGCAGAAGTTCGGCGGCGGCACGTCATTGCCGCGCATGGGCCTCCACTCCCTGCAGCTCCACATGCCAACGGCCTGCACGACGATTGGCAACCGACGTCCACGACTCCACGCTGTCAGAAAACACAATGCACGTGACACGCATCGAGATAGACAGCAGAGAATGCAATTCGTGTGAGCCGCTGAGCGCAGACTATCTAGTGACTGGACCGAACCGAACGCCGTGCTCAGGGTGCATGGCCATGCGGTCCATGCCGAGGCCAGAATCGCAATCCAAGTTGACATGAGAAACAGCCTGCCGAGCCGATTAGGAAATACTACGCCAGGTATCGCGAAATGGGCATTAAACATTGCAAAACACCGACCGCGCTCATAGTCGCTTGCCGGGCACCAGAATAAAAAGACAGCACACGGCCGCCAGCACCATCGCGAAGAGAGCCAGCACGGTCAACGCTCGCCGACGGAGCGTCTTCAACACGAACCGCTCCCTGATCTTGTTGAAGTCGAAGATCGTGTACTCGCTGTATCCTGCTATCGCAATGAGCGGGTCGAGCATGTACTGGTGTGTGATGATGAGGTAGATGGCGATGAAGAAGGGAAGAATGAGCTGTGCCTAGTTAGCAACGCCATCCATCACAAACAGTGCACAACACATACCCAACATCTCGTCGTGCGTGACTTGTCGAGGAAAATCAGAACAAATGCCGTCCACACGGCAGCAAAGAAACTGATCAGTCCGGCGATGAGCCGCATCATCATGCTTGCAGGCACCAGGTTTCCAAGGCCCTTGTTCTGCAAGAACCCAGGAAACGCGTCTCGCTCCATGGCTTGGAAGACGTAGTCCTTAGCTTGGTCAAACAGTTCCGGGTCTGAACGCTGCTCGGGTCCCTCAATTGCATTCTGCACATCGTTCAGGATGCTCTGTGGAATGATAATCTCCCTTTCCGACCCAGGTAGCAGGTACGTGTAGAGGATCTTCTCAGCGGATGCGCGCAAGTCTTCTCTACGGGGCTGCCCGTTGTCGGCCGACGATAGCTGCCCTGGCGACGTCGAGTCTCCTGGGGTCATGCCAAAGCTGGGCCGTGGTGGATCATGGCTCTGGTTGCTCCCCTGGCTGTTCTGCGGCGAGTGATTCCTACTCGGGTGGTTCGATCTGAGGTACGCCGACACTCTTTGTGAGTCCGCTAGCATGTCCTTTTCGTTGGAGGGGCCCTCTCCAGCATCGTTCAAATCCTGCATGTAGGAAGACCTCTTTGAAGCCTTCTCAATCTCCGGTGTGTCTTCGACCAGGCTCCTATGCAAGCGTCTGACGTACAATCTACATAGTTGAAGATGCTGGGAGACGTCGAGCCTACTGTTTGTTAGCCGTTGCCTCAACTGCCGTTTTGCGCATTGACCCTACCAGAAGTCCAAGTAGTCGACTGAACGCTGCTGATCGCGCATGTAGATGTAGAAGGAGAAAAGATCGAGCGGTGCTACCGTCTTGCGGCTCAACACTTCAAACAGAGTCGGGAAACGATTCCGCTCGATCATCTGCGCACTGTGGTGCGGTCGCTCGATTTCGCCAGACATGGCGGCGGTGTTTCGAGAGATCGCAGTAGTGAAAAGCGCGCGATCGTTCGCTGGAGGTCAAAGAATAGAGGGTATCGATAGACGCGGTGTTGGGCGGAAAAGGGCGTGGAGCCCACAGCAATTGCGTGCGGACAGCGGCGGATGAGCGAGTGACGGAGCAGCGAAACGGCGAAAGGAGAACGGTCAGGTGTTGAGCGAGTGTCGCGGGGTCGTTGGCGTGTTTGCGCGCCCCAATCGACGTGAGAATCGACGGTGAAGTCGGGAAATTAGGCCAGACGTAGTTGCGCAGTCACTTGGCACGGCGACAGGGATGCGTTCATGTCAGCCACCCGTTAGGGATCCACTGGAGAAAGAGCCGCAGCGCGTCGCGATAGGAGAACTTTTGGAGACGCGATTGTGATCAGTGAGAACGATGAATGCAACGGTCGCGCGCACGACCCGTGGCTAAAGCTGCGAGCGAAGTGATGATGTAGATGGAACTGCACGAGAAGGAGTGGAGAGCCTGAAACCCAAACAAGGCAAGGGAAGGAGCGTTGTTGTGTTCCTGCAGTAGCTCCGTCCGCTTTGTCGCCGCTCTTAACCAAAGACGAACCCGTTCCACGGTACAGATGCAGCTGCACGAGCGCAGGTTGCTTTCTCGCTCAGCCTGGCCGCCTCCACCGCTGCGCAGTCAACGTGGAGTCATATCGATGGCTGGAACTTCATCTTTAGTGCTCAGCCGTTCAGGCATCAGCTTTCACAGCCCAGTAGCTCGCTATAAAGCGTTACATTTGTTCTTTTACATGAGCATTAAAGTATCCGACCTTTGTCAATTTTCGCAGACATTCATTGTTTGTTTACCATTCAGTTCGTAGACTAAGCACCGCAGCCATGGCCCCACCGACATTGCCCGAGGGCTTCCTCGCGGGCCCTGCGCCCAACCTGACCCGGACAGACATCGATCTAAGGAAGGAAGACATCCTGCCATACTACGATGATCTCTGGGCTGTCGTCCTCGATGGGGTGCTTTCAGAAAAAGAGTGTGACGAGCTGATTGCTGCCGCGGAGTCAACCACTGATGGACAGTGGGAGCGAGCCATGATTAACATTGGCGGTGGCATGCAGGCCATGTATGAGGACACAAGGAAATGCGGGCGCATCATCTGGGATGACCGAGATCTGGTGGCGAAGCTGTGGGCTAGGATCGAGGATGCAGTGCCAGAGATTCATGAGCTGAAACATCGGCCAAATGTCACAGGGAACGGACCTGTCAAGAGGAAAGAAACATGGAAGCTGACACGGCTGAACGAACGAATGAGATTTCTGAAGTATGTGGGTGGAGAGTACTTCAAGCGTGAGTATGCCACCCCAACAGCCTGCTTTTATGCTGACGTTTCAAGCGCATTGCGACGGCACCTACGAAACGCCAGATCGTAAAGAGCGGTCGTACTTTACGCTGCACCTGTATCTAAATGATGCGGACGATAGCAGAGGCCAAGAACCGCTCAAAGGAGGTGCCACTACCTTCCACTCCTACAATATGCAAAAACGCTTCGACGTAAAACCAAAGTATGGCCGTGTGCTCATGTTTCAGCACCGCTTCCTCCTCCACTCCGGTGACGACGTCGTGAGCGGAACAAAGTACACCATGCGAACAGACGTCATGTTCGCAAAAGAAGCGGCGGAGGAAGCGGACCTCAAATAGTCTCGGGACGAAGAGAAGAATGCTTAGGACGGCGTAGGCGGCATGTCGAGTCGTGGTACGAGTAGCTTCGGGGATTCGAAATCAGTATAAAGTATTCGTTAGTAGTATCCTGGAACCAGTGGAGGTGCAGGCGCAGCCGCAAACTTACATAAAGATAAAAAAAAGGTGAACGGCCTGCCTTGCCAGAGTAATCAGAATCGAATGATACCCTTCCTCTTTCGCCGAAGCTACTCGAAGTCAAGCATGCTGCGTATTGTACTACAGTGTCACTCCGAAGAGCACACAATCTTCGCACCGACTCCCATAGGGACACCGTTTCCGCTGCAAGGTTTCCCACGCAGCGTCCTGGGCCCTGAGTTTTCTGATGCCGAGTACAGACGTGAGTCACGCCAGGCCCTTACGGGCAGTAGTGCAGAAGCACAAATGGTGAAGATTACTCCGAATTTCTCATCTGCAGGGTAGGACGACTGCGAGCAGTGTCTGTGTGGGTGCAGAGAAACGCAGCGTTGGCGAGGCAGGCCGTTGAGGGAAAAAAGTTCGGCGGGGCGCTGTGGGGTTTTGTAGCTGCTGCAGACGCCGCTAGCCACACCGGAGCCCGGCTGCCGCGCTGTGTTCGACCAGTCACTCGAATTGTGAGCATCAACATGTCACTCCCAAGTTACGTGTACTCTTGCGCCGCGGAGAGAGCCAAAATTGAGCTTAGATGGGAGGTAGTTGACAACTTTTCACGCACCGTTCGAGTAAAAAATAGGCCGTGCTCGCTACAATTTTTAATCAGGCTGTTGTTTCGAACTTTCTGCTGCTCAACAAGTATATCGGTGCAACACCAGATTATAATGAGGGCAATCTACCCTTTGAAAACCCGTGAACGAAATATAACCTGTTTCTGCCGCTTCTACTGTCAAACTTTTGCTATTACCGCAAGGATACTAACATTCATTTTATGCCCCACCTACGAACCTCTTCTATTTGTCCAAGCCCGTGCTTCCTAATTGTTAGCCAGCATCACGTGCTCTGTTACATAATCATCTGTAGGGTGTATATTCCCTCTTCCCCTCATTAGATAGGAAGAAACGTAGTCCCTCTTTTCTACGCCTTGCCTCTGCCCGCACACACTAATTCACAAGAACCACTCAACCCAGCTTATTTCCCGTAATCTTTAATTCTTCTACAGTCACCTAATACTCCCCAGGACATCCCTTCGATAAAACCATGAGCATCTTAAACATCAGCGGTCTCGTTCTTGGACTCTTCACGAGTCTGCCTTTTAAGTAACATTTCCTCAAGAAACGCACCGTGCCCGTAAGATCTGGTGACATATTCAACAACAATAGGTGCGTACAGTGGTGATACGAGCTCATTGCGTCGGTCTTGGACTAATGGACGACAAAGCCAACGTTCAGGACATTGATGGGCTGGTCTTCGGACCACATGTCACGCGGCTGAATCTCTTGTTCTATGGTATGTCTCTCACTATACTCTTTGTTTACTTCTGGGAAGGAGCAAGGCATCAGCGGGTGGTACCTATCTGGGCTCTATATTGCGTGGCTAGGAAATGTTGTGTTATTTGTTCGGCTGAGGCTCCTGCTTTGAGGCATGCCTTTATCTTGGGTCTGGACTGACGTCCTCTATGTTTATACCATCATCGTTTTCTTCATACTGAAGACGACGCTCCATAGCTCGCTGTGGTGACATGTCGTCTTGTTACCTCCACCTATCTTGTATTATCCGCCTCTCTAAGCTCGTTGGGTACAGAGGTACGGAGGTACTTCGAATGACTTGAGTCGTGTCCTTGGATGTGTACAGATAGTCTGAGCAATCATGATATCTGTTTTTGCAAATCTTTCCTAGGTATACCCCTATCGCAGACTGTATTATCAAAGGTATCGGGTTGTCTAGCTTGAAGCTTCGGGACTTTCGAATCACGCCTAAGCCGGCTGACCTCGACCTCGAAAACCCACCCTTCGTGACGCTATCGCTACAAAATCTCAGTGCAGTCCTCGCTAAGGATGACAGATCACGCCTCTGCATGTCCAACTACTTCAAGATAGTGACAGAAGTGCGGAATCTCCCGTTGTCGTTGGAAGAAAGACAAAGGCATTGGGCAAAGGGGCGAAGGCTTAATGGTAGACTCAACGATGACGGCGCAGCTGCTTTGAAAGCTTGAGGAATAGTCCTATTCTTGATGTCTGGACTCATCCAGTATTTGGGTCATTCGAGCAGACCTCGGGAACACTTGGTAGGCTTCGTCACCTCTTACGTGAAGTCTTTGTAATGCTTAACTTGGATGAGACGATTTTGTTCATCATCTGGGTCTTCGCTTTGATTTTGATTGCAAGTGTAATATGTGATCGGTTGCTGTTCTCCAAGGTGTGGTCACCAGATGATTCCTTAGAAGATAATCCTATACCGTCCGGCGCGGGCTAAGAGACGTCACTTGGCTCCAGTGAATTTTTTGTCTCGGTCGGTCTTTTATTCGAGTCACTGAAGCATGATTTGTAGCACTTCTAGACTACAGGCAGACGCGGCGCACCGTAGCAAAACCTGTCAATAAATGAGAATTCAAGATAATTTTAACCATACCGAAATGCGATTCGCGTCATGGTAGAGTGCTGTTGACCTTGTGGTAGTCCCTATCGGCTTTTTGTGAAAATGCAGATGAATCTGACGGTTTCTTGTATAAGCATGAGTGTGTCGTGATGCTGCAAGAGATAAGATGTGTTATTTCGGACTTTGTTCGTCAGGCATCGGTGAGCTCGCGCGAACTTCGGCCAAAAACATTCTCTTACCTAATAGCGTCATCCCTCCGCATTCTTTGACAATTATTGCCATGCCCATCACGGAAGCTGTCATGCAGCTGCTTTTTGCAAAGACTGTGCTTAAAGATGGAGATAAAGTTCATGGCTCCCAAGTGTCGCTCCCGGGGCTCAATGTATTTCACGCGATTCAGTATCGTAGGCCTGGAGGACTTACTGACGCAATACTCTTCTGTCCGTGCAACAAAGCAAATTCTATCCGCGGATAATCGTTTGTAAGCCGTCTGCCACGCGCCGTCAATCCGGGGTGCATGTTACTTGGTCTCGATCCGCGCTGGTGACGTCCGGCCAAAGTCCCTTCCTTTCCTAGTGTCCGTGTTTACCTTCGACTTAAGCTTCTCAAATCTCTTCTTTTGACTTTCGCCTCATCTTGCCTCGCCAGTTCCACCTCACATTCGACTAGACTGTCGACGTTGTTACTTCCAGCACGCCACTCCTGGACGACTCCGACTCGAGTGTCACGATGCCGATCTGGGACCCCCTTGTGCCTGCTGAGCGCGTCATTCAGAGAGGACTCTCCCATTTACCGTCATGGATTAGCAGATGGCTGGGATACCGAGGGACCAACCTGTCTCCCTCCCGAACCTGGATTGTCTGCCTGTGGGGGTTCATTGGCGCGTTTGGAGGCGTAGCTTCAATTATTGCCGTGTTTGCTCACACAAGCTACTTCCATAATATACATCTTGTCCCACCGATCGTCGCCTCATTCGTAAGTATCCAATCCCGAGGCTCAAAATTTGTGTTGCTAACTTCAATGATAGGGTGCTTCTGCAATTCTTTGCTACGGTGCCATCGACGTCCCTTTGGCCCAGCCACGGTCCCTCATCTTTGGTCACTTTTTCAGCGGACTCATCGGTGTTATCATGGCAACCATTTTCCAGTTCAACCTGCAAGAGGACCCTTACCCACCACTCCAGTGGCTGGCAGCAGCCCTGGCGACTGCTTTCGCCCTAGTTGTCATGCACCTCACCAAGACTACTCATCCACCTGCCGGGGCTACAGCCTTGATTCCCTGCGTCGACCCTCATATCTGGGCTCTGAGATGGTACTACTTGCCAGTTCTTCTGTTATCCTCGATGATAGTTCTGTCGACTGCGTGCTTGGTCAACAATCTACAGCGACAATACCCTAAATTCTGGGTTGCGCAGATTCCGCCGGCACCTACCGCCCCGACTGCACCTGCACCCAAGCCCGCAATGGAAGACAAGCCCACCGATCGATCCAGCAACAGCGATACTTCGGGCGATCTAGAGAGGGGTCCGCTGTAGAGGGAAGAGTTTCATCTGCATTAGCGTTTCGCATGTCTTGCATTAGCGTGGGAGTTCGGCAGGTCTGAAGGGTGAAATGTACTAGTTCAAATCTTGCTATGAGCTCCAAAGTGCATACTTAATACGTACATCACTTTAAGCAACCGACTCGTTGATGACTCCTCGTCTGCCGTCGACACACTTGCCTTGATACCAGTGCTGTACCACACGCTTCTCATGCCTGCCTTCGCTTGCCCCCATGCTTGACCTGACAAATTTAAATCACGTACTCTGAGCCTTGACGAAGCTCATTCGAACGAGAACGTCACGCATGACAGCTTGAATCTCTGGGTCAATCAGGAAATAGTACTCCGGCATTATCATTGGAGATTCGAATAATTGCAGAACTGCGAGTGTGGGCAACACATTAGAGTATTCGACGTTGGGATATGCGAGGGCTAAAAGGGCAGTTTGGGCAACCCCGGAGGTGCTCAGGGCATATCGGTAATAAACTTTACTATTCGACACTTCCATATGCTACAAGGATGATGTGGCCATGGCACAGTCAGGCGCATTGTTGAAAATGGAGATGGAAAGTTCGTGTAGAGTCAGGGGAGAAGCCTATCAGGGAACAAATAGAGTAAGGTGAAGCACCCTTGCGACTACATCCAAGCACATATTAGAAAGGACGTAAAGTAGTCGCGAACACATTTTATTGTAAGCTGTACGCTAACAGGTGCACTTGTTGATCTACACCGACAAGCTCAGGATCGACTTAGAAGCAGAACAGGGTATCATCATGTACTATGAAGCGTATGTATAAAACAGAGCCAGATGTGTACATAGCTCGCGAAGGTGTGCGTGCGCAGAAGGGATAGGCTGACAAGATGAACTACAACGTGTCGAGCATGCCGCTGATGGCTAGCCAGCTAGCAAGTTTATCTCCACTCTGCCGTCTGGACTTTGGTGTATTCCTATCCAATGTCAGACTCGTGCGGTCTAGCATGGGTAGAGCTTTCGTCATGCTGTCTTGCGGCATGCTCACGCCACTATCCGCTCTGGCTGGATGTACTGATTTCTTGCCTGCTACGTCATTCGATGTGGCCGAGAGAAATTGGGTAAAGACTTCGTGTATCGATGGGTCGGTGGCGACCATTGTTACTGGGGTCGTAGGCGTCGTTGAATTGATGTGTGGGGAAGATGGGGACGTCTTGCGTTTGTGATATTCGGCAGTAGCTTTCGCAAGGACTTGTGTGGCCGGCGCTAACAGCTTCACTGGCTCTCCATGTGGTTGTGAAGAGTCTAAAGTCGCTTGAGTAGGCGTGACGCTTCTCTTAGCCACAATGATGTCCTTCGCCGGTATAAGTGGAGGTGCTTCGGATTTCTTCTGCAGTAATCCGATCTTGATTTCGGGGGCCACAGCACCTAGCTTGGAAGGAACTGGCGGTGCAAATTTCACCACTTGTTGTCGGCTGGATGCTCGAGACGGGAATTGGGCGTTGGTATTCGGTACATTCTGTCGTGGATGAGATGTTCTTACAACCTCAATGTGTTTGTTTCTCTGTTGTGTATACTGAGCAGCTCCGTGATGCGCGTGTTCGATACGCGTCGGCGAGGTAGGTGAGCCATGTGCATCTCGACGGAGGCCTTCTGCAAGTCCCCGCATCCGTTGCTGCTTACTGGAAGTGCGAGTAGGAAATGTGCGGGGAAGAGCTTCGGGCTCTCGTTGCTGAGGAGACGTCTGGAGCTGTTGTGCCGATGTCGTTTTTCGTACTGTGCTGGGAGTTTTCGACATGCGCTCTGTCTCGCATTCCGCTCCGTACCCAGACAAGGCTGACATCGTCCGCGGCTCAGCCTTGATGATCTCAATTCTTATTTCACCTATGCTACTGTGTTGTTTTTGGGACTTGAGCGCTGTTCGTGACCGATCGGCGCTTATCAGAAGCTCCAAAATCCAGTGTTTGGACGCTACTGGTAGCTCCGACTGCCGCTTGCTGTCTGTCCAGTCCTCGAGGTCGAGAGGTGCGTCATACTCGAGCAATGCTTCTGCGAAAGCAGGTTTGCCTAGTGTTGCAGCGTAGTAAAGGGCATCTCGCCTCTTATGATCCTCATGGCCCACGCAGTTCCACTTCTTATCTCCTGCTGTAAGTAAGGCTTGAACCACAGGCAGACCCTCCTCTGGCAGTGAACGTACTGCCTGTATGAGCGGCGTTGCGCCTGAGCGATCTCGCATACTCCGGCATATGCCTTGCTCACAGAACAGCTTCGCGGTCACTGCAATTTCCTCCCAGGAGTCATCTTTGGGTATGGTGCTCGCGATGTAGTGCAGCGCTGTCGAGCCTTCCGCATCCCGCGATGTCATAGCGGGAGGGCACGCCAGGATCCGAACAACAGGCCACTGCTGCTTTAGAACGGCGCGCAAAAGCGGTGTTCGTTTGGAGGAATCGACGACCGTGGAATCGGCGCGTGCGTCGAGCAGACATATTGCGGAATAGGTGAGCCCATTATGTGCTGCAAGGTGGAGTGCAGTGTTTCCTTCGCTGTCCTGTGCATTGATCTCTAGGCCATTCTTCAGCAAGATTTTGAGAACCTTTGCGTGATCACTGTCTCCGCTGACCGTACAATGAAGAAGAGTTTTGCCGTCCGAACACAGCGCCAAGCCGTCCGCACCTTTCGCAAGCAGGTAGTCAACAATACTGACGATGGAACCCTCATTCCTGGCTGATAGGTCCTTGAATAGAACTTGCAGTGCGTCGAGATTCCCTGGACCTCGAACGTTGACATCTGCGCCATGCTGGACGAGCATCCTGATGATACGCAAGTCGGCAAACTTGACAGCAACGAAGATCGGTAAGAGCCCCTTTGCCGTGGAGCGATGAGGATCTGCACCCTTTCCCAAAAACATCTCGACAAGTCTAGCATCGTTCTTCTTTATAGCCTCGACTAAGACGGTAGAGTCCGGATCGCATGTAGCAGCGAAGATATCAGCAATTAGATCGTTGGTCATTGAGGAGCGATCTTTGGTTACTTGCACGTGATGCAGTAACATATCCTTTTCTTTGGCAAGTTGTTTGGGCTTTCCGCGTGTCATGTTGATAATCGCGACTGCGGCGTGGAGGTTGTTGGCATGCAGCGCCACGGCCGCCGGTGTCTGGCCTTCTGAGTCCTTTACGTCGTATTTTGCACCAGCCTTGAGCAGCTTCATTACCACCGCAAGTGAGCCAGAAGCTGCCCCTGCGTAGTGTAGTGGAGTCGCGCCAGAGTGCTGGGTCTTCAGTTCTAGGTTGGCTCGATGCTCGAGAAGCAAGTCGATGATGTCGTGCCGTCCGCCTTTCACAGCGACATGTAGCGCTGTGTCTCCTTTATCTTTCGAGACTGCATTGACCTGTGCGCCAGCTTCGAGTAGGATCCTTGCAATGTTGAGGTGTCCGCACGCTGCAGCTACAGATAGAAGCGGAATACCTGAGCCTTCGATAGCATCCGGAGATACGCCAGCATGTAAGTAGTGGTGGAGGGCACCCTCACGATCGTGATATACTGCGTAATATATTGGCTTCCAGTCTTTCTGCGGAACATATTCTTCGTAGCCTATTGGAGCAGCTTGTCGACTTGTGTTTCCAAATCTGCATCTTGTCACCTCCATGGACGTCTGCAATTTGGATGGCTTCCGGGTCAGTCTTCTCGGAGCAAGAGACTCCTGCCTCGAATTATCGGGGCCATGGAATGATGGTCGGGAGGCCTCGATTGGGCTGTCCAAGGAAGTACAAGTGCAGGACTTCATGTTGGCGGGAAACGCACAGAACGAAAAAAGGAATTAAACGAGTGAGGTCAGGAAGTGCTTTCAAAAGAATGCGGAGGTCTCTCAAGCTGACATCTTAGTGGATCTGACCTTCAAAAGTCAAGATGGGAAATGAAGGACGCTATACAAAACGGTGAACTATCGCCCAAAGTAGTCAAGAGGTGAGCAGTTCCAGAAAACAAGATCTATCGTCGCGCCATCTTACCAACCTCACGCCGCCAAAGTTTAAACGCACCCAATCGCCAGTCCTTCTGGTAAACAGACTCCCCTTTCCGACTCAATTGTTGTTCAAAGCGGTTGCGCTGGCGTCCGCACTCATCACGAAGGCGCGTGCCTCGCACGTATCGGCTACGTTCCAAGCGACAATTGACAGCTGTCATGCCATTTTGATGCTGTCGACGATGTGATTGATGAGGAGTGTCGGGTGGAAAAGGTTCCGGTACCTAGAAGGGAGCGCTTGAGGCGTTCGTTAGTGCTTTTTAGCGCGTCGATCCACCTATTGCGTGGCTTCATTGGCTGACCTTACTCAAGAGCCTGCATGTCGCGATCCTTGAATAGGCCAAGCAAAGGCGGCAGAGAGACGGTAGCTAAACAACAAAGTTCGAAAATCTGCATCTTACAAGAAGTGGAAATTGCCATGTTGTCGTGGATGAAGCCTCGCTGCCTCGGACCTCAACTCGCCAACGCAGCAGCTGAACCCGACCACGATCTCGACTCGGCTCTCGACTTGGCTTGCAGCTGAGTGCGGAGCTGACGAATATCACTACGTGTGAAGGCCTGTGGGGCTTGATAGAGTTGCTGTGCCTGTTCTCTGGGTAAGTGAGCGAATAGACACTATGCTGTGACGTAGACTCGATTGCAGCTTACAACGAGCCCCTCTTCGCACGAGCATAACGTGCGATAAGAAGCCGACTATGTTGTGACGTACAGGTTGGTGACATGGACAGATTCATCATTGGCAACCTTGAGGGACCTTTCGTCTAGAACGATCTGCTTCAAAAATCTGCAACGACGAGGTAGGAGAAAGAATGCATCCCAAGGTCACTCGAAAGGTGTCAAACTAGGCTGCGCATACTTCTGATACCAGTGTCTCTGTTGTGTAGGCAAGCAGCACCCATGCAGCTTTCATGCCGCCGAGGGGCGGAATGACAAGCACGCTCTGAATGTGGGGGTTTCTTGGAACCGCGGGAGGAATAAATCCACTAACTGTCAAGACAGAAAGCTTAATAATATTACAGTGCCTCACGTGAAAGTGATGATCAAAAGGCTGCGTATGCAAAAACTAGATGAAGGGAATAAGTAGTCGCAAAGTAACTGCTTCCGCCTCTTGCGTAGATCATTCTTGTACAATCGGTCCAGCGTCCGCGTCTCGTTGTAAAGAACGAACGAGAAAATAGAGAGATTCTACGTTCTGATTAAGAATAAAACCATAGAAGCGTCACTGTTTGTACTTCGTGGGAGACTCTTCTAGAGGACTAGCCGGCTCGTCAACAACCCATTTGTAGACGACAAAGTCCCCAGGCCCGACTGCTGGAGGAACACAATCTGAGAACACAAATAATGACTGCTTCAATCCAAATTTTTTAAACACTTACAAGCCTCAAATGCCTTCCGTACGCGAGTCTTATCGAGAAGGTGGTAGCAAAGTATTCCTTCAACCTGTCCATGAGGAGAACCTTGATTAATCCGTTTATTTCAGCCCGGATCGCTGGCATTGGTGGCCCTTGCAAAACTGCTTTCTGCATAGCCTTAATAGAGAATCTTCACCATTGCATGACGTACAAGTTGTATCCCAATTAAAATGAGCTCGACCGAACGAATTAACATACGCTCCCTTGTCCTCATAAAGCTAGCTGCCTGCCTCTTCGAGCACTAGCTGATTCTCACTTGAGCGGAACTCTACGGTACTGAGGAACTCAAGCTACTGTCCTTACGTAAGAGGTAAGCGCCTGTTGTGTCACAACACGACTGCGCCGCCTCTTCTTCATCTCTCACTTCCCGTGGACTCACAGCCTCAGCCCTTCCACATCCTCACAGTTGAATGAGACCGATTTCTTCTCATTTTACGTGCAAACTCACATTCGTAAACGCAATGAACAGTACCGTTGTCGCACCAACAGACTTACCAACGCCTGCAAACTTTCAGCTTAGGGCGTTAACTGTCTTTGTCGCTTTCTGTTTAATACCCTCTGTTTGTTGTTTCCAGTGAAGCTTTGTGTCTATCGTTAGTCTAAGGTACTTGCACGTTGCTTCGGGCCGTATCTCGCCCCACGCTGTTTAAATCAGTGTTTCTGTGTTAACGCGTTTGCGTGATCTTGTAAAGTGGGTGAGCTGGAACTTATTTAGGGCGAAGACCGATGCGTGTGTGCTAGCCCAACGCTGTGCCCTTTCTAGGATCCTGCCCAGTGTCTCGCAAGTCTGCTCTGTCGTCTTGCCCCACGCTAGGATGCCGACGTCGTCTATGTAGCCTGTGGAGATGGCGTCTAGCGCCTGATTACATTCGTCTATTAGGTCGGCGTTGTAGAAGAGGTAGAGAATAGGTGACAGTAGTGATCCTTAAGGTATGCCTGTGTTGATCTGATACGCTGGCGACTGGAAGCCGTTAATTGCGATACTTGTCTGTCTGTTGCTAAGGAAGCTTGCAATCCACCTCACCGTCTTCTCATCTACTCGCCTCTTTTGCAGGTCGTGAAGCAGTCGTGTCTGCGAGACGTTGTTGAAGGCGCCAGAAACGTCGAGCAGCAAGAGACTAGCTACCTGGCCAGTGTTCTGGCTCCATGCTTCGTATATTTTATGGGTGACGGCGTGAAGAGCGTGCTTGGTCGAGCGCATCTTCCTGCCGCCTATATGTGTCGGCGGTAGGACATGATGGGTCTTAGCCAGGTAGCTGAGGCGTCGTGCTCTAACTGCATCCATGATCTTGCCTGTGGTGTTCATAAGCGCGATTAGTCTATACGACTTCGGTGTCGTGTAGTTGTCTTTGCCCGGCTTGCGTAGAACAACCGTAGTCAACTCGCGAAAGTGGGTCGGGCAGTAACCCAGACGCAAGCTCTGGTTGAAGATCCTCGTCAGATGGGGTGCAAGGTGGGCCGTTCCCGCTTGCAGGGCCTTGTTGGCGATACCGTCCGGGCTAGGTGCCTTGAGCGGCGATGCGGCTTAAATGGCGTCCCTAACCTCTTTCTCTGTCGCTGGCGGCATAACCACTTGGTTGCCGTACTGTGCGTCTCGTATGTCCTCTAGATCTGCTTCCGGTGGTGCTGGGAAGAAAGCCTCACGGAACACATCCGCTTTGGCTTTCGGATCTGTTATTTCCTCCTGTGTACATGGATGTTGTATGACTGGTGTGACCATAGGGACCTCGTTTCCTCTTGCCTTTGCTCACTTGACGAGTCTCCACAATGCTTCTGGCGACTTCGCGGCTTGCTCTACCTGTTCTCTGTGAGCGTCCCTCATACGCAAGTAATTCGACAGTGCAACGAGCGTGATGTGCGACTTCGAGAAAGTGCAGCATTGGCACGCGCAATTAGTCACGCTCAGGAAAGTGTCCAGGATCTCAAGAACGAGCTGGCAGCGTATCTTGTGGATGGAAAACGTAAGCGATTCAAGTTTGTAGCCAAGCTCAGTCAAACGCAAAAGCTCAGGGCAAGCTTGGATAGGACTAAGACCATCATGGTAGAGTTCAAAAATCAGCTGCAAAGGTAGGACTGTCCGGAGATACTCTTGACAATCACTGACACTAAATAGCGACCTGTTGTATGACATCCATAATGTAAATCAAGAGGTTCTCAGATCGGTAGAGAAGACAAGCAAAGATTTGGAGACATATGACAGAAACTCTTACAAGGTCATGCAAAAATCCGAGGTCCAAGCAGAAACTGCGAATAATTCGGAGGGTAGAGTACAGGCTTCGGTTCAGCTAGCAAGCGATACATCTGAGGGTCTGGCTGACATTAGAATTGCGGAGAAGCTCGAGCACATCATGGATTTGTTGACGGAAACAAGGCTTTCATCTTCACCGACTTCGTTACCGTCAACGCCTGCATTGTCACGCTAAGTCAGTGATATATCCGTCATGAAATCGTCCCAGGGAGCGACTGCCAGTAACATTTTAAGTTCGCGAAGCGATCTGCGGTCAGTATCCCAGAATGCTCGACAAGCGAACGTCGCTTCAGAACACCCTCTTCTACAGTTCAAGGATAATCAGGTAAGATTGAGTACGCATACACTGCGACCCATCTAACGTGTCTGTGTAGTTCCAATTCTTGATCGCGATCATCTTTACC
Source organism: Didymella arachidicola (assembly GCA_016630955.3). Classification (NCBI taxonomy): domain Eukaryota; kingdom Fungi; phylum Ascomycota; class Dothideomycetes; order Pleosporales; family Didymellaceae; genus Didymella; species Didymella arachidicola. The sequence goes on along the minus strand of CM050002.1, from coordinate 172,585 downwards.
CAGCGCACCATCAAACAACGTCTCGATTGTCAACGCGCCTCAGAATGTCTGGCAGCATATTCAACACCAGAAGCACTTTCAAAAGCATTGCCTGAAACCCTCAGTCAATACTTCGGCGGACTTGGTTTGCAAAAAGTCAAGCCACCTCAATTGATTAAACTAGCTCAAGCATATGTCAAAGATCCACCAGAACAGGGCAGATTGCGTTCGAAAGCTGGATGTCCTCAATCTGAGATTTCACATTTACCGCAAATTGGGCCATTCTCAGTCAATGCTTGGCTGGTATATTGCTGTGAGAGGATCGATATAGAGACCCTGGACAAGACACTGTTAGAGTACATGGAGCATTTGAAATCAGAGGCAGGGGCTTGAGGTCGACGAGGGCTCAGACATTGCAAGTGCGCTCCTGCTGCGGGATCTCAAACAGCATTACTTCCAATGAAACATCCCTAGGTTTCGTCACACTCCGGCCTTAATGATGCAGCCCTCGCCTGTATGAACATTGTTGCCAATGAGTATCTCAATATTGAGCTTGTTATGCTTCTCCTCAAGAACTTCGGTGTTGATACTGATAGTGACCTGGGCACCAATCCTGGTATTACGGCCGATGGTTAGTAGGCCGAGATGTTGCTCTGCAGCCGCGGCGTCGATCCGACGTATGTCGCAGCAAGCGTCACCGCCAGCGCCAGGCACCCGAGCTCTTTGACGATGCACAGCACCTCATCTTCAACAGTTGTGTCGTCGCGCGGTATCCTGGCATACTTCTGGAACAGCTCAGCTGCTTGCCCTGCCTCAATCTCGCCCACTATCGAAGGTAATGATAGTCGTCGCTGACGGCCACGCGAGGGCTTAAATGTTAGCAAACGACACTGTGTGATAATGCGGAGGTTCTATTTACAGTGCTAAGCATGACTGTCGTTATGTGTGGGTGTGTGGGTATGAAGCATGACTATTCGACAGAATCTAGCCTTGTAGGCAATCAAATATCAGCCTTGTGCACTATGCGGCCTTTGTACCCACCAACCATGTATTTTGTATGCACCGTGTTTAGTTAGTCTACATCCGCTAAATGACTGTAGCGCAGAGGGGATTTGTCTATGAATTCGTGCACTTCTACTGGCTTGACACTTCGTCTTATACGGGGTGAGTTCGCCTTCTGAAATGTCGCTGCTCAGTCTTGTCAATTTGCAACTTGCCGGTGGAGGCACAAACCCCACCACCGGTACTCAACAAAGCTTACAAATCGGTCCACTTACATAGAGCTGACTTGGTTTCCATGACTCAGACATCCAATACAGTGAAGGTAACGCAATCCGATATGCTTTTCTCTGATTGCGTGTTACACAGCTCTCAGCTTTGCAAACAGCCAATGTCAGCTTGATTCGATCTTCACGTCCCATTAAACATTTGTTTCAGATATTGAACTTTTAATCCTCAGGCATGGCAAACTCACTCGGAGAATGCAAATCCAAGCATAGAGAAGGCCTTTCTTTCTTTCCCAAGCGACAATAGTATAGCATTTCTTGATGAGAAACGAATAACTTGGCTAAAATCATAACCTCCCGTCTCCATGTAGCTGCTCCTACCTGATCCTCACCTGAAAGATGTTTCCCATTTAACTGGCGACTAAGAAGCCGCCTATGTCTTTCCTCACAATCACAAAACTGCCCGTACTTTGAGCTTAGGCGCCTTGGGCTTAATCACCTTCGGCTTGGGTACCTTGGGCTTCGAGGCCTTTTGAGTTGGTGTTGCCTTTGGCTTAGAAGGTGCTGACGGTGACGCACTTGGCTTTGTTTTCATAGGGCAGGCAGCGGGAGCCCTTACGTCGAGGTCATCACGCCTTTGCTTGACGTTGGATCCTTTGTACGGACCCTGCTTCCAGTTGATTCGCGGATACTGGGATTTCATCGTCTCTGCCTCGGTCTTTGGAAAGCACTTTCCGCAGACCTTCATCTTGTCGAGCATAGCGAAGGGTATGGCTGCTTGAAGGTAGGTGTCCATCTTAGCAAAGCGCAGCGTGGAGGCTGGAGAGAACTTGTTGCCAGACATCATGCCAATGTAGGCGTCAACGTTGGAATCGCTGAAGCGCGTACACTGCTTCAACTTAGGATCCTCCGTGAACCAGACCTTGTCTGCATCCTTGAGTTTGGTGCTATCAGCATAGGCGACACACCAACTGTGAAAAAGTCAATAAGAGAGTTTTCAATATTCGTCTCCTAGCCAGAAAGTGTAGGGAAACGTACTGGACTCCCGAGCCGCCACCGGGATAGTCGCCGAAGCCGTCGCTGAAGTAGACGGCTCCATTACCCAAATCGCTACCATTAGGCTTAGCATGAGGAAATGCCTTTGCTGTGTTGACCTTGTCGGCCAAATCCTGTAGATCAAAGTATCAGTCAATGGTTCTGTTTTCGGCTGCGCCTCAGCTTGAGCCGACAATGAAGAACGCCGGAAAGACCTCTGACCCATTTACGGAATATCAAATAGAAGAGCCTGTCTTACTTTGGTTGTTACGGTGCGGTAACCAATAATTTCACCAGAACACTTAATGTCCGCAGGCTTAGACGGTGTGTTTCCACGAGCTTGGAGGGTGTAGTCGAGTGGTGTCGCTGCAGCGAGGCTCATTGTGGCAAGCACAGCAAACATCGAGTTGGAAAGCATCTTGATGATACGTTAGAGGGAGTTGAAATTGGTAAATGAAGAATCGAAATGTAGATCAGCAATACAGGCCGGCTGTTGTGCAAGAAGATGAGCGATAGGAAGTAGTGAACGTTTAAAGTCTGGAAAAAGAGTGTAGATGATGAGACTGATAGAGTGAGGTAAGGAATGTACTGTAGACAATTACGAAGGCTGCTCAAGTGCAATAAATACCTGAGTTATCGCATGGCGGAGATATCGACCGCCCCTTCGCGCTTTTAGACGTAGGACGCCTGAGCGAACAAGGTTTCGTCCAATTCCGTGCAGGTCTGTGCAGATCTACCTCGTCTTCTTTGCTCAAGAGAAGTGGTGGGAGGCTGCTAATCCAAGGCAGTGCTTACACGAGTCCAGCCCAGTTGTAGCATCTGCCTGTTGCAGCGCTAGTGTGGACGTGGGTAGACTTTTGGCCTATGTAAACTACTACGCATGAGGCTTGCTCATCTCCTGATATCCGTAGCATGAGACCAACACAGATCTCTAGAATGATGAAGCAGAAATTCATGAAGTCCGCAAGAGTGGACTAGGTTTACGCCATCTGCAGTGCTGCAGCGCAGCGAATGCCGAACAGCGCTCAGTCTAACCCAAGCTGGCCATCCGTGCAACTGTGCCCCTCGGGCATCTATCTCCGCGCCGCAGCCTTGCATCAAACAGGCATCCAACCAAACCCCGTGGTTATCTTTAGACGCAGCCTCGACTACTTATCACCTCACGACTTGGTGCCTTTGACTTCGACGCAATCTCTTCTACGCTTCTCAGCAGTCCATCATGAGCAGCATGGGAACAAAGACAAACGACGCCGAAGAGCAAGTGCTAGCCTTGATTTGTGGAAACGATGAGCCATGGACCTGGGGAGGGGATGCGCATCAATGTCGAATCACATTTGACAGGAATGGCACAGGTGCAGTGAGTATACCTCTCCTGTTGTGTGCGAAGAATTCACCTTACCTGTATGTATTGCTAGTAGCTAATGCACTTCAGCTGAACTGCGGAGAAAACCAACGCAGCTGGATTGCTGTTGAATTCAATTGGTCTTTCTCTACAAAGCCAGTCAGGGCGGAAACAGGCAGCTGGACCATGGCCATACAAATGGCCCTCACCACCCGCATTCCCTCTGAGTATCACAAGTATAACCACTGGTTCGAGGGCGCAGCGCTACAAGATCATCTCCAAAAACCCCCGCCTGCGAGCGACGCTCCCTTCCCATGGGCACCGCTGCGTAGCGACGCCTTCCAACCAAAGTTCTACACCCTGACTTTGTCACATGGCCGTTTTATCGAGCCGTTTCATTACTTCATCAAGCCGGCTTATCCGCTCCTTCAATTTGGAGCTGACCGCTTTGTGCCCAACCGCTTTTCCCACCAGCTCGTCTTTGACAAGTCACCATATCCGCCACGCAAGGAATGGGCAGAGTCATACGGCAACGGTGACCTGGAGGGAAGTCTGAGTTATCATCACTACTGGGAGAGAACGGATTTTGTTCAGGGGGCCATCAGCAGGAAGGACCAAACGTGGGCGGATACTCTTGATTTGGGGTGGTGGTTAAGCTCGTCCGCTGGTGAGGGGCATGTGAGAAGTAACTGAGAAGCGTGACTGGAGGCTGTTATATGAGCAGTACTCGGGTAGTCAGAGGGATAAAGTTAACAGACTCGTCGTCGTCGCCATACCATACGTGGTACGTGACAATCAGCACGATGTGCCCAAGCGGCACGTCCTCTGCAGCGCTCGATGATTGGCACGTGTCCGCCAACATTTCCACAGCAAAAGTGCCCTCTATTATCCCAAGGGCATAAGCAGGATGTATAGGACTCTACCCTGCTATATTAGCAGTGTCCTGCCTAGTATAGGCTATCTTAGGCTCGTTTAGGATATTTGCCTAACAACTACTGTTCTGTAGACTCGACTCGTTAGTGCACAGGCAGGCTTAAGTAACTATCAAGGCAGGGATAAGAGCGAGGATACTTAGCTTGGTATAGTAGGGTCCGGCGGAGGCTCCTTAGTGGAAGTGTCAAGGCACAAACAATAGAGGAACTGATTAGGATCACTAAATGTTAAAGTGTGAGCAGATATCTACTCTTTTTCTCGAAAACCACGCTAAGTTAACAAATTGGCCTGAATTAGCTAGCGATGTTAGTGGTGCTCGTCAGACAGAATAGCCTCCATATCCCGTAAACGCTACACAGAAACCTCAAAACAGTACCTTAACAGATGGCGGGTCGGACAGGAGAACTTGTTTTCAACGTCCTATGGTCGTATGTGGAAAGATGACGGGGAAGATGTATTATAACAGTGGTGTTGAGCACTCCATCGCTTGCATCCCTCGGCATTATATGCAAAATCGAACACCCGCTGTTCTTGGTGTGAGCAGGTCGCATGTCGCTTGCACTTTCTGGCCGTTGGCAACTGGTCTGAAGATGCCACGCAAGGACGGGAATATCACGTTCACACATGCGACGCAAGCTGAGCAGACCGTCAGGTCTTCGATGAGAGCTTCAGTTGTTGGATCGGTGAGACAATACCAAGTTCGGGTCGCAGTTGGTCTATCTTCTTGCTGAGGTTCAGGGTAGTGCATGTTGATGTTTGGGCAGTAACCATCCTCGTCTGGCGGCAGCGTAGCCACAGTTCCTAGCAGATCGAGGTCAGGTGTACCCTGAGAGAATAGCCAGAATGTTGCAGTACGGTTCCAAAGGTCAGAGTGGTCGCATCTTGTCGCCATGTGTTCGGACTTGGATGGAGCTCTGATAAGACATCGTTCGTGCCGTGTATTGCTGAAGATTGCGTTGTAACAGCTTGGACAGATGTCGACGCCGGCAAATGTCTTTGGTACGCTGATATTGTACCAATTTGTCTGCCCCGTCGCAAAGGTCGTTCGAGGGCAGGGCGCAAGATTGGGCCTCTGGCCTTTTTGCTGGGTGCTGGTCGACCCTGAAGGCCTGGGAGGTAAGGCAGGCTTCACAAGAGGCATTGCGGAAAGGGCCTGACAGCTGAACTGCTTGCTGGAGTACCTGAAAGTCTATCAAGATAGATTCCCAAGGTGATCGAGTGTACTGGATCGCACGGATTAGCCAGCTGCGGAGAAAGTCTGGAACGGGTGAGATCTTATATCAATTGAGACTTGGGGAGCCGAGCTGCCGGTGACACGGTTGGATTGGATAGATGATTAGGTAGGAATATATACACATCGAAGTGAAGATACGTCTTGGTTCAAAATATGCTTCGTAGATGGTCATGTCCACATAGCGTCGTGAGAATCGAAAAGAGCGTTGGGTATAGAGCGTAACGAAAGCAGAAAGCCTAGCCAAACAGAACGCGTCCGCAAACACAACAGACCACTAGGCGTTGATGATGAGGTTGCGTTGACTGCTATCCTCCGGGTTGTTACCGAAGACGAATCGATACAGATCACGAAGCCACTTGAACTGCTCACTGCGTGCCATCCACTGCACTGAGCGGCCGATTTCCACGGCGGTCATTCTGCGAGGCGGCTCCGTATGCGCGGTCCGTAGTGTAGGATCTGCAAGGACTAGCTTTCTGTAGTTTTCGAAGAGCTGCGCTTGCCACGGCAGTGTGCCAAAGCTGTTGGAGGGCAGGGCACGAATGAAGTCAGGAAGTGGAATTTGACGGCTGTAGCCTGTGTTGATCGCAGCTTTCACGATCAAAGCTTTCAGCCGGACAAGATTGGGATCCGTTCGACCTGCGGTTGCTGTTGACGAACTGTGTATGGAAGCATCGGAGTACGTCGACAAGTTCGACGACGCGGACGACCAGCGGTCGTGCGTCCGTGTCAGCCCTGCTTCAGGCCCTAACACTAGGATGTTCGGTACGTTATTCTCTTCAGCAGGCGAGAACTCCTCGCGGTCATCGAAGATGGTCGTAGGCGTGTCCGGTACTGCTGGCGTCTGTCGTCGGGAAGAGATGGCGGAGTGGTACGAGTCGTCAATGCTTGATGACGTCCGACCAGACCTCTCCGAGTAAGATCGTTGCGAACGTGTCACAGAGCAAGAGCTGGATCCCAGGTTGAACTCATACTGAGTTGGACGCGGGGTACCGCGGTCAGGCCGCACCTGAGTCCAGCCCTCGCGGAACAGGTCGCACAACTCCCAGCAGGCTTGTATGCCGGAGCCCAGAAGTTCTTCGTCCGCAGACTTGCCATCGCGGCTATTCTGGCGAAGACTGAACAAGGTTTCTGCCAATGACCAGCAAGCATGAAGGAGTGAGTCAGTCTCTTCAGGCAATGAAGTTCGTTGCTTCATCAGTCGGTGACACAACGTCAGGTAGAAGTCTAACGTGCGTTCGCGGAAAGCTTCGGGCAATGCACGGTCGTGAGCGTTGTAGAGATGGTTGTTCAACTCAAAGCTCACTCGCAAGACCGAGTCAGATGCATCGTCGCCCCGTTGCCGTACATCGAACAACGCCTGACAGAAGTCCCGGCAAAGTTCCAATGTGGGCATGACTTGGGTCGAGGGGTTCTCGTCCCGGCTCTCGTACAATTTCTGGCACAACCGCCAACACGTCCGCCACGCATGCTCCTGTTCGTCAGCGCTACCGCCAGAATAGTTGAACATGCGCCGGCGGTGGTTCTGGCTGAGCTTCGCTAGCGAGTTGCACAAAATCCAGCACTCGTCCAACGCGCTGTTCAAAGCAGCAACCTCTTTCTCGGTCTCGTTGATGCCATGTAGCGCCTGGCCCATGGTCTGCGTGCCAATTGATGCTGGCTCATTCTCTTGCGACTGCGAGGATTCATCGTCATCTTGCTCGATGACGGAACTCGCTGAAGAATCTGTAGGATAGCTGTCCTCATGTTCTGCGATGTCTAGAGGAGTCAGCCAGATCAGCCAGGTCAGAAACACTTTCTGAGAAGCTACGCACCAGCCAGGTTGGCACTCATTCGAGCACTTCGGCGTTTCAGGTCGTCCTCGAAGTCGTGACGCGTCTGCGCCAGAGGCGTACTGCGGTCGAACGCGCCACGAGGCACAGACGTATCGATTGGGGTTGTGTAGTGGTGCTGAAGAGGTTTAGCCATCGTGGCTTGTGCCAGAGCAAAATGAGCACGACGCACCTTGTCGTCAGCTCCAAAAACCATGTTTGCCTCTGGGGTGACGGGCGATACTACTGCGGTGCTCTCTGAGCCATTCGCGCCTGAAGATGCGGCTGACACGATACCGCGGTTCTGCATGAAGAGTCAGCGCCGAGGTAGTGCGGCCAGAACGCGCGGTTTGCGTACAAACTGCTTGAAGTCTGCCGGGACATGTATGACTGAGGGCGGTTCCTCGTCCGAGTCTGACCGCTTGCGCGCAGGCAGCGAGGTGTCGAGCTTGAAAGGCTGAGTCGCCGTCAGAAGTGCTCTCATATGCAGGGCGCAATGCAGGGCGCCACAACGGTCACCGTACCTTGGATTGGCTGGACTGGCTTGCCGGACTGACAATGTCCTCTGTGTTTGGCGATCTGATGTAATGCATGTCGTCCTGGGCGTCGTCCTCGATCTGGATGCTGTCAGTCTCTATGCCCACTCTCTCCACCACCTCGGGGCGTGTCTACCTCGGTGTGGTCGGTGGCGCTCGTGCCATTGCTGTCGACGGGCGATGGGTCGACAGTCGCAGGGTACGGGCTCGGGGGCGGGACAAGGTGGTCGGACTGGGTGGAAGATCTTCGCGAATCCATCAGTACGTGCAGCGAAGAGCCAGGGCGCCCAGTGCGGGGGAGGCCCACCTATTTGAGAAGACCTGGTTGAAGTTCGCCGGCGAGCTTGGGGAGTCTGTGTAGGGGCTGAAGGCCGAGCTCAGACCCGGACCCGTTGGAGACGGCATCAGCATCGCCATGCCTCAAGGCTGCCTCACCTGCGCCAGAGCTGCGCCGCGGGGGGTCGTCGACGCGCTGCCTGGCTGGCTGCACTGCGAGGCTGTGTGTCGACTCGCTGCGGTGGCCGTCTGCGGAGGGCGGAGGGCGGAGGGCGGCCGGCGGACGGATGGCGAGAGGTGCGCGGCGCGACGAGCGTTGGTAGCGGCGACGGGTGGGTGAGCGTGGGAGGCGCTGGGTCGTCGCAGGGTACGTGGGACGGGCGTGTGGGAGCTATAGCAGACCAGCTGCGGCGGCGACTACAACTGCTACTGCTAGGCACTGCGGCTCGCGGTATGCGGCGCGTCTAAAGGCTCTTGAAGAGACAGGTGGACTGACTCTGTATTGGTGATGGCCCCCGGGCTCGTTCGAGAGGGCTGCCCTGCGCATAACAGCTGTCGCTCTCCACAGAGGGCAAGGGATCCCGCACCCTGGCTCACGGCGGGGCCGATGATTGGCGGCAGGGTGGAGCCCGGCGCTTAATGCTCAGGCCCTTGGCCCAAAGCGCTCTCGATAGCTGCGGGATCGCTCTCTGTCACATCCAGCAGCATGGCGCTGGTTCGAACGGCGAGAGATGGCGGGCGTTGCTCGGGCCAGGCTGTCTGTATCAATGTAGAACTCGCAGAGATGCAGTTGTGCAATCTCAGACATGGCAGCATCTCTGTACAGGGACCAGAGAGAGCCGCCCTCGTTCTCAGCCCACCATCCACGCCCAGCAGGCTGCATGCCGCTGCCAGCGAACTGTGCACGTCCGCCTGCTGGGGGCCAAGGGCTCAAGTCCTCCACAATATACGCGCTAATGCACCACCTTCCGCACTGAGAGAGGCCAATGAGCGGCACCAACAGCTATGTGCACGCGCGGAAGACAGACGCATCTCTGCGGCAGAGGTTGGGACTCTGACCGGTGCCAGGTCGAGACTATTGACTGTCAAGTCCTCATGTTGACGTGGCCAGCAGAACGACAAACGAGGTGGGCCCAGGTGGAGCACGACATCTGCTGTTCGCTGGGGCGAGCATCAAAGGGTGCCAGGCCAAGCAGTGTCAGCACGACAATCCGGACGTCGACGCCTATCGACGACTCGCCGTCAGCACCAGTACCGTACCTGTGGATGCCTGGCGGCTATCCAGCCCCCAGACTGTCTGGCACGGCACAGATCTTTTCGAACTCGACCATAAGGCTCCATAATAATTCCAACACCATTGTCCAAGACAGCAAGAGTCAATTTTTTGTGTCGCCTGTGCCGCTTCCGCGCCTGACCTTAGCCGCGCTCAGAGGCCTGTCAGTTGGCGCCATGTTGCACAGGACCAGACTGCAGTGAGCCCAGATCCCCGACCATTGATTCTACGACGAGCGGCAGGTCGGCGATCCGGCTCCTCAGCTTCGAAAACACGACGAAAACCTCGTGAGCAGCTGCCCAATAATCATCTCAAACGTGCTGGTTCGTATGCACTCAGCTTGCTGGTGTCCAATCAGACCATATATCAGCCTTGCCTCTCCATGCGAACTACTGATCCAAGCTCAATAGCTGACAACCACGCTCGCACAAGAACCTGGGAAGGCATCATAATCCTCGACTCGGCAAATGGCAGCTCAATGCCCAATTTTCCTACGCTTTCTGACACTGCGCCGGACGGCGGCTCAATCCCGTTTCTAGCGTGTGGAATCGCCTTCAGGCCTCCTCATATCCACAGGCGCTTAGAGCAGCCAGCTCAATGGCACACGCTGCACTGCTTCCCCACCCAACCTTCTCGCCGAAGAATAAACAAGCTCAACGCCGCTGCGGAACGCCTTCCTCCTGCACTGCGCCGCAGCCACGGGCTCAACGCCTTTGAACTTGCTTGCTCGCCGCTGATCTGCATCTCGCACCACGACCTCCAACACAGCCTTGCGTTGTGCCAGTCTGCGCACAATGAAATCAAGCTCATTCATGTCTCGGCCTCGAGTATCAACACACACGGCGGCTTCTCAATACCACGCACCACCGCTCCACCAATTCCGCCTCGCCAGCAACCCAACAACGGCAACAACGACAGCCCTCACCCACAGAAGCCATCCCACACGTCTACCTCCCTCTCAAAGCAAACACCCAAACACCCCGCCATCACTCACACTCAGCCTACCATCTGCATTCCCCACGTCTAACATCACCCGTACACTACAAAGCTTTCCCAACACCCGTGACGTGACGCTTGGAATCTACTATTAGCACACTGCCACATTAATCCGCTTTATACAGCAGCGATGTATGCATGATACAACACAGTGCTGTGCCGTGCTTTGCATGTTGAGGCACGTCAGATCGCCAACGTGGGACTGGGGTGGTTTTGTCATGGCGCTGATAGATCTCTGCGCTGCGTCTGGGACGATGGCTGGTAGGGTGGAGTATACCATGAGGTTGGTGAGTAGGTGATAGGGTGGTTTGTGTTGTTGGTGTGGATGGTGTGTGAGAGGTTGAGATTGAGGACGGTGCTGCGTGCGAGGAGGGCTTTGATTTTGGTGAAGGCGGCATGTATTTGCTACACACTGATGGTAGGAGTTGAATCCAATACTTCTACGCTACTGTCACATCCATTATTCCTCTGTCTCGCCATCCCCATCAACACCATACTCTTCCACGATCCACGCACAAAACCGCTCCCACCTCTGCGTCCACTCCCTCAGCCTCTCCGCGCGCACACCCTTACCCATCAACCCGTCCTTGATATCCTGCGTCCACTCCTTCGCGCTGAGATCATCAAAACTCGCCCAGCGCACACTATTCTCCGCAAGACTACCCAACCCTTCAAGCCCGAGGTTCTCCCAGCCCTGCAGCGCCTGCCAGAAATCATGCGACATGCCGGAGACGCCCTGTCCGAGGATCGTGGGGTCGTCGTTGCACAGCGAGCACGGTACGCCACGGGCCAGCAGCGCAGGGAGGGGATGCGACATGATGGAGCCGCAGAGACGCAGGACTTCGTTTGAGACTGGGCAGCTCTCGATCAGGATTCTTTTTTCCTTGACCATGTCGATGAGGAGGGGGTGCTTGTACAGACTGAAGCCGTGGCCGATGCGGCGGGTGCCGAGGATGACTGCGTCGAAGAGGTTCTCGTCTGTGGAGTCGCCGTCGCCGAGCGTCTCGCCGGCGTGGAAGTAGAAGGGGATGTCGACGCCTTCTTCTGCGCAGCGTTTGCGGAACCAGAAGAGTTCGGGGGTGAGGTCGGCGAGGGGGCGGCCGAGGTCTTCCTGGCCGACTAGGTCGTAGCCGGCGATGATTTCGGGGAATTCGAGCTTCATCTCGATGCATGCTTTCATGCCTGCGGATTGTTAGTCTGTGGCGCAGATGTGATCGTGAGTGGGGTACGTACTTTCGATGACCGCCTTCTTGTCGAATGCGCGAATGGTTGTCCAGATCATGCGAGCGCCCCAGAAGTCTTTGCCTTCTTCACTCTTCTTGAACTTCTCGAGCTCGTCAGACAGGTGGTCCAACATGTTGAAGTAGTCTCCGTCCCAATCCTCTTTGCCTTTGCTTCGGTAAGGTGTGTAGAATGCCGAGCGCATGTCCACCCAGTATACACCATCGTCAAGAAGGACCTTGAACATCTTGTGAAGGAACTTGCGGAAGATAGGTTCGTAGTAGATGAGCGAACCAAGAATAGGGAAGCATGACATGAATTTTCGCCAGACCTCGTTCGGCCCCTCGTGATGCGAAAGGTGTTCTGAAGCGGTGATGGTGACTCTTGATCGTATCCATTCCACGAACCCTTTCTTACCACCCTCAGGGAAGCTGTCGGCAGCCACGTTGATCGGGACTGGTGTTTGCGCCGGGTAGTTGGGCGACCAGATCGATGCATTTTCTGGGGCTGTCTTGACATAAACAAAGGAGAACCCAGTCTTGCGCAGAGTCTGCTCGTCCGTGATCGGTCCATCTGCGATAACAGAGATACCCTCCTCGTTGAATGCCTCTTCGAGAGCCCAGTCGAGGTCGACCATTGCCTCGATGTGGCAGTGAAGTAGCGTTCCTTTGGGCATCTTCTTGACAATCTGCCACAGCTTGCTCTTTTCCATACGCTCCTTGGCGAGGGAGAACATCATGCCAGGAAATACATCGACATATTGCGTGAGAAGGCTATCTTCATACTCCCGGGTCCACAGGGTTTGCTGTTCTTCGAATCTTATTTGAGACACGATTGAAGCTGCTTCTTGTGCCATGGGAGAGAGGTTCTGGCGGAAGAGGCAATCTGCGGACTGTCAGATGATGGAGCTCTGGGCATTGAATTTCATCTGACTACCAACCACTTCGCTGCTTCTTCTCTTGCTGCACGAGCGCATCTCTCCCGGCTAGGTACTTCTGAATGAAAGGCTCGCTTAGACTCGGAACGCCCTCCGCCTTCTCCCAATCTTCGCTGTTCGTAGTCTCATTAGGAGGCATTTCGTTGCTGCCAAAAAGAGCCGTGCTGTCTGGTGTGTAAGATCAGTCAGAAAAGTCGAGGCAGCAGTCACTGCATCGGCGGCGTCCGACTTCCTGCCAATTCGGCGATAGCTCTCCCGCTGATGTACGCTAGTACCAACACAGCCGTGGGGCCCAAATGCGGGCAAGAGCTCAGCTCCATTGTGCGACCTGCAGATTAATCTTTGTTGCAGTTTGGCGGGCATAACCCTCTCTCGCACTTCACGGTACACTTCCAGGCTCGTTCGCAGACATTGGCCGCTCATCACGTATCAGATGCACGAGTCATGGTTCAATTCGCCCTATCGATAACGTGGTGGGGACAGCCGACCCTTGGGACTTGCGCACCCGCGGGCATCATCTGGCAGACTACCGCATGATCCTAGGCCATCCGCATCACTATTCCTCCCGTGACCGCACACGTCAACGGCTCGCCGCACGCCACGCACTGTGCACTCTACCTTGCAAACGCCTCTGCGCTCCACGACCTCACTGCCCTCTGTCCGTTCACTTCACGCCGCGTTCGACGGTCGTCACGCCGGTCCCCGCATAGCTGCCTGCGCCCAAACGCCGATATCCAGGCAGGGTCCAGTTGCATCACGGTACACCCCAACCACGGCAACACGCAGCAATCCACCGAAATTCTCCACCACATATGGAGACACAGCCGGCACGGCGGTAGGCGCACGACCTGCCCGTAGTCTGTGAAGCGGCACCTCGACTACCGAACAGCCGCCATGGCCTTCTTCTCGGCGGTGTCCAGCTCCATCGGCAAGAAGCTTCTACTGTATGGGCTGCGGCATATCGATCTTCTCGATAAGGACCCGGCCGACTTTGTGAGCGTCGATGTGGGCAAAAGGACCACCCTTGAGGTTAGGGATGTGGGGTTGCACATTAAGGTGTGTACAGAAAACATGCTTGTACGTCTGCGAGACTAACACTGCGCCACCAGAAACTCGTAGCTCTGCTACACCTTAAGCTGCCACCCGAAATCCATCTTTCGTCCGCCAAAGCCTCACTCCTGCGCGTTACCTTTGTCCTCGACTTTGGTGTTCCACAGATTTCGATAGAGGTGGATGGGATACAAGTCAAGGCCAAGCTGCTCGAGGACGCCGAAGATGTCATATCCGGACAGGACAAGCACACAAGACAACCAGCACAGCCTTCTTCTCCTACACACCACCAGGACGACACATCCTTGGATCCTGACACACACGTACCCACCGTCCATGACCTTGCGCAGTCCTTCATTCGAGAAGAGCCCGCAGAAGAGATACGTGAACTTGCACATGAGCTGGAATCACAACCAAGTTACATGCAAGAGTCTTTGTCTGCAAGCGATGATAGTGAAGAGGAGAGCTCGGCAGGTGTGGGTGCACCACTTGGCCTGCCTGCATATCTGAGGAACATTCTCAACACTGCGCTCGATCGACTCAGCATAGCAATCAACAACGTTGATGTTGAGATGGAGGATCAGACCTCGGCCGAGCCTGCAAGCCCACCAAAGTCCGGCGAATCGTCACCAGTCTCGCTCAACTTCCACATAGCCCGTATAGGTATCGACTCGATAACTTCACAAGAACCGAACATCAACATCAGTCCGGCTGCACAGCCTCACAATGCAGCCTCGACACTCGGGAAACGAAGGCTGAGGATCGAGAACATATGCGCCAGGCTGGTATCTGATGTTGAGAACTTTACCTCGCAAAGCTCGCGGCCACCGTCACCAGAGATCACGCGTTATGAGGCCTCCACCGAGCGCTCAATATACCCTGAACAACCAACGAGCGCAGTAAACCCTCCTCCAACGCTCGAAGTACTGCCGCAACGTACAGAAGGTGCTCAACCCGTCCACGTTGCTGAGCCTACTTCCGCAGTCGAGGGGTCGATCGAGCAGCTGAAAAGCGATCCCGCCACTCCGCTAGCAGCATCAATACAAGAGGAGACTCCATTGGCTTTGTCCTATCAGCAGGAGGCTTCTTTGGTACCATCCATTCACGAAGAAGTGTCTCTTGTACAGTCCGTTGCAACGGTCGACGACGACAGGTTCGCCGATGCTTCATCCGACGATGGCTCGGAGCATACCAAGCAGCGAGAAGATCTGCACCAATCTGGCGATATCCACCTTACATTAGGGCTGGGCGGTAGCAGCATCCTGTACGATGATGAGGGTGTACTCGATTACGCTCTGCACCATGACATGCTGGACTCCACTTTCGACCACGACCTGGACGAAGCAATGCGCACCGACGATGCGCGGTTCGAGGACCACTACAGTGGAAGCCCTGATGCATCGAGTCGAAATCTCTCTCCTTACGCCAGCCGGGCATCTTCGTCTATGTTACCCACAGTGTCCGGTTTAGGCATGTCTTTTGCACAGCCAAAGGCTGCTTTCTCCCCTCCTGCGAGTGAGGCTTCTACGTCTGCACTGCCAACTGTCTCAGGTCTTGGCGTATCCTTTGCAAGACCCGAGCCAGAGCCAGAGCCAGAGCCAGAGCCAGAGCCAGAGCCAGAGCCAGAGCTAAAACCAGAGCCGATCGCATCACAACCTCTGCCTCAGAGATTCTCATCCCTAGAGCCCTCCCTCGAGATGAACTGCGACCCGACTCCTCAATCGGTTGAAGGCGAGCCACAGTTGTCCACTGGCAGCCTACATACATCTGAGTCCGTAGTCGAAGCTGGGCCTCAAATGATAAGTTCAACATCATCGTCTTCATCCGATGCGTCTGGGAGCATGTACATGAGTGCCGTAAGCGCGTCTCCGGTTGTGTCTTCGCAACGACATCTCCCAGGTGGTTGGGACTCTTCGTCCAGTTCAAGCCGCGGAGCGTCGTCGGATACTTCAGGATCTGTGCCTGAAGAGATGATTTCCGGCAGTATTCTGCAGCCACATCCGGAGGTAGAGGACGGCTACGATACGCCAAGACCCGGCAGTCGGCAGAGCGCTGTTGCAGTAGCTCGGTCAACCAAGGTTCCCCGTTCGTCGACAAGTGCATCCAGTGAGGCTCAGAGACAGGCGAAGGTCTTCTTAACCATCGACGAAGTAACAGTCTGGTTCCCCCTGGGTCTTGAGAAGGGGGAGATGTCAGATGTTGACTCACGTGCTGAGCCAGTTTCCGACGCGTCTACCATGGACTTTGCTCCGTCCAGGCTTGGGGAAGATTCTATCTTTGCCGAGATGCCAGGCTCATTCTCAAATTATGCCCATTCTACATCGTCTCGTCGAACAGGCTCCATAATGGACTCGTTACGGAGACCTGCTCAGTCCAGGCCTAATATAAGTTTGCCAGCCTGTCGACCTCCCAAATCCTCGCCATCGCCGAATGTTGTCGTGAAAGTTGGCTCAGTGGTCGGTCATGTGGACTTGTCTACCGGTCGCATTATGTTCAACATGCTCAACCGCGTACTTGGCGCTTTAACGGATGCATCACAATCGCAGAAGTCGAGTCCACCGACTGAGTCTGTAATCAGTGCTGCTTCAAGCACCCTCGAGCTGACAGTCAGGAATATTGGTATCGCATGGCTCGACAGCGTCCTGACTGAATCCATGCAAGATGGGTTAATACCAGCTCATACCCTCGAGCTGAAACCAAATGATGCTCTTTTAGGAATCCACCTCGCTGCAATCCGCCTCACAAGTCAAAGCAGCGCAGATAAGTTGCGCGCGAAGTTACAAATCGAGAAGTTTGCCATCGCATCTTTGGGTATCGACATCATTGCGTTCCATACTTCGCGACCTCGATCCAGACGATCTGTCAGCAACTTACCCGATCAGCTCAGCCACGACTTGGAACTAGATTATGAACAAGGGGTGGACAAACGAGTCACGATTGTGACCAGACCGGTCAAGGTCGACTTCGACATCCAGCGGCTGGACGACGCTCTGAGCTCATTCGGTGGATTTAGTGGTGTCCTCGAGCTTGGCAACTCGATCAGCTCGCACAACGCTCTAAACAGTCCGGTCTTGACGCCAGCGAGGTCCAAGCCACGAGGAGTACATTTTGGAGACTCGCCACCAGTGACCGAGACACCTGCTGCACCTTCCACTATGCCTAAAATCCAGATACAACTAGGTGAGGTAGCGCTTCTGCTCAAAGGCCGTAGCTGCGCAGTGGAACTCCACACAACCACAGTACGTGTTGCAGTTCGGCAAAGCAATGTTCGCCTCAAGGTATCTGAAGTGCAGCTATCTGGTCCCTACTTGGACGCAAAGCAGAAGGGTGCGCCCCTGCTGGTCGAAATTCAAGGCACGACAGTGAACTTTCTTTACACTCCCGAAGAAGCAGACCTCTCGAAGCTGATCTCACTGATCACTCCTTCAAAGGATCCGTACGAGAATAACGAGGATATTCTGATCGATACGTTTCTTCGACAACGACGCAAGGGATCTGTCTTAAGAGTGGAAGTCGGCAGCGTAGGCGTACGGGTCTCTGATCTTGAGGAACTACGTGCCTTTGAAACCCTTGGGGCAGAGCTGGCTCGCCTTTCAAAGGTCACAAAGTACCTACCAGAGGATGATCGTCCAGGTTTGCTTACTCTCGCATCGGTGCAGCAGTTAGACATTGGACTTGCGGTCAACGAAAAGCTTGGAGATGTCTCAATCACTGCTCACAATGCTGCCGTGGCACACGTTGGCTTTCCGGCCTTATTCGCGATGGAAATCGGAACAGCATCACTGAAACGCGAAGACGAGGTGTTGATTCATGAAGTTGTCAAGCTCCCACCACAGGACCAACTACCCATGATCATGGTAAGGATGGTGGGCGACGAACTGGAGCCTGTCGTTAAAGCAAAATTGTTCAACCTTTGTGCTGAATACAGAGTCTCGACCATCATGGCGGCGCTTGGCATCAGCGAGGACGGTACTGTGGAAGACATCGCTGTAGGCATTGCATTGAGCGTCGCAACCATCACCAGGTCCAAATCGCCTCATCCAATTACTCGGCAATCTTCCGATGCTAGCTCTCCCTCATCTCCAGCCCAGAAGCCGTTGCAGATCGACCTACTGCTCAGGAGTTGTGCGCTTGGTCTAAATCCTCGTAACATGACGTCGAAAGGCCTATTCGTCTTCACCGACGCCCATCTCAATGGCAAACAAGGCAAGAAAGATTACTTTGTTCAACTGGACCTCCGGAAAGCATCGATACATGCCATCGACGATGTTGCACGCCTAGACGAAGAGCACAGAGGGGCAGTGCCTCGTAGCGCAACAGCTACTAGTCGTCATCTGCAGGAACTAGGTCGTCTTGGGTTTGTGTCACTCAGCTCGATCTCAGCCGCCCAGATCCTCGTCAACATTGCAGGCGATGGCAAGGATACACCTCAGCTCGTCAATGTCGAGTTCAAGAATGAGCTGCTTGTGCTAGAGTCCTGTGCCGATTCAACACAGACTCTCATCGAAGTGCTGAATGGATTGCAGCCTCCAACGCCTCCATCTACAGCCGAACGCTATCGTACGGTGGTACCGCTACAAGAGATGATGGAGTCATTCACCGGGGACGCGATGCCTGCGCAAGATGATTCTGAAAATGATGACTTTATGAACAATGCCGACCTCATGGAAGACGAAGTACCTACCAATCTCGAGTTTGTAGGAAGCATTTACAGCCAAGGTTTTCCGAGCAACGAGGACTTGGGCGACAGCATGCTGGATCAAGACGGTCTCGACGTACTTGCAGCGACGCCCACTACCAAGGACCATGGCGATCGAGGTCTTCTTGAAAGCTTCCAGGAGCAGTACGAGGTGAACAATGGCGAAGGCAGTTTCGACTTCAGCACCGACTACTTCCAACAGTCTGACTCGGAAGGCAAGGGCAAAGCTCGTAAATGGGATTCCAAGCAGAATCAGTACCACCTCACAAATGAATTCAAAGCCCCAGATGCTCCACTCAAAGTCACTGCGCGCGATGTCAACGTCATCTGGAACCTGTTTGATGGCTACGATTGGCCAAGGACTAGAGCCATCATCTCACAGGCCGTGGATGACGTCGAAGCTCGTGCCGAAGAGCGACGACGGAAACCAAGAGAAGAAGATGAGGACGATGACTTTGTTGAAGAGGATTTTCTGTTCAACTCTGTATGGATTGGTGTCCCTATCAAAGAAGAGAAAGGCGCCCTCGCACGCAAGATCAATCACGACATCGACGACTTAGTCAGCGAGACGGGCAGCTACGCTACGTCGACTGCTACACGATCAACTGGGGCGACTGCCCGTCCGCGCAGTGTGACAACGCCTGGCCGCCGCCGATTGAAGCTTGAGCGTAGCAAGCACAAGAAGATCGCGTTCTCACTCATGGGCATCGCAGTCGACTTGGTCGTGTTCCCGCCTGACTCTGGTGAAACTCTGAACTCGATTGATGTGCGTGTACAAGATTTCGAGATCTTTGATCATGTGCCTACATCGACCTGGAAGAAATTCATCACTTGCATCATCCCTCCCGCTCAACGAGAGCTAGATCGTCCAATGATCAATCTCAACCTTCTAACCGTCAAGCCTGTTACAGACCTGGCAGCTTCTGAGCTTGTCATCAGGGCAAGTACGTCTCTCTAGTTCAATTGCAACATACTAATGACTCTTAGGTTGCTGTTCTTCCGCTTCGTCTACATGTAGATCAAGACGCTCTCGACTTCATCACACGATTCTTCGAGTTCAAGGACGACTCCGTCGAGAAGTCCGCCGCACCTTCTGAGCAGCCCTTTATCCAACGTCTTGAAGTTCAAGCTGTGCAGCTCAAACTCGACTATAAGCCCAAACGTGTAGACTACGGCGGTATCCGCTCTGGTCACACTACCGAATTCATGAACTTTTTGATTCTCGATGGCTCGGACATCACCCTTCGCCACGCCATCGTCTACGGCATCACATCTTTCGACAAGCTACACAAGACTCTCAATGACGTCTGGATGCCTGATGTGAAACGCAACCAACTCCCTGGCGTCCTCTCTGGCCTCGCCGCCGTTCGTCCCCTCGTCAACGTCGGCTCCGGCATGCGTGACCTCGTCGTCGTTCCAATGCGCGAGTACCAAAAAGACGGTCGCATTGTGCGCAGCCTGCAAAAAGGCGTGTATGCATTCGCCAAAAACACAACCTCAGAGGTCGCCCGCCTCGGCGCCAAAGTCGCAATCGGCACCCAGACCCTCCTTGAGGGTGCAGAAGCGTTTCTCAATCCCAACCAGCCTGGCTCCACATCGCATCGCTCCTCACGTTCCCAGCATCAGGACTGGACCGGTTCCGATCCGCCGAGCCCCGAAGAGGAACCCCGCGCTGTGTCTAACTACGCGAACCAGCCCCTTGGCGTGCGCGCTGGCTTGAGGAGCGCGGCAAGACATCTCGAGCGTGACCTGCTGACTGCCCGTGACGCCGTGATTGCTATTCCAGCGGAGGTCATGGAGCAGGGCAGTGGAGTGGGTGTCGCAAGGGCGCTGGCGAGACATGCGCCGACTGTTGTCCTGAGACCTGCATTGGGCGCGACGAAAGCACTGAGTACTGCGTTGTTGGGCGTGGGAAACGCGCTGGATGAGGGGAGTCGGAGGAAGATTGAAGATGTGAGTTCCAACGACGTCCTGCAACTCTCAAGTCACGTACTAACGAAGCCCAGAAATATAAGAGCTACTGAGTCGAAATTGTCTTTTGGACTGTATAGACGGGCGGATATTGACGTTTTGGCGTTGTTGTTTCATCTCTTTGGTCTGGGTGAAAGAATGTCTGCATAGCGGCGGTGCGGCAAGAGTATATCGGCGTCACTTCTTCACTCCTTCATCTGCTGGGCGCATCCGCATCCGGGCAGGCGTTTCGCTCTCTTTCCTAGATCAAGACATCAGTGTGGCTGTAGAATGTAGGCAACATTGCATGGTCACCATGATACAAAGTGTCTTCGTTGCGTTGGTTGTGTCTATCTCCCCTAGTACAATCGTGTCCTTGTGACATATACATATAGTCGTCTCGCTCGACCCACAGCCTCACCATGTGGGAGTCGTGTCTCAACAACGCTATACACGAGGCAGATCGTCCATCGTTATGAAACCGCAAACAATCCTTTAGCGGACCCTTGGGACAGCGGCTCCTGGGTGTTTGCTTCCGCTCTGCGTAGAACAGCCGCTTCGTATAGCTCCTCGTATAACATGTTCCATAATATAACCCATAAGATATTCTCGCGTTGCTCAGTCCCATAAATCACTTTTTGGCTCCCACGTCATACACTGCCTGTCGGCGCATCAACCTCAGAGGGAAGAATCAGACCTGTCTCTTCCGTCCAATTGCAACCTGAACGCGAGATTTCTTTGCTTGTACGCCAGGTGCTTCGTTGACGATGCGTGTGGCTTGGCGGATCTCGTCGTTGATCTGGTCGTTGATCTCGTCTTCCTCGTCGCTGCTGAGATTGACAACGTGCGATGGGCGCTTCCTCGACCCGCCGGCTGCTGAGCTCTCGCCTTCGGCAGAGGAAGCCGTGACGCTGGTCCCGCTCGTGGTGTTTAAGACTCGTGAGCGCTGGGAGTGGACGGGCAGATCGGGCAGATCGGGCAGATCGGACAGCGCGGGCGCCATGAAGCCTCGCAGACTGCGACCGGCGTGGCTCGATGCGCCGAGGGGCTTTTCAGGGGGAACAGCTGTAGAGGTTGTTATTCCTTCCATTATCTCGATCTTCTTCCGCCACTCTTTAGTATCGCGCAGCTGATCGCGGGACGAGACGTCGAGGCCGTTGATAGTGTGCAGATCGAGCGCTTGCGCACGGCTGTCAGCCCAGTACCAGTTTGCGTCTGGGTGGTCCGAGATACGCTTGTCATGTTGCCGGGCGAAATCGCGCGACTCAATCAGGGCTTCGCGTCCGGCGTCGAGGAAGTCATGTTCGCTGGGTTTTCCGCTAAGCCAGAGGGCCATGGCATTGCGCTCGTACAGACGCCCCATGACCCGGGAGTAAGGGATCGCGAGTTCCTTGGTTGGCGGATGCAACGGGTACCACTCGCCATAATCATCAGCTGCTTGACTTGACTGAGAGTCGGAGGACCATTCTTTGTTCTGGCGCTCGGGGTTGTTAGTATAAGCAGCACCATAGATCCAGACTGCGGAGTTGTAGGGACGCCCCTCATCCCAATCATTATCAGATGCGCTGTCGAGGTTTGACCATTTTAGCCTGATCGACTTGATAATTAAGATGTCAGTAGATGTGGTTTGGCGATGGCTCACATTAGGCAGCAACCGCACAGCATCGCCAACTGCAAGCATCTCGTACCCAAGATACATTGCTCGACAGTATATTGAGGCTTCAGGCCACATGCCCTTGAAGCGGTGCTTGCCGGTAAGTGACATCGTCGCCGTAATTTTTTGTGCGTTGAGAATCGTAGGGTGCCACTTCTGTACTTGGTGGAGGAAATGTTTCCAAAGAACAAATGGTCTCGTGTGTCGGATGGGTATGTATTTGTGGCGTTTGGACAACGACTTGTCTGGGTCGTTGACATCAGGTACAGGCTCGACGCGAACACCGGTGTAGGTAATATTGCCTTCTTTCAGCCCATTTTCGCAAATGTCGTTGATGGTGACTTCTTCCGTCGGTATCTGGCTCACTAAGCCTGCCTCCCAGACGGGTTGATCAAGCCACTGCTTCTCCTTCTCCTGGTACATCCTATAGTCCTTCGTGATCGGGTACTGAAGGATATGGACGTCATCCGGAAGATCTCGAACATAGAGCACAATATCACCCACCCGCGGCGCCCATTGTGGATTCTCCACGACATTCCGTCGCAAGCCAGGCAGCAGCTCTTGTTCAGCCCTCCAGTCCATGCTGAAACGCTCCTCGATCGCTTCGTCAATCTTGCCGTTGCGACGAAGCCTGTTGATAAGGTTGCGATACACGTCTGGAGTCCCTTCTTCATCGACGCGAGTGGTATCCATTCCAGCACTGACCTGTTTTGGCCGCCCTTTGTATTGCATAGAGGGTAAGGGCATGGGTGTAGTTGGAGCCTGAGGGATGGGGCGAGATAAGGGAAAGGCTGTCTCTGACTGTTGCGGTTGAGACCGCGCTCGAGACGGGGCAAGGAAAGCGCGATTTGAACTCAGCGACGAAGAAGGTCGTGAGGAGGCATTCGATGCATTGCCGCTCGAGCTGCGCCGTTTCGAGCTCTTGGGTGTGTTTTTCCGCAGAACTCCAGAGCTACCGCTGCAGACTGTACAAAGACAGCCCATATTGTTGCCATGATTATCCATCAGGTACTGGAAATGTGGGAAGAACCTGTTCGGCGAATCGAAAACTTTTCGACTCGGGTGACCATAAAGATACTTATCAAGAGTCTTGGGGTCTTTGGGACGAGGGCGTTGCCACAGGGTATATCCTACAGGTAGGCTCTCCAGTATGTACTTGACCTCGGGCTGTGCATCACCACGAGCTTGCATCCACTGATCCCCAATCTTCTCGAGGTACAGCGTCGGTGGGTCCAGCTGCTCGTGCGTGCCAATTTTAGGCACATGCGTGGCATCGCCATCAGAGCCTGCACGTAGGCGCACTACGACTCGTCGCGGGGACGCCATTGAAGCTGTCGAGTGAGGTTGATTTCGGCCTAGCGAGTGGGGAGTCCAACTGGAGCAGCTCGTGGTCTTAGCAACACTGCGGTTGTCGGTGTTGGAGTGACAGACTAATGCGTATATTGTTGCGGCGAGAGGAGCATTTTTGAGACACCTCTTCGATGTCACGGGAAGAGGGCAGGAGCGGTTAGTGTGAGAAGGTGCGTCTAGAGGCGAGGTGTGACGCGCCGAAAAACGCGGTCAGCGTGCGTACGGTGAACTGCACGCGTGTGAGAGCTTGCATAGTCGTGCATTTGGCCCAAATTCCGCAGAAGACCGTTACACCTTGACTATGGTGTTCACTCTCACCGCGCGTGAAGTTGACGCGTTCCAGAGGCCGCGGGAAGCTTGATGTCGGCGCTCGAGATCAGCCGACTTGGCGCGGCATCCCTGCCACATGCAGGAACAAAACACCCATCACGAGTCAGCTCGCGCCTAACCCCCGTGTTCGCGTCACAACAGCAAAAACGAACGAGGCACGGAGCGGGAGGCAGTCCCTTTTCTCTCATCAATCTTTTGAGTTGACGCATGCAAGATGATGAGATGCCTGCTCTCGAATCACAGCACGCATGGCGCAATGGGATCCTTCAGTCTGCCGGGCCTACACCTTGAAAGGAGGTGGTCCTGCGCCGGAATCGCCAGGCCTGGCTACTCCCGCCCCTAAACAGTATCGCGGTGAGAAACCCAGCCTCAATAGCGTGAGCAGGGCGCCACAGAACTGCCCGCGACCGCGACAGGATTCAGCGGCTAGCTACAAGAGGCAGATTCGAGGCTGTAATTGGCCATTAGTGTGTGATCAGGAGCTCATGCCATGTGCTCATACCTCATAAGGTTCCGGAGTGGAGCCTCACGCCGTACGGTCCGTTTGGGATCTCGAGAGATCCTTCCTTTTCGTCTCCTGGCGTTCTCTTCAAGCAGCGGAGCTGTGCCAGTTGTTTCTCTTTTCCGTCTTCGCTTCCCGTTGTGCTCGAGTCAAATATCGTCAAACTATAATATGACTATCTAGTGTACCGTCCATTGCAGGTCGAACATCGAACGATACTTGAGAGCGACACGAAGCTCAGACGCAAGCTGCGCATCGCTGCTATCCACCCCTTGACGTCTGAGGCACGACACTGTCTATCGTCGACGCCATCATCATCATGGATTACTTTCGTTCCAAGCGCTCCAATGCCCATCAGCCAATCGAAGATGAGCGCCCTTCCAAACGTATCTCTACGCCTGCCGGCCAGCGTCTCTCCATGGTCCTCGAGTCCAGCCACATTCGAAGCAAACCCACGAAGCCTGAGCCAAAATCCAAGATCGAAGTTACTACGACCAGCACCTACTGCAATGACCCAACACATCAACACATCGGCCCAACCGTCCATGTCCATGAGCATCGAAAGCCAGGCTTCTTGTCGGTGATTACAGGCGGGAGACTGGGCGACACCCCGAGGGAGAGCATGGAGGGTCAGAGTCACAATGGCAGCAATTTGAGTGTCAGTGTGTGGAGTGACCTGCACACGCCGAGGAGCGAGAAATTTACGCAGTTCAAGACTGCCAAGAATAGCAGGCGACAGGGCTGGAGGAGATGGGCTCTCATTGGTGCTTTGCTCATTGCGCTTATCGTTGCGCTGGCAGTTGGTCTTGCTGTGGGCTTGAAGAAGAAGGACTCGAGCAGGTGCGTATCAATCACAATGTAGCGATGGAGACAATGAGCTGACAACCTGCGCAGTAATTCATCTCCCACATCGACCACTAGCGGCGAATCCCAGCCAGCGGGCACAGGGACAAGTACAAGCACCAAGACTGATACACCGTCAACACCAACCTCTACGCTCACACCCGCAGCTGTCCCGTCAGGCTTTCCTCTAGGAGCTTACTCGCTCGTCACCTTCCTCGATACCGTAGTCACAGACTGCACTAGCAACAACGCAACCTGGACATGCGCACCATACACCGACTATTACGCAGACCCTCAGAAAGCCATTGCTGTCATCAACTGGGAGATCACCGGCTCATCTGGTTCCTACAAGATCTCGTCGAAAGACTCTTCGGACCTTTACATGACTTTCCAGAATGCGCCACTGGACCTGCTTGACCAGGGTAAAGACACCGAACGATACCGCTTCCAGATCAGCCGGACGAAGGCAGTGAACATGACGGGCACCATTGGAAACTCGAAGGGCACATTCGAGTGCGATTACGGCGCGACCAGCATGCAGGCGTACCTTTACACCAAGATGCAGAGGACCTACCCTGACGATACAATCGTCGTGCCAAATACACCGAACACTGTCTGGCCATACGGTAAGCAACGCCTGAGCTTACGTTTTCAAATATTTCCACTAACTTGTGTGCAGCTGTACGCATCGAGCAAGTAGTGGGTGGTGGCGAGAACGTTCCTTCGTGCACGAAGTCGTCTGGCGAGCAGGTCAACAGTGGCCTCAAAGCACAGGACGCAGGAAATCTTTGCTCATGTCTCTACAAGAATTGGACGCCAGAGCGGGCGTCATGACCCCAATAAATCTTTCTTTCGCGCACTTACTCCCTTGCTTTCCTTCTTACCATCACTCTGCATCTGCCGGCGCATCACTCATAAGATATCCCTTTCCTAAACCGTCTCTTATCTCATCACTCACTGTTATATCACTTATTGTAGCGTTCAAGCATATCGAAAAAGTACTATAGACATCGTTATATCGTGTACACACATCTTCTGTATCTAATACTACGCATCGGGAAACACACCAAACGTCTGGCGCACTTCGTCAACCTCCATTAACACCCTCACCTCCGTCTGAAGACACAGCATTGTGTCGGTCGTGGAACTCTAGCGCACATGCACGGTATCATCTCGATGCTCGACACGTCGGTTTGCCGGAGGAGGGTCGTAAGCCTCGCACTCCCAATGCTCCAGCTGTGAGCAATGCCAGACGACTCCGGAGCAGCGAAGACCCGCATCTGCATTGCTGCATGGCTCTAGTAGCAAAACAATATCTGCTGCATGTCCGCAGGCGTATACAGTGTTTGCATAGGTGCACATGTTAGAATTTGCTGACTGGTATTAATAGTAGTGTGTGTGTAGTGGTGTTGTTTGTTAGTTGTGGTGATGTGGATTAGGCTGGTAAAGCGGCGACACTTTTCTAGGCGTAGTACAGAGCGCATTGTGAAGTATGTGACATAACGGTAATGTGTCAGCCTGCGACAAAGCGTTCATTGTGCGAGAGCAGGGCTGATATTCTCCAGCCTTCGCAATTGTTTCATGACTTCACGTCACAATTTCGAGAGAACACACTGGTTCGTAGACCAGTGACGGCTATCCAGAGTGACGCTGAGGATTGCTGTCGAAACAAGTCTTGTGGTGACACCACTTTCAGATGAGCACCAAACACCGAGCACCGAGCCGCTATTGATGCTAAGAAAGGGCAGTTCGATCTCAACCATACAGAGAAGAGAGACATTAATTCCATGTGTGACTGTCATTCCCGATATGGAAGCTCATCCTGAGATTGTAAGTAGGCTTGAGAAGGACCACCTCACCGCGGAAATCATGCTCTAGGCGAGAATTATGCCACCACTATCAGTCTTGCAGCAGCGACTTCTAGCACGCAGTTTAAGTAACCTGAAACCATACACCTTAGCCAACCTTTGGAGCAAAATGTACGCCACCATTTGGCGTGGAACACATAAATATCAAGAAGCTCAGTGACATTAGGGTAGTCCAACAAGCGTTTCTACTTTCATATTCCACTCCTCATTATGGCGATCTTTACGATGATCTCTTTCGCAATGCTCACGATGTAGGATATGTACTTCTTGCCAGGTACATGCACTGCCTCTTCAGTTCCAATCGTTCTCTCGACTACGAGCCAATGCGTCCTCTTTTACGACAACAAAATGAAACACAACGCCACACAGACGATCCCAGCAGACCAGCTTCCCACTGCCTCTACCACCGTCACGTCGCGCATTGGCCTTGTGAAAACAGTCGTACTGACCCCTGCTCCATCCACCATAACTACAGATGCGACGACGACGGTCTACGACGTCACGACGCTGACGAGCGGTAGCAATCTCACATCCACTGTCTATACTCATACAGTCACTGTCAACAATATCCCCGTAAACACCAAAACCTACACTAAGGTCTTCAATACCACCGCCGTAATCGCTGCGACCATTACCATACCCGCATTTCCGGGATACACTCCACTAGCCGTGCAGCACTCTTCCGCGAAGGCGAGGTTCGTTGCTGAGCCTGACGAAAAATGGGCTGTACAGGATGAATACTGGGATAAAGACTCTGGATTTGTGACTGAAGAAGTCATGTGCAACCGCGGCTGGTATGCTACAGCTACGTCGTGCTACTTCACTGTCTACACTGCGACCTTCTCATCCACAACCACGTTGAGACACGATATACCCGCAAAAGTACTCACCCGCACGCGCTATATAGATTTCGACAGCACAAGAAGGACAGTATGGGTATCTCCCACCTCAACTCCAGCCATGGAGGCGCAGCAGCCTACCATCTCCACGGTTCTGACGGTCACGAGTACCTGGGCGACGTACACGGAAGCCACGACCGTGACTTCGACTGTAAGTTCTTCAATACACTCATGTATTCAATAACAGTTTACTGATGTAACCCGTAGGCTACGGTCGAGGTCCGCACGTCTACCGTCACTAAATACGCGGCATGTCCAAAGAACAACCTCATAAACGCACTTGACATTCGGCAATATGATGATTCTATAAACATATATCCGCTCGATACACTCCGGATTACTTCCCCTGGCATCCCCTCTTTCGACGTTCGCAATCCCAACACAACCTCAGCCCTTGACTGCTGCGGGCATGCGGCCCGCGAGCCGCGTACGTGGTTCTATCAGTATAAGGCTGGCATCTGTAGTATTTGGATCGGAAATGAATGTCTGGCTTCGAATAGCACGAAGCCAACGGTAGAATTGTGGTGGAGCGCGCGACGTGATGGCAACGACTTCTGGGGTGACAGCAGCACGGTGGTTGGGAACGGCGCTTGTGGTGGCATCGATAAAGTGCGGCCGTACGAGTGGCTACGAGACTAACCGGGTAATGTCAAATACTTCGTAAGTGTTGACTGCGCAGATCCACGGGTTGGCTACAAGATGGTGAGCTGGGGTGTCTGTGACTCAAGTTCTTGAACAAGGGTGAAACCAGAGAATAGTATGTTCCGCTTTTGTCTGGCTCAGGATATCACCTTCCGTCTATGAGTTTCAGGATTTCTCTTTGTAGTGTCTTACGCGAACCGTTTTGAAAGCCTTCCTGCTTCGTTAGTACCGTCAACATCGCCACGACACTGAGTCATTGTACACCGCCAGTCGAGCAGTCTTTAGTTCATATACAACGAGTACATAATCAATTACAGTATATGTCTATAGTTATCCTCTAGACCCCTAATTTGCTAAAACCAATTGCGGCAACTTCAAGTCGCTGCCTCCATGCCGCGGTCTAGTATACCAGAAGACCTATCTGAAGCGGTGGACAAGTACTATCCATGAACCAGCCAGCGTCGATCTGCTGACCGAGGTAGAACAAGGTAGGCGCATCGGATTTACTGCTGCATGTATGTGTATATTTTAGGAACGTGATGAAACTTTTGTCGGCAGTTGAACTATACCTTGTACAGCCACCAATTACTGCCTATTCTTGCAGAAACAGGGCCAGATGCCTGTTCCCTTTCTGCAAGACTAGGCACTGCCGCTTCTTACGAATAGAGTACTATCCATCGTCAGGGCCGCTGCTACTGCACTCAGCACTGCCACTGCTGTGCTCCGCATCCACAACTTCATGACTTCGTCGCTCAAACAGCCCCACTGGAAGTGCTTTCTGTCCCCGACTACCAACTTAGGCGCAGCACTCGCTGTCGGTGCCCAATATGGAATAGACTGTAGATAAAAATATTAAGGCGATACCATCACCTTCGATATATTGTGCTGATACGAGATGGGTCATGTGTGCTTGCTTTCGCTGCAGATACGAGGCCTTTGACTTAGACTCACAAAATTGCCGAATAGATGCGGTGTTTGCGATTGGCATGGCCGTCTCAGATTCGCCGGGAATGTTGGACTCCTGACTCTTTCAGTTGCTGATTCTTGCTCATCGTTGCAGTGTCGATGGTCACTGTTGGCGCGTGGGCAGTTGCGGTCGCTTTGAGTCTCTTCTCAATGCCGTGTTGTGCCGCACTGGACTTGTGAAGCAGATTGACAGAACACACCAAACATAGGATCCCAAAAGTGAAGTCAAGCTTGAAATTTGCTATCTATATCATGTGCGCTCCAAGCGTTTTCTAGCCTTAAATGTATCCACAAAGGAAAGTAAGAAGAGAAAAAAAAAATAACATCCATAAATGCGCCATGACTATGTAGAGACAAGAGTCACGATATCGCCCTTTGTATCAAGAGGCATTTCACCATCCAAAATCCCAGACTAATGGTTTCAAAAAGCGAAGTGAACGTTGCTCATGAGCGCTTCCGCTTAGTATCCGGAGCCGTAGCCGCCAGTAGGGACGGGAGTAGCCTTGGTAGACGACTCAACGGGGTAAGGGACGTAGCCAGCAGGTGTGCTGGAGGAAGCCTCGGCAGAGGGAGTGCTCGCGGGGTAGCTCTTGGAAGACGAAGGAGTGCTAGCGGGATAGCCAACGGAGGACGAAGGGGTGGAAGCGGGGTAAGACTTCACCGAGCTGTAGGGGTAGGGAGCAGGCTTCGAGCTGGAGTAGACGATGGACGAGCCAGAGCTGGGCTTGGGGCCGGTGGGATAGCCCTCAGACTTGGAAGCAGAAGGGGTGGGGCAGCTGCCAGGGTGGGCAGGGTTGCAACCGCCGGGGATGGAGGTGGCGGTAGGGTAGACGGGAGTCGACTTGGCACTGTTGGGGACGACCTCGGTGGTGTAGGAGTCAGGAACGACAGGGGTGGACTGGGGTACATCAACACCGACAGTGACGGTCTCGGTCTCGGTGACGGTGACGGTCACAGGAGCAGGGCAGCTCTCCTTGCTGGCAACGGGAGTGTACTGAGGAATACCGGCACTGTAGGAAGGCACACTGTCCTTGCTAGCAACAGGGGTGTACTGAGGAACACCAAGGCTGTAGGAAGGCTGGTTCTCCTTGCTGGCAACAGGAGTGTACTGAGGAACACCAAGGCTGTAGGAAGGCTGGTTCTCCTTGCTGGCAACAGGAGTGTACTGAGGAACACCAAGGCTGTAGGAAGGCTGGTTCTCCTTGCTGGCAACAGGAGTGTACTGAGGGACGCCGACGGACGCAGTAGGCTTAGGAGCGTAGATGGAGGTGTATGTCTTGTAGCTGGCGGTCAGGTAGGTGGAGTAGATGGTCGAAGATCCATTGTGGCCGACGGGTGTAGAGCACGGTACCCATTCGTAGGTGGTGACAACAGTGGTCGTGCCCTCGGTTGGCTTGCTGCTGGTGGGCTTGGCGGGCACGGAGGTGGTCTCGTAACCGGGGCATCCACCCTTGCAGGAGGTGATGGTAGCGACGCTGGTGGTCAAGGTGGTGACGACCTGGGTGCCGTGAGTCTGAGTGACAGGGCAAACGGTGGTGGTGGTGTAGGTGGTCAGCTCCTTGGTGCTAGTAGGGACAGACGGAACCGAAGAGCTCGAGGGGACGGGCTTGGAAGAGTTCTGGCCGTACGAAGGGACGGATCTCGAGGGAGTGTACACAGGATAGTGAGGCGCAGAGCTGGAAGGCACAACTGGCTTAGACGAGCTCTGGCCGTACGAAGGGACAGAGCTGGAGGGAGTGTACACAGGGTAGCCAGGGACAGTGCTGCTGGAAGCGGGAGCAGAGCTGGAGGGCACAACCGGCTTGGAAGAGCTCTGGCCGTACGAAGGGACAGAGCTGGAGGGAGTGTACACAGGGTAGCCAGGGACAGTGCTGCTGGAAGCGGGAGCAGAGCTAGAGGGCACAACCGGCTTAGACGAGCTCTGGCCATATGAAGGAACAGAGCTGCTGGAAGCGGGAGCAGAGCTGGAGGGCACAACCGGCTTAGACGAGCTCTGGCCGTACGAAGGGACAGAGCTGGAGGGAGTGTACACAGGGTAGCCAGGGACAGTGCTGCTGGAAGCGGGAGCAGAGCTGGAGGGCACAACCGGCTTAGACGAGCTCTGGCCGTACGAAGGGACAGAGCTGGAGGGAGTGTACACAGGGTAGCCAGGGACAGTGCTGCTGGAAGCGGGAGCAGAGCTGGAGGGCACAACCGGCTTAGACGAGCTCTGGCCGTACGAAGGGACAGAGCTGGAGGGAGTGTACACAGGGTAGCCAGGGACAGTGCTGCTGGAAGCGGGAGCAGAGCTGGAGGGCACAACCGGCTTAGACGAGCTCTGGCCGTACGAAGGGACAGAGCTGGAGGGAGTGTACACAGGGTAGCCAGGGACAGTGCTGCTGGAAGCGGGAGCAGAGCTGGAGGGCACAACCGGCTTGGAAGAGCTCTGGCCGTACGAAGGGACAGAGCTGGAGGGAGTGTACACAGGGTAGCCAGGGACAGTGCTGCTGGAAGCGGGAGCAGAGCTAGAGGGCACAACCGGCTTAGACGAGCTCTGGCCATATGAAGGAACAGAGCTGCTGGAAGCGGGAGCAGAGCTGGAGGGCACAACCGGCTTAGACGAGCTCTGGCCGTACGAAGGGACAGAGCTGGAGGGAGTGTACACAGGGTAGCCAGGGACAGTGCTGCTGGAAGCGGGAGCAGAGCTGGAGGGCACAACCGGCTTGGAAGAGCTCTGGCCGTATGAGGGAACAGAGCTGCTGGAAGCGGGAGCAGAGCTTGAGGGAGTGTACACAGGGTAGCCAGGGACAGTGCTGCTGGAAGCGGGAGCAGAGCTGGAAGGCACAACCGGCTTGGAAGAGCTCTGGCCGTATGAGGGAACAGAGCTGCTGGAAGCGGGAGCAGAGCTGGAAGGCACAACCGGCTTAGAAGAGCTCTGGCCGTACGAAGGGACAGAGCTGGAGGGAGTGTACACAGGGTAGCCAGGGACAGTGCTGCTGGAAGCGGGAGCAGAGCTAGAGGGCACAACCGGCTTAGACGAGCTCTGGCCATATGAAGGAACAGAGCTGCTGGAAGCGGGAGCAGAGCTGGAGGGCACAACCGGCTTAGACGAGCTCTGGCCGTACGAAGGGACAGAGCTGGAGGGAGTGTACACAGGGTAGCCAGGGACAGTGCTGCTGGAAGCGGGAGCAGAGCTGGAGGGCACAACCGGCTTGGAAGAGCTCTGGCCGTATGAGGGAACAGAGCTGCTGGAAGCGGGAGCAGAGCTTGAGGGAGTGTACACAGGGTAGCCAGGGACAGTGCTGCTGGAAGCGGGAGCAGAGCTGGAAGGCACAACCGGCTTGGAAGAGCTCTGGCCGTATGAGGGAACAGAGCTGCTGGAAGCGGGAGCAGAGCTCGAGGGTGCTACAGGCTTGGAAGAGCTGGGTGTGTACTCAGGGTAGCCAGGAGCAGAGCTCGAGGGTGCTACAGGCTTGGAAGAGCTGGGTGTGTACTCAGGGTAGCTGGGAGCAGAGCTCGATGGGGTGTTGACTGGGTAGCCATACTCAGCAACGGGAGTGGCAGCAACGGCACCGATGATGGCCGCAGCGACGAAGGAGTAACGCATCTTGAAGATGGGTTGATTGACTGCTTCGAAGCTTCGGTGATTAGGTATTAAGTATCTGGAGATAGACTGAAACGAATGTCTGTCTTGAGAAGGTTAAGAAAAAGCGAAGGTGGTAATTAAGAAACTGTTTTTTTGTTGTTGATGAGTTCTATCTGGATGCGATCGAAGGAAAGTTATATACTGGGACCTCTCTGAGCATCCATGCGCTTCTCTGCTGGCTGACGTCGCCATGGCCAACGCTTTGTCAGTTACGAAGTAACATCTCGCCATGAGCACGACACGAGGTCCCATCTTGGGAACACGACAGGCACGGTACGTCGATAGCGTCGATGCTCAAATTGGGTTGCTCTAGCAGTACGGTAGCAAGGAGCAGCGCGGCGAACGACACAGCCCTACCGCTTTCTGGTGGTAGTTGCTAGGAGGCGGCTCGACCGTTTGTTCTAATTATGTACTGCATCTTCCTTAATCTGGCGTAGCGTATTGCTGACAACCCACACACCGGCACTCAGCGGCGACACCTCACTCCTGCCGCCCATCACAACACACGAGCGCTACCCACTGCCGCGTCCTCAATAACAGGGCTTCATTTCGGAGCTTCCACCCCTGCCGCCATGACCGTCCCTTGGCTTCGGGCTCCCGGGTGTCCACCGCCGTCGAAAAACGCTCCTGACGATCCGCCGCCGCCAACGCTCTAATCGTGGTCGGTGCAGTTCTATTCTCCGTCCCTTCCGCTAGGTAAAGGCCTCCTCTCTTTTTCTGCGGCTATTCTGTAATCGGCCGCTGATAGTAGTGGGCCATCGAAGCGCTGTGGATCAGAGAGGTTCGACTGCTCGTAAAGCAAATATTGACTCCTGCCCTGATCAGCGCCACTTACTATGGTTGCAGGCATATATTTTGTGAGTGGAGACGATGACAAGAGGTCTCGGTCGTATTTTTCAGTCGTCTTAGGCACTAATCTGGTGCGTTTTTAATACTTTTTAAGTCCTAGAGGCTGTAACTTAAGTAGATTGCAGGGGTAAGTGCTGTAATATATCTAAAAGCAGACAGGATCTGATGTAATGTAACGAGTAAGGTCTTCCGGTTGTGCCGGACCCACTCACAATATATACTGTGGTACGTCGGATACCAGTATGCTGACCTGCAGGTTACGAAATCGAGTCTTAACTTCTTCAAGTAAGCTAAGCGGAGAACAAGCACTCCGCCATCACCGTTTTGGTGATGCAACGGACGGTTGACATGAACGTTACACTACGGCAGCCACGAGATACCAATTCGTCGAGCAAGAAGTACCACCCTTGTGAGCTGAGCAGCCACATCTTTCAAAGCACAGCCTCGCGATGTCAAAAGGCACGTCAACATCTCTTCTGAACTGGGATACGAGCAAGCGCAACCCATCGTTCCATGTCTTTACCGCCAGTCGTGACCCCTATCCACTGCTGCTCGTAAAGCAGCTAACAACGCACCTTGTGGGCTCTCCGTCGTATTCCGTTGGTCAGTTAAGCCCCTACACATACGCGCCCCACAAGACACTCGATGTAGCCAGACTATGCTGGTTCGCCAGTGGTTGCATAAGATCGCAGTTGTCCCGATTGTGCATATTCACTCGGTGCTCAGAACCTTGCCGAAAGAAGTAATGCTTATTTACGACAAGCTTCTGACCAGGCAGGAAACGTCGCAAGACTTAGGATATGATCACCAAGGCTAGCATTTACAGCAGGTGTCTATCGGCAGTAAATTGAAAAAATCAACGGTCTGGCAGGTGAAAATGTATGGTGCATCCTGGAGACGATGGCTGATCGCGAGCTTGTGAGTTGGGATGCTAGGATGCAGGATGCCTGAAGCTTCGTCACAGTATTGGTCCACTTGGGAAACCCGCTCACAACACGAGGGGATGCCGTTGAGTTCTGGGCAGGAGAAATCAGCTGCACGGCGGTGTGTCCAATGATGGTGATTGGCCAGGAACGCGCGGCTCAGATGCTGTACGAGTCCGACTCACACTCTGCTTAGGCCGAGTCGGCTGCAAAGATGCGGCGCAGCGAACTTGTTTCACCGGCCTTCCTCTCCGCTTATCTCCCCAGCTTCAAGTTATGTGAAGGGAGGACCTGGACTTGATCGCCCAAGGCGTCGAAAATAGAAGAGATGGAGACTAGCCTTTTCGGGGTTGGGCTGCGCGAAGAGTCTTCGGTGGTTCAACATCGTCATCACGCGTTGTTGGCACGCCGTCTCCAACTTCTACTGTCGGTAGCAGCAGTCGCAGATTTCTTGAGGCTCGTATTCTCAGCAAGTTTACTGTCTCGCAGAATTTGGTAGAAGCATTGCTGCGCTGGGCTGACTGAAATCATGTTATCGCGAAACGAGACACTCAAGACCGATGACGAATGCAAAGAGTCTCGGTGGGCGTGGCATCGAGTTTTTCTGGCGATCACTGAGCAGGTCTAACACGGCAGAGTTGCAAGGCAGACGACACCACCCGCATAAGTCCACGGCTGTTTCTGCCGGCTCGCCAAACGCTGCTTTGAAATTGCTCAATTCACCACTATATTCTCACCATATCAGACTACCATCTTTCAATATCCCCGCAATAGACAATCCGCCATAGTCGGCGCTGGTAATACTATGGTCATTGTACACGACATCCGGTTTCAACACACTATCTTATCTATCAGGCTGGTCGAGTGTCACCTTACGGTCCACTACCACGTCGATACAATCATCTAAGCACCCGTTCAGTGCAAGGCGTTCCATATCATCCATCAAATGATGAATATTTTGCTTGATGTCGGCGATAAGTGTCGGCACTTCGGTCGCAGAGTGGGCTTGCAAAGTTTTGAGAACGGTGAGGAGGGCTCCGAGCAGCTCATCATCGGCTTCATCCACAAGCTGCGAAAAGAGGGGTTTGCTAACTGGCAGTGCAAAATTAAGATCTGCAAGGTTTAGATCTGGAGCGTTGGTCCAGATGTCATCGCTGAAGAAGCCGTCCATATCCTCTATGCCTGTCTTGCCCGAGACAAGCCCAAGGTCTTCGTCAAGGTCTTCGTCGTCAAGGAAGTTCTCTTGTCGCGTCTCGATGAGCTCCAGGAAGCCACGATGATCTGCGAAGTCTATGGAGGTATCAGATGCAGCCGACCACTGCACTTCTTCCTCCAATATGATGGGCAGGTTTGTGACCACTTTGAGCGTAGCACGGTCGGTGAGATGTGCAGTAGGCGGCGTTAACTCTATTTCCAAGAGTTGATCAAAGGAGGCATAAGGAATTACGGAGTTTGCCACGGGGTCGAAGAATGCTGCAGCATTTGACGCCTTGAAGCGGCATGCAATGTCGGACGCATCAAATACTTGACCGTTATGAACTAGCGCATTGTCCATACGGTCATCGGCGGGTGAGTCGATGGCAGCGTGTTGTTCCAGCAGACCATCGATTGCATGATACAAATCCTCTTGCTGAGCGGACTGGTTTCCCGCAAAATCAGACGATGCAACCAACTTTAGTGTGCGCGACCATGCAGCTCCCTGCACAAGGTCCGTAGCAGTGACTTCTAGCAGCGAGGTGTCCACTGAGTCTTCGTAGGCCCATTCAGCATCAAGACACTCGTCAATGAGTTCGATCAGGTCGGTAGCTGACATATCTGCGCCACGAACACGAACCACAGCGTCGGAGATTGGCATAACATATCGTTCATCAGGTAGGAGAAGACCTACACCTATTGGAGCAAGACAGGAGCAGTCGCCATCAGCGTGCTCAGCCAAGAACTTTCCTGTAGCCTCCTGAAGTTGAGTAATGTCATCGGCGGTAGCCACATAGGTTCCATCGTCGAATCGGTCAGCCAGGAAGGCCGCAGTTGCGGAGCGCAGCTCTCGCATCATCGCCAAACCAGCACAGGTGTCCAGCATCTGTGCGGATGGCTGTTGAGTGAAATCAAGATCCTTCATGGGTGCTGGAATATACATGTTGCTAGTCTCCTTTCGTTGAAATAGGATCACTTCCAATGGTTTATGTCGGTAGTCCCTGGTGTCGAGTGGAAACGTTTGAGACCGGAAGTGACAAAGAGGAATGCTTTGCAGCAAAGATGATATGTATCAGCACCCAGCTTCCAACAATATCGCGCAGCTCCGACGCGCATGGTGCGAGGAGCTACGCGCCGTTGATGAACAATGGCTGCTCAATGTGCGAGTGATGGCCCGTACAAATCTAACGCTCTCCAGGCACAATGCTATCATGGTACGATCGCCAAATGGCAAGTACGACAGTATCTTGCTATGTTCAATGGCAGCGTCGGCGCTGTGTCATTCCACCCGTCCCACGCCAACGACTCTGTTCAGTCTCCCTTCGAGCGCAAACATGGTCTCCTGCATATCTTTGATATCACGTCCTATTTTGCTGACGATACTCAGCACTTCACCGACTTCATGCGCGGTCCTGCGGACCTCGACTCGATTCAACACCTCGCTCAAACCAATGACTGAAGCTTTTCTCCTCACCCTAATCCAACGCTCTCTGAAACCGCACTTTTTGTACTCGTGTCCTAATCGGTTGGTGGCATGCAAATCTGACACCTCATCATCGGAATAGTACGGGCTTTCCTCTGGGGGCCCGTAAGGAGCGCTGTTGGTTGACCATTGCGTCGATCCCTGATTCTGGTACCCAGGCTTTAAAATGGGATATTCGATTAGGCGGAACGACTTGATCAGGTCGCGGATGGTCACGCGCAAGACCGGTAATGCTTCGTTCTCGCCTGCCAAGCGCATGGACTGAATGTCGCGATCAAAGTACATAGTCCGAGGGCATTTCACTCCTACGGCCTCTGGCGCTGCGCTTGTAGCCGACTGCTGTCAGGATCATCGGGCGCACTTCTCGCCCCTGGTCCATAGCTCTTGTCTCGGTGTATGGATCTTAGTCCTTTCCGTACCCTCTGTAGATGGCGCCGCTCTTCCAACAGCTCCTGCTTGAGGCTGGACAGGTAATCCTGGATTTCTTCGGGTGCTGCGCCAGAAGTGCCAAGATTCGGCCAAAACCACTGTGTAATGTGAAGGCAAACGACACGAAGCCAATCATAGTTGACACCATGGACAGGAGCGAGAATAGAGTATGCGAAATGGTGATGCCCATATGGTGGATAATGCTGTCCATTCAAGTTTCGGAGGTGTGACGGTTGGGTAACTCCCCTGAGGTGCGGCCAATGATTGCGGTGTGATAGTGATGAGCGGTTTCGAAGAAGGGAGTACGAGGGCTAGCCCTGCGTAATGCTTGACAGCAGCGCATGCTATTCCTCGAGCTCGTCGTCGCCGGTGCGATCCATGGCAACCGAGCTAAATTGCTCGCCCTGAAGATTCGAGCCAATGACCGCTTGACCGTGGAAGCTCGCGGAAGCACTGTGCTGACAGTCAAGTACCGTGTCCGTGCACCGAACGCCCGGAGTCACCGAACGCCCGCTCCGGGCCTGCACTGCAACCACAGAATTGAGGCTGTAGAGCCACGTACAATAGCTATTATCGTAAGGCTTTTTGGTGGAGTACTCTACAGGCCTATGCAACAAACTTTCTCATACAAAGTTACTTATATTTTGTGGCGGTTCGGCCGCTTCTTGTGGTGACAGTGGCGCGTGGTGGAGGAGGCGTCGCAGGCTTAGGATGACTATGAGCACCTACTGCACGACGCGCAGGCTTTGTTTTAGCTACAGTTACTTTTGAGGTTGTGCAATTGCCTCTTTGGGATAGTTTGACAGCTTTTTCAGCGTCGCGAGCT
The DNA here is from genome assembly GCA_016630955.3 of Didymella arachidicola. NCBI lineage: Eukaryota > Fungi > Ascomycota > Dothideomycetes > Pleosporales > Didymellaceae > Didymella > Didymella arachidicola. The sequence continues at coordinate 133,707 of CM050002.1, read as the reverse complement.
GCCTTTTGACGCGCTCTTTCAGCCTTGCGTTCCTCTATAGCTGCTCGCTCCTCTGCCTTGGCCTGGTCTCTCACTGCCTTCTCCCTCGCCCGCTGTTGACGCTTTTCTTCAGCAATCTTCTCGTTGTAGAGCTTATTAGCAGCGGCTAACTCCTTCATCTCCCCCCTTTTTTTTTAGCTCCTCCTCACGCCTCTCTTGTTCTTGAACAGCCATGCGAGCTCGCGCCTCCTGGAAGGCGCGAGGAGACCACATCATTGCACCTCCATGGTACTCATGGTGCTGTTGCAGGTCTAATTGCCTGCTGGGTTGCTTCTGACGCTTCTGCTTTCGGTATAGCTCCTGCCGTAGGCCATCAATCTCAGCTTGAAGTAACTCAACTTGAGATGATAGATGTTGGATAGTTTGACCCAGCTTCCGCGCACCTGCACTGCGGTGATCCTTCACCTCTGCTTGAAGCGTAGTGCAAGCTTAAGCCAATCCTCTGCAGAATAAGCTGTAGAGTCAGAGGAGACTGATCCTGAGTACTCAGGGGTCGCGTGGCGGAATCTATCAAGGATAATATCGGGGTTGACCGGGGATATGCCGGTGGCTGTGAAGGCCTTTAGTATGAGATCTTCCCCGAACGTAGCAACCCAAGCAGGCCAGAATAGGGTAAAAAAGTCCCCTTTTGACAGTGGGGAGAGAGCTTGGGACGTCTGGAGGTGGTTATCAAGTTCGCAGGAGTAGTTGGAAGCAAGGGGTTTGAAGCAGACTACAACCAACGGCTGCAGCGTCTGGGGACTGTGAGGGGGTAACACTGCTAGTATAATCCGTTTCTGGTGACAGTATTCGATAAATTCCTGCGTCAGGTGACTGCCGTGGCCGTCTACAATCAAGAGACGGTACCTTAACCGCGCCTTTGGCTTTGTATAGCGATCAAACACCTGCTCAAGCCAGGCTAATCCTATGTCGTTGTTCGTCCATCCCGAGGGTGAAGAGGTGACGTGGATGAGGTGCTTTCCAGCCTGGATTTCCGCCATCCAGCGGCCCTGGATAGTGGAGTTTTTCGATGCAAAGATGATGCCTGGAGGAATAGCAGTACCATCGGCGCAGATGCAAGCTAGGAGGCTCACCCACTCACGTGAGCCATCTTGACGAGCCTGCCTAACCTCCTTCTTCTCAAATTGACGCCTGCTGAACACCCGTTTTGTTCTACCTAGCACCCCTATCGCGAAGCCCTTCTCATCCATATTGTATGTGTGCTCAGGCTCTAGCTCGTACTGAGTAATTTTCTGCTGTAGAAGCTCAAAGTATAGGTTGTACTTGTATTCTGACTCAGCTTTGTGGCGATTTAAGTCCATACCGGTGGTCCATTGGTAGGTAAGTCGATCGCGGTAACGGTGCAGGAAGCGCGTGTATTTTACTAGTTAAACCTTTATTTTTACTTCTAAATAACTCCTCCAGTACTAGGTGTTAAATTCTAAATTTTTTAGAGTAAAGCTGTAAGTATATAAAGAAGCTGTTTCTAAAATCTAAAAGGTATAACGTACATCACGGGCGAGTGCATCACTTTTGCCAAGACCCCACCAAAATCACCCACGTTATGGCCCAGAACACCACAAATTGGCCCTGCACGAGGCAAAACAAGCTGTATTGTTATTTAGAGACCTCTTATGCTCTATTCTCGCACGTTCGCGCGTTGTGCCCACTCTCTCCGCACCGTCCACAGCGTCGTTGGGATGGTTCACCTCCGTCACCACGCACCTGCTTCTTCTTCTTCTTTCCATCACTACGCGCGCCAAACTCTGACAGAGCAGTTAACCGCTGGCCTTCTTCAACTGTAAGGCTTCCCTCTGTCTGAATATGCCTTCTTTTGCGCGATTTACGTTCTGTAGCAGCTGCTAGAGCTGCGTGAAGCGCAGCGTTCTCCTGTTGTGCCAAAGCCAGCTTGTGCGCAACTATTGCTGCTCCCTTTGAGACCTTCTTAAACGCTTCAACCATAGAGGTTGGTGAGCTGTCTACATGCCTTTGAATCCTCTTCTTCACAAGCGTTGATTGCGACCCAAATCCCAGGGTATTGCTTGGGGTTTGCGACTGCCAGAGCGGGCTGTTTTGGGGAAGTGGTGGCGATGGGGTGCGCAGCTTCACATTCTGGGCCAATATGACGCGATCTGGGGCAAACGGAACCAATCCGGCCCCTCAGAACCCTCCTTGAATGTTGCTAGAGGTCATAGTTTTGTTGTAAGCCGCTATGAAGCATGGGAGGAGCTCCTGCTTTGTGATGTGGTTGATCCGGTTGTGTACGAGCTGATTGACCTTATCCCCGTACGCCTTCTTCAGAGGGCCAAAACAAGCCACATCAAGTGGCTGCAGGAGGTGCGATGAGTGTGGAGGCATGCATAGACCTATAATCTTGTTGTCCTTGCAGTATTGCTTGAATTCCTTAGAGTTGTGGCTCTCGTGGCCGTCAATAATCAGCAAACGGTAGGTGCCAATAGTACGCGTCTTTGTATGCTTGTCAAAGTGCTTCAACCAGTCAAAACCAAGCTTATTGGTAGTCCAGCCGTTCTCAGAGACAGCAACAGTCCAATCCTGGGGCAGGTCATCGTCTTTGTACCAGTTGGACTGGTGGCGGCGGGCTTTGAAGATGATGTAGGGCAGAATGGCCCACCCTGTGGCATTGATGCCCTGGATGACCGTTACCCACTCGCGATTGCCTGGCTGGACTGCCTTTGCCCGTCCATGGTTCTCTGAAGCTGTAACGGCTGCTCCGGAGCTTATCTGGCCCATCATGAAGCCTGTCTCATCGAAGTTGTACGTGTCGTCGTCCAGGATACCATACTTGGCTTTAATATTAGCTACCAGACTAAACCAGCCCTGTATAACCTCAGGATCCTCACAGAGGGCTCTTTTGTAGTCGTACTTGCAATTGAACACCACTTTGAGCCAACAGGGGCCAAACCGCGCTCTTTCCGCAGAGAATTGGCGATATCAGTCACATCTGCGAGCCGGGGGGGGGGGGGGGGGGGGGTCGTTATTGCCTAGCTAGCTCAATTATATGCGTAACAATCACCTGCTCCTCAGTATTGGTCAGGTTCCGTGGGTTGGCCATGGTATCAACGCGTGAAGGTCGTCCAGCGCGTCTTGCGCGAAGTGTTGTTTCAGAGGTGCTGTAGATAGCTGCAGCGTGTCGTACAGAGAGTTTTGGGTCTTGTTTAAGAGCTTGGATTGCAAGCTGTATCTGACGTTCTTTTAACGCGTTAAACTGTTGTTGTTGTAGAGGCATTGGTAGAGGTTGGTGTTTTGGTAGGGTCTTGGCAAAAGTGCGCCGTTCGCCCGTGTGCGCCGCTCGCCCGTGGAACACGTTATAGAACAACCTACTAAATTATCTCGCGATAATAGCTATTGTATGTGGCTCTACAGCCTTATTTTTGCAGGTGCTGGTTAGGGAGTTTCGGCGCATTGCGCGCACGGACACGGTAAGTCCTGGTACATTGAAGTACGAGCTCTCATGAGCATTGGAGGACTTCAAGACATCTGCTGTGGTACTTCGACAGAGCAGCAGCTTTTCCCCACATCCTACCAGGTACCATCCTTCTCTTGCACGGTGCTTCTACGAGCCCATGTCTTGGCGGTGGAGAAAATAATAGCGAAAAGCAGCGGCTCACATGGCTTTTTCATAAGTTACTAACTAAGTTACGAGCTGCGGTGCGATGCAAACTTCCTACAGAGTTAACAGGCTCCCAAGCCGCCCTCAGTGCAGGTCTGAGGCGGCACGGTATGCTGAACGCGCAGCCCTGCCACGTGGAGGCGCTACTTGCTAGAGAACCATCAGCCGAACACCCCGCCACATCGCAGCCATTCTCACAGCTTTTGCGTGGGTGGTACTTGGCGCAAGGAACCCCCGCAGAGCCTCAGCAGTCTTGTGCTGAAGTTTGCGATTCCACGTATGAGCTGAGCCTTCTTCGCTCGTGTCGCAGGATGCTTGTCGTGACTGCATGAGGCAACACTGTAGCAGGTGCTCATTGGTCCCGCCCCTGGCTCCGCCGACCCAGACGAACGATGTTGAAACGAGATGAGGGGCAGCTGAGAGTGCTGCGAGTGGCAGTGGCTCTTTGTTGCTCTTGCTCGCCTCAGCGCGGTGTTGAGCAGCAAAAGCGAGGTTTGAAGCATGATTGGGTCTTCTGCAAACGCGCTAAAATCGCCGCTCTTTCCTGACGTCCATCCACAGCGCTGCATCACTCTGCCCTCAGACACCGTGACCCAGCAGCTGTAATGAGCCATGGCAAGAAACGTGAGTCTGGTAGAAATGTGTGGTCTACTTAGACGAGACCCGGTCGGTGGCTCCGGGCCGGCGTGGAAGTCTAAGAACGTTCTTTTCGCGCTCTTCATCTCTCCGTGAGGCCATCGCGCCTTCCTCAACTCTCGCTCTTCTCCGTTGCAGGCAGCGCACTTCCCTTAACTAATTCACTGGGTTTCAATTCGGTAATCTCTTGCTTGTCTACGATTTGAGCGTGAGTCGTCTCGTCTTTTGCTCGCTCACCACACTCCTTTGTGCTCACATGCACCTTGTTGAGCAGCAGCTATCACGTCACCTTCTCCTCATAACCAACCTCTTCGGCCCACCACCCTCTGTCTTGCGAATCTGGACAGATGGCACGATGCATGGGCTAGCATTCTTCATCAGCAAACCCGTCGAAAGTGGAAGTGAAAGAGGAAGACACCTGTCGTAGGAAGACACCAGTCGTAGAGGACGCAATTGAAACAAGCCAAGGACACGGCACATCTTGAGGTCTCAGCAGAGCATACAAGAGACGCAATCATGGCGGCCTTCGATCTGTACTCGCATTCACCTCAGGTGTCTGACCTGGCTTCACCTCAACACCGAGGGCCGATCACACCCATCCACTCCCCACACCACTCAGTCCACTCGTCAGCCTCGCTACGGACCCCGCTTCACACCTTGTCGATCCATGAATACCGTAAGCAGCAAAATACGCCACTCTCACGGATTGCAACATCTTCCGGCAAAACACTTCGGCGCAAGGCGTCTGCCTTAGCTTTGAATCAGATTGAGCGCGTCCCGTCAACAAACCCTCGTTTACGACGCGATTCACGATCATCAGCACACCCTCTGCAACCTTCCCACTCAGCACATCAACTAGCGCCTCAGACGAAATTCTTTGGCGCCCAGTCTGTGTCGGATCACGCTGTTCGTTCGCATTCAGCTGAACCGTGGTCACAAGGAGGTAGCATCACTAGTGCTGCGACCTTTGATTCGCAAGGAAAGGTACGTAATTTTGGCAACAGAAAAAGGCTCCCACGCCCGCCTGCGCCAACAGGCTCTGGTTTGCTTCCCCCATCCTATGCACCCGTGAGACCAACACGACAAATACGCGCGACTCTTCCCGCACCGCTCAGCTTCCTGACCGAAGATTCAAACTTCAGTGACGCGCAAACCCCGCCAACGCCTTCACTTTCACGATTCCCCCAACCGCCGCGTTTCATAACGCTTCGAGAGACAGAACGGGAAAAAGCAATCAGCTTTGCAAGCACCGCTCCGGTCACCCCACCCGCCACGCCTGCAACTATTCACTACCGCGGCGCTTCTTTCGATCTAGTCAACCCGCACGACTCCTTGCAGTTTCACGACATTGTTACGCCTTCGAGAGATCTCGATTCGAGTGAGTTGTTTCCGCTCCAGTCAGCGAAGAACTCGCAGTGGAGTCTTGAAGAGGTTTGTGGCCCGTATTCCGCATCAGGTGACTGTGTACTGACATTCACGTAGATGGCACCCAAGCGTTCTCTGTATGGCGACCTCAATGCTGCGCATGCAGGCATTATGCGGCGTGCTGAGGACTCATTCGGCTCATCCGTGCTTGATCTGCCCTTGCCACCAACACCAGCGGCAGTCAGCCCAGGTTCATCAACATACACCTCACCAATGTACAGCCCCGAGTCCCACTTTGCACCGTCTCCGCTTGCTATCAAGAAGGCGCCGAACGAATCCCGCTTTTCCCTTAAACAGCTCACACGCACGCTTACCAAACGACTCACAAGAACTCAAGAATCAGCCGGGGAGGAAGAACTGCGGCAGTTCCATGAGCACACCGCGAGCGGCGTCTCGATCAGTGTCGACGAAAAACCCCTGCGACCCCTCGAACAGACTTACATACCAGCAGACCGGACTTCGTATTTTCCTATAAGCCCTGTATCGCCCGTTTCGCCAACGAGCCCCGAGTCTTTACATGATCTAGGCTCTGTCTCAGGTGAGAATGAGGATGAGGAAGAGGTCGAATATGCGCGGAGAAACCCTGCTCGCGACTACGAACTGCAAGGTCTGACCTCAATGGTACCGGATGAAAATTCCACGCAAACAGGTCGTGTGGACCACACATGTGATCCTATCATTGCAACTCAGTCTGCTGACAGGCCTTACTACGACGACCTTGCTTCAATATATGCCAGCTCTTCGGTATACACAGGAGATGACCACCGTAGGTCTGCTTATCAACAAAGCCTTGCCGGTCATCGCCAAAGCAATGCTTTCCTGCGGTACAGCGGCATGAATGCAGTAGGCATGGCGAATGAGTATAGCTACAGCAATTTCGGCAGAAGTAGCCGGCCGATCTCTGGACGCCTCACGCAGGAGTTGCTTTATCGTTCGGTGGCTCCGGGAGACGGCAAGACAGATACTATCAGCAAGTTCATCGATCAGTACGAACCTGGAAACAACCCAACGACAAACAGCTTGAACACAGAGAACCTAGATAGCGTCAACACAACCAGCTTGATTGCGCACTACACTGGTGATATCGACGAGAAGACACCAGATGACTGTTCAAACCCTGCGACTTTCGTCCCTGGACTCAGTCAATTCAAGTTTGGACTCGAGACGACAGATCAAATGGACCCAATTAACCCCGCGACATGTGGCTCACAGCAGCATCCTGTCCAAGAGTACACACGCACACGCCAGCCTGGTCTGCCTCCGTCGGACCCTGCGCCACTTGCTCCTGCCTTTCAGTATGACCAACAGCCTTACGCATTCACTCGGCCTGACACCTCCGACATGTTCTCTAATGCCTCGTATACCTCCTACGGAGATACGCGCCACCTGCTGCAGTTGCCACAGGCTGAAGCTGGAGGACGCAGTATGTTCATGCAAGGTCTTCAGCCATCTTCGTCGTACTCGCAGCCCGAAGCCAAGGGTCTTGAACCGTCATCGTCTTATTCTCAGCCTGAGGGTCGTGCTAGCCTGCAGACTCCACAAGAGGCATTGGACCAGGCCGAACACATCTTCGACAAAGCAGCGGCTGAACGGAAACCAAGTCAAGAGGATATACCGGCGATGTGGGGTAGACGCAGCTCGGTACACTTGCTGCGCAACAAGAGACTTACGGATGGCTCTTCAGGAACGGTCGATGCCGGAAAGGCCGACTGGGAAACTGTTGCTGGCGACAGTGAACAGGGTCGTCCGTCCTTGGATAGCATCGCCGACTACAGCAGCAGTGAAGGCAGCCGTGACAGGTTTGGTCCACCGGCAAACACATCCCTCCCTGTATGGACCCCGCAGCATCGTACGCGCGGACCTTCAAATTACAGTCATCCAAGTCCGCTTCTTCAACACTCGCATCCATTCAGCTCGTCACCACCTCGCATCGCAAGTCCACCGGCGTCATCCACTGTTCCTGTTTTTCGATATTCCACTGAGCCTAGGCACGCTGTGGACGAGCCCTATGCGTTCGCACCATGGGCAGATCCTTACGCTTTAAGTGACAAGGAAACACAAGAGCTGTTGGCTTCTGGCCCCAACGACGATATTCTGTTCGACAGCGAGATTGGCCAGCAGTCAAAGCGTCTTAGCTATAGATTTAAAAGCCACGGAAGGGTACCTCAGAGCAGCTCGCCGCGTAGCAACAACGATGCTAGCTTTGACCGTGAAAACACGTTCGACAAGCTCACAGTGCTTGGTCCTAAAGGGAACTTGACGGGTACACCTAGAGGCACTGGCATGCATGACGCTGGTAGCAGCGTAGCAGATACTAGTAGCCCTGGTGGGAAGCTTAGCTCAAGTCCAAGGGTTGAGTACGATGGCTTCTACGCCTCGCCATACCCAGCGACTGGCAGTGTCACACGCATACAGCAGTCGGAATCTGCTTCCGAGGATCAGTATGAGCGAACACCGTCGCAAGCGACTTTGTTCCCTGGTGCAAATAGCATGGAGCCTGTGCAAGGCTCCTCGCCACTCGCTGGTCCGGATCGCCGACGAAGTCTTCGATACTCGACCACTTTCAAGCCTGCACGTAGGATAAGCCGCTCTGCTGTACCAGGCCAGACCAAACTCAGACAGATGGTACTCGCGCCAGATGCGCGGTCGACTGTTTCGAGCAAAGACACACACTTCTCGCGCTTCGTTAGTGTAGGTGGAAGCGGACGTCCTTCGACGAGCGACACGGCGACCCCTTTGCATCCAACGCATCCAAGTCTCGACACTTTCCCTACAGTTCGCAGCGGAAAAACCGTAATTGCGCATCAGAACTCGCCTCATCTTCTTTGTCCGGAGCGCGAGGTTACGGAGGAAGACGAGATACGCCGTCGCAAGATCTCGTGGATGATCTTCGCCTGTTTCTGCATACTGCCACCTTGCATGTTCCTCTATAGGACGTGGGGAGACTCCATCATCGTGTCGGTCACAAACGGTCACCTGGGTTACTGTACGGCCAAGTCGAAGAGGGCAGCACTCATTGCTGGGATTGTGGTGAACATTGGACTGATCACCGGAATCCTAGTCCCGATCCTCGTAGCGCAGGCGTTGAAGGCTATATGATGGCGCTCTACGCTTGTGATACTCCATCACTCTTTCGAATCCTGGGCGGATATGTTCCTTATTTTTGGCTCCTTTGTTTGGCATTGCATGGTTGGCGCATACTTGGGCACACGCCCTAGTGGCCCCTGGTAGCTCATTGCATAATGTAGGCGTTCGACATAAGCATAAGTCGAAAGTTTATGGCAGGGTCAGATCGGGGCATGGCGACAACATACGTAAATGTAATAATTTGGAACGGCTCTTCGCCGTCATACAGACTAAAAGCAAAGTTCCTCCCACATCGCAGTAAACGCCGGCGACAATACTGAAGTGGTTTTAACTTAACAGCTACTCACTTCGGTTATATCACTGAGAGCTACTGGTCCATAAAACATGATGCAATGTGTCTCTGAAATGTTGACGTAATTTATTGGAGTATCATTGACTACGCACACGACATTCATAAATCATCAAGCCTCGGCCAGAATGCGGTTTCTAATACCTGGTAAGAGGAGGCGAGCTCTGCGACGCAGGGAACGACCACTTAGTTTCGACAAAGACCTTCTGCATCCCATCGGCCTTCTCCTCAAACTTGTAGTAGACCTTGTCGAGATCATCGAGGCTGACGCGGTGCGTCACCATCTTTGACGGATGGATCTGCTTCTCCTGGATCATCTTGAGCAGCGACTCCCAGTACTTGTGCACGGGTGCTTGGCCGTTGCCGATCAGGCGGATGCCGCGCTCCATGAGCGAGCCAATGTTGAAGTGGTTTGTCTGGGGATGTCAGATTATATTTTTCAAGTGTGGGTTGAAGGGGTCACTCACGAAGCCGACGTAGACACCGGTAATACCGCAGCTACCGAAGTTCCTTGTGCTGGTGATCATCTCGTTGACCAGCTCAGATGTGTCTGTCTCCAGACCAAGCATCATCTCGAAGTAGTGCGCCCATCCCTTTGCGTACTCGCCCGCAGCGCACTCGATCGAGACGTCAGGCCCGCGGTTGTCGACCAGCTCCCTGAGCTTGCTTGTTACCGACTCGCCCTTGCCAAGTTTGGAGAAGTCGATGGTCTCGATGTGTGGGTAGTTCTTCTTGACGAAGTCCAGGCGCCAGTTGGAGTCGATCATGATGACCTTCTTTGCGCCGTTCAACAGCGAGAACTCGGCGGCCATTTGACCAATGGGCCCAGCGCCCCAGATAGCAACAACATCGTCCTTCTTCACGCCAGTGTCGACAACAGCGTGCCACGATGTGCAGAGGACGTCCGACAGGAAGAGACCCTCCTCATCGGGAACATCATCGGGGAGAGGGAGGAGGTTGACATCGCCGTAAGGAACGCGAGTGTACTCAGCCTGGCCACCAGCAAACCCGCCAGTGAAGTGGGAGTAGCCGAACATGCCTGCTGTGCGGCCACCGTACATGGCGTTCTCGATTGTGTTGTCGTTAGTCTTCTCGCATTGCGAGGAGAGCTTCTGCTTGCAGTAGAAGCATTCGCCGCAGGCGATCTGGAACGAAGCGACTACACGCTGGCTGAAAGACATGTTAGCGTCATCCGATGATCGCGAGATGGTAAACGTACCCCTTCTTGAACCTAGTGATCTGGCTGCCGACCTCGTCTACGACACCACAGAACTCGTGGCCGAGAATGTCACCCTTCTGCAACTCAACAACGGTGCCGTGGAGCAAATGCAAATCTGAGCCGCAGACTGTGGAACCGGTGACCTTGACGATGACATCGCGGGGCTCCATGACTTTAGGCTTAGGGCACTCGATCAGCTCGACCTTGTTCTTGCCCATCCATGCCAGAGCCTTCATCTTCTCTCCTGAAGGGTCGGACCACGACGGGTCGTTGCCTGGGTTTGTGACGTTCTGGGCTGTGGTAGCCTCGCCACCATGGCCAATGGCCTTTTCAGCCTGCAAAGCAGCCTGGGACATCATCTTGGGCGGTTGGTGTACTGTTTGCGCTTCGTGAAGGGTATAGGTTGGGTATCAAATGATTCGAAGACAGTAATTAGAAAGTACTAAGCTTTGGGGTTTGTATGATGGCAGAGCCGGACAGACGAGGGTAGCACCTACTTTTCTACCGCATCGACGCGCGCGAATCGATGACATAGGCCTAACATTGTGCACGCACGCGCAGCAATGCCGCAAATCTACACAACTACCGACGACCCGGGTGAATGCCATTCGCCCTGTCGACACGCCCAGACAGTTTAGCTCGACGTCATGACCTGTTGAAGAAGGCTACAGATCCGTTGTATGGCGCAGGGGGGCCATACCGAGCTTCACGCGAGCTGATGGTATTTACTCGCGGTGTCACGTCGACGTCACGGCGGGGCATGACCGTTGAAAAGCGGGCGCGCGGGGCAGGGGTCGAAGTGGAAGCTTATAGGTTGGAGTTTTGTCAGCGCGATGATTGCGAGCGGCAGTTCTGGGGGGACGCAGGCTGCTTTATGTTATTGACTGAGGACCATGATGGATTGAAATGGAGTTGTGGAGGAGAAGTGGTTGCGGCTCTGGAGATGACTCCGCTCGCGGGCGCGTTTCGAGGCTTCTAGGCTTCGAAGCTTCGGCTGTGCAGCTAAACAAGACTGTTCTGCAAAACGTCAACAACTCGGTACTACTGGGTAATGCAATTCTGATGTGAATCTGAAGTGTTCCTGACCCACATGCAACGCTGGGGCAGCTCGTGGCGTGCCAGCATGGCGTGGGATTCCACGCGGTTGGTGCATGCTGATTGACAGATCTTCCGTTGAGCGGCTGAGTGTGTGGGCAGCCACCGGCGCGTCATGAGCGCGTTGGAGCTTGACACGCGCAAAGCTTCTGGAGCTCCAAGTAGCAGAGCGTGCTGACAGCAGGAAGACTGCACCTCAGGGCCCTGGGTCCAAGACAGCTTGTAAGGCAATCTAGAGAGCTTCTATAACCTTGTGACATCTCTGGAAGCTTAGTGCATCGTCTTTATCTATACGATAGAGTGCGAGCATCTAAATAGAGTCATTTACTTTGTGACGACGGGAGTTGGTTTGCCCACTGTACGCAGCCGGACGATTAAGTGTGCGTGTCCACCTGTTCTTTCAATACTCAAAGCTTGCTTTCCAAATGCAAAGAAAATATGCCAAAACATGAAGAGACCTCTTGAGGAACGGAGGAACGGATGAACGCGAGGTGTTCAGATACCGTCCAGAACGCATCGACAAGAACATAGAAGCTCTGGCGACCACATTTATTTGCGTATTCTGCCTAGCTTTTTCGAGCAGCATTGGAGGCATGTACACAGCACTTATGGGAAGCTCAATGGACGTAGCAACACGATTCTTCTTCAACAGCATGCGCAAGGCTATAGCAGTCAATGAAAATAGCACTCCCACGAGTGTGATAGCAAGCAAAAATTGCCGCTGTGGCGTCCTCGAAGGAAAGCCATACCCCAACCAGTCCGCACTGTGCAATGCAGCTGATCAAGATAGATGAACCGGAATCTTGAGCCCAGTCATCCAAAGAAGGTAAGTATACAAGAAGAGTATGAGGACGAGGGGCGAGCGGTTTTTATGTGGTTCGGATCGCTTGCGCTACTTGCGGTTAAGCCAGCTACGTACCCGAGCTTTCTGCGTCTATGTTGTGCGTGAATTTTGCAGCTTCACCGAGATTCACTCAGGTGAGAGATGTGAGGTCAACACAGGTAAGTCGATTTACTCCTATACGTCAGCTAGGTGCTATCCAATAGCCGTTTACTGTTTCTCCGAGTCTCTAGCAGACTTTAGAGTCGCGTTGAACGCGTCTGGCGGCACCTCCTGGTCCCCTTCTACCTGATGAACAACTATAGAACCGTTGCGAATGACGCCTTCGGGCGGTTGATTTCAACAACTCTTTGCACATATCTGATTCCTCGATATTCATCTCTGCAACTCAATTGTTACTCTCAGTAGGAAGCTGACTGACAAAGCCACCATGAGCAGACCTTCCCTCCAATTCCTTCGTCCATATCTCTTCCGAAGTACATCATGTCTTAAGCCGCAGTATGCCCAGGCGTACTTGTCTGTGCAGCACCGGCTCAAGCACACCACCGCCGACGCCTTCACCGGCCCACACGATGTCGAAAAGCAGAAACGGCTCGATCAGCTAAAGAATGTCAAACCACTGGGTGACTACCATCCCCAACTGGTCTACCCGGCAGGCGCTGAAGCTCTATCACTTCGAGACTTCAACGCCAGATTTGCAGACATTCTGGACACGAAGGCTGAAAATGTCTCCGTGTTCGGCAGGGTTCGCTCTGTACGCCTGTCTGGTTCCAAGCTGATGTTCCTCGACATTGAGCGCGACACCCAGCGGCTCCAGATCATGGTGGAGCGCAAGAAGCTCAGCCAGGAAGACGCTGAGGAAAAGTTCAAGAGTCTGAAGAAGGTCGCAAGGGTCGGCGATTGGATCTGTAAGTGACTCTGCCACAATGGAGCCGCGTCAAGCACTAACGTCGCAAAGCTGTCGAAGGAAACCCGACCAGGACTTCTTCAGGTCAATTGACCGTTCTCGCACGCAAAGTCCCTCATATCCTCGCCCCTTGCCTGCATCACATCCCTGACAAAGTTGACAATGCTGAAACGCTTGCTCGACGGCCTCACATCCACTCGCTCACGAGTGACGAGCCTGCTGATACCCTCAGGCTCCGTGCCTTGATCTACGACTACATACGAACTTCGTTCATACAGACCGGGTTCCTCGAGGTAGAAACTCCAATGTTCGACGTCAACGCTGGCGGTGCGATCGCAAGACCGTTCCAAACCGTTGCAAATGAAATGTCGAACATGTCCATCAGACTCCGGATAGCACCAGAGCTGAACCTCAAGCGGCTGATTGTTGGGGGCCAAGACAAGGTCTTCGAGATCGGACGCGTCTTCAGGAATGAAGGTGTGGACAATACCCACAACCCCGAGTTCTCGACCTGCGAATTCTACGAAGTAGGCGCCACGCTCCCCCAGCTGATCGAAAGAACGGAGCACCTCATCCATGGCCTGCATAGCGCCATAGAGTCCCTCCGTTCTACATACTTCCCCACGCTCGCAGCCCCAGAAGGAATCGACTTCACCACGCCCTTCGCGCAACTCCCCTTCATTCCCACTATCGAGCGCGCCAGCGGCCGCACGCTTCCCGACCTCGCCTCGCCCACAGCGACGCAAGACGTCCTCACCTTCTTCAACGAGCTCGCCCTCGCCATCCCACCCAACCCAACGCTCCCACGCCTCCTCGACACACTAGCAGAAGTATACATCGAGCCGCTCTGCCAAAACCCCACATTCATAACCCACCACCCCGAAGCACTCTCGCCCCTCAGCAAATCCTTCACCTGCCCCACAACCCAGCAACGCGTCGCAGCACGCGTCGAGCTCTTCATCGCCGGCCGCGAATACGTCAACGCCTACGAAGAGGAGAACTCGCCCTTCGAGCAGCGACGCAAGTTCATGGCGCAGCAAGAATATCAGACCGAGGGACAGGGCGCGATTGACGAGTCGTATCTCGAGGCGCTGGAGTGGGGGATGCCGCCCACGGGGGGCTGGGGCTGTGGGCTCGATAGGCTGGTGATGTTGTTTGCGAGTAAGAAGAGGATTGCGGATGTGTTGCCTTTTGGCACGTTGAGGAATGTGGTTAGTATTGCGAAGACGAAGTAGAGGGCTGGCGGGTTGAGCGTGTATGATAGTGTGTCGGTGAGCAGTTGTGGTTACAGGAGCAGCCCAGTCGAATTAATGTAAGGACTGGATATTGTGCAAACGTATTGTAGCAATCTGATGGTCTATTTAGTGCAAGCGTCTATCACTCAGTACTTTTTCACCCTCTCGACTACAGAAACCGAGCCCATCTACCTGTATTCCCCAGCCACAGCGCCTTCACCCTCTCGCCTTGCCCAAGAAGTTACTCAAACGCACTTAGCATGTGTACAGTCACAAGCATACCCCTCCGATACATACTGTGTGGTCTGCCGGGCGCTACGTCGCGGGCCGCATTGACCTGGCGAGACTACGGATGAGTGTGGAGCAGACTGCCCACAAAAAGGTAGTTTCAGAGTGGAACATGAGAGAAGATTGACGCGGTGGAGATCACGCAAAAAAGTACCTATCTCATTAGCTACTTAGTTTAGTGTGGGACCCTTCTCGATGTCGAAGTGTGAGTCTCGTCGACGCTGCTGAAGATACTCTTTATTAGGGAAGTAGGTAGAGTCTTTGTGATTGACCATATTGTTCCTGTATTTATGGGTAGACTCTGTGTTTTCGGATATGTGTCCTCTAGTCTTTTGCGAATTTCTGTTGCTGTAGCGCTAGGGTGGGAAGAACATCCTCGTGCTTATTCATATGCACTGTATGAGCGCCATCGTGGACTCCGACACTGTGAGCAATGGGCGAATTAAGAAGCAGAGTCTCACGTCGCCAAAGGCGCCGGACCCAATCACAGAACGAGTTGTATACTTTAGTAGACCTGACGACTAGCGAGAAGAGTTAAGGCATGTCTTGAGACGTCAGTTGAACTTGGGGATCCGGTTGTTGTATTCAGCTTTTCGCGACGATATGAGAGGCAGACATCGTCACAAACGTGAGCGCTGTGTAGAGTACAGATTGATGTAGGGTAGACCTGAAGTCCAAGAGTGCTATGGAAAAACGTGCTTTTTGCCTGAGCAAAGTAGTGGCGCTGATCTGCGAAGCAGTTTTGCTACTCCAGCACAGTACCTGCTGCTTGGAAATATCCTGAGAATATCGGTCGTCTTCCTGTATGTGAGATGATGCGCAAAGACGACTACAAGCCGCTGCACAGGCTCCCAGACCTGTCTCGCAGCCATTCCATCCTCCACATCAAAGCGCTCAACCGGATCATGTTCCGTTGGTGAGCCACCAAGATCGTGGTGCCATACATTCCAGGCCTACTCTATTCGTAGCGCATGATCTGTGTGTCTGAGGTACGTCCGTTTTAGGTAGACATGGGCGGTCTGCACGCCATTGTTTGAGGATGCTCCTGTGGCTTGGCGACAGCTGGGCATTACAGGGAACTTCAGGCGCTGGACCCTGCACCTCGAGTCAAGGACGCATACCGAGGCATCTCTGCAGTGAAGCTCTCAGGCGTATTTGTCGTGTGACGATTTCGATCGCATGTCCATGGCTACCTCGTGGAAATCGTTCTCACGACGGGCCTTCCGCAGCTTCTTGACCTCATCATCGTTCAGTTTACGACCGATGATGTCCTCTAGCTCTTTCTTGCTGATCTTCTGGTGTGCCTTCTCCTCCTTTGTGGCCTTGTTATGCGGCTTGAAGCGTGCCTGCATACGGATGCGGAACGTGGTATTGAATGTGACGTCCTCTGCGTCTCCGCGCACTTCTGGGCCGCTTGTCGACGACTCGTCGATGCTCAGATGCTTTTCGCGCTGAGTCTGCACAGAGAAAGCGCACGGGTTATCAGGTATGGCGATTATGAGGAAGCGTTCTTCTGGCGAGATGGCGGTTGCATTCGCGCTGAGGATGCCGTACTTGTCGCAGCTGAGGTATCTGGGCGAGGTCAGAATGTAGTCGCCGAAAGGGATGTGTACACTCATACCTGCCATGATGGCCCTTTAAGTTGAAGTCTTCTGTGCCGGCGACCCTGTTGGCTACAAAGACTTGCCTTACGTCGTGCGGTTCAGCCGTGGTCGCGTCGCCGTCCACGATGTTCTCGAGCTCACTTGCGAATACTTTGCCAACTGCGTCGCATGCTAAGCACGTTGCCTTCTCGGTAGGCAAAACGATGACGATAGGCCCGGTGATGTCGCTCGGCGCATCTGCGTTCACCCAAGAATCATCGCTCTCTTCGTCCGCAGGCGCTGACGTAGTCAATGCCTTTGAGGTCGATTGTTGTGCATCGTCCGGATCAGCGACTCTCTTGCGTTTCTTGACTTTCTTGTCACCCTTGAAGGAGAGAGGCTTGACCATGGTGATGGCTTTCTGGTGGTGGGGTTTAGCATCGGAATTCGACGAGCTCTATTCGGAACTGGCCGATCAAGCAGCAGGTGGTCAGAGCTTCGAGCAGAAATGGGCAGGTGCGATTGGGTGAATGTCAGCCGAGCTCTCGAATCCTCGCACTAGTTCGGAGGTATTCACGATACTAAAGGCGACAGACTGCAGCTGTGTAACCGACCCTGGACCATCGATACCATATCCGCAGGACTTGATCAAGCATCATAATGGCGAGTGCAAATGCGGCAGTCAGCCAGAACGCCGTCGCGGTGGGGCTAGAGGATCTCAAGAATGGTGAGCAGGAGAACTCTACATTGTGATTTTGTAGACATGCACTGATGCTTCAACAGACAATGTTGACTTCTCGTTGCTCGAGCAGGCATTTGGTCCCGAGAGTCTCGGCATCATTGTTGTGAAGGACCTTCCTGAGAAGTTCCATGGGCTAAGGCACAAGCTGCTGTCTTATTCATCTGCCCTCGCCAATTTGTCACCAGAGCAATTGGGTAAGTGCAGAATGTGTAGAGCATTAAGCATTCCCTGAGTTAATTGCACAGAGAAGCTTGAGTCACCCGCGGCCAAATGGCTCGTTGGCTGGTCATGTGGAAAGGAGACCCTCAAAGACGGCCAATATGATACACTGAAGGGCTCATACTACGTCAACTGTGCTCCGGGATTCGAGGAGTCTCAGAAGTCGGTTGCTGAGAAGTATCCCTCGTTCTCTGAGTACACGGCTCCTAATGTATGGCCATCTGAGGAACTTCTGCCCGGTTTTGAGGAGACATTCAGGGAGCTCACTATACTCATCATCGACGTTGCTGTACTCGTTGCTCGTGCATGTGACAAGTACGCAGAGGCAAACATCGCAGATTATCAGAAAGGTTTCTTGGAGCACCTTGTCAAGACGAGCGTGTCGACCAAGGCACGGCTCTTGCACTACTTCCCTTCCCCAGTGACCAGCAGTGGGGCTTCAGACGTTTCCAGCGGTGATGAGGACGACTGGTGTGCTACACATCTTGACCATGGCTGCTTGACAGGTCTTACATCTGCCATGTTCGTTGACGAAGCTGCACACGCGCCGCAGACCGGCGCAGCATTCGTACCTCTGGAGGAGCTCGAGCGCTCGCCCGACCCAAAGGCTGGACTATACATCCACTCGAGGACCGGCGCAACCGTCAAGGTCGGGATACCGCGGGACTGTCTCGGCTTCCAGACTGGCGAAGCTCTTGAGATCATCACCAAAGGCAAGTTTAAAGCTGTGCCCCACTTTGTCAGAGGAGCTGGCCCTGGCATTGGCGGGAAGGTTGCGAGGAACACATTGGCGGTGTTCACGCAGCCTAACCTCTGGGAGAAGGTGGACGAGAGAAGAGATTTTGCCGCGTTCGCGAAGGAGATTGTGGAGAAGAACCACTGAGAGGCTGGGCAATGACATCATAAATTTAAGTGAACCTTGACCGCAACTGCAGCCGAACTCACGCGACAGTGAAAAATGATGGCATCCGTTGAGTGAATCAAGGCATGGGAGCCTGGACTGGAGCGTGACCCACCGCTGCCATGGCCGCTAAGCACAACGCTTGGGTGTGTTGGAAAGTCGCAGTGGGCGGACGCAGCCGAGTCCAAGCATGCACGTTGAGGAAAGAGGCGCGCAGAGCCTCACGCCAGCAACAACGAGTGCATCACGAAAATTCCAGGGCTTCGACGATCAAACACAACACATCGTGGGGAAATAGCTGGACGAAAGCTTGACGCGTCCTCTGGGTCTCCGATATTGCCATCTGCGGCGCCTGATCTATCTTGGGGGGATCTGACGCGGCTGGTGAGTAGGCGCTTCGTCGCTCTTGTGCCGGGCCAATGCATGCAAGCCAACCGATTTGAGCCGCCAAATCACAGACCCGCACCCTCTGACTTTTGCGCCACACCCGCCTGCTGGCTGCCATGGGGATTGGCAGCACCTGAGCCCCTTTGAGAAGCCGTGGTGCAACCTCTGCAACGCGGGACAGAAGGGATATAGCCCGCCCAACCAGCACCAGCCCAACCGCAGCACTCTGCTGTGGCCGGTCAGGTGGCCGTGTCCTCAATCTCGTCATTCCTGGCGGTGCCGACTCCCGTGTGGCTGCGGATCTTTGGCGCGAGAGCAGGCCAGTTCCATAACAGACAGAGTGCCAAGCCGTGGTTGACGTGAAACAGGTGGGGAGCACATGGACATGATTCTCCTACGCCTAGCATATTACGCGGCCACCCATGCAGATTCCGGCGCGTCTTTCCTTTTCCAGCCTGAAGGCCAATTAGACAGGTAAGACTATCGCTGCTACTCCTGAGTCCTGACGGCCTTTATCATGCCAAGCTCCATATCCGACTACCCGTCTTTGCATGAGGGAACTTGCTTGCACCCTAGCCATCGACACACTTAACCTCTTGCTTGGTTCGCGAGCAGCCGTTAGACTGCTGCAGTCGCTCGTTGTCCTCTCTTTGTTTCCTTGCCTTCGTCGCGCCTATTTATCTACAGGCCTCGCCGTTCTCTTGCTTCGACATTGTACTCGCTTGTATTACGCCTCTCTTGAAAGTCCCGTTGTCGCTCGTTCGCGCCACAGTCTCCGGCCTGAAGACCAACAAACCTGGAGCCTCTCCTCCCACTATGGCTGCCAACACTCGACAGAACGTGACTTGGGTCGAGGTACGTCCGCCAACCGTAAAGGCCACATTCCTCTCCTAACGAAAGCAGGGTGTTCGAGGTGTTGCTTCCTTCTGGGTCGTTGTTACACATCTGTGCAGAGCATGGGATTACAGCCTCTGGTCCCCGCGTGACAGCGAAAATGCGACACCACAATTGCTCCAGCTACCATTCCTGCGACTACCATGGCAAGGACGGATCGGAGTCACAATGTTTGCTTTCCTCACTGGTTACGTATGCGCAATTAAACCGCTTCGACAAGCAAAGTCCGGCAACATTCCAGCCGCTTTGACCACCCTTGGAAAATCGGCCTTTCGCCGACCGCCGCGCCTTATCATGCCGGCTACCATCGCCATGGTTATCGCGTGGTTCTTCGCTCAGATCGGAGCGTTCGAAGTTGCTCACTACAGTGACTCCCACTGGCTGAGGCGTGCGGTCCCAACAAACATTGGCACCCTCGATACAGAAATCCCTCGTCTTCTCAGGAACTTCCAGGGCGCTTGGTCTGGCGCCAACAACGAATACGATGATCACCAATGGGCGCTGCTTCCCCTGCTCCAAGGCGCTTTCCTTATCTACGTGCTTCTGTTTGCGACCGTCTTCATGAAGTTCCGTATGCGCCTATTTACCTGCGTTGTCTTGTACGGGTGGTACTGGATGCGGACAAGCCCTGAGAAGGGTATGTGGAGATCTCTCTCAATTTGTGATACTATGCTAATCGATTCCAGAAACCTTTGAGTGCCAATTCCTTTACGGTGTCATGCTCTGTGACATTGGCTCTGAGAAGGGCTTCCGCGACTTCGTCAACAGCTACCCTAGGATTCGCCGCGCAGTTCTGACAACGCTCATTGTTGTTGGATGGTACGTCGCTTGCTTCCCTGGAGAGAATTGGGAGTGGGCAAGCTGGTCCGTTCAGCTCAAGGAAATGGGCGACTGGGTCATCCCCGAGGGCGCTGCAAGCTACCCCAAGCGCTTCACCGCTATCGGTTGGGATCTCATGGTTACCGGAATTTGGCTCTCACCCAGCCTGCAGAACATGTTTTCGAACAAGCTCTTCATGTGGGTCGGCCGCAACAGCTTCGCAGTCTACCTCACCCACGGAACAGTTTTGAAAGTTGGTCTCGCACGTTTGATCTACGGATGGTCGACCGCACCCTACCACGTCGAGCAGCCTGCGAACGGCGAAGGCCATGCCATCGAGCACTACATCCCACGATCGGAGAACTGGCTCGTATGGGCTCTTGCCATCCCCACCTTTTTCGCCGTCCAGTACACACTCGCGCACCTCTGGACCACATACGTAGACTCGCAATGCGCGAGAGCCACAAAGTGGCTCGAAGACACAATGTTCGAGAAAGACGAGGACGAGAAGCACGGCGTGGCAAACATGGCATAAGCGGCCACCGACCTGCTGGGATCAGGGACACTGCGTTTCGTTTTTGATGAACTTTTCTTTTGTCACTTCCGCGGATACCATCACATCACGCATTTTCAGGGCGTTTCTTGGGGCATTGACCTGGAATTACCAGGCGCATGGGAGCAGATTAGAAGCTCGGCCAGTGAGCGATTTGAAAGATCGATTCACTGTCAGGGAAAAGCATGTCATGATATCAATAGCATGTGTAGAAAATGCTAGTAAATAATCAAAAGACTCAAATCCACCTTTGCGCCTGTTAGTCACGAATGTGCAACTCGATGGCAGAGCCTCAATTCTCACCGAAGGGCACACATTCTACCTAGTACTCTGGAAAAGTAGCCCTCCCTTCTCACGGCTGCACAGCACAGCCTCTCACTCTCCACGCTCGTTCCAATTCACACCTCCACCCCCTACCCACCACATCCAGCCACACTCCTGTATCACCGCGCTGACGATCGCTGCACGAAGCCACATCGCTGATATTGCCAAGCAGCGGCACGGAAATGCGGGTGCGAGGGTGTAATGCCTGACGGACCAGCCACAGAAGTACAATGTGCCGACTTCCCGGGGTTGGGCAACCGGTAGTGACGTATAGCGGTGCAGCCGTCCATACCTGCGGGTTGCACATCGGTGTCTGAACGGTCTGCATTGACATGGTAACGACTTTGCCGCTGAGTTATCAAGCTGCTTACTGCGTCGGCTTCATCTCAGAGGTATCACCGTCACTGACAATAGCAGTGCGGTCTAATGTTGCAGTTGAGCATGTAAGACAGATAAGGAAGGTTTCTACGAGCGTCACCGTCATCCTCCTGCATGACATCGGATTGCAGACAAATGAGCGCAGCAGTTGCCGACACGCAGCCTTGCATTTAGATTGCGGGTGTCGCAATGAGGTCATCGATGTGTAAGACTCGCGGTGGGAGCACGATAGCTTCGCAACACCCCGCCCGGCACAGTGCAACATGAACTCAGCGGAACGACCGTATCATCCGCATGTCACAGTACGGCGCATCGAGCTCGAGTCAAGGTTCACTACAAGCGCTGTCGACTTTACCCGCGTTCATGTGCTGTGGTAGTCTCCGCAAACGATTGTGCGTGATCTGACAGCGAGGTTTGCAGGCAAGAAGAGACGTCAGAACAGAGATGAGGATTCCCACGTTGGATTCCCCACATGCGATTGTGATGATGGTGGCCTGACCCGCTCGTAAGACCTTCGAGGCTGACTGGCGAAAGCAACAAGCGAATACGAGCGGAGCGGAGCCGTCAGATAATGACTAAGACCTCGTTGTGGCGGTGCGATGGTCTTCATCACTTGTTGAAGGTTCTTAAACTGTGGTGGAATCGCACTGGGTCCGACGGAACGGACTAGGAGAAGAGGGCTGGCGATGAGCTGGTGCGCGACTACGAAGTGGGTGTAGAAACTACGTGTGGTTCTTGTCACAAACTCACCGTACATATCGCCGCTACAGAGGTCAACTTCATCCTCCGCAATGCTGGTGGAGCCGGTTCATACAGCACAAAGGTTGCTGCGCTGAACTCATAGCGCCGCAGTATTATCTACAGCGCGATCAGGCACGAAACATGAACGCATGTCAGCGGCGCCGACAAGATCGATTAACAACTGCGCAGGAGGTGGATTGATCTGTTTTACTCTGCAATCGCAACAATATTCGCATCTCGCGCAAGGGGATGTTGCCTGTACATGTGGTGCTGTGACGAAGGCTGCTCGCGCTCGTAGCGCACATCAGCTCTTTCAGTGAAAACGTTAGTTCATCACACAAGCGAGCTGTCGACTTGAAGGCCTCCGATATACGGAATAATCTCGTCTCTGAGGAGCCTTCGGCGGAAGAATCCCTCCTGCTACGGTATCAGCCCTCCTGGGAGACCCTCACAATCTGTCACGAAGATCGCCGCGAGAGCTACAGACTTGGTGCGGGACTTCTCTCTACCCTCAGTTCACATCGATGCGGGGCTTCAAGATGGAAACGCCTCCTGCCACCCGTGGCGCCTCGTATAGGACCTTATTTGAATCACTCTGGCGACACCATCCAGCGCTCAAGATATGCGGTGCAGCATACATCGTATCACTTTGGGTTCGCCGAGTACGATGCTTTGTCCTATGCCTAAAACGAATCGTCATCACAGGGTCTCCTGTGCCGATTTATGGTGAGAAGAAACGTTCATGGTGACTCCGGCCCTGTTCAATGCCCTACAGACCATCTGGACAGCTTTCCCCCAACGCTCACTGTGGGTCGACCAGATTTGCATCAACCAAGATAGCGACATGAGGAGGACCATAAGGTTGCTGCAACGTCTGCAATCTACGGAGAGACAGACACTGTACACGTTGGTCAGGAGCACCAGCTAAACCTTATCCAAACTTCTACTCCTCACGAAGGCTGCCTCGTAGCGAGCGTCTCGACAACAGACCGCTGGGCTTAGATAGTAACGAGTTAAGATGGACGTGATTCCACCGAACCTGGACGTTTCAAGAGGTTGTCATAGCCAGATACGCCCAAGTAGGGCGCGGAAGTCAGCATGCTGATAGGAACGAGTTTGTGGATGATCTGAGAAGATGGCAGCAGGACTGAAACAGTACTAGAACCAGCCGTCCGATCTATGCTCTCACTCCTACGATGTTCTTCCCAGATGAGTTGTATCCAGATATGATACCCCAGGGGAAATTATATGGACACAGTTCATTTTCCGCGGCAGCCATTGGACAGCGGGCAATTATACGCGTCCCCAAGGGAGAAGAGGTTTTTGATGATGCAATAGCAAGTAGATTCAATTCGACAGACGTTACGGAAAGAAGAACTTGCGTAAAGGACATCGACGGCTTAAAGGAAGTTCTTGTATCTAGTTTTGCCACTCACAAAGGTATTCTAGCGTATGCGTTTGAACGCAACTGCGGCGATTTCCTGTGGTGGAATCATTCAAACTGCGCTTTTCACGAACGATCATCGCACATCTCCGGGATATCAGCTACCATCATGTATCTTGTCGACCTGTCAGTAGGATCACTGCGTCGAGCTTCTGGGTCAATCTGGAAGCAAGCAGTTTGTCATCGATCACCTGGCAACAACAGGCAGCCTTCACGGTGAGTGCGAGCGTGAGGTGAAAGCGGTGTCGGCCTCTAGACGCCTTCACCTCATATCTGCGAGCCCAGTAATGTCGCTTGCCTCCCAGAAATTCAAATCCTTGTAACTCAAGTAAGCTCATTCCACTCCGCTCTTCATCACTACAACAAGGTTTTATATACGTTCTTCAACACAACAAGCGCTCAGCGACCAACCTTACAATGGCACGCAAGATCTGCAACCACCCTGTATTCTCCAGCCTGCGCGCCAGGCTCGTCGCGAACAACATTCGTGAATGTCCAACCTGCTGTATACGCCTCCATGTCTGCGAGATCGAGGAGGTACAGGCTGGCCTGGAGCGTCGTAACGGTATCTTCAAGTCGAGGGCCAAAGCAAGAGAGTGCGAAGAGAAGAAGGAAAACAGTGAGAGACTGATTCATAGCGCTCTCGTGAAACGCTGGAGGCTCGTGAAGATCGACCTGTATAAGGACCTTCGTCTGTTCGAGGAAATCCGCGATGAAGGAGCTGACAAGACAAGCTGGGATATTCAGCTTAGTAAGGCCTTCGAGCTATGGGAGGAAGTCAAGGACGACTGTTGCAGTCTCCCTGGTTACGCATGCTCGCAGGAGGTAGTCAAGCACGTCGAGAAGGAGGATGAGGTCGCGAATATACAGTCTGTGGACTACAATCAGAAGCACTGTACGATTCTGTCCTCTAAAATACATCTACTTGGCTAAAATATTTCAGACTTGCGGAATGATGAGGGCGATGAGGCTAACGGAGAGTGGCAGACGGTCACATCGAAAGCAAGACGTGTCAAACAATCCTCTCACAGCACAGCACCAGAGCCAACGACGTCTCCCGCCTATGATACAGACATTGCTGTTGGGGCGCAGGACCGTGATAAAGCCATACAGGCCATCGAAGTCCCTTCGAAGATCGGCCATGGCTCGTACTGGGACGGACGAAACAGGTTCGAGCTGCTCCAAGAAGTTGAGCTTGACCTAGACCCCGACTCTTTGCAAGCTCTGAGAATCAGGACGGCATCGAAAGCAGTTGACCGACCGCAAATCATGGACATCTCCGGGAACCTCCCAACTCGCACTGCGCTTGCAAGCTCCCCGATGAAGCGCAAACGCTCCTCTACATCGACAGACAAGACACGAAAACGCCAGAACGTTCGCCTGGTTGACGAAGTCACTGTAATCTGCGACGCAGACGCATGCCATACAACTGGCTTTCCTCCGGGTCAATCTTCTTACCAACGACCGCACTTCTCTTACACCGCGGCAGACCAGGCCCGTGAGCGATTAAACTTCGCGCGTCGTTCCTCTCACTATAGACCTCGCACCTGGGCACTACCGGTCGACTACGAGAATGTCAACACAAGCCACTACAAGACGACTTGGACTGAATACGAGGCGATCATTGGCCTGCAGCGTTGGGCAGATAAGAGAGAGCAGGAAGCCATGTAGGCTAAGGCTGGAACGCAGTCAGGAGTTTGGGGCGATGCCACCGACAAGTAAGATGGCGTGCGTACTCCTCCGTCCGCGCAGTAGGTCTAGCTTGTCTCAGCTCTTCTCGTGCATCTCCTGGATGTGTCCGTTCCCAGGCAAGAGACCTTTTCTCAGCTCCAAACAAATTGAAAGGGCTTCCGATACCTACCCTCACCGCAGACTTATCCATACCACAGCGTTGGACACGTAGGAGCTTGAAAAGGTAGATTAGCACTACACTTATGTAGATCTGATTCCTTATATCTACTCATTTGCTTTGCCTTTTCCTTTCAATACCTTCTGCTCTGATGGCGCACCACTGCCAAACCACTCCGGCGGGCCTTGCTTCAATGTGCGTCTCTCGTCCTTCCACCACCTCTTTGCGTCCTTTCTTTCGCGTTTCAACGCCCTTCTTTTGGCCTTAAAATCCCTCTTCAGCTCTTTCATACCCGGTCCCTTCTTCGCCTTGCCTTTTCCCTTGCCGCTGCTACCCGACTTGTCCTTTAGTTCCCGCTTCCTCTGACGATAGTCTCGTGTGAGTTCGCGTGCGCGGTCACGGAACATCCGCTTCTGGGTGCGTCGAGCAGATCTCTTGCTAAAGACGTACTCGTCTGTATCTTTCACGCGAGCAGCTTCTTTAATGGCAATTTCTCTCTCGTGCTCGACCAGCTCACGGCTCTTGCCCTTTGTTACAGCAGTCTCGGCATCTTTGTTGATTGCGTTGATCCGACTTAGGTATTTCGCTTCGATCTCATCAAAGTCTGAATCTTCTTCATCGGATGAGGATGAAGAGTCTGATGAGTCTGAGGAGATTGACGAGTCATCATCATCATCGTCGTCACCGTGTTCATGGTCCTTGCTTTGTTGCTTTCCTAGGGTCTTGGCCGACGGCTGCTCAAATAGCGACTGGGGAACCTTCTCGGGTGGGTACTCATTGGGACCGAGATTGCGGTAGACACCCGTGTCCTGTCCAAAATCGGCCGCTGGGGCCTCATAAGAGGGTGGGTGGTCATACTGCGGGGGCCCACTCGGCTCTGCAGTACTCGGTCCAGCAGCGGGCATTGGCCGAGCAGGCGGATTGTAGCCTCCACCTCCGGCACTGTACGCCGATGCCCACTGTTCAGTACGTTGTCCGAACTGCTTTCCCACTGCACCGGCTTGTCGTCCAAATTGCTCGCCCCAGTTGCCTATTCTGCGACCAAACTCTTCTCCCCATTTACCCATATTTTGGCCAAAGGCTTGCCAGTCTTGCGAAGACCTCGATCCACGACCGCGGCGTCCACGACCTCTGAAATTTGCACTGTCACCTCTCGAGCCACGTCCAGGACCGAAGGGCCCATTTCCTGGGGCACCGAATGGGCCGTTGCCAATGGCACCAAACGGACCATTTCCAGGTGCACCAAATGGGCTATTTCCAGGTGCACCGAACGGGCCGTTGCCTAGTGCTCCAAAGGGTCCCCAAGCTGGGCGTGCTTGACTGCCTCCACTTGAGGCAGCTTCGGGGACAGAACGTGGTGGATCGTCAACTGCGGAGCCGCTCCTCCTCGTGGTGGACGTAGATGGCGGGTTGGAATTCCCTACCCGTCCAACAACAATATTCTGGCTGGAGGTGACATGTTGCACGGGTACGTGACCCTCGTAAGCAGGTGCTTCCTCGTGCTCTTGGGGTTCTCCTGTGCTCTCTTCTCTCATACGGTACTCCCACACCTCGGGGTCATTTGGCCCCTCGTTGGCGCTGACGCGGTGGGCTTCAATTTGACTAGCATCCAGCGCTGCACCGCCATTACGTGCATCGCTCAAGGCGAAGTCGTAGGACGGCGGTAAATCTTCATATTGAGGACCACCTCTAGGACTCTGCACCGGTGTCGGTTCATACTCGGTTGAGGAGTCGTCCGGGATAGAAGTGGCGCGGGGTGTATAAGATGGGTTTGATGACGTTGTTGATGATTGCGGGACAGTCGTGGAAGTTGTATTGTCCGCCATAATAATTCTCAAAATCAAGTCGATGTGAACTGAGATTCGAGCTTCAGTCGTGAGGAGCCAAGAGATATACTGCGGGATGGTAGCTTGAAGTGACCGGGGGATCCACCTTCCGTGATGATGCTGAGGCGCAGCGCAGGGCTGAGCTCCGCTGCTGCCTGGTGGCCTCACCTGAACCCAATCGCATCGTTGAATCGCAACGCCGACCCAAGTAGGAAATGATTGTCGTGTCTCCCTCCATACACCGTTTTTACCTTTTAGACTGCACGCCTTAAGCGCAGAAGGTTACTGCGTTGCAATACACACCGGCTTGCACTTAGGCAGATGCCGGGCAATGCTACAGCCACCTTCAAAATCAGCACTCTCGGTCCATTTCAATAAGCCGTTCCTGTTTCCGCATCCTGAGAGCTTTCATCCGTTTCTAGGGAAAGTGGTCTGATCAATACACGGCCTCGCTTCTGCCTAAGTTACCGTTCACGCGTGCGCCTTTAAGGACAATTGAGTACTCCGACTCCGGCCCTCGTATACGCCGGCCGACTTCCCTAATAAGATCACACATTTGTAGGGTTTTCATAGACAGCACGTTCCTTATATGTTCCCTGACACGAGGGTTCATACATATTTTCATCTCACACAGTATCTTTCTACGTCCACGAGACATGACAATAAGGCGACCCACAGTGGCAGTAATAGGTGCAGGCCCAGCAGGTCTTGTTGCTCTCAAGAATCTGGCTGAAGAAGGCTTTGACGTAACTGGCTTTGACAAGAACCCATATGTGGGTGGGCTGTGGCAATACACAGAAGAAGACAGGACCTCCGTACTACCAACCACTGTTGTAAACATCTCCAAAGAGAGGGTTAGTGACAAATCCAGATGAGCACATGTATCAGGCTAAGTTTATATTAGGGCTGCTTTACCGACTACCCGTATCCTGAAGGTATGCTGCTTGACATCGTTGCAAAATAGGAGACCATCGCTAACATCAATCAAGACATCTCGTCATATCCTACAGCTGCCGAAGTACAGCAGTATTTGGTCAGCTACGCAGACCACTTCAGACTCGGACCCCTGCTGCGTTTGAACACTACAGTCGACCATATCACGTTCAATGATGTCCGCCACCAGTGGGCTATTCAGATCGAGGGCGAGAAGGACATCCAATACTTTGACAAACTGGTCATTGCAATCGGAGGTTTGACCAGTCTGCCCAATATACCCAAGATTGAAGGCCTGGAGCACTTCAACGGTACGGCCTTGCATTCGAGAGCATTCAAGAAACCGTCAGACTTCCAAGGAAAACGAGTTATGGTAGTTGGATTCGGCAACACGGCGGCAGACACAGCGACGGCGCTTGCCAACGTGGCCGAGAAGGTTTACATCGCACACAGAAATGGTGCACGCATCGTAAGTATTTTCTTCCTCAACGAGTATACTGCTAAGGTCTGGATCAGCTACCTCGCAAAGTCAACGGTAGGCCAGTCGACCATGCTTTGAGCTTGCGCCTGTTTGCAATACAAAGCTGGATCATGACCAAATTTCCCGTCTTTGGGTCCCGGATGTTTGACAAGTTTGTCAAGAGTCTGCAAGACAAGAGCTTCAACCTACGTCCTGAGTGGGGCTTCGAGCCTGCTCAAGTGACTCCAATTGTCTCGGACTTCATGGTCGAGTACCTCCAGAACGGTCTCATCGAATCAACCAAGGGTATCAAGCGTATCGTCGGCAATACGCAAGTCGAGCTCGACGACGGCAAGATGGTGGAAATTGATGTGATGATATGGTGTACAGGATATAAAGCAGACTTCAGTATGCTCGAGGCTCGTTTCGATCCCATAAGTCGCTCTGCAGGAGCGTGGTTAAACGCAAGAGGCTCAAATGGTAAGCCACTCGCTCGCCTATACCACAACGTCTTCTCTCTCGAGAAGCCTGACAGCTTGGCCTTCCTTGGAAACGTACACACGACACTAGCTGGCTTCCAGCTGTTTGACATGGCATCTATGGCTATTGCACAAGTCTGGAAGGGTGCGTCGGCACTGCCGAAAGAAGCTGAGATGATAAAGGCGGTGGAAGAGCATCACACATGGGTGACAGAACAGGCAAATCACCGTTCCAACGTTTCACCCGGTATGGTCGACGGTGGAGCTTGGCTGCGTGCTTTCGATGATCTGGCAGGCACTGGGGTGAATGAATACCTTGGTTGGGGATGGCGAGGGTGGTGGTTCTGGATCACCAACACGAAGCTGTGCAACATGCTGGTCGGTGGTATTTGGAGTCCGCACACCCATCGTTTCTTTGAAGGGAAGAGAACACGATGGGAAGGAGCCAAACAGGCCATTGAAAAGGTCAACGGGGTTGGAGAGGCGGCAACGAAGTGCAAGACTGTCTGAATCAATACTTTCTGCCTTCAGAATACATTCATCTTTCCGAATCTGCACCCTAAAGCCAAAATGATGCCTGTTTCCTAATTCTAAAGCGACATTGTATGCGATTCATTCATAATGACGTCGCAGTCAGGTCATCTTACGCTTATCCAACAAAGGCCTCAAGCGAAGAGGATCCCAGCAAATCAGTATGACGATTGATGAAGTATGCAGCTTCGAGAGTATCAAGATATCGACCTACTGTGCAGTATTGCTGTTGTGGAGCGAAAAGTGACCTCTCAACGGGTGATCATCAACGTCGACAACCAATCGGATCCCAGCCACGCCAGGAGAGGAAGTCGCGAAGTCGCGAGATTGAGCTCGAACTTTCTTCTTCTTTCACACCACAAATCTCAGCACTCAAATACACACAACCACTAGCTGCAATAGCTGCTTTGTTACCCTTTCGAACGAACCGCTCAAGCACCCCAATTAACGCTCTTTCGCTGTAAGCAATCAACAATGGCCCAGAGGCTGCACGGCAGCTGCAGCTGTGGTCGATTTCGCCATATTGTCGACCTGCCCTCACAACACGCTGGACGAGCTGAACTGCGGTACGACAATTCTTCTGCGTCGCGTAGGTTTCTGTTGTGACATCGGTGGGAGCTTTTGGACATCACGTCATAATTAGCTCCACCCAAACATCAAACGAGAAGCTAATATCAACACAGGCCAACACTCTGCCAGCCCTCTCACAGTCTGGCTACGCGTACCGTTACCATGGTACACTTCAGCGACGTTCGCGCAATACCCTGACGAGACACACTCGAGCATCCAGCGCACCTTCACATCGCCCTTCACACCAACCACTTCGAACAAGTTCTGCGGATACTGTGGTACACAGCTATCTTCATGGAACGAGCGCACGCGCGATGAAGCTGAACACATCTGCCTCCCGGTCGGCAGTCTGCTCGACGAAGATCAGGAGCTGCTTGACACTCTGGGATTCTTTGGCGACAGCAGCGACGAGGAGACGAGCGTCGCCGGTCCGGTGGAAACAAACTCTACGCGAACGGTTGCGAGGTCTGAGATACAGACGCGTGGCGCTCCATGGTTCGAAGAAATTGTGCGCAACACGAGCTTGGGCCGTTTCAGACAGCAGCGCGGTGGACACTCGGACAATGGCGTCCAGGTCGAATGGGAGGTCACTGAGTGGACAGAGGGCGATGGCAACGGCGACAGTGGCAGCACCACACCAAGTAAAAGGAAGCATGGCGATCTCGAGGCTGGTGATGCAGAGATGCTCTCTGGCTGAGTTCGACTTGACTTTCTTAGTGTGACAACACTGCCATGGTACCGGAATCTTATATACAGCAACGATATAAATGCGATTGTGAGGTGGTTCTGTGGTCTAGACGCCATCCAATCAATAGCAACGGGTCGGAGAGACGGCGGTACAATTTTGGAGAGCATGTAAATGCAGCAAATGGCATGTCACTACGCTTTATCCACGCTCTTCCCCGACCAAAGAGCAATTGAGGCGCAGACACATCCGTCTTGGTAACTTCTTGCAGTGCAACGCCATTCAGTAAACAGAAACACTTCGGCCTGCTACTGCAGCCCTCCTGCCCACCATTCCATTTTCATGTGGGTGAGATCTAACTGGTGACGTTTCAGCGAATCAGACTTTGCGGAGGAAATCTGTACACCGAACGAGTAGGTGTGGGGGCCCTTACCAGCCGCCCGTTGCCCCGACGCTCGTGGTTGAACCCTGACCAGCGGGAGTGCAGGTGTGATGATGCGATCCCACCCATCGACTCCATTCCAAGCCAAAAGATAAGACCAACGTTCCGCGAACCAACCACCTGAAGCCACGGAGATCGCGGAGTGTCTTTCCAAGGACTGTGTGAAAAGATTGATTTGATGTTGTACAGATCATTTATGGATGAGATTCCTGCCACACTTGCTGCATCAGCACCATGGCTCAAAGCGAGTGTAATAGGCTTAGTTTGGCCTTGTGCCTGCGCCTGCATGGTTCAAGCACAGGGGTCATATCTCTCACCTTGCCGCAGTTAATCCGGGCGATAAGCACAGATGACCATTCGTTGTTACAATCTCAGCTTGCAACGGCGGAGATGAGGAGGCTCGATGGCCCTGTACATCCCGCCTTTGAGCAAGCTGGTAACACTTCCGTACCTTATCTATGGCACCGCTTAACGTAGCTTACTATGGTACTATACGCTTTGTAGAGGCAACCGAGTGGTCGGTGCTTGTGCGAGTGCAGGAGGTCTTAATGAGCAGATGCAGGGCGATGAGATACCATACCGTCTCTTGTTTGTCCATCCACTGCGCCGGTACCTGCTCATCGTTTATCTGCTCGAAATCTTCCTCCGGCGGTTTTTCAACGTTTTTCGTTCGATCGCAGATCGAACTCTGTTTGTGTCTTGCAGTCTAGTAAAGTTTCTGTCTGCTGGGAATTTCCGCCACAAGCATAGCTTGATTCTGAACCTGCTCAGCAGCGCTTCTGATGATGGGTCTTGACAAGGATGAGAAACCTCGTCTTAAGACTGAACTCGACAACATCGAAGTTGGTGAGGTGATCAATGCATCTGGTCACAAACAGGAGCTGGAGCGTCAATTCGGTCTCCTGTCCATCTGCTCCATTGGTATTACGACAGGCAACGTTTGGGCTGCTCTTGGAGGCTCCATCGTGAGTTCCCCTCTTCAAAATCTTGAAACACCCGCTGATGCTTCAAGGTCATTGCTCTCTACAATGGTGGTCCTCCGGGCGTCATATACGCCTTCATTGCTATTTCGTGTTTCTACTTCATGATTGCAGCTTGCATCGCCGAGATGGCCTCGGCGATTCCGTCGTCGGCTGGAGTGTACCACTGGGCTTGCATCACTGGAGGCAAGACATATGGTCGTGTCCTTGGATACTTTGCTGGATGGTGAGAACATTTCTATCACTTTGTGGCATGTGCTAACACTCATATAGGTGGAACTTCTTCGGGTGGCTCTTCGGTACTGCTTCCATGACTTCTATTCTTGCGAACCAGGTCATCAGTATGTGGGGCCTGTTCCATCCAGAATACGCCTACGAACGCTGGCACGTCTTCATTGTGTATCTCATCTACACATGGGTGTCTGCTTTCGTCGTCATGTACGCGAATCGCGCTCTGCCGACCCTCACAAATGTAGGTCTCGTCCTCATTGTGGCCGGTTGCTTCATCACCATCATGGTTTGTGCGATCATGCCCTCGAAGACTGGTAAGGGCTATGCAACACATTCTTTCGTCTGGAAAGAATGGCAGAATCAGACAGGCTGGTCCAGCGATGGATTCGTCTTCTGCGCTGGCATGCTGAACGGCGCCTATGCGGTCGGTACACCGTAAGTCTCTCTCCCAACTATCTATAAAACCATACTGATAGTCGTAGGGACTGCGTCTCCCACCTCGCCGAAGAGGTCCCCAAACCGCGCGTCAATATCCCTAAAGCCATCCTCGCCCAGTACATCGTCGGCTTCCTCACGGCCTTCTTCTACGTAATCACCATCTTCTACTCCGTCAACGACCTCGACTCGCTCTTCAGCAACCCCTGGCCCTTCCCCCTCGCCGAACTCTACCGCCAGAGTACAAACTCCTTCGCCGGCTCCCTCGGTCTGCTCATCGTCATCCACTTGCCCACCTTCTGCACGAATGTCGGCACGTACATAACCTCGGGGCGCATGCTGTGGACACTAGGCCGCGATTCCGCAACACCGTTCAGCGGCTGGATTGGTGCCGTGCACGCCACGCAGCAGAACCCTTTCAACGCGACGCTCGCGTGCGCCGTCGCGAACAGTGTCCTTGGCGTCATCTACGTGGGCAACAGCACCGCGTTCGCCGCATTCGTCGGCAGCTTTATCGTCATGAGCAGCTGCAGCTACCTGGCATTCATCCTGCCGAATATCCTATCCCGTAGGAGGCATGTCGTCAAGGGCCCGTTCACTATGCCGGCGCCCGTGTTCTATGCTGTTGCGAGCGTAGCATCGGCGTATATGCTGGTGTGGATTGTCATCTATTGTTTCCCATATGCGGTGCCGTTCGATGCGACGACGATGAATTACTCATGTGTTATCGTTGGCGGCTTGACGATCTTCCAGGGCGTGTGGTACTTTGTTATTAGAAAGAGGGGGTATCAGGGCCCCAGGGTCATGCTTGAAGAAATGGAGCGCAGACTCGCGGGTGGCGAGACAATCATTGCCGGTGTTGGAAGCATTGTACCTGCAGAGGGTAATGCGTTGAAGGAGGTGCTGTAGCAGCAAAGTCGGTGGCGGAGAGGGGTCGAGTATATTGCGCTGCAGGAACCAGATGAGTAACTTGAAGGCTTGTAACAACTTGAGTCTTGCAATCAACTGTGTTCTGGAAGTCGAGTCTACCTGTGCACATATCGCATTCTCGAAGTGTTCCCAGCATTATGCGTCATGGTACGCTTCTGATCATCGTTTTGCCACAAATGATTATGACAATTTCGCTCTTTTACTCGTACAGTATGCATTGGACTTCGCTATCGACTTACTTGTGGAAGTCAAGAAGCAGTACCAAAGATATTCGAACGCGGTAAGATGAAGCCTTCGAGGTAACAGCGTGTTGCGTAAGGAAAGTGCATCCATGGCTAGCGCGCGGTAAATAGTGCTTTCAATCGAGACGGACACGTTCTACTCGTACTCACGACATCGCATTCATACCTCCTCAACACCTATTCCTTACTTGATGCCCTTTTGACAACCAGCTTCACCGGACCTCCCGCGCGCTCGAGGCTGGTTGCGCACATGCTCTTACACGATTTCACCAAAGTCCAACTTCTACTGTAGCCTCCGCGCTGCTATCACTTGTCTGGGTCACCTCATTCCTTCCCTCAGACCACGTTCATTGCCATCTGCCTCAGCTCTGTTTCTGCCTCACTGGATCAGCTGTTGCACCAAACTCACCATGACTGCGACTCAAATCACAGACAACCAGACAGCTCGTCCAACAAGACTCGCGCCAGGAACAACACTGAAACGGCTACCGTGGCTCGACGGAAGGACCTCGACTGCAGTGTCTATAACGCCAGTCGAAGGCGATCCTTCCCCTACGACGCGTCCATCCAGCCGCAAACCCTCGGTTTTGACGGTCCCGAGGCGGACTGCGAGTGCATCTACGACAGCAGAATCGACGATTCACCCTTCAAGGTCAGAGACCGTGATCCGCAAGAAGCTTGTGTCGTCAACGGCCGAAAACATAATCTTAGCAACGGCGTCTCCGCTCTCAAACAGCCCTTCACCGGTCACGAGACATCAAATGGCACAAAATCGAAGGGAGCCTACAGCTCGACAAGCAACATTCCACTCTGAGTCGATATCACATGAGCCATCAAAAAGGCTTTCCATTGTGGATACTATTCACCCTGGCGTGGACGAAGAGGTCGTATACGGATATCGTACGCGAGCAGACAGGTTGGCTCCGCTACCAAACTACCTCGAGAGATCTTCTACGTCTGAGTCGATCGAGCTGCCCATCCAGCGAGACGTTGTCACAACTACGGCTACGCCGGTAGTAGTATCTCGGGTGCAGATGTCACCGTCTCGACCGCGACCAGGTCGCAACGCTTTCGAGCGGGTGGGAGACAGGAAAATCAGCAATGCGATTGAAGGCTTGGAGGACATGGTTCAAGAAGCCGTGCATATCGCCGATGATACTACAGACCGCGGCCAGGTTGAGGAAATATACGAGATCATAGAGGATGCCAGACAAGCTATTGAGGAGGCTTCCGGCGACCCTGTACGGCGCCTTATGGTCACAAGCTCGCCGCTTCCAGCTTCCAATTCATCTCGTGAATGGGGAGATTACAGTGGATATCCAGCGGACTTGTCGCCCCCACGGTCAAACCGGACACCACCTCACCTCCCTCTGACTATCCAAAGAAACATCATCGAGGGATCGACAGAACTAGTGCCCTCGCAAACGCAGATTGGCCTACAGCGAGGATCAGTATCCGTGGATTGGGCCTACCCACCTCACAAAGGTCCAATCAGTAGTAGTTCGTCTTCGTCGAGGACGGGCCGGAGCCGCTCAAGACTGAGCACTCGGAGTGATTTACTTCTTCCGCCCGAACCTACACAAGCTGTACCAAGGGAACATGTCGACCTTGTGATACGTCCCGTGGCCCGAGACTACTCTCGGGGTCGACCAAATCAACGTGTGTTGAGAAAGAGGCCTGTACGCAGCGATAGACCTCAACGTCACCATCGGTTTCGAAGTTTCAGCCCCCCTCTTCGAGTGACTGCATCAAAGTCTCTATCCCAGCACAGATCATTGAGCTCTTCCGAGTCAAGCCACCCTGAGGAATCTTTTGAGGAGGAGCATCCACCGCGACAGTACTGTGAAACTCTTCACGTGCGAGGACAGGCACATACATTCAGCATGCGACGTCATCACCGTAGACAGCCCATTGCGAGGAACTGGGGCACCGGCAAGAAACGATTGACCGCAATCATTGCGTGTATCAACACCGCTCTTCTCGGCATCATCATCGGAGTATACGTAAGTTACGTTTCCGGATGGATGTTCCTCGACTTCTAACACGATCAAGGCAGGTGAAGTACCACGCATCCAGTACTACCTCGCAGACGAAAGTCATGTTTCCATCCTCGGCAACGTTGTGTAAGTGGGACGAACATATACCCGGATGCGACTGACTACAAGCAGACTGTACATTGGGCTTGCCCTCTCGACCTGCATAGTCTGGCCACTGCCGTTACTCCATGGCCGCAAGCCTTACGTCTTGGCCGCATTGACGCTTGCCATGCCGTTACAATTCCCACAAGCGATGATCCTGAGCGTCAAAAGGTCTCCGACACGGTCAGACTTCCGCACAGGTCTGCTGGTTGCGCGTGTAGCGACTGGACTCGTCCTGGGATTTGCAAATGTCAACTACATCACCGTACTGCTCGATTTGTTCGGCGCTTCTCTACAAAGCAAGAACCCACATCAAGAGTACGTCGTGCCGAATGATGTGAGGCGGCATGGCGGGGGTATGGGCTTGTGGCTTGGCATATGGTCGTGGTGCTGGATTGCTTCGCTTGCGATTGGCTTCATGGTCGGTGCGGTCATCATCGAGAAGTTGAGTCCAGACTGGGGCTTCTACACTGTCATCATCATACTCTGCGCAGCCCTGGTACTGAACATCATCGCGCCCGAGACTCGGCGTGCAGCGTACCGAAAGTCGGTGACAGAGGTGTATGACCGCGACGAAAACTACATTACCCGCCGAGTGGCACGTGGTGAATGCAAGTTGCATATATCGACAGAGGGCCCAAAGTACTGGTTCGAGGAGGTCTGGGCTGGCTTCAAGCTCATGGTCATGATGATGTCCCAGCCTGGATTCTTCGTGCTGGCGCTGTACCTCGCGTGGATCTATGCACAGGTGGTGCTTGTGATTGTGCTGCTTGGGTCGTTGCTTTCGAGGAACTACAAGTGGCAGCCGCGGTTTGTGGGAGCGGGCGTTACGTCAATTGCCATCGGAGCCTTCCTGGCGCTTCCTTTAACCAAGGCTAGGATCTTCTCTCGCGAACGGAAGAACTCCTTTCGAACGGACAGCATGACATTCCAGAAGCAAGTGACTTGGTCATCGCACCTGGTTCGACGGACGCTCTTTACGGTCGTGCTCCCACTCATAGGCCTGGCGTACACGATCTCCTCGGCAGGACGGCCAAGGCCGTTCATGGTACCGATCGTGTTCGCTGGGGCTCTTGGGTTCTTTAGCATTCTTGCGATTGCTGAATGCCACGGGCTGATCATGGAGACATTTGATACGTGCGACTTGCAGCCTGGCGTCAACACGAAGCATCGGCTGCAGTCAATGGCGGTGCAGGACCGGCGCCGGCGAACAAACTACTCTTCCTTTCCGCGCGTCACAGCTGGCATCTTCGCTTCCCAAACACTGGCATTCATCGGCGGGGCGGTGGCGACTGAAGTGGGCGGCATCATGACGCGGCGGCTGGGTGCTCAGACATCGACTGGGGTGACGGCTGGGATTCTGTTCTTCTTGACCGTCGCGCTCACGCTTGTGCTCGTGAGGTTCAGGAGTGTGCAGGTGATTCCCAACCACACCTTCGGCACGCGG
Organism: Didymella arachidicola; assembly: GCA_016630955.3. NCBI lineage: Eukaryota > Fungi > Ascomycota > Dothideomycetes > Pleosporales > Didymellaceae > Didymella > Didymella arachidicola. The sequence continues at coordinate 95,813 of CM050002.1, read as the reverse complement.
CGGGACACTGCAGCGTGGGAAGAGTTCGGGCAGCTCGAGAAGATGGGCAGGGGCAGCGATTGGAAGGCAGTGGTGATTGGCAATCCGAGTGGGAAGATGCGCAGGATGAGTGTGCTGGAGCTGGGCGCGCTGAGTCGATGGACGGAGATCCGGAAGCTCAATTTTTTGCTCAGGGGAGCGCGACTGGGTAAGGAGAGGTCGGGAAAGGACCCTAGGACGTGGAGGGATAGCTGGTAGTGAGATGGACAGTCATGGACTTGACAGACTGGTATAAGCTATTGTTCTCGCTGGCATGATCAGAGCTATTTTGAATTGTTGTTTCGACTAGGCGTTGAACTATCGTCGTGACTAAATATGGTGCTGCTGTTAACAGTTTCTGGTTGAATTTCATCTAGAATGGCATAGTATAATGGTGATGTGTGTGGTGTTGGTGACGCCCTCCTAATTCCTCCGCAGCGCCAAGGCCCAGAAAAAACGCTCGAGCTCCGTCCCCAACACGGTGACGGCGTCGGAGCACACCACCTCCCATCGCCCACCCACGCCGCCCCCCCCATCACAATGTCTTTCATTGCATCTCGCGCGCTCGCCCGCCACTCGCGGTTCGCCGTCCGCCGCGCAGGCCTGCGCAATGCCTCGAGCACCTCCGAGGCCGCCGGCGCCGTCAAGGACAAGGCCGGCGATGCTGCGTCCAAAGTATCGTCCAAGGCGTCAGAGGGATTGACTAAGGTCAAGAGCTCGGCGGAGTCTGCGGCCAGCTCGGTCAGCAGCGCTGCTGGCAACGCGGCGAGCACAGTCAACAGCACGGCGAGCCAGGCGCAGGGCCGTGTTGGTAGGCTGGTTGGCGCTGTTCAGGGTGAGTTCATCCTTTTTTTTTTCTCTGGGGGAGGGGAGTGGGTTAGGGGGATGGGTGGGAGGATGGGGTTGGGGGGATGAGGGCCAATGGCGTGGGTGGAGTGTTGTGTGGGTTTGGAGTGATGAGCTGCGTGGACGAGTACCAATAGACTACCAACTCTGGCTACGTTATGGAGTCTGAGGCGGTAGAAAGAGACACACGCTGACAAACACCAGGACTTATTCCCCGGGCTACGTACTACGGCCGCGTCGGTCTCGAACTCGGCAAGCTCATCGTCAACAACCGCGGCATGGCTCCTCCGTAAGCCTCTCTCATACCCTTCTTCTCACCCAGCAAATCTAACCCACTGCAGCTCCGTCCAGACCATCCAGGCCTACCTCCAGCCCGCGCTCAACGCGCTCCGCCACCCCGCGTCGCTCGCCTCGTCGCTCAACCCCAACAGCATCCTCGCCCAGGTCCGCGGCGCTAGCAGCGCGCAGTACTGGAGCGCGGGCGTCGTCGCCGCCGAGGTGATTGGGTTCTTCTCGATTGGCGAGATCATCGGACGGTTCAAGGTTGTGGGATATAGGGAGAAGGGGCACGGCGAGGAGCACTAGTGCGTGAGAGGGTGGTTGTAGGTTCCGCAAGGACGGAGGGATGAAGGCGGTAGGGAGGGAGGAGTGTACGATTTGAGCAATGAGGTGGGTGTGCGAGTCGAATGTAGTATGCGTGCGCGTGCATGTATCTGAGTAGATTTAAGCAGCGGTGGATTGGCTGCGATGTTTCTTTTCTAAGTTTTTTGTTGTTTCTACTGCAGTGCCTCAGCCATCACCTCACGCCAATTTGGTCGCCTCAAAAGCGTAGTCGTCTCATGTATTTCAATCCCCCAAGGCATTTCAATAACGTCGAACAGTAGCAAAAGGCCGACCAATCAGCGGCGCTCGTTGGACGAGGCGTTCGGTGAGGACTTGACCCAGGCATCCATGGTTTTGGCACTTTCCACATGGGGCAGGTTGGGAGGCCCCACTTTAAACTTTTGAGGATTCGCATGTTCGAGCACTGCTTAGCTCTCGTCACGCTCGAGCGGAACCACACGCGACACGACCTGCCGCCCATGGACGTCTTCAAGCTGCTCTCGCGCTCCGCCAAGCCCAGCCAAAAGACAGGCGCAACGCAACAACTGCCGTCGAGCGGCGCGGCGGCGAATCCACAGCTCTTCGGCCACGACGGGCCTGCGGTCCACGGGAAGAAGCGGAAGAGGGGGGATACGACGGAGACTGTGGACGAGGATGAGGGTTTGGACGCTGGTCTGGATTTTTTTGGGCAGAAGAGCGACGGCGAGGGCAAGAAGCGCAAGCGCAAGCGCAAGCTCAAAGCTGCAGAACCAGCCACAGCGGGAATCGTGACCAGCGAGCCCGAGCCCGAGCCCGAGCCCAGCACCGACGAACCCTACGACGCAGCAGAATGCAAGCGCATCCTGCGCGCGCACAAGCTCAAGATCGCCGTCCTCGAAGACTTCGCCGCCAAAGACACGAAGAAGAAGAGCAAGAAGCCCAAAAAGGACGCCGCACCCAAGAAAGATGCCAAAAGGCAACTCTACCCCCGCCCCCTCACCGACTTCGCACACCTCAGCACCCGCTACGCACTCTCGCGCCGCCTCGCGCACAACATCCACGCCCAGGGCTACACCCTGCCCACCGAGGTCCAGCTCGCCGCGCTGCCGCTGCTGCTGCGCGAAAAGACTGCGCCGGGGTCCGACGCGGAGACCTCGGGCGCAGAGTACGGCGGGGATGTGGATCTTCTGAGTGTGGCGCCCACGGGCAGCGGGAAGACGGTTGCGTTTCTGATTCCGGTTATTGATGCGCTGCTGAGGGGGGATGAGGCGAATGAGGGACCGAGGGCGGTGGTTGTGGCGCCGACGAGGGAGTTGGCGGCGCAGATTGTGAATGAGGCGAGGAAGCTGGCGAAGGGGACGGGGGTTAGGGCTGCGCTCATGAGGAAGGGGATGGAGGTTGTTGAGCGTGGGGATGGTTCAACGCCTGCTGCCGAAGACGACGACGAAGGTGATGAGGACGACGACGACGACGACGACGACGACGACGACGACGACGACAACGGCAACAACAACAACAACAACAACAACAACAACAACAACAACGTCTCTGCAAAGCCAGCCAGACGCGCGGAACTCGTCAAGGCCGCCGTCCTCGTCGCAACGCCCCTCGCCCTCCTCAACGCCCTCAAGCGCAGAGACGGCTCCGTCGCGCCCCTCCCCAGCGTCCGCCACCTCGTCCTCGACGAAGCAGACGTCCTTCTCGACCCGCTGTTCCGCGAGCAAACCCTCGCCGTCTGGAACGCCTGCGCCAACCCGCGCCTCCGCACCGGCCTCTGGTCCGCAACCATGGGCGCCTCGATCGAGTCGCTCGCCATCTCCGTCCTCAACACCCGCTGGGCCGCCCTCGCATCCTCCCAGCCCACCCTCCCCCCTCGCCCGCCCCTCCTCCGCCTCGTCGTCGGCCTCAAAGACACCGCCATCCCCAACATCGCCCACCAGCTCACCTACGCCGCCACCGAAGCCGGCAAACTCCTCGGCCTCAGAAACCTCCTCCACCCCACCGCCTCGTCCACCACCCACCCCACCCTCCGCCCCCCCTTCCTCGTCTTCACCCAAACCATCCCCCGCGCCATCGCCCTCCACGCAGAACTTCTCTACGACATCCCCCCCGAAGCCGGCGGCTCGTCGAGGATCGCAGTCCTGCACGCCGACCTATCCTCCTCCGCCCGCGACACAATCATGACACGCTTCCGCAACGGCACAATCTGGATTCTCATCACCACCGACCTGCTCGCCCGCGGCATCGACTTCCGCGGCCTCAACGGCGTCGTCAATTTCGACGCGCCCACCAGCGCCGCCGCGTACGTTCACCGCGTGGGTCGCACTGGGCGCGCGGGCAGAGAGGGCGGCGTAGCCGTCACCTTCTACACCCAAGACGATGTTCCGTATGTTAAGCTCATTGCGAATGTTATCCGCGCTAGTGAGAAGTTGAGGGGTGTGCCCGAGGGGAAGGGGAGTGTGGAAAAGTGGTTGGTGGACGCGCTGCCCACGCCGAGTAAGCGCGATAGGAAGGAGTTGAAAAAGCGCGGTGTGGAGTCTAGACGGAATCATCTCCAGGGCAAGGAGAAGAAGGGGGGCAGGATTAGCACGAAGAGCGGGGTGGAGAGACGCGAGGAGAATCGGAGGAGGGGTGCTGTGGAGGGGAGCAGGCGGCGGAAGGCTGCAGCGGAAGCTGGAGTTGAAGCTGCAGCTGAAGCAGAAGGGTATGTGTAGTCAAGTCTACACTTCCTTTGGTCTAATCCTGCACCGCGGTTCAACCCCCCCCTTCTCTCTCTCACGACTCCCCGCGTCCTCCCAATCTCAATCTCAACCTCGACCTCAATCTGCCGACGTGCAATAACCCGTGCAAATCGCTGACATCTTTCACCCGCACCTTGGTCCCTGCATGCATCCCCCCTCCCCATCGAACAAATCCCTGTACCTAGACTAGATACCTTGAACCATCCACACCCACTCTCCTCTCCTCTCTGCTCTCGCGTAGCACCGCCGAGCGCTTACCCTCCCAATCCAAAACAGGAGCGAAAACACACCAGACGCACACGTCGCAGAATGCAGAACTCATCCCGTGATTAAAACGCAGAGCATCAGCTCGCTACTTGAGCGTGTGTCTACCCCGGGAAGCGCTGGGGAAGTATGGCCAGGGCGTGCAGTGAGCAGGGAGGGAGTGGCTTCGCTGGAACAAGTTGGGCTGTAGATAACACGACGTAACTTACCAGCGTGAAGAAGTGTGGGAGGTAAAGGACGCAGCGTCGAGCATTCTCAGGTCCTTCTCGTGTTCGATGCCATGCTTCGTGGCAATCATGGCTACTTCAGCCTCCTTTGTGGTGTAACCGGCAGCCAAACCCGGCTTGAGCATGAGACCAACAGTGCGAAGACTCTGTTCCTGGGATCAGCGGCATGCCTGTCTTGACTTGTGCTCGTCAGCTCGCTGAGTGTCGATGTGTGCTTGCCACTTGGAACGCGCCGAGCGTCTCTCGACCTGGCAGGGGATCTTCGTCTAGATGAAGACCTTCCTCCGCAGTGTTCAAGTGCACTCAGTGTGTCGTTTCTCCTTCTAGTGTTGGATTCCACTGCGTACAGAATACACTCTCGTTCTTTGCATGCGCAAATTCCTCAAGTTTGACAGGCGATCCACCCGGCGTAACCTCACAAACAATCGTCGATATCTAGGGCCCCAGGGGTATTCTCAATGACAGCGGACAGGGCTTTTTCACATCAACAGAGGCTCTGATGACTACAATGAGATTATGAGAGGCTGGCCCCACGATGGTGTTGGTGGTTTGCCGATCGGAGTTCGGGCGAATAAACGATGACGTTTTCCTTGGCGCAAGCGTTGAGCTTCGAGCTTGCCGGCGCGACCGCGCACTTTGCTTGCGCCCTCTATTACACCTTCACACGCACCTCATCCTGTCAATTGGTCTGTGAAAATGTTCGCCCACCAAATCTTGCGCCCAGCCAGGCAACTGCATCAGCAGGTTCGCTGTTATGCCTCTCAGGCCTCTAATGCGCCCAAGCCCAAGCCTGGTAACAACAGCGTGCTCTACACCGGTATTGCCGCTGGCGTTCTTTCCGGTGCTTACATCTACCTGAAGAACAACCGTTCGCCATCTAGCCAGCAGGCTGCTGAGGATAGCAAGGTCCTCGCCCCGGCTAAGAAGGCCTTCACGGGCGGCGACCAGGGCTTCCTTTCGCTGGTCCTCGAGAAGTCCGAGATTGTTAACCACAACACCAAGAAGCTTACGTTCAAGCTCCCCGAAGAGGATCAGGAGAGTGGCCTGCCCGTTACTTGTACGTTGAATGTGTCGGGTGCACCTAGGCGTGGGAGTGGTTGCTGACAAATATTCAGCTGCGGTCATTACGAAGTACAAGGGCCCTGAGATGCAGAAGCCCGTCATCCGCCCTTACACTCCTATCTCCGACGTCGATCAGAAGGGCACCGTTGACTTCATCATCAAGAAGTACCCTGGTGGCCCCATGTCCGAGCACATGCACAATCTCGAGCCTGGGCAGCGACTGGACATCAAGGGCCCTATCCCCAAGTACCAATGGTCAGAGAACAAACAGTGAGTACCTCTAAGCGCGTAGATTTGGGTGATGCGCTTGGCTAATACTCGAATTCCAGTGAGCACATTGCCCTGATTGCTGGCGGAACTGGTATCACTCCTATGTGGCAGACCGCCCGTGCCATCTTCAAGAACCCCAACGACAAGACCAAGGTTACTCTCGTATTCGGAAACGTATCCGAGGAAGATATCCTCTTAAAACGCGAGTGGGAGCATCTCGAGAACACATACCCCCAGCGATTCCGCGCCTTCTACGTCCTCGACAACCCACCTGAGACATGGCAGGGCGGCAAGGGCTTCATCACGAAGGAGCTCTTGAAGACTGTTCTGCCTGAGCCTAAGGAGGGTGAGAAGATCAAGATCTTTGTCTGCGGACCTCCCGGCATGTACAAGGCTATCAGCGGTGGCAAGAAGAGCCCCCAGGACCAGGGCGAGCTCGACGGCTACCTGAAGGAGCTGGGCTACAGCAAGGATCAGGTTTACAAGTTCTAAGCGAGTTGAGAGGGCTGTACGATATGTCTGCTACATATAGATTCCCCTTCCAGCAAGCGATCTGCAATGTCTCTTACCACTTGCAATCTGTTCAATGTTCCTTAGGTTGCTTACTGCCTGCAGGCCATTGGATGAATAAGTCGCATTACACTGTTCCGGCTCAGTACGCTTCCAATTAGCGCCACTTCGACGCATCGGCTGCACTCTGTCTTGAGAGGATATAAGAATGTCGACATTCGAAGGGGACTGAGTAGCCGAAGCTGCTTTTGAGTGCGGACGCAGAGACCGATGAGTTCAGCCTGATCAGGCAGATAGTAGGGGTCGACCTGGGAAGCTTGCTGACGCGTTACCCCTGGTGTCTCCGATTGACCCGCCATATTCCGAGGGCAATATAAGTATCTTGTTTTATCCCTTGTTTCATATAACATCTAGCCAACCGTTGCGTCTCTTTCTGCTACGCCTGTGCGACCGAGATCTTAGGTCTCGCTCTATAAACACGTGGGACTACCGAAAAAGGCAGCCACAAGGGAGTGAAGGTACTTGCCAACTGTCTACCGGCAACCGCTTGATTTGTTTACTTTGCGCCCTGGACATTCTCAACCCTTCATCTGGAGCGACGCCCCAAGTATTTTCGCAATACCTTTTCTGGATATTTTGCATAGCATCAGCCACAGTTCTTCTTGTATCATGTTTATTCGGCACGTTGTTACAGCGCTATCGCTATGTGCTGCCTCACTTACAGCTCCCGCGTAAGTCATGCGCTCTTGTATGATGTTGGCTGTTGTGTATCACCTCAACAATGGACGTCATGACTTGCAACTTCACCTCAAACTTGACATAGTCGTTAGCACAATTCACACGCTGACTGACATAGCGAGAGGCGAAAAGTTGACTTCAATTGGGGCAGCGAGAAGATACGCGGCGTCAATATTGGTGGTTGGCTAGTTCTCGAACCGTAAGTGATCAGTCTCGTGATTGGGTCACGCAATGCTGAGGACCATGTAGCTGGATCACACCTTCCCTCTTTGATAAAGCAAACCAAGGTCGCCCTGAGAAAGACATCGTTGACGAGTTTACTGTAAGACCACCCACTCTGTGTCCGTTCACATGACTGATAACGCTACAGCTGGGGGAGAAACTCGGGCACGATGCTGCGCTCGCTTTGCTCCGCGATCACTGGAATACATTCGTCACATGGCAAGACTTCAAGAGAATCAAGGATGCTGGCTTCAACATCGTCCGGATACCCATCGGCTACTGGGCATACAATACACTTGACTCACCGTATGTAGAAGGTGCAAAAGTGTACATTGACGCCTCCATCGATTGGGCGCGAAGTCTGGGTCTGAAGATAGTCATCGACCTACACGGTGCACCAGGATCGCAAAATGGCTTCGATAACTCTGGCCAACGACTGGATGTCCCACAATGGCAGTCTGGTGACACAGTCAAACAGACCCTGCAAGTGCTGAAAACCATCTCTGATCAGTATGCACAAACAAAGTACCAAGACGTTATCGTGGGCATTGAGCTCCTGAACGAACCGGCGATGTACCGTGACAACATCAGCGGGAACGTCACCCGCCAGTTCTACCGCGATGGATACAGCCAAGTTCGCGACACCTCTGACACAACCGTCATCCTGCACGATGGCTTCATCCGACCAAACGAATGGAACGGGTTCCTTACACCTTCAGACAACAACGCGCAGAATGTCGCAATAGACCACCACGAATACCAGGTCTTCGACAACAACCTTATCCAGCTGAAACCCTCTCAACACAACCACAAAGTCTGCAATCTTGCCGACGCCTACGGTGGAGCAGACAAATGGACGTTTGTTGGCGAATGGACCGGTGCCATGACTGACTGCGCAAAGTACCTCAACGGCCTCGGACGCGGTGCTCGCTATGATGGCTCGTATCTCGGTGCTCCGTATCAAGGCAACTGCAATTTCGCAAACGATGTCAGCAAGTGGAGCCAGACACAGAAAGATGACACGCGCAAATACATCGAGACTCAGATGTCGGCATTCGAAGCCAAGACACAAGGCTGGTTCTTCTGGAACTTCAAGACGGAAAGCGCATTCGAGTGGGACGCGCTCGCACTCGTCGATGCTGGCGTGTTCCCAGCTATAAAGAACGGCCAGGTCGAGTACAAGTTTCCCAAGGTCTGTACCAACTTCTACCGAGTCCGTGCGCGTGACGCCCACCATCGCGTAACGCCCCGCTGAGATCCTATCGACTTGTTGAAAAATAAGGTTACTGAGCCACCAACAACAGCAAATATTGTATAATATTGTAGTAGAGTAGTAAATAGACCTATGTGAACTACTTGTGCTACTTGTATTTACTTGGAAGCCTAACGTTGCGTCCGCGGCGAGTAGTGACTGGTGGAGGAGCTGAGGGTGCCTCAGGGGCTTCTTTCGCACCACCAGCATCACCAGCTTGTTTCTGACGCTTATTGCTACCTGAGGTAGCTTTTAAGGCTTTACGCTTACCCTTTTGGGATAATTGGATAGCAGTAGTAGCTTGACGAGCGTCCCTTTGACGCTGCGCTTCAGCTGCCTTCTTAGCCTTCTCCTGCACCCTCACCTCCTTAGCTCTCTCACGCTCTGTACGCTTCTCCTGAGCCTCTCTTGCTCTCTGAAGCTTAATTGCTACTTGCTCTTGCTTCTGACGTAGCTTTTGAAGATGCTGCTCCTCCTGTTCTTGCTCATTGATCTTCCGACGATAGTGTGCCTCTCTGACCTTCCGAGGAGACCAAAATACAGGTTGACTTTGGTACTCCTTCCGCTGTTGGAGACTCAGGGGCTTACTCTTCTTATTGTGCTTCTTCCTGTGTGCAAGAGACTCCTGCAGGCCTTTGTTCTGCTCAGTAAGCAGCTCAACCTGGGCAGTAAGAGAGTGAATTGCCCCTGTCAGCTCCCGCACTGCCTCACTGTCAGGTTCCTTCACATGATCCTTAAGTACCTGCCTTATACGCCTCCAGTCTGTTGGTCTAAGAGCTCCTGATTGTTCTTCTTTGTCTGTATAAGTGTTGTTGACTTGTTTGAGTACAGCAGAGGCGTCAGGGGGCCATATCCCTGTGGCTGCAAAGGAGTTGACGATTGTTGACTCCTGAAATGAGCTCTGCCACGCCGCCCAGAACAGGTGTAAGAAGTTTGATTTAGTGACTGGAGAGGTCCCCTGACTGCTTTGGAGGAACTGCGTAAGCTCATTTGAGTATGCTCGTGCCAGAGGTGAGAACAGGCAAACGTCCAGTGGCTGGAGCCTGTGTGTTGAGTGAGGGGGAAGGATCATCACGAGTATCTTGCGTTGGTTGGCGTACTCAATAAAGTCAGGGGTAACGTGGCTCCCGTGGCCGTCAAGTATCAAAAGACGATACTTTCTCCGTGCTGTGGCCTTAGTAGCGCGATCGAACACCTGTTCAAGCCAGGCAAGAGCTATCTCGTTGTTGCTCCAGCCTGTACTAGATGAGCTGACAAAGACTGAGTGTTCCCCTGGCTTGATATCCTCCACCCAGCCTGAGTATATAGCTTGATTGGCTGCTGGGTATATGAGGCTTGCTGGCAGGGCTTCCCCTGAGGCACTTATGCAAGCAATAAGCGTGATCCACTCCCGTGAGCCGTCTTGGAGAGTACCTCTGACTTGCTTGCTGTCCCACAGTGGCCGGGAGAACACTCGTTTTGCACGTTCAAGTACCCCGATCATGAAGCCCTTCTCATCCATATTGTACATGTGCTGAGGCTCAATGCTGTACTCAGCTATCTTGCTGTGTAGAAGTGTGAAGTAGGCCTCAAAAGAAGCCCCTGAGTCAGCTTGGTGGCGATTGCGATCCTTCCCTGTTGCCCATTTGGTGACCAGTTCAGCTGTGTGACGGTGGAGGAAGCGAGTAACCCAGCTATCAGAGACGCTGCTACCAGCTACTTTAGACGCGTAATTTCGGATTTGAAGCCTGTTAGGAGGGAATCCGTCCTCAGTAAGCTTATTAATAAGCTTAATAAGCTCTTGTTCTTCAGTGTTGTTGAGTTTCCGTTGGTTAACTGCTTTGACCTCCCTAGAAGTTGAAACCCCTTTGTGCCTCCGCGCTAACGTAGACCGATCAACTCCCTTTGCTTTAGCAAACTTTGTGTATGAAAGTTGTTCTTTATGATTGCGCAAATCGAATTCTGTAGCCGCTTCTTGAATTGAGTCCATATTGACTGAGCTATGGGGTGTTGAAGATGGGGTGCGATTTGCTTAGCGGGGCGTTACGCGATGGTGGGCGTCACGCGCACGGACTCGGTACTAGGTGGGGAGCGTATGGGGATTCCACAGAGTCTGGGCATGGTAAGGCCTCCCGTTCGGCTGCTATCCTCCGGAGAAGATGTAGGTAGCCATTGCTACGCACGCAGATGTATGCCCGTAGACAGACTCACACACCGAGTCAATCAATACTAGCCGCTCCCACACATGTTCCAAAACTCCAGCTCCGAGCCCGCACAAGCCCCGCCACACTTAGACAACGCAGCCCTGACGCATCGCGCAGCGCCCAGCATGGCTATCCTTTTCCGCTCAGACACTCTCCCCCCCATTTGCCCGCCCCAACACCCTGCAAGCCACACCCCCCAACGCAGCATTCCGCCCCGTCCATCCGCTTGGCACGGTCCCAGAACTGCACCCGACAGCTTACACGCTGCTTGCGCTGCTGCACACGCGCTGCGGACTCCGGGGGCGGGTCCACGACGCACACCGCGCAGGGATCCTTCACCGTTGCACGCGTGCGGGGTAGGCTGGGGGAAGCGCTGCGCCAAGCGAGTGCCAAGGCAAGAGGTAGGTAGTACTTAATGCGAGCGTTGCATTCCTGGGGGTGTGTTGTCTTGGATTAGTTGTGTGGGTATATTGTGTGTGTGTGGCCCACGATACACGTCCCGGATTTACTGCGCGGTTGTTAGGGCAAAGTCGAACGAAGAGGGGAAGACATGGCGGAGAAACACCACGATGCGATTCTCGCGAGCGATAAGACCGCACGACAGTATGACGAGAAGGCTGGTTTGGAGAGCGTCAAGCGCGTTGGAGGTGGGGAGGTGGATTACACGGGGAGTGTAGCGAAGACGGATCCCAGGGAGATTGCGCTGGTGCGCAAGATCGACTGGAGACTCATGGTATGCTTGCATCTTGCTTTCCCATGGAGACAGTATGAGTGTGATGAGGCTAACGCGTGCAGCCTACGCTGTGCACTATGTACTTCCTTGTAAGTTCCCCAGAGGAGAAGGAGTGCGGTATAAGACAAGAACACGCAAGCTTCGCCAAGAAAGCTTTCCTTCCTCTTGGATTCACTCACGCCCGGCGATGTTTTTCGCTGACGTGCAGCAGAACTACGTGGACCGCAATGCCATCGCGCAGGCGCGGCTCAACAATCTCGAGCGCGACCTCGGTATGACGGGCGTGCAGTTCAACACCACCGTGTCCATTCTGTTCGTGGGCTACGTGCTCATGCAGATCCCGTCCAATATGTTGATTACGAGGATCAAGCCCGGTGTGTATATGAGCTCGTGGATGCTGGTGTGGGCTGTGGTGTCGGGGTGTACGGCGCTGGTGCAGAGTTTTGGCGGGCTGGTGGCGTGTAGGTTCTTCCTTGGAATTACTGAGGCGCCGTTCTATCCCGGGGCGACTTATATGTTGAGTATATTTTATACGAGGAAAGGTATGTGGAGAGAGCAGTGGTGAGGGTTTTGTGGTCACTGACGGGGAGACAGAGGTTGCTACGCGGATTGCCCTGTTGTACTGTGCGCAGATCCTGGCAACTGGCTTCTCGGGGCTGATTGCTGCGGGCGTGTTTGCTGGCATGGACGGACTCCGAGGTATCGCTGGTTGGCGATGGCTGTTCATCGTGTAAGTGTCGATTCTTTATGGATTCTCAGTCGCGACTAACGTGGGACAGTGAGGGCGCAGTGACGGCTTTTGTAGCCATCTTTGGCTTCTTCTTGCTCCCCAACACTCCTCTGACGACCTCCTGGTTGACGCCTGAGGAGCGCCAGATGGCCCACGATCGCATGGAGCGTGACCGTGTCGGCGATGCCGGAGAGAAGGTCAGCATGATGGAAGGCCTCAAGCAGGCGTGCAAAGACAAGCGCACTTGGCTGTTCTGTTTGATGCAGAACTTCCATCTGAGTGCCTGTTCGTTCAACTCGTTCTTCCCCACGTAAGTTTCTCGCCAACCATGCATCGAGAAGCCACAGTTTTGATACTGATGTCGCCAGCGTTGTCAAGACTCTCGGCTTCAACCGCACCATCACCCTCGTCCTGACCTGCCCGCCATTTCTCTTCGCTGGCGCTGCAGGTATCATGACAGGCTGGAGTTCCGGACGCCTGCACGAGCGCACCTGGCACATCACCGCCGGTCTGTCAGTCGCGGTAGTTGGATTCGTGATCGCGGCCAGCACCCTGAACACGGCCGGGCGCTATATCGCATGTTTCATCTTCCCCGTAGGCGCTTACTCTGTCAATTCAGTCATCATCGGCTGGGCGTCATCGACTCTGAGTCAGACGAAAGAAAAGAAGGCGGTCGTGCTGGCCATGACAAATGTTGGAGGCCAGGTATGCTACGGCCACTATGTCATGTTGTGTAGACGATTGACTAATTCCTGCAGATTGGGTATATCTACGGTGCGTACCTGTGGCCGGACTCGGATTCGCCGCGCTTTGGCATTGGGTTCGGGGCATCTGCGGGCTTTGCGTTGTTGAGCATTGCGTGTGCGTGGGCGATCCGTGTGCTGTTGATCAAGGAAAACAAAAAGTTGAGGGAGTCGACGGATGAGCACATCAATTTGTATGGATACTGAGGATGCAAGACGGGATGGTAGGCAGGACTGCTCGAAACATGCTAGGAATTAGACAGCGACGGCCAGCAGGATCAGAATCGAAATGACGACTTTCAAGGTGTCGTCTTTCTAGTTGTGCGTGGCGTTGGGTGAAGACTGCTTGTGGCGAAGCTTGCGTTGTGAGATTGCGACTCCAAGGGAACGATGGCGGGATGCAGACGCGGAGCAAAGTCAAGACGCGCTGCAGCGTTGTGGTGGACGAGGCGTCAAGACCAGGCAGAGACTGGCTGTGGTGCTAGCAGCAGAGACGAGGAGAGTGAGGCAGTGAACAGGAGTGGAGGCCACCAGCGCCAGAATGCCACGAACAACAGGGCGTCCAGGCAGCAGCCGAGGCGCAGAAACCCAGGCTGTCGCTGGTTGGAGGCTGCGTGGGCACTTGGGAGCAGAGCCTGAGGGCATACACCAGCGGCTTCAGAGGCAGCGTCCCGGTGCAGCCAGCAGAGGCGCGCGCAGGGGGTAGAAGACGCAATACGGGCGCCCGGGTCCGCGCCGTACTGACGGCGAAGAGCGCCAGGCAAAGACCGCCAGGCAAAGACCGCCAGATTGCAGCAGACACGCGCAGGAGAGTGATGCTGGCCCCACGAAAGGCTTTGTGGCAGCCTGCCCGGGCTACTTTTCGCAGCAGTTTGGCGCGGCGAGGGTCAACAAGCCCTGGGTTTGCGCTCCAGTAGCCCGTTTTCGGCGGCACCACCCAGCGAGCGCAGCAAGAAGAGGGGACACCGCCCGTCAGATAAGCCGCCGCTGCCCCCCACCGCCCAAAACCAAAATTCCCTCGCCCGCCCCCAACCTCACCACTGCGCCTGCGCCTGCACCCGCACCCGCACCCGCTGTTCTCAACCGCGTCTGCCCTCACGTTCACCCATTATGGCCCGCCCAAAGAAAGTCACCACCGAAGATGCCGGCGAGCTCATGGTCTCAGTCGAGTCCTACACGCGCACCCGCGATTCTGTAAGTCGAATTGTTTTGTTCCAGTTCCACAACGCGCGTCTGCATTGCTTGTGTCGTCATGCCTTCCCGCCGTGGCAGCCAGCTCGCCACGCGCCTTCCCCTCTCAATATCCCAATTCCCATAGCCAAGTCGCGTCTCGCCTTGGTCGCCTGACCTACGCGACTCGTTTGCCATGAATGCGCAAACACTGCTCCCACCGCTGCAGCCGCGCTTGGGGGTCGCAGACGCGGTGACCTCATCAACAACGCGCCGGGACTCCAAAACACCCTCCATTAACTCCGAGAACACTGCTGAGACAAGCCCCCACCAACAGGTCATCGTCTCGCTCAGCAACCTCCAAGCCGGTCTTGCCCACGTCCAGAGCGGGCTCAACGAGCTCCTGCGCGCCTACCTCGAGCACACTAACAGTGTGATTGCTGGCGAGGACGGCGTCCTGGACAAGCTCAACCTAGGCAAGGAAATCGCTGCCACGGCCAACGCCACTATTGAGGCTGCTTCCACTGCCAATGGCATCACCCAGGCCATCACCGCCGCCGACAAGGACAAGTCCGAGGCAGCTGCCGAGAAGCCTGGCAAGGGCACCAAGCGCAAGCGCGAGAAGAAGGAGAAGGACCCTAACGCCCCCAAAAAGCCTTTGACCGCTGCCTTCCTGTACGCGCAGACCGCACGACCCATCGTCAGGGGCGATCTCGAGGCTGCTCTGGGCCCTGACCAGAAGCTCGAGCCCAACGCCGTCAACCTCGAGGTCAACAAGCGCTGGAACGAGATGTCCGAGGAGGACAAGGAGGTATGTCTTGCAATCGCGTGCCCTACGAGCGTAGACTGACATGCAACAGACCTGGAAGCAGTCCTACCGCGATTCTATGGAGCAGTGGAAAGAGGAGATGAAGGCTTACACCGCCAGCAAGGGCGTTGCTGTTGTTGACTTCCACGACGACGATGAAGATGAGGCTGAGGTCGAGGTCGAAGCTGTAGCCGAGTCCGATGATTCCTCCGAGGATGAAGAGCCCGCGCCTGCAAGGGCCCCGTCGCCGCCTGTCAAGACCCCCCGCGCCAACAAGCGCCAGAAGACCGCCGACAAGCCTGCAGTCAACGGCGCTGCCCAGCCCGTTGTCGCCGCTGCCTCGCCTATTCCTCTTCCTCGCTCCGCAGCCACAGTAGCTCCTTCCTCTGCCGTCACTGAAACTCCTGCTAAGAAAGAAAAGAAAAAGAAGGAGAAGGCCGCACCACAAGCCATCGCTCCCGCCCCTGCCGCCGCAGCAAAGGAGACCAGTCCTGACGAGGGCAGCAAGAAGAAACCCAAGAGCAGCCGCAGCACACGCAACAACGAACCTGAGGCCAGTGCGGACAAAGAGAACGTTGCGGCGCCAGAGAAGGAGAAGAAGAAGCGTGAGAGGAAGCGTAAGAGCGAGGGCATCGCTGCCTGAGCACGAGCCCTCTGGTACCTTATTCCAACTCCTTCCACGGCGTGTCCGAGCATGCGCGACGATGACTGAGCGTCTCCAGGGCAGTTGATGTACCCCGAGCCGCACGATATTGCGGATAGAACTGATGATGCCGCGTTCTTTTGCCCCGCCGTGAGAGCCTGCTCACCGATGATTACCTTTGAGTCCTCTGTAGGTTATTTGACGACGCAAGTTAGGATAGTTCCGCGGTACCGCGTCCATGTATCTCTATTTGTTCATAGCTAATGCACTTGACGGAGATTGACAAAACTATTCTGATCCACTATCTTGTTACAACAGGCCAAATGCGTCTCTTGTGTGGTATCTCTAGTTCCCTAAACAGCACCTTCACCATTGCTCCCCTGCAGTCTCACCGCACTAGTGGCCTCGGCCCGCAATCGTTACCAACAAACGCGATTTCGCGCCATCACATGCAAGCCCCACCAAACCATGTCCCCATTCACTAACAAACGACGCTGGACATGCCTGCAGGAGACGATTTACGGGGGTACTTGATTGTACCTTCAGCCTTGTCGTCTTCTTCCTCTGGCTCACACTCGAATCAACCTGCCAGCCCACGACCTGAAACTCCGCGCTTCCACAAGTCTGCAAATCGCAAGGCTGAGAGCACCAACATGAAAGTCGACTATGCCACGCATCCCGGCAAAGTCGCGTCCGTTGATGCCCCGGTCACAGTACCTATGGCTGGTGTCATGAGCCTGGACGACTTCCTATCCGCAACTCAAGAAGATCACGATGCTTTTTTGGCCGCACGTGAGGAAGCCAATGCACGTCCATCCAAAAAGAGCAGGACACAACCCTCAGCGCCAGTTCAACCCGTGGCGGTTGGGGCTCGGTCTTCCAAGCATACCATTCTGCTTCATCAGCAGTATCAGACACTCGCCATCCCACAGCCGATCTTCACCTACCAAGGAGACGGTGTCAGGAAGTTCAGCGTTGAGGTCAGCTTTCCTGGACTGCCCAATGCTGAGGAACTCCAAGGCCTGAAAGCAGAGGGCCGGTTCAACAGCAAGCAGGAAGCGAAGGAGGCAGCGAGCAAGTCCGCACTGGCGTTTCTAGAGCGGTTGGTCGAAGAAGGCCGCATCACTAAGGGTGCAAAGGCCAAGAGGCCAAAGGGCGAGAATGCTCAGCAACAGCCACAAGAGGAGGAACCAGGAGAAAACTTTGTCGGTCGACTGCTCGGTACGAATACTCCTCTACCCTGGATTGCGTCTACTAATACAACCCCAGAGTTCCAAAATGCAACCGGTGCGCCCCAGCCCACCTACACAGACTACCAGCTCGGCCAACGCTGGTCCTGCCTCGCAGAAATCGAAGGCCACCCCACCCCCTACGGCTCTCTCTCTTCCCTCTTCGCCTCCAAAAAAGCCGCCCGCCAACACGCCGCCAGCTGCGCAGTCGCCCACTTCAAAAACACCGGCACCTGGCCCTCCGACCTCAGCAACGCCGGCGGCATCAAAAAACGCAAACCCTCCCCCCCCTCCCCCTCTCGCCAAACTCCAAACGCAACCCCAGCCGCAGCATCAGCCCAATCCCAAGTCGCATCCCTCGCTCACACGCTCAGCCTCAGCACCCCCGAATACCGCTTCTCATCTATCGACCCCAGCGCCCCGGACATGCACACCGTGTCGTGCTTCTTCCGGGACGGTGGCGCGCACGCGGGGCCGATCGGCGAGGTGAGGAATATTTTCGGGAAGAAGAATGCGAAGAATGAGTGTGCTAGGGAGACGCTCGGGTATTTGATGGAGGTTAGGAGGCAGAGGGAGGAGGTTGCGAGGAGGTTGATTGAGGGGGTGGCGATGGATGGCGAGGAGGGGGTTAAGGAGGGGGAGAGGGATGAGTTGGATGTTTTCGCGGATGCCATGGAGTATTAGCGTCCTCTTCTCAGAGCTTAGAGCATAAGAATCTCCCGCACCTTCTACACTCACTGCAACACCCACTCCGCACCGATGAACAGCCCAGCTCTCACGCTGTTTGAATAGTCCACATCTCGCTCGCTAGAGACTGGATTCGCAAGCTGGACGGTAAGGCTACGCTTACTAACATCACTGCCACCTTGTCCGAAAAACCATTTCATAACTTTCTGTGACCTTTCAAGATGACGACAGTCCGAGGGCGAGGCTCGTAAGTACGTGTCTGGGCGTCTATTCTGGTTCGGTGTGTAGGGAGGGAGAGTTGGTTCGATTCATCTAACCCATGAGTGATTTATTCGGCGTGTGAGATTTGGGGGGAGGGTGGCGGGTGTGTGTAAGCTGGGAGGGGTTGTGGAAGCGGTGAGGATGGGGAGGAATGGGATAGTGGTCTTGGGGGGTATGCTGGCGATCTAGCTGAAGATATGGAGTTGGAGTTCGATACGGTGAGCTCTGGTGGCTGGTGTTGATGCGTTCGATGGAAGGTTGGGTAGCTGGTGTTGTGGTGGTGAGAGCCCGGATGGGTTGTGGTGAGTCTCTCTCTAGAAGTCGAATGGGGTACACCGCAACCTTGGAGGCCGGGCCTTTCACTTGGTCGCCAAAGCTATCTCAATGCCGAGCCCTTCTAGCTAAAGCCGAGGGTAAAGGCAAAGTGAACTGTATATCACCATCACGACGGGATCTAACAAGTGAAGCCACATTAAAGTCTACGCTGCAAACTCGATATCCGTCACTGATGGAATCCTCATCCCCTCCAACCTAGCAATTTCAAGCCCGACTTACCATAACTTACACATACCAGGCGGCGCTGACAGTAATACCCACTCAACCGCCCTTGACTCGATTGAAAATCCTGTCACTTTTCTTCCTCCTTAACTCGGCTGTCTCACAACCCAACCACACACAATGCCGTCGTACCAAGCGTGGACACCAGCTGCCAGTCTCGTGCCCCCCCTGAGCCAGGGTGTTGCTATGACTTATGGGCTCTACATACTCGCCTATCCGCCACGACATCGATATATAGCCTTCCTCCTCCTCTGCACCCCAACACTCTGTGCGTTCTGGCTTCACCTCTCTCTCACGCCCTGGTACTCAGTGAATGATACGCTCGGCCGAATGCTTTATATCTGGCTGGCTTACATGAGCTACGCATTCCTCCTCATCCGTGTCACCCCGAAAATTGGTCAGAACGCCGGATGGAAGGAGACATTGCAATGGGCGGGCAAGGTGTTGTACACACGACACCTGGGAGAGTACTACACGCCGTCGTCGCCTCACCAAGCAACTTATACAAAGAAGGACGATGAACAAATCGCACAGCCAGCTCTCAACAAGATCACACCCAGGCAGCGCCGCGAACCACAACACGACCTCAACCGCCTCGAGTTTTGTCTCCGACACCTCGCCAAAGCCATCGTCTTCATTGCTTTCAACCACGTCTACGATACCTACATCACACCATCAACGACCTACCCCCCGGCTTCATTCATCCGTCGTCTCCCCTCCTCGCTCACAGCCAACGAACTGCGGCTGCGCGCCATGATGACATGGGACGTCTGCATCGGCAACATGCTGTACTTCGAATCCATGTACTCCGTCTTCGCCATACTATGGGTTGGAATATTCCGCCTCGACTCCGCCGCCGAGTGGTCGTTGTCGCTGTTCGGCGAGCTGGCGGACTGCTGGAGCGTGCGCCGGTATTGGGGAGTGTACTGGCACGACTTTATCAATGCGAGTTTCACGGCGCATGTCAAGCTTGTCACGAGGGATGTGTTGAGGATGGAGGAGAGTGAGGTGAGGAGGCTTGTGGAGAATGCGGCGGTGTTTGGGGCTAGTGGGTTGATGCATTCGCTGGTGATGTATGTGCAGACTGAGGGACGTGGGGAGGTTTGGACGGAGACGATGTGGTATGGCGCTCAGATGTTGCCTATTGTTGTCGAAGGAGTGGCGCAGCGGTTCTGGTCACGGTCTAGCTTGAGCAGGCAGCTACGACTTCGCCTTGGAGAAGTGAGGGCGGTGAGACTGGAGAGAGCAGTTGGATACGCATGGGTCTTTTGTTGGATGTTCTGGAGCGTGTCGAAGTCCTTGCTTACGAGGCATGCGTGGGAGCTGGAGAAACTGCAGAAGAAACATCCGCAGCTATTCACGAGCAGGAGGGAGCACGTCGCCGCTGATACAGGAAGATCGGAGTGAGCGCCCGGTACATTTCGAGTACATGTCCCCTCTGCTAGAGACATCTAAGTTGCTTTGTGCATGCCTTTGTGGACTTGCGCGCTCACATGTCTCGTCGTTCTATGTGGCACGTGGTATACGAAACGCGTGGGCTGTCGTCGCGAGTTGTATAGAATGCTGGGCGGCTGACGATCTCCGTCCAAGCCTCTAGCGCTGCGATCAATACTTCTTGAAAGAGTACCGCATTGAGTATACCAAGAAACAATGTTCAAACTTCAGGGTCCCGGAAAACGACAAAGTATTTCAGGATCGCGCTTGTCGAAGGAAGCTAGCGCCGGCACGTGGCGAAGTGAAATCGCAAATGAACACATTTGTGTCGGACATCTCACAATGCACAATGCAGCCCTTCCTCAGCAGTGGCGCCCTTTGACAGTCAGCACCGATACTGTGTCTAAGAAAACGTGCTTTCACTGGGTATTCAAGTGCAATGTCTTGCCGTGGTCTAACAGCACGCAGCCACTCGGACCCACACAATCGTCCACGATGCCAAACAACAAGCGGTGAAAAATTTCCGCATCAGCGACCATGCCCGAGCGTGAGGCTAGACTGACTATCATCAAAAGTGCCTTCCCTTACCGTATTCCTTACTTATCTCTTATCGTCGTGCCCACTTCCCCACGTCGTTCCCTTCTGTCACTTACCCCAGAGTCCTTCTTTCATTGCGACGGTGCGCTTCTTTCAGATCCAGCTATCAGATGACCTACCCTTCAGGCCCTTGCCTGCCGCCTTCAAGCAGCCTGCCTCCCGTTCGCTTATTGATCAGCGCAAGCGAAGAGCAAGTTGACGCGGCATTACGTGCTCTCCAGACACTGTACTGCCCCCTGCGACTACCTGTTCTGCCGAAGTCTAGCGTGCGCAAGGACCTCTCAGTGGCTTCTGGTGTCTCTACGCCCGTCCCAGTAGATTCCGGTTACGTTTCGCAAGATGAAGACGAAGACGAAGAGGCCGCTGCTGAAGAGGTGACGGCAGCCATTCGTGCAGACCCTTTCGAGCGCACCTTTGCGACAAGATGGCTCACATCGTTGATTTCGAGATCGGAAGAGATGGACATCACCGAGGAAGCGAAGGGGCGGATAGTTGACGACGCTGCATTCATCTTGTCTTCGTTCTCGGACTCGACGAACGACGAGGAAGAGGAGGCTTTGACTCGTGAATTCTCTTTCTCAAGCGACTTGGATAAACCGATAGAAGTAACGTTGAACGATGCGCCTTTGACTGGCGCCGACCACACTGATGTCGGGCTTCAGTCTTGGGGCGCGAGCATCGTGCTGAGCAGTATGATGTGCGCTGACCCCAAGCGCTTCGGCCTCACCTCAATATCACTGCCCGAACGGCCTTCGATCATCGAGCTCGGTGCTGGCACTGGTCTCGTCAGTCTGACACTGGCAAAGCTGTTGCCTCGCCTAGATGTATACCCCACCGGTATCTCTGCAACGGACTATCACCCTACAGTTCTGGCCAATCTGCAGGAGAATATCAACACCAACTTCCCTCCAGGCGAAAAGGTCAACATGCCAGTGAGTGCTGTGGCACTGGATTGGTCACTGCCGCCGCCCGACCTTGAGTCGTCATCAGAGCTGCTCATTGCTGCAGACGTTGTCTACGCACCCCAACATGCCGCCTGGCTGCGCGACTGCGCTGCGCATCTCATCACAGACGATGGCATTTTCTGGCTGATCGTTACTGTGCGGCAGAACGGCAAGTTTGAAGGCATACCAGATACTGTCGAGGCAGCATTTGTGCCGGAGCTTTGCCCTAGAGATGGCCAGGGTCGAATGTTCAAGATTATGGAGCGAGATCGAGTTGAGAAGCGGAGAGGTATTGGTAGGGGCGATGAGCAAGGATATAATTTATACAAGATTGGTTGGGCTTAGAGGAGCATTTGGCTATAGACGGCGTTCAAGGCATCAACAAGCATTTGAGTACATTGAGATAGAAGGCTAGATTCATGAATAGATCATGCAGATAGAGTTGTTTCTGAGCTTGTCATTTCAAGGCGCGATACGGTGTCAGGAGCCTCTGAGGCTTGGACAGAAATGCATCTATCTAATGATGACGATGACCTTCATCGCAGAGAGAGACTGAAAAGATTAAAAGCGTCGCATAATTACCGATCTGCGATAACGGGCCTGAAGCTTACCGACTACGTCATGGCTTTGCAGAGCTCCTGCTCCTCCACACAAGAAGCGGGGCACATTACACGCGTCTAACTCCCCGCATCAGCACAGGCGACTATCAGCTGGTATAGAGCGAAGGTATAATAACTTAGGAGGAGCAGTTAGACGTGTCTCGCGCCAATTCTATGCCCTGAGTTTCGTTACTATCTGAGCCATACCGTAGAGCAACACGCTCGACCCATCGACGACCTCGTACATTACATTGCACCAACTCAGAGAGATGCAGAATCCGTCCATAGTACTCTACGGTGCCAAAGAGGCAAGACTCGAAGACAAAAAGGTGCCGAGTCTGAATGATCCCCATGATGTGCTCGTCCGCATTGCATATGTTGGCGTATGTGGCAGCGATGTAAGTCCCAGAGGCAATATGTACCATAACTTTGATACTGGCGCGCATCTGCACAAGCAAAAATCCAAACCAATTTCAATTTTACATGCCCGTAAGCAACGCCCTGACACACATAGGTCCATTTCTGGCACCACGGCGGCATCGGCAAACACGTCAACCCCAGCACAGGCATAGTAATGGGCCACGAAGCATCGGGCACAATCCACAGCATTGGCTCCAGAGCATCTAGTGTCTCTGTGGGCGACCGCGTGGCCATCGAGCCCGGCACCCCGTGTCGCTTTTGCGCCGCGTGCAAAAACGGTACCTACCACTTGTGTCGCCAGATGCGGTTTGCCGCAGCTCCCGGACCGCCAGATACGCAGGGCACGCTGTGCAAGTTCTTCCGGATCAGCGAGGATTTTGTGTACAAGATTGATGAGAAGATCAGCCTGGAGGAAGCGGTGTTGGTGGAGCCGACGAGCGTGGCTGTGCATGCGGTGAAGTTGGCGGATGTGAGGCCCGGCGAGACGGTAGTTGTGATGGGTAGTGGTGAGTCTTAAGTTCCATTTCTTGACACCTTTTGCTGTAGTGCTGATAGTGGCCTGTAAAAGGAACAATCGGACTGCTTGTTGCGGCTGTTGCGCGGCAGTTCGGCGCGCACCGCATCATCCTAGTGGATATCCTGGAGAAGAAACTCGACTTTGCGAGAGGCTATCTGGGGGTTGAGACGTTCTGTGCAGACACCAAGAGCACCCCAGAAGACGATGCTGCAAAGTTATTGGCTGAATTCGGGCTCGAAGAGTTTGGCATCGATACAACAGGTGGAAGGGTGGATACGGTGATCGAAGCTTCGGGGGCAGCGTCGAGTATCAACATGGGTGTTCACTTGCTCAGACCTGGAGGCAAGTATGTGCAAACAGGTGTAGGGAAGGCCAAGATCGAGTTCCCTATCGTGGCTGTAAGCAACAAGGAATTGATGTTTCGGGGCTGCTTTAGATACGGGGCAGGCGATTATGAGCTGGCAGTCAAGTTGATCACGAAAGGCCTTGTACAAGTGAAGCCGTTGTTGAGCTCGCTGACGCCATTCGAGGATGCTACGAAAGCTTGGGACAAGACGGCGAGTGGTGAAGGTATCAAGAACCTGATCGAAGGGCCAAAAGATTGAATCCTTCTTGATAGAGGCCTCGATCGATATGGATCATCGATTGCGGTCGGGGTTACACAGCCCTGACCCAGGTGTAAATCATTCTTGGTCGATCTTTTCCAACAGATTCTACGTGATTCTGCTCTCTGCGCTATCCAAGTTCAACGATGGTATTCAGTCATGCACATGTGAGAACCCAGAGCTATTTACAATCACCGGTTGCCAGGCGTGGATGAGGAACGTGTATCAGAATCCGGGGATGATGACGAAGGAGCACGTTTGTCTCGACCGCTTCTCTAGTCTTTGATTGGTTCGAACCAAGAACAGAAACAGGTTTCAGGAGTAAATCTTGCGCTCCGATCGATGCTTACAAGAACGTCCAAGTGGTGATTGATGATTTGGTGCTGCTGGACACAAGACATGAAGTAGAGCGCAGGAAAGCGGGGCGAGAAATGGCGCTAAGATAAGATCTTATCAGCAGCTCATTTTGTCTGGATCAAGGCCTCGATCTGCGTACGATCTGCTTCTATTGTCAGTGTCACAGCAATGGTCAGTCAGTCAGTCAACATCCCTCGTTATCTGCATTAATGATCCCGATATAGGCGCCCATAAAGAAGCGTACGACAGCGCGAGCAAAGTCGGCGCGCGCAGCTCGTCCGGTCCCAGCCGCACTCCCCAAGCCAGATGATTTCGATAGCGGATTGGCTTCTTCGAAAAAGGACAAACAAAAGATCAAGCACTCTTCGTTCGTCAGCAAAATCGAGAAGTCGGGCGCGAAGACACAAAAGCGGCGGCGACCGAACAAGAAGCTCGTAGCAAACCTCGAATCACTGGCCGATGCACTGCCAGGACTCGATGAAGGGGGTGCTGATGGCGAGGTGGAGGTTGGTCAGGCCAAGATCCAGCGGAAAAGCTTGAAGTCGAGACCAGGAGCTACCAAAAGGAAGGAGAAGCTGGTCAAGACAGAGATGGACCGTTTTAACAAGAACTTGGCGCAACTGGCAGGCAGCAGCACGGGCGGTGTACAAGATCGATGGGCCGCGCTCAAGAGCCATGTACAGAATACGATGGAAGTCAAGCCCGAGTTTGCCCAGAAGTTAGCATGAAGGGCGAAAGCGACGGATCCAATGATACCCAAATGCAAGGAGGCCAATACAAGCTGCGACGAACCCCGGCGTACAAATGCTGGGCCGGCAGCTACATCCGCGCTGCACAGCGGTGACAGAAGTCATATTCTCACGCGTGAAGCTCGTTGTAGAAGAGGAAAACGAGCACATCATGTTTGTCCTCGAAATCCTTTTATGTCTTGGCTGCAACAAGCCACCGTCAAGCTGTGAGACTCGGATTGCAGAGGATGCAGAGGATCTCCTTCTGAACGGTGAGCATCGCGTAGACGGTTGGGACTTGATGTAATTGCAAATTCAAGTGCCTTCCTTCTTCAATGGCATTCGTAAACTTGCCCAAAATATTAAATCTCCGGACACGTGGCCCGTGTAATTTCCGCGAGGAAAGCGCGATCCTATGACATCACAGGTGAACTAATATAGAGCCAACAGCGCGCCTAACACTTTAAGTGTCCGGAGGACCCGCACGGTACCTTTGCACTGCCTGCATTAATGTGAAGAAGCATGTCTACATATCTTCTTTACTTTGACAAGCACAGCGCGGCGTGCTTGAACGGGCATACTGCCTGTCCTTTCACGTTTCAGCGGCGCTGAGCAGGACGTGCACTATTTGTCTTAAAACCTGAACCACCTCATTCCGCCCTACAATTGAGCGTGCCTCCCGGTATCCATCATGTCTTTCCTCGAGCGGAAGACGACGCGTATCACTGGCGACAAACCCCAGAATGTTCGCCGCAGCAGTACAATTGGCGGAGAGTCTTCAGGGCAGGTCCCAAACGCGAAGAAACCCCGATCACGACCCGCGAAGTCACTGCGCGACCGTCTTCCCTTTCCTCAGGGCACGTTACCTACTTCTTCGGGCCCATATTCGATCGCAAATATGGAAATTGAAGTGCCGGTCGAGAATCCACGGACCATATCAGACATCAAGCGAGACGGGCGTCACCTGTTGCAGCTAGAAACGGTGCTCTTCACCATGTACTACCCTGCAGCTTTTGGTTCTGGCGAGGGAAAGGATCCAGCAGGACATAAGCATTGGAGCCGTGAGACGTGGCTGCCTCGACCAAGAGTGGAGACAGCGCGAGGCTACGCACACTTTGCTGGCGTTCCTGACTGGACTTTGATCAGTTTCTTGGGCGCAACTTCCATGCTCACGAAACTACGAGGGTTTCGCAACAGTCCACCAGCAACACATTGGCCTCCTTCGGGCAACTATAAACAGAATGGATACAAGATTAAGAATCAAGAGGGTCCTCCACCGGAGGGTCAGCATGGTGAGCCAGTGTTCCCTCTGTTAATGTTCAGTCATGGTCTTGGAGGCACCCGGACGGCGTATTCAAGTTTGTGTTCTGAATTTGCAAGCTATGGCTTCGTCGTGTGCGCAGTCGAGCACCGTGATGGATCAGGACCGAGGACATTTGTCAATCACCGGAAACAAGGCACACGAAGCAAGGATCATAAGGGAGGAGCGAAGGCAAACAAGGCAGACTATGACGGTGACAATTATTGCGAAGAGGAAAGGGAACGATGGAAAGATGTGGACCATACGGAGGAAGAGCTTCGAAAGGGTCATCATAATATCGTCCGTACACTGTTGAAGCATTCCCAAAATCTCGTACTGACTTGGTACAGGACTACATCTTTCCCAAAGGCAACCGGAAGGATACGGCACCCAACAACGAGCAGGGTGTCGACCAAGAATTGCGGAACGCTCAAATCGAGTTAAGGTTATGTGAGCTCGAGGAAGCCTACAACGTGCTCAAGAAGATCTGCGCTGGCGATGGCGAAGAGGTCGCTCATCAGAACCTGCGAAGCGAAGGCTTTGTAGGGGGCTCCTCACGAGGACTAAAAGGCGTAAATTGGCAGCAGTGGAAGAACAGGTTCCACGTCGACAAGATGACAATGGCTGGGCACAGCTTTGGCGCCGCTACTGTGGTAGAGGTGCTGCGACACACTGATCGGTTCACGAACGTACAGGCTGGCATTATCTACGATATTTGGGGTGCGCCCATCAAACCACCTGCAGAAGCACCCGAACACCGCATACATCTGCCGCTACTAGGCATCAACAGCGAAGCCTTTATGTATTGGCAGCAGAACTTTGACGCTGTTATGTCATTGATGAAGGAGGCAAAAGATAGTGGCGCCCCGGCGTATCTATTGACCGTGCGAGGATCTGTCCACATCAGTCAATCTGATTTCTCGCTTCTATACAGAGGCATAACCGACCTTCTCATGAAGGCTACAGTCCATCCTCAGAGAGCCATCGATCTCAACATAAGCGCATCACTTGAGTTTCTACGTTTGGTGGCTCCGGATGCTGGTGCAGGTAAGTCATTGATCGACCGTGCTATGACGGACGAAGGCTTGTTAGAGACAGAGCTTCTTGAAGAAGTGCCTGACGAGCATCGACCAACGGATCAGTGGATCGCTGCTCGGCTGAAGGTACCGCATGAGTTTCGCACACGCCTCACCACGGGTGTACGAAGGCATTTCAAGCATAAAACTAAGACGGGCGAGGCAAAATATAATACCGGGGACGAAATCTGGATGCACTTCAAGCCGACAGCCACAGAACTGCAGAAATGGATAAGAGAGGAGGACAGGGGAGAGGAGAGAATCGATTCCAACCACGCCCTGAAACTAGGTACTGAAAATGGCAACCCCGCAACACACGAACTGCATGGCAACAAAGATAGCTCCGCGGGTAATGGTCCGGGCGCTACAAATTATGCAACTGCCTCTGCCAAACATTCATCTAACAACGGAGACCACTCCAGTGGAGACAACAGCGGCTCTACCCAGTCTCACAATGTAGATATGACGGAGGCTGAGGCCAATAGCACTCTCAAGGATGGCAGAGCAAGGCAGGGGAGGGACTTTGCAGCGGCTGATGCGCCGAGATAGAAGCATACTGTGTAGATCAGCACCCTTCTTCAGCAGCCTTCATAGCACCCAGCAGAGCGTCGGCATGATATCGTTCAAATAGAGAATTTCCGCGCACTGCCGGAATCTTGACAGTCAATGAGACGCGAGGTCCCTCTAGGCAATGATTTCGATCGCTGCATGTGATAGCATGGGAAGAGGCATCGCACTAGACTCGACATGAGCACGTAATTCGGCCCTTGAGCTTTAGATAACGGTCATCTCTGCTTACACGAGGCCAATTTGAGATGTCGTTGCGATGCTTTGTAAGATCCATGGATGTCAGCAATCCCTGTACCACGTGATCAAGCGCCAGCCGATGCGGCCTCTTCGTATGTTAAAATGAATAGTAATCAAACTCCACCATCAATTCCTCCGAGAACTCTATCATTGGCATTACATTATTGATCAATCATCTTCGGCCGTAACATTTTGACCGCAACTAGGAGTGACATCCTTCCTATGTTCTCTCTTGCAGAGCAAATGAGTCTCATGCTGTCAGCGCCTGCCGCGTAAACGATCGGCCCTTCCGTACTCGCCTACACCCAGCCAGTCTCACCTCAATCACAACGACCATCGTTCCCCACAACGACAGCTTCGCAAACACTTCGTCCAGCCCTGATTCTCTAGACCTTTAGCAATATCCATTTTTCCAGCTCTGATCAACAGGGACTGTGCTTCCACTATAACACACGAGCGGGCTTCCGGACCCTGCAGCCGCCAAGCGGGCACTTGCTTATTCCTGAGCGCTCCGTCACCGCATTCCACCTCCACGTGTGTTCTTCTTGCTACGAACCCTCCGCCCTCTCCTCACGTTGGCGTGTAATCTTCGCTGTCAGAGATATTGGCCTCTAGGATCCAGGACACCACCCTGGCAATCACTGCATCCTATCTGAATCGGGCCGAGTCATCAGGTGTTTGGGGAGCGCTGTTGCAATTGAGAGCTTGCTAAGCTGTTCCACACGGAAAGCACAATGAGGAGCAAGGAACAAACAGAGCCACCCCGTAAACGCTCTCGCACGAGCGAGGATGCGGATGATGTGGCTGTCGCTGCTGGAGGGAAGAAGGCTCGGGGGCGGCCACGGGTAGATACGAAGGATGCCACTGCCGCGGATGTGAGTATTGATTCTCATGACACAACAATACTCATATTCGATCTTCTCGAACATGCTCAGTAAATCTGCCGCAGAGAACACATAGACTGATGCGGCAATAGCGTCGAAGAACGCAAATTCGGCTCGCCCAACGGGCATACCGGCAACGCAAAGAGACAACAATATCATCACTCAAGCAGCAGAGCTTTCAACTACATGCTGCTATTGACGAGATGAATCGGTCTTTCTTGCGCTTTCATGAAACTATTTTACAATCAGGAGTCTTGCTGCTGAAGCCCGGGCTCGGAGGAGACCTAAAGCGAACGATGGAAGTTTTCATCAAATGTGTCACCACGGTTAACGAACGAGTTCTGGACAGCGACGAAGACGATATGCATGAAGTTGTTCCGCAGAAGTCGCCAGAAGTCACCGTAACTGCAGCGAAATCACTGACGCAGTCGACGCGTGCCATCACTCCTCCAGAAATAGGCGATTCGTGGACCGCTCCGGAGGCAACCCGGTTTCTCGGCCAGGCACACTCCGACACCGCAACCACACAGCCTGAGAGCTATCTGACAAACATCTCGAGCTCGTCATATAATTTACCAGGACCGGGGAGGCAATCTGACCCAATCAGTCGATGGCAGTTCACAGTGGGTGAAGGGCTTGACCAGTCAAAGTCTATGAGTGCACCACAGCGGCCTCATGCAACGAGTGATCCATCTCAACAGCGACAGCAACAAGAGCGACAGCAGCAGCAGCTACTTCCATTTGGCCTCGTTGATCTACCTAGTCGCGAGCCGTCGCCCTTCGTACCTCCATATATTTTTCCAGTCGGAGTCCCGGCCCTCGGCGCGGAGCTTCCACCAACCCCAAGATCCTTCTCCGGTAAGATATCGTTTCCTCTGGAGACGTCACTGGGTACGAAGACATTGCCGCAAAACTACACCTATTCGTTCGAAGAAGTCACATTTGCGCGACGACTGAATCGAGCAACATTGGAGGCTGGCTTCCTCTTACTCTGTAACTCTAATGTTAATCCATCACTTCTAAAGAATATCTTCAGGCTGTCGCTGCCATATATGACGCTTGAAGAGATCCGTACTCGCTTCAAGTCCGCTCTCGCTCGCGGCGTTAATGAAGACCTGGACTGGTACGCCACACCTTTCGTCCATCTTGGAGGTGCCGGAACACATTACCAGCGACGCGATGCTCAGGGTGAACCAATCCCTCTCAAGAATACCTGGACAGTGCGACCAATTGGACCGTTCGAAAAACGCCAAATCAGGATGGAGAGCGTTGCTGATGGCCAAGTTCGAGAGTTTGACGGCGTCGACCTCACTGGTTTTGAAGGCGAATGGTTTGATGCATACGACGTCCAAGGCTACCTTGAGGAGCAGTGGCATTGCAGGATAGACCCCAAAAGCTCTTTCGCGGAGTGCTTGGTCGAAGACGATGCTGGTGCGAATTCGGACAGTGAGACGGCGCCTCCAAGTTTGTCTCACGGATCAACAGCAGTAACCCCAGACGACTCACCTCCACCCATGCCATCATCTACCAACTCATTTCAACCTTCTTACAGTTCGCACATGCGCTTCAATAATGTACCTGCATCGAACTTGACAGATTTGTCCTTCGATCAGACACTCGGACTGGACCTTGCTCCTGGGTTTGGCCTTGGCTTCAGTGGCCATGGCGGCTACGCTTCGCTTGGTCTTGACATGATGGGCGACACTGAACGATTTCCCATTGAGAAGCACAAGCCTAAGAAGGTCGCGTGGGTAGACGTGTCGAAATTCATTGAAAGTAAGTGCGTGCCCAAACGTAGCATCAAACATCGCTCACGTTGTCCCAGGTATGATAAATGGAGCTGTCTGCCTTGGTCGAGCGCCTGGGTACAGGCGCAAAGCCGTTGATCTGGCCTTCAGAGAGGCCATGATATTTGCTTTCTGAGGACTAGGGATGCGATTTAGGATACGAACGGAGACAGCTTTCCCTAGGAATGTCAGGCGCGCATCGAAGCAAGGTATTTCTGGATTTACGAGAGCGAATTGCTATCTCGAAGCGGATATGGGGCTGGTGTTTGGCGTTCAAGGAAAAGGGTATATGAATGTATGGTTCATGCAGCTCGCAGCTATACACGATGTAACGACGACGCGCACTAATGTACATTATATGAGCATTACAACAAAGCTACTGAGGGCCGTTCTCAGCCTCATCCGGTACTGAGGTGACTCACAACCGCATATACAAGAAGGCACAAAGATATCGCCTCCACCTCTTGGACGACAGCTTCGAACACACATCGGTTGCTTCATGTAGAGCTCCTACAAACTGAGAAGCAAACTCATCTCTGCGCAGTCATGTTGCTTTGTTCAGGCAGTCGCCAAGGCGCTAGGCGCTAGTGATGCCGTTGCAGGGAGCGCCTTTCTGAGAGCGATCGCGGACCGTCACCTGTACAATCACCCCAGACCCCGCGACCACCATCGTGAAAGCACTCGCACCCGTCGCACAAGACCCGCCGTCTGCAAGACCCATATCCGTAGTCAATATACAAAAGCGCAGAAGCTCCACGAAGCGCGCGCTCTCTGCCGTACCTGCAGCCCAGCTGTGACGTTGCCTGCCTGGCCTGCACCGTCAATCACCAGCACGCCGCATGCAGCTGTCGCCCGCTCTGCGCAATCACCTACGTCGTATCTAGATAGATAGAGCAAGTCGCAGCAGGCACCATGTCAAACCAGGTGGTGGTTAGTATCCTCGGCGCCTGCTCGCACGAGCAGATGCGCTTGGTTTGAGGCGGCGCGCTGACAGCAATACCAGGGTAATGTCTACCAGCAGATCATCGAGAAGGTCATCCAGGCTTCGCAAAATGATTTCGAGGAGTTTGGCGTGGACCAGTCGACGCTCGACGAGATGAAGCAGGTATGTCATGGCAGCCTGGAGATGTGCATCTTCTTGCCTCTCCAGCGCATCACTTTCGCAAGCATGCTCGTTTCCTGCACGTCAGCACTGCACTTTCTGCTGTTTCCGCCGTGCGCTGCGATTTCCATCGTTTCCTTTGCGCTTGGATTCCGGCGACGTTGCCGCCTGGCTTGGGGGTGGATGGGCGGCCGAAAGCGGGGCGCGAGCTGCCCATTAGTTTCCCAGGTCGGGGGCGCCCTCAGTATTTGGGTCACTCTTATAGCCCCTGCGCAGCTCACTGCCCCGCCAAGCCAAGCCCGTCCCTGCCCAGAAACGGCATAGCTTTGTCATGTGACCCTCTCACTTGCATCACGCATCCATTTACGACATGTTGTATTGCAGACTGCTGACGTTTTCAGGGCTGGCAAGAGAAGCTTTCTGCCCTCAAGGTTGCTCAGTTCCCGTGGGATCCTCAGCCTGAGCCGGTGCGCCAGCCGCCCACGGTACCGTCCAATGTGAAGGTCGACCACGATCTGCCTCAGGTCGCTGCGGCGCCAGATCATCCGAATTTCCCTAATGCTCAGATTAAAGCGGAGACTCCCTACCAGCAGCACCCCCAAGCCAACTATCCACAAGCTCAGGGATACCCTTCGGGCGGCTATGATGCGAACCAACATCTTGCCCAGCAGCGAGCACAGAACCTGGTCATGCAGCGACAGCAACAGAGTAATATGATGATGCCACAGTCGAACTTCCCAAATCTGCCACAACAGAATCTTCATCTCCCGCAGCAAGGCCAGCATCCCATGACGCAGCAGCAGCGCATGATGGCGCCCCAGCAGCAACAGATGCAGCGCCCGCCCCAGCAGCAGCAGTTGCCACAGCAGCGCCAGCAACCGCCACAGCAGAACACCAACAATATCTACACATCGCAAACAGATGGTGCTGGAGACAGTTTGGAGGACTGGAAGGCCTTCGTTGCTGCGAGACGCGCTGCGGAGACTGAAGAGGGGCGAATCGCTGCTGACGAGTTCATGCGCGCTCGTGTCGACGCCATGGCTATGCAGCAAGACAGTGGGTTAATGGTACCACTCAATTCGATGCCGAAAGGTAAGAAGAGAAGGGCTGCCGTGCGAGTTCTGCAGGCCGAGAAGGCCGAGGCATCGTCGTCAACCGCGCTGAGTGCGTCAGTATCCGGCTCGTTCGATGGCCCTGATGATGACATCAAGCCTGGCGAGGAAGACCCAGATGATGCAATCAACTCCGACCTCGACGACCCTGAGGACGATCTGAACGATGGCGATAACAGCGACGATGAAATGGTCGACTACATGTTGTGTACCTATGACAAGGTGCAGCGCGTCAAGAACAAGTGGAAGTGCACATTGAAGGACGGCATCCTGACCACCAACAAGAAGGAGTGAGTGACACAAACCCCGCTGTAGAAAGTGTATGCTGACCAAACAGATACCTGTTCCACAAAGCCAATGGTGAATTTGAGTGGTGATAGCATAATGAAATGACGCTTATCGCATACAGCTGAACTCGAGTTCTAAGCGGTCGCCCCTCCCGCCACACCCAGCTACGATGCTGCCGGACCGAGTTCAGCTGTTGCAACGGCGATTGTACAACATCGAGGTCCTCCACTACCTTCGTGACGGTTTGCTGCGACGTGGACCCTTTCGAGACATACATCGTGGACATGTTCACTGCGCAGTGCGACCATCGAAACCAAGCTGTACTACACATCATCGTCATGAGTGGGCACCTGACGAAAAAAAAAATACCCATCCTTACGACTGCGATCAAATTTTGGGCTTCGATCGAACTGGTGTCTTCACATTCTCCACCGACACGATCGTACGTGATTTGTCGAGTTCTTCTTTCAACCCTCAGTATATCGAGAGCCTCCAAACCAGTGTGCAGGCACTACTTGCTGATACGATAAGACTGACAAGCGGTATGCCGAGTAGGACACCGTCAACCGCGTAAAAACAAATGGGTCGGACACTGATCAGGATCTGGCGCTGAACAAACTCGAAGTCACCCATCAATGAAATAATCTTGAACCGTACCGTGCTTGAGATGAAAGTTGACGTTTGTCCATCTTACATATGCATCATTAAGCTTATTACATTAGAATAGTAGTCTCGACCGTGAATCTCATAGCAGACATCGTAGCATCATAGTCATGCCCAATCTCTGTGCACCATGTACCCACACAACTCATCCAGCCAGTCCAAGCCGGGTATACCGCTCAGTACCCTCGCCCCCGCTGGTCTCGCTCAATCATATCCAAAACCCCGAGCCCCAGCCCGTGGGCCTGCATGCTGTCCTTCCGCTCCATAACACTGTGCTGATACCCAGCGCCCGAGCCGCCCATCAGCCCCGCGCTCAGCGCCCCAGACGACGTGTCCTCGTGAAACGGACTGGCAAGATTCCACAGCGTCGGATGCAGATTCGCCGTGCTCGCGTGCAGCGCCCCGTGGCCCACGAGCTCATTGCTGCTATACGACCCCATCGGCTGTACCTGCTGCTGCTGCTGCTGCCGCTGCCCCTGCTGTATCCCGCCCGCCGCCCCATGCTGCCCCTGCTGCCCCCCCGCACGCCCACCACCCCACGGACTCACATACCCCTCCGCCGCACTCTCCAGACCCGATATCACCGCCCCGCCCTGCCCCCAGCTCGCAACAGGCTTCGTACTGTAACACCCGCCCTGCACCCCTCCCCCCAGATACGGCTCCCGCACACCGCCCAGCCCGTGCGTGCTCACCCCGAACGCAGCCATATCCGCCGCGCTGAGCCCTATGTCCAGCAGCGTCTGCGCGTCCATGCCGCTCCCCACGAGAGCGTCGCCCTGCCCCGCGGAGAATTCGTACGCGGCGAGGATCGCGGGCGAGAAGGCGTCGCTCATTGGCATGCTGAGCTGCGCGGTGCTGAAGTCGAAGGCTTCCAGGTCGCATCCCCCCGTTGCGGACTCTTGGCTGTGGGTCATGTGCGGGAGCGATGCGAAGGAGTGGTCTGTTGCGGTGCTGGGGGCTGCGGAGGCGGATGGTGTGGAGAGGTCTGGTGCGGTGCCGGTCCAGGGGGTGAGGGTGTCGATGTGGAGTTGTGGGGGTGGGGGTTGTGTTGCGGTGTAGGGCTGGACGGCGTAGGCGTGGTTTGCGAGGGCGTCGAGGGCCGAGTGCGGGGTGAAGACTGGATATGTGTCTTGCTTGGGGAGGTCGAGGAGGTCGGTGTCGAGGGCAGAGAGGGCGGGTTTGTTCCAGTCGTGCTTTTGCATGGCGCCGAAGGATACTGCGCGCCATTTCATCTGCCCGACTTCGACGCTGTCGCGGGTTTGCCGGAAACGCCAGAGGATCGTGAGGATGCATTCTGCGCCCCCGCTGGGGCTGATGCCGTACACGTCCTGCGTGGCTGTGAGCTTCATGAGCGAGCGCCCGACGAGGCTGTCGTCTTTGTGGCGCAGCGTCTGGTATTTTGACATTCGGTTCACCCAGAATCGCGAGCCGAAGGCGAGGCGGAGGCGGCCGCTGCAGCCGTGCGGATCTGGGGTGTATTCGCAGCTCGTGCGGTGCTCTTTTAGGTCGTGGTGGTGCGGCCCGTCGAATTGCGGATCCGTGTCCATTTTGCCGTCGTCGTAGAAGCGGGTCGTGCAGACCAGGGAGTCGAAGGGTCGCAGGTCTCGGTGGGAGTGCAGATCGAACGCGATAGAGAGGTGCGCGTTCGGTCGTGTCTCGGTCATGATCTTGATGGAAGCATCGCAGATGAGGACTTTCTGGTGCTTCTTGGCCCAGTCATCCGTCTGCTTCTGAAGGAAAGCAAACTCAGGATACTGTCTGTGCCACAGCGCTGTATCAGTCACACTCAGATCTGGCTGTCGTCCATCTCGTGACAAGGAAGTGAAGTCGTGCACAGGCTGATCTGCATCCTCGACCAACATGGTAAAGTCCATCACGGTGTAAGACGACGCCCCCGTCGCACCGAAGCCCAAGCCAAGATGCGAAGCGCCACCAGGCCAGAACGGTACGGCGCCGCTGTACTCGTACTTTGAGCTGCTGCCCACGCGCTGCGACGGGTGGTGGCGCCCGCCCGAGTGGGACAGGTGATACGAGTTCGCAGCCTCCCTCCCGCGGTGGCGTTTCTTGTCTTCGTCCTTTGTTGCCATATATATAAGCACTGTCGCGTGGTGTGTCAGCCTCTTGCACGAGTCAGGATATCCCTAGCAACCACAATCCAACATGGGAACAAAATATGTGGACGTCGGGTCAGATGTACTCACCACGAGGCTGGTCTTTGAGATGCTGCTTGAGCACCTGCAGATGGCTTGAGACTTGTTTGCGGTCTCGTCTGATTCCGGTGTCCTTGTAGATTGAGTCCTGGATGAGTTCGTTGCGGCCACGGAGAGCACCGTCCAGCATGAATTTCTTGCGCCCCATCGGCGGCCATCGAATGAGTGCTGACGTGCTGTCAGTCGAGATATTCCCCACGCGAAGATGCATAAATCAGGCAAGCATCCACTCACCTCTCCAAAAGGCATGTTCCAGAAATTCGGGCCAGACGCTCTTCTCGGGGCTCTTGTTGTCCTTGTCCACTTTCATCTTTGCTTCTCTTGCCTCGCGCTCAATGAATTGCTGCGGTGTCAGTTGAGGCTGCTTTTCTCTGTACTTTTGGTACTTGTCCGATCGGTTGAGTAGTGTGTATAGCTTTTCCATATCCCGTTCGATCTGGCCCTCGTTCCTTTCTACCCCGTGTCCCGCCAATCCAATGTGATGGGCATGAAGGCTGCCGGTGAAGTAGTTGCCGGCATTTGTTGGTTGCTGTATGTAGACATTCTCGGTGGGACTCTGACTGCGGGTCGTCTTCTGTATCGCTGCTTGTGTGCCTGTGAGTGGTGATGCGGTGCTGTCATGTGGCCAATTGGCGGACCGTTCCTGAAGGACGCCGCGATGTGATGATGGCCCATCGAGTGGTGTTCCAACTGAGGGTGTGTTCAAGGCTGAGCCGTTACCAGACATAACACCTGACTGGCGGTGTTGGAGTTCCATGATATGTATGTTATGTAAAGAGGCTAAAGAATGGAGTGGATTAAGGGTAAGAATGATGACTTTTACGTAGTGCAGGCAGAAACGGAAGGAGCGTCTGGCAGTTGGAGCAATGAGTGACTGTGGATTGTGAAAGGAGAATAAGAGAATGCGTTTCGAGTATGTGGCAAAGGTATGCAGATACTGATCAATGATATAAGAGGGTACCCCAACGGTCGACCCTCAGAGAAGAGGGCCGCTTGGCAGAAGGAACTGGATTCGCGGTGCGCCCAAGGGAAGCCGTCTGACAGGTACGATAGGACTCGGCTATACTTGAAGTGGATGCGAGATCGGTCACCAAGGTAGCATCCCGACAACCATAAAATTAGGCTAACACGCTACCTACAGGCATCGTGGTCGCCCACCTATCGCCATTTCGCTTGTTGCCCAAGTAATTACACTCTTCGC
Source organism: Didymella arachidicola (assembly GCA_016630955.3). Taxonomy (NCBI): domain Eukaryota; kingdom Fungi; phylum Ascomycota; class Dothideomycetes; order Pleosporales; family Didymellaceae; genus Didymella; species Didymella arachidicola. Next base: position 58,705 of record CM050002.1, on the reverse strand, counting down.
GGTTCCTTAGTCTGTTGGAATGGTAAATAATGCCTGGTTAGCAGCGGAGCAAGGGCATCAGGTAATTGCCGACTGATCAAGCGTCATCTGATTGGACGTGTGCGAGGGAGAACTCGGCTTGGAATGCTTTGAGCAAGAATGAATGTCAGTGGTCAACAACAGATTATGTGAGTCGAGTTCGTATGATCGACATCGTCTCGTTTGTGGCTGCCTTGCTCGTTGTGTCTCAGTATAACTGAAACCCAGTGTGGTGGCCATGCCCATTGACTCAGGTCTCTGTGCAAATATCCTGGAGCGGTGACTTACATGTAGAAGCTGTGTGCGAGGTGTAACCTGGCCCGCTTCTAGTGCACCGCGGGGTCCTTTGCGAAGGGCGGGCCTCATCATTTTGGCCGAGCAAGCAAGGGGTGCTGTTAGGGACGACACGGCTTGACAGTGACGCGCAGAGTTTGCAAATTACTCCTATCAGAGTACGCACGCGCTCAAGCTCAATCATCTACGTCGTCGTTGTTGCCTGCAACATTAAACTTCTGGCGACCGCCTGCAGTGAGCTTCTGGAGTGCGACCTTGTTGGCCTGTGCTCCCATCTTCTGCTGCATCTTCTCCAGTTCCTTCTCGGGGTCGTCCGATTCGGTCTCAGCGAATGCAAGAACCAATCGTCGACCCAGAAGATGGGTGTTCTTCAGAGCGTTCATAGCATTAACGGCATCTCGTTTCGTAGTGAACTCAGCGAAACCGAACCCACGTGAGGAAGAATCGAACTTTTTCGGTACCCTGACGGACCGAAGCTGGCCGTAAGGGGTGAACAGGGCGCGCACCTCCTTCTTGCTGGCTTCGAAGGGCAAGTTCTTAATAAGAATCTTAGTGCTCGCTGCCTTCTTCGCAGAATCTTCTTTGCGACGCTCCTCTGCCGCATCTGCACCCTTGTGAGATGCCTTGATTTGCAGCTTGTGACCTTCCAGGTCGTGGCCGTCCAGTGTACGAAGCGCTGCAGCTGCCGTATCGGGGCTGTCAAATTCGACGAAACCAAAACCCATCGACAGTACGCCACGCTTCGGATCGATCTTGGTCTTGACCCTGGCACTACGGAAGCCTGACAAGGGCTTGAATAGCTCCGTAAGACGCTCGGTCGTGGTGGAAAAGTTGAGATTGCGGACATAAAGAGTCGCAGTATTAGACGCATCAGGCTCAGGAGCTTCTTCGAGCAAGTCCGTGGCACTGAGCTTGGTCTCTGTCTTGTCACCGGGTGTGGCTTGGATCACCGGTGCTACGAAGCCTTCCCTGAACAAGTCCTTCGGTGCCTTCTCAAGGTAGAGAATGGAATCCTTCATCTTGCGGTACGAAAGCGCCATGAATGCGGTCTTTGCCTCTGCAGAGTTTGAGAATTCAACGATAGCTGTCATACCAGTGGGTGGCATCAAAAACTTTGTGACTTTGCCCTGTTCTTCAAACGTCCTGCGGAGTTCGTCGGCAGTCACGGAGTGTGGGACGTTCTTCACCAGGATTGCTGTGTCGCCCTTGGCACTGTTCTTGAAGGCCTCAAGATCTACTCCATGTTGGGCAAAGTAGTTCTTGGTCTCCTGAATGATATGTGTCTCAGCATGAGCCTGTTTGACCGCAGCATCCGAAGATGTTGGGTCCAACAACTCAGCCTTACTGATCCCCATGCGGCTGGCGAGGGTCGACATGACCGCGTCGGCGTTGAGATACAACGAGTTCCAGTTGAAGGTGGCTTTGACTGCATCTTGCTTGCGTCGAATCTCCTTCTGCTTCTTCAACGGCAATTTGGAAATCTCAAACTCATCAAGCTTGGTGTCTTTCTTCGCCTTGGCCGAGATAATGTGCAAGAGACGACCTTGGAAGATAGTGCTGTCATTCTCGTCGTAGGCCTTCACAGCATCCTCAGGGTCTTTGAACTGCACAAAAGCAAAGCCTTTGCCCTTGCCATCGACTTTCTTCAATGGGACGTGAACCTGGTTTGGTCAGCTACAGCTCGACAGAATAGTGTGAAATGAACGATGTGACCGAATTCGCCGATATCAGATCAGAGAGACATCTACTAAAATACTCTCACAAGGTAACTTCAAATGCCTGAGCATCAGTTGTCCCTATCTTGACATTCATCCTAAAGCGAGTGGGTTGAAGCGGAGGGGATGTAAACTTACTTCATCAAGCGAACCGTACTTGGAGAATTGGTTCCGGATGTCTTCTTCAGCAACCTCGAAGTGCAGGTTACGAAGGTAGAGGCGGCCAGTCTCCCTGATCTTGTCTTCCTCTGATGGGCCGGCGGGGACGACTGGATCGGCGGCGGGCTGTACAGGCTCAGGTTGTGGTTCTGCAGCTACAGGCGAGTCGCGCTTCTCAGCGGCCGGCTTGGTCGGTGCTGATGCAGGTGCGACGGGAACAGGGTCGTCTTCAACGAGGTCCAAGAGACGATTCGTCTTTGATCGCAGCCAGTCCTCGTCGGTTGTGGGGGGCTGGTCGACTGCAGCAGCATCTGGCGCATCTGGCATGGCGGCGTCAACATGTGCTGCAGAAGTCTCTTCAGTGGCAACAACAGGCGCTGTTGCTGGCACTGGTGCGGATTGCCTCTCAGCTGCTCCTGATGTCTCGACGGTCTTGGGCTTCTTTGCAATGACCTGGTAGTCGTCGTCGCTCTCGTCTGCAGGCACAACGACGTCTTGCACCGGCTCCTCGACAGCAGTGGAGGCGCCAGCAGCAATCTGTGCGTCGCCATCTGTCCAGATGTTCGTCTTGGAAGGCGGCTGGTAGATCTCGAGGAACTCCTTCAGCTTGGGGTCTTGCTCGGCCTCCTCCCGCTTCCGCTTGAGCTCGTTCTCCTTCCTCGCCGGCGGGAAGTAGTCGTCGCTCTTCGGTGCAGCCTTCTCGACTTTGATCTGGCGCCGAGACTTGGGAAGCAACTCGTCTGCAATCTGTGCATGCTGTTAGCCTCGCGGTGCGACGTGCTGGTGGACAGGCTTACCGGACGCGCAATCTCGACATTGATCTTAGTCATCCGGATGAACGTCTTGTTGAAGTACTTGACGGCCTTGGCGGCGTCGTCTGGCGTCTTGTAGCCGACATAGCCAATGCGGCGATGTGGGAAGAACTTGACGTCGGTGACCGGAAACTTGGCGAAGTGCTTGCGCACGTCGTCCTCTGTGAACTTGGGCGGCAGTCCGCGCACGAAGATACGCGACGACTCCATGGTGGGGAGTGTAAAGTGTGAGCTGTGGCCTGCTCAAGCAAAGGCGACACAAACAGCGACGCGAGTGTCGTGAGAAAGGTGCTCGCCAAAAAGTTCGAACAAATTTTAGCGTCGCGCACGCTAGCGCTGCTCCGATAGGCCGGGCGGCTGGCGGCTGCTGCTGTTCCGCACTGGCCAGCTGCTCCAACACCAACATCAAGCCCAAACAACAAACACCGAGCTTCGCACAAGCATTGCTCAGCGACTACAAGACAGACAGCGCAGCCCTTAAACACCATACTCGATACTCCCAACACCGTCACTATGGCCAGCGAAAAGTCGGATGTTCACAAGCAGGAGGGTATGCGCCTCTATGTATACTGCATCACGAGCACGAGCTAACATCTTGACAGCGCAGATCAAGTCGGCCGACATGGTGCGGATACCAACTCCTGCTTTTCAAGCATTTGCTAACCCGGTGCTGTAGAGCGAGGAGATGCAGAACGAGGCCATTGAAGTCGGCAAGTCACCTTGCACCCGCTGCGGCTGACTGAAACGCTGACAGTCTCGTAGCACAGACGGCGATGGAGCAGTTCACCATCGAAAAGGTACGTGAGGTTCTCGAGATACAACAGGCAAAATAAATGACACCCTCCACAAGGACATCGCACAGTTCATCAAGAAGGAAGTAAGTGGCCAGGCTCAGTTCCGCGTCAAGCCGGCAGGGGTAGACATACTGACCGCGTCAAGTTCGACAACCGCAAGGGCGCAACATGGCACTGCATCGTCGGTAGAAACTTTGGCAGTTTCGTTACTCACGGTAGGCATAGCAATTGCTTCTGCTTTGGACTTGACTGATAGCCTGCAGAAACCAAGCACTTTATCTATTTCTACCTCGGACACTGCGCCATCCTGCTCTTCAAGACCCAGTAAGCAACAGCAACTGAGTTTGAGTATCGTTGGTCGTCTGGAGTTACCATCTGTCTTTGTTCTTTACAGCATCCGGTTTGATAGAGCCCGCTTCTCATTTCAGCCAGGTTCTAGGATATGGCACCTGCTCGTTCATCCCAGATGTCGGCCTGGTCGGCCTGGTTTTGCGTTTGGGTCTAGGTTACGGGCTGTCAGGATATGTCGTTGTCCGCCTGTTCGGTGCGGAGAGCGAGAGGGGTTCACGGAGTCCGAGAAGAAGGGGTGTTGCTGCCAGGACATGACAAGCATTACGGACTTTCTGGGGACAGTACAGGTCATTGCTTCACAATTAAAATTCCATTGTCTAGAGATAATTCCGCGCATCAAGCAATCCAAAGCGCGGTGCATTCCAGTCACACTGATGCGGAGCATGGCAACAAGCCAAGCGCCACGAAATGTGGCTGAGTGATGACGAAGATTCCTGGGCGCCCAGTTCACTCGCAGCATAAACGCAGCACCCGCCACGACCTTGCTCCTACTCAATCGCCACATCCCTCTCGCCCACTCCACGACCCTGAATACCACCATACAATCAAACGCGCAGCCGTGTCACGCCGCGCCCGCAAGCCCAACCCTTGCATCACCGACCCACAGCTCGCGCATAGCTCCCCGCTCGCGACGCGCACGCAACAAACACCAACACAGCCCAGCACAGAACACAACACAAACCATGTTCTTCTTCTTCACCTGCGGCACACACACATTCACCTCCGCCGTCAAAGGCGCCGAACACATCACCGTACAATGCCAAAACTGCGGGAATTTCTCCGGCCGCGTGTTGAAGCGCTGGTACGTGCCCCCCATCCTCCCCATTCTTCGCCACCCCAACACCCCATCACACTCCACAGATCATAGTACGATTTGATATAATACTAATGTTGATGTTCTTCCAGGGAATGGTTCACTTTCTGCTTCATCCCCCTCCTCCCCTTCTCGCTGAAGCCGCACGAGGAGGTCGGCTGTCATATTTGTAATTTCTGGCAGGACGTCAAGTATCGGCCGGATGTGACGCAGCAGATTGGTGGTGGTGGTGGGAACGGGGGGGCGGTGGTGATGGGTGGGCATGCTGGGAACGGGGGTGCGGTGCCGAGTGGGGTGCCGCAGTATAAGTAGGAGGTGCTGGATGCTGAGGGGCGAGTGAGGGGAGATGGTGTGGTGGGAGTGAGGCAGCAGATTGCGCAAAAAAGTTGAGGCGACAGATTGGGCTCACGACCTGCGAGGCGAACATGAGCGGTGCACGGCGGGCTTTCATTAGGCGTTTGGGGGATAGATACCACTGCTTTTCTTTTGTGTATTCAACCGGCATCAGCATTCAAGACATGGCCTTCGTCCTCTACACTTGATTGTTCCATACACTTTTTCACAACAACTATCCTTAGGGCTGTGACATAATAACCACTAAACACCGCGGAAACCTGCAGGCGACGGCAGATAACCACAGGCATTACCCTATAGCTTCTTACTACGACCCTCACTTCATCAGCTTAGAGCGTAGTACGTCCATAGTACCCTCTGGGAGGTCAAGGGACCGGGCATAGCCCAGCTCCCCATGGGACGTTAATCAATTCAATCAATCTCACAACAACTAATCTCACCACGCTAAGTTAAACTACCAGGAACGTCAGCCGAGCAGGCTAGCTAGAAAGTATGTTTATTATAAATAGCGACTTCCTCTTTTGTCTGCGGTTGGTTAGCGCGCGTTGGACCACAGACTTCCCATTCGACTCGAGTAACTTGAGAAGGGTGGTGCTTGGTATGGGTGCTTCGCTGCCTGGGTGTGCGGTTAGTAGTGCGATAGTGACGCTTGCTTGAGACGTGTAAAGATGTGACTGGTGTATAAACCGATGGTTTGTGGTGAGAGTGAGAGTGTGTTTGGCACGTTGGGTTCCGGCTAGTAAGAGGGTGAGATATTGTTGGTATCGTCGAGTCGCAGACAGTCGGATTAAACACGGCAGTGCATCAAAGTGTGACGAGTGAGGAGTGAAGAGTGAAGAGTGAAGAGTGAAGAGTGAAGAGTAAAGAGTAAAGAGTAAAGAGTAAGAGTAAATAGTGTGAAATGTATTGGGTATCTCGCACACGCCACTAATCTAAGCATCACCCGCCAACTTAGTATCAACCTGCTCCTCCGTCACAACCGTCTCATGCGCGCCCTCCAGCTCCGACAGCACAATCCACGTCGGCACCACACAAATCAGCGTAAACCCGAAATTAATCCCAATCGACACAAAATGATTCGCATTCCCCTGGCTCTGCATCGCCCACGCAACCGTCTGGCCCAGCGCCTCCACGCCGCGCAGGATCCCCGTGTGGTGCGACAGATTCGACAGATCGGTTGCGTACTGGCCGATCAGCCAGTACAGAAACTGCTGGAACGCCTGTCCGCCGAACTGCCAGAAGAAAACCAGCGCGTAGCTCTTCCCGAAGCCGCCCGTGAACCAGTCGAACACAGGTGCGGTGGGTGCGTTGTAGAACTGGGACTGCAGGATGCTGGCCCAGATCCACGTTCCAACGAGGATGGTGACGATGCCGACGAAAGCGATTTTGGCGCGTGTCTTGATGAAGATTTTCTGGTTGTCGAGCAGGGTCGCGATGAGGAAGGAACTGAATATGCCCGCGAAGTTGGTGAAGAAGGAGCTAAACGCGCGGCTGCGCACGGTGAAGTAAGTCGTTAGCCACGTCGACATGAAGCCGTTGTAGAAGTAGCTGATGAAGAAGGCAGGTAGCAGGAGCAGGATGCGGCGGCTGATGAACAGGCGGCCCACGGCGCGGAACTCCAGGGCCCAGGATGCAGCGCGCTCGGTCACGATGCGGGTGCCGTCTTTGCGCCAGACCTTGTGCGCCGGGGACAGGCACAGCGCGATGGGGAGGCCAAGACACATGATGACGATGAAGACAATGTATGTCGAGGACGAGACGGAGCCGGTGGTCTTGCGGTTCGCGTTGAGGCCGAGGTTGATGGCGCCGCCGACAATGGGGCCAGCGGCCTTTGCGGTCTGCCAGATGGCGAGGTAGAAGGCGCGGTCGCCGGGAGACGGGTAGCCGATGATGATGGCTGCTTCGGCGGCCCAGAAGAAGCCTGCGCTGATGCCGCAGAGGGCGGAGCCGAAGAGCATGAACCAAGTGTTGGCGTTGACGTTGTTGGTGTACAGACCAGCGCCGTACAGAGGGTAGCCGATTGCTCCCAGAGCAAGGCCGTAGTTGAGCCCGATGCGGTTGTTGATGGCGCCGGCCAGGACGCAGACGACGGCGAAGAGACCGTAGACGAGGGCGTTGGCCGCAGAGACCGCGTACGGCTCAGCAGCACCACCTGCTCCCAGGCCACCTAGGGCATCCCACATGCCGGGAGCCGTGAAGGAAACACCGCATGCTACGAGGATCTGGAAAGGCACGGAGCGAAAGAAAGACTTGTTCTTGCGAATGGACGCAGCGTCTGAAGACACATGAGATGTAGACATGGCGGCGTTCTGGAATCTGTCCAGACTGGTGATCTGAGAAGATGACTGACACTGAGCACTCACAGCACGACCTGCATTATATCTATCCCCTTCTGCACAACCATCATGAAAATATTTTCGATGGTGGTTGAGGCGAGCATAGCGAATGAGTGTGGGGCGAGCACGACATGCGGGAGCTAACGACTCTTTCACGTCGAGACCCTGTCTCCACGCTCGCGGAACAAAAGTTTTACGTCGCGCTTTGCGCTGCTACGCTCGGTTTGGTGGCGTGAGATGGGAACCGCAGCGTCCTGAGGCTCAAGCCGGGCGCTGCCGAATCTAAGCGCGGAGATCGGGAGAGGATTGAGCCGCGTATGAAGTGTTGGCGTTGTGTTGATGATGGACATGTTGAGACGGGAGTCCACATGTGAGATGGGGCTCCACGCGCAGCTCCACTTCCATCAACATGTCCACTCAGTCCCACAGAACTGCATATTCTGCGGCTGCAGGGTTGGAGTTTCTATGTGTCGAAGAAAGATGGCGGCTGGGATGGTTGGCCGCGTCGAGTCCTGTGCCCTGGTAGGTGGTTCCTGAGGGATTGGCTGCAGGCACCGTGGGTGTAGGATGAAGGACGTGCGATTGGCTGTGGATTGTTCTGGATTGGCTGTGGATTGGCTGTGGTTAGTAACGAGAAAGCCAGCAGCGACAGTACTACTTCAAATGAAAAAAGGGGAAACGTCAACGTGGAAACGAAGCTGGGCGTGCTGCAACTTTGTTCAGGTACCAGCTGACGATGACGAAAACGTCGTAGTCAGCCCTCGCCGATAAGAGAGCTTGCTCCCAGCGAATGGCAGCGCGCAGAAGCTCGAGGCTGAGGAGGCTCTGGCTACCTTTGGTATGGCTTGATGCCCCGCATGTGTCTGTGAGAACGTCGTGTCTGTCCATGAGTATCTCGCACTGCGGTGACAGCCACAGCGACTCACGATGCAGCTGTGCCCCAAGGAGGTGCGTGACTCTGGGCGATGCTGCAGTGCTGCAATGCTGCAACTCGGGCAAGGATCCCCTCGCTGACCCGCACAGCTCGACAAGCTCGTCATCTCCCAATTGGGACTGCTCGCCCAGCGCCGACTGGCCCGCGGCGTGAAGCTGAACCAGAGCGAGGCCACAGTAGGCGCTCCCAATAGCTGAAGATGTGTATGTATCAGCTGACGGCCAGGCCCTCATCGCCAACAACCTCCAAGAAGTAGCCACTCCCGCCTGCTCGCGCATCCGTGAACGCTCGCTGAAGGCGCACAGCTGATCCGCGATGGCAACCACACCGTCGCCGACCTCATGGCCATTGGCAAGACCATGCTCGGCCGCCGCCACGTCCAGCCCGCCGTGGTTGCTGGCCTGCACGAGTTGATGGTCGAGGGCACCTTTCCCACCGGCACCTACCTCGTCACCGTCCACCATCCCATCTCGAGCGACGACGGCGACCTCGAGAAGGCCCTCTACGGCTCGTTCCTGCCGGTTCCCTCCAACGACATGTTCCCTCTCCCCGACTCGAGCGTATACGAATACGAGAAGCAGCCCGGCGCCGTCGTAGCTGTGAAGGGCGAAGCAGGCATCATCAAGCTGAACGAGGGGCGCAAGAGGATCAAGCTCAAGGTCAAGAGCACGGGGGACAGGCCCATCCAGGTTGGCTCTCACTACCACTTCATCGAGACGAATCCCCAGCTGTCCTTTGACCGCGTTCGTGCCCACGGGTACCGTCTGGACATCCCCGCAGGCACATCGGTGCGTTTTGAGCCCGGCGACACGAAGACCGTCACGCTGGTACAGATCGCTGGCAACCAGGTCATCAAGGGCGGCAACCAGATTGCGTCAGGGCACATCTACGACACGAGCATTGCAGAGGCCATTGTCGAGCGACTGACCGCCGGCGGTTTCCTGCACGTGCCGGAGCCAGCTGGTGATGCCGCACATATCGATGTCTGCACCATGGAGCGCCAGGCTTACATCAGCATGTTCGGGCCTACCACAGGAGATCTGGTGCGGTTGGGTGCCACTGACCTCTGGATCAAGGTGGAGAAAGACCTGACACGCTACGGGGACGAATGCGCATTTGGCGGCGGCAAAACGCTCAGAGAAAGCATGGGTCAGGCTTCAGGGCTCTCCGACGCTGACACGCTGGACACGGTCATAACGAATGCACTGATCGTCGACTGGTCAGGTATCTACAAGGCAGACATCGGCATCAAGGACGGTGTCATCGTGGGCATTGGCAAAGCGGGCAATCCTGATGTTATGGACGGGGTCGATCCCAACTTGTTTGTTGGGTCAAACACCGATGTTATTGCTGGCGAGCATCAGATTGTGACAACAGGTGGCTTTGATACCCATATCCACTTCATCTGTCCGCAGCAAGCCCAAGAGGCGATTGCATCAGGCATTACAACCATGCTTGGTGGTGGCACTGGACCCAGCACTGGCTCAAAGGCTACCACGTGCACACCAGGCAAGACACACATCAGGCAGATGCTGCAGGCCATCGACACGCTTCCCTTGAACTTTGGTATCACTGGCAAAGGCAATGATGCAGAGGTCGGCCCGCTGCGAGAGCAGGCAGAAGCCGGAGTTTGTGGTCTGAAGCTGCACGAGGACTGGGGAACAACACCTGCAGCGATCGATGCATGCTTGACTGTATGCGACGAGTACGACATCCAAACACTGATCCACACCGATACCTTGAACGAGTCTGGCTTCGTCGAGCAGACTGTCGCCGCCTTCAAGAACAGAGTCATCCACACCTACCACACCGAAGGTGCTGGCGGAGGGCATGCACCAGATATCATCAGCGTTGTCGAGCACGACAATGTGCTTCCCTCCTCCACGAACCCCACGCGACCATACACGCGCAACACCTTAGACGAGCATCTCGACATGCTCATGGTCTGCCACCATCTGTCCAAAAACATTCCTGAAGACGTGGCATTCGCCGAATCACGGATTCGCGCCGAGACAATCGCAGCAGAAGACGTCCTCCACGACCTCGGCGCTATTTCCATGATGTCGTCTGACTCGCAAGCAATGGGTCGATGCGGCGAAGTCATCCTCCGCACCTGGAACACAGCGCACAAGAACAAGGTGCAGCGCGGCTTCCTAAAAGAAGATGAGGGCACCGGCGCCGATAACTTCAGGGTCAAGAGATACATCAGCAAGTACACCGTCAACCCAGCCATCGCTCAAGGCATGGGCCACATCATCGGCAGCGTCGAAGTCGGCATGCTAGCAGACTTGGTCTTATGGCACCCTTCCAACTTCGGCGTCAAACCATCACTAGTCGTCAAGAGCGGAATGTGCGCTTACGCACAAATGGTAAACCCCCCCCCCCCCCTCTCTCTCTCTCTCTCTTTCCCTCCAAAACCCTCCTAACCTCCTCCACAGGGTGACCCCAACGCCTCCATCCCCACCGTAGAACCCATCCTCATGCGCCCCATGTTCGCCCCCATGGTCCCCTCAACATCCATCACTTTCGTGTCCAGCGCCAGCATCGCCTCCGGCGCCATCGCATCGTACAACCTGCGCAAGCGCGTCGAGGCCGTGAAGCACTGCAGGACTATCGGCAAGCGGGATATGAAATTCAATGATGTGCGGCCTAAGATGAAGGTCGATCCTGAGACGTATAGGGTCGAGGCGGATGGGGTGCTTTGCACGGCGGAGCCGAGTGAGGTATTGCCGCTTACGCAGGGGTATTTTGTTTATTAGGATAGGCGGGTTGAGTTTAGGTAATAAGAGACTACTCATGGCCTGGTTACAAAGTGTTTGTGCAACCTTGATTGCTTCTACAGAGACACTGTACCAAACACCCTTTTCCGTAATAAACACTACTCTCCAACTCAGTATATGGGGCCCCCAAACATCTCTGCGTACGGAGGCTTGCTGAAGCGTGTCGCGAATTCTGGCGTGAAATGGTGTTGTTGCTATGGAGATGGTGTGTTTTGCGAATACCTGGGTGGCTTTAAAGAGGTAAGTCCGGCCATGCCACGTACCGTAACCAGCGGGAGCAAATGGCCCTGAGCTCGGCAGCCTCACGATATTATCAGCGCCTTCAAGTACTTACTATAGACTAGATGCTATAAGTGCTGGAAAGCATAACAAGTCCGTTATCCTCACGACATCATCCATCTCACCCTTCAGCCACTCAAATGTAAAGCCAGCCCAAAGAATTGCTTCTGCTCGACAAATATTGGCTGCTGTATTGACATGTGTTGCAGAGTGAAGTAGACCATATCTCTGCTCTGCAAGGCACCAGGTGCATAAAGGCAATCATCCCCTGCAGCATCATATTGCTCGCAACCATGTGCCAGGTTGATGTTCAGGTCTACGGCATGCATGACCGAGGTCGGCGGGGCGGTCCATCCCACCTGGACCCTGAAGAACGTGGCCCGCTCCCAGACCGAGAACGAGCTCGACGTCGTCCAACGCGCTTAACAGACCTTTGCATACCTACCACACTTGCCACAAGACTTCAAGCATGATGTGCCACTTCAATATGCCTTGTCCTTCGAAGCTTGGCCAGACTGCTCGTGGGACGGAACGTGCCATCCTGTCAGCTCTACCGTGTCCACGGATTCTCCCATGCATGCGAGCAAGCTCTATCGTTCAGTAGAACGCTCTTGCCTCGAAGCGGAAACCAGCTCGTTCCCATACATGCATCTCCGTCTCGAATACCTCTCTCCACGAACTACGATCGGCATGCAGGCCGTAGTCGGTCTGTGGAGCTCGCGTCTGCTGGGCTCGGCTCACGAATGCCTGGCAGCAACGCAGACGATCTCCTGGATATCCCGACACTCGCTCACCACGGACTCGAGAGATTGCAAGGCCAAGGAATGACCGATCGAATTTTCACTGTCCCTGGTATAGCCAAGGCCTGTCTGACGACCTCGCCGTAGCGAGCCAAGGCTTGGGGCTGCCTGCCGCACTTGGCTTGCCCAGCACGGTGGCCTTGTCCGGAACGATGGCGCTTTGCCCCACAAGGCTCAGCAGCATGATTGGAGATGTCGGCGGAGATGGATCTGATTAAGTTTATCTGATGGTCAAGTCTCTGGGCGCTCCATCTTATCAGATCATAGAGCAATGGGAAGCTGCCGGGCCACGCTATCGATGGGACATCCAGAAGCCTGGTGGTGGGGAGAGAGTAGCAATTTTTCCCACACTTACCTTCCTCGTCCGGTTGTCGGCGCGTTGGCAGGGGCGAATCTCCCATTGTACGGCGCTCCCGCTGCGTGGGCACCGGGCATATAACAGCTAACGCGGCCCCTCTCATTTTTTGACTGCAGTCCTCCAGGATCCATCGCTCCTGCGCAAGGGACCTCATTCGTCTCTTTTTTTTTTGTACCTTCACTATGAGTCTCACTGCTGATGGTCCGCAGTCGGGCATCGATCGCATCCCACCACAGATCGATGTAGAGAAGAATGTTGGCCACACCTCTGGGTCGATCAGCCCCGACCCCAGCACCAACGAGCTCGACATCGATGGCGAGAAAGTACAGGAATTCCAGAGAGGTGTCGAGCGTATCCGTATCATCACCACCATCTGGGATAAGCCTACGCTGGTCAGCATGTTCGTCCTGTAAGTACTAACCTTCTCATGATGAGGCCATCTTCTCACTCCGATAGGTTGTATCTCATTAGTTTCGTGGATATGCTGCAGAACTACATCGACTCTGGCCTCAACCCGTATGTCACATCATCTTTCGCATCGCACGGCTTGCTCACCGTGGGCTCCGTCATCTCCACTGCACTCGGAGGCTGCACTCCACTCACCATGGCCAAGGTGATCGATATCTGGGGTCGTGTCGAGGGATTCTGCTTCATGCTTCTGGTCTGCATTTGCGGCATGATTGTCAAAGCCGTGTGTACCAACGTCCAATCGTACATCGGTGGCCACATCCTTTACTGGGTTGGCCACATCGGACTTATGTACGTCATTGACGTAATGTGCGCCGATATGACCTCGCTCAAGAACCGTATGATCATCTACGGCATCAACGAAACTCCCAGGATTGCTGCAACATTTGCTGGACCCGAACTCGTCGAAAAGTTTGTGAATGGTCCAGGGTGGCGTTGGGCTTTTGGAGCCTTCATCATTGTCCTTGTCGCCTGTAGCATTCCTGCAATGGTGCTCATGCTCTTCATGTACCGCAAGGCTCGCAAGGCCGGATACGCGCAAAGGCAAAGATCTGGCAGGAGTCTGATCCAGTCGCTTGCTCACTACGCTATCGAGTTTGACAGTGGGTACGCCCCGTGGAAGTCTGCCGTCACTATACTGATGTGATTTAGTTTTTGGAATCATCCTAATCATGGCTGCGTTCCTCCTCTTCACGTTGCCATTCACGCTCGTGGCCTACGCCCCAGAGGGATGGAAGACCCCATACATCATTGCTATGATTGTGCTCGGCATCCTGCTGTTTCCCACCTTTGCCGTCTACGAGAGATTCCTGGCCCCGGTCCCATTTCTGCCGTGGAAATACCTCTTGGAACGTACCATCCTCGGTTCTTCGATCCTGTATGGTGTCATGTTCCTCTCGGTCTTCTGCTGGAACGGAATGTACAACTCCTACCTACAAGTCGTTCACAGACTGAGCATCCAGCATGCTGGGTACATTCTTAACTCCTTCTCCCTCACTTCTTCCGTTTTCGCTCCTCCCATCGGATTCCTCATCGCCTACACTGGTAACTTCAAATGGGTTGCCATGACCGGCGTACCTATTCTTCTCCTCGGAACCGGCCTGTTGATTCCTTACAGACAGCCTGACTCTCCCGTCGGGGTCTTGGCTCTGACACAGGTCCTCGTCGGTCTTGGCACAGGTATCTTTGCACAGTGTGGTCAACTAGCAATTATGGCCCCAGTCACTCACCAGCAGATTGCCAGTGTGAGCGCGCTCTGGGGTTTGTTCGGCGGCTTTGGATCTTCGATTGGCTTTGCTGTTTCTGGCGCCATCTGGAACAACGTCACACCTGGTAAGCTGTACGAGCTTCTCCCCGAGGAGTCCAAGGTTAACTCTACTCTCATCTTCGGCGACATTGTTACGCAGATGAGCTTCCTCGACGGCACACCTGAGCGTGCTGCTGTTGTTGGTGCCTATGCCCACTCTCAGCGCTTGATGGTCATCACGGGCGCGTGCTTCGTGCCTCTTTGCATCGTTTCCATCTTCATCTGGAAGAATATCAACGTCAAGAAGCTTGAGGAGGAGCGCGGCAAGCAGACCAAGGGTCTGGTTTTCTAAGCGTCACTGTTTGAAAGTCAGTAGAGTCGCAGATCGATTGTAGACGGAGACGAGAGGTGCATACACCTAACAATATATGAATTTCTGGTAGCAAAAGCCTCATGCTCGACACCGTTTGTACGCTCATCAGCAGACTGCCCGATGACACGTTCTTGTGATTACCTCATGGCTCACCGGATGAGGGAGCTTTCTCTCGCCATACAGTGCTCTCTTTATGACTACTGCACAGGATACCGAAGCCCGTGACATACTACCCTTCAAAATGCGTGTAGTTTTCTCTCACAGCGGCAAGCTCTGCTGGAAGAATGCGAGGATCAAGTTTCTCTATGTCCCGATCCGCCCTTCCCACCTGTTTCTTTGCCGCGGAAAGCTCCTTCTTAGCAGTCTCTACCTTACGACGTTGGTTCCCAAGGTCCTGGGTCTTTACTGCCGCAGCATTCTGGACGGGATCGCTGATAGCGTCGACCACATCTTTAGTGTCTTCTACGGCTTTGATCGTATCCCGGAGCTTCCTTTCGAGCAACGTGATCCCCCTTGGACTTAGCCACGGCCACGTCGACAGCGCGATGGTCGTGGTGTTCTGGAGCTTGCACTTTTTTGCCGGGTCGCGCTCCTTGTCTTTATTGTCAATCGCTGTTTGTGCTTTCTTGGGATCTGTAAGTGCTGACTGTACTGCGTGGTTCCGAAGCGGATGGAGTCTTTTAGCCACTCGCTCCGTTTCGTGACAAAGCAATCGAGTTGTTGACTCATTAAACTCACCCAGACCAACGTTTTTGATGGTACTCTGCATGTTCCTCGCTACCTCCGGCACGTGCATGTATTCATACAAGGGCACAAAAATACAGATTTCCACCCAGATGTTTATTCGTTGCCAGTTCCCCAGAGGCTGCAGATGTAGCTTATCTATGCGCAAAAAAGCTTGTTTTTACAAATAGAATCCATGAATTCAAGAACAAGATTGTTGGGACATCTGTATTTACTGTTGGCAATGTTGCTGTTCTAGAAAACCACGGAAAGGGTGGGGACGCGAGTCGATTGCGTCCGGGACATCTGTGTTCCACCACTGAATGAACTAGATTGGATCAATTTTCCAAGTTCTTTTCGTTTAATCTCGATCTGGGTTAGGTTGAATTCTTGCTGCTCACTGTCTGCGTGAGGGATCCGATCAATCGCGGAATACTCTAAAACTATGAATCCCGGTCGGTAAATGCGCTTCAAGGAAATATAGTGTCTCAACACTTGCTTCTACGATATGTTCTGTCATATAGTTGTGCTCCGGTAGCGACTTCTTCGGATGTTTCTGGGTTTTGGGTGTATGTATGCCACTAGCCTGATGTACAATCCCCAAAGAGCGCAGTCAATATCGCACAACTATGTGTAAACTCTCAATTGCGCCCAACTATGTGTGGAAAGTTATTTTTGCAACTTGGCGGTACGAGAATTTATCTCCAGCCTCACGCGATTCGATATATTCAATTGCTTCTTGAGTCGGATCCATGGTTGTGGAGTTACGACGCGTCAAAGGTGGGTGGGTTCACGATGCGGCAGTTTGGTGGGGTGGCTCGTTGACTGTACTGGCTCGTTGGCTGCGCACGGATAGTATAACATAGCTGTATGTAGAGATAATAGGATATTTGAAGAAGCTATTCATCATGGTAGTACAAGGGGGTGTACATGTGGTTATCGGCGTTTCCAATGTTCGAAATTGGAGCTTGGAGCTGGAAGGCGGGGATTGCGCGTGTGTGCTTACCGTGTCCGTGCGCGTGATGCGCGGATTCGCGTGATGCGCGGATTCGCGTGATGCGCCGAACCATCTTAATAGGCACATGCAAAAATGAGGCTAAAGAGCCACATACAATAGCTAGTATTATAAGTTTTTTTTAGTGGACTGTTCTATAGGCCTATGCGACAATATTCTCTCATATAATTCAATTATATAGAGTTGCTGTTCTGCCGCTGCGCGTGGTGTGGGTGCGAGGTGCCGCAGGAGGCTCTGCAGCAACAACACCACGCGCAGCGGCCACAGTACGACGCTTCTTCTGTATTTTTGCTGCAGGAGCTGTTGAAGCTTTGCAATTGCCTCTTTAGGGCAATTGTACAGCTTTTTGAGCGTCGCAAGCTTGCTTATTACGCTCTCTTCGAGCTTTGCGTTCAGCTGCTTCCTCAGCCTTCTCAGCTCTGAGTCGCTCACGCTCCTCCTTCTCTCGCCCGCTGTTCACGCCTCTCCTGAGCAATCTTCTCATTGTACAGCTTATTAGTGTGCCTAAGCTTCTTCATCTCTGCTTTTTGGAGCTCTTCCTCCCTCTGGCTCTGTTGCTTTATCCTCTCATCAGTGTGTGCTTTCTCTACTCTGCTAGGAGAGTAGAACTCTGCTCCACCATGATAGTCCTCGCGAGGCTGGAATTGAAGAGCTTTGATCTTATTCTTATGCTTCTTTTGAGTCTTAAGAACCTCTCTAAGCCCCTGATTCTCGTGGTGGAGGAGCTGGTTTTGAATTGAGGTGTGATGGAGCGAGCGGCTGATCTTCCTCAGCTCTTTACTGGTCTCATCCCTGACTACTCTCCGCAGCAGAGTCTCAATTTTAAGCCAATCTCTGCCAGAATAGACTGAAAAAGAGCTTGTGCTGCCGTCAGAGGCCTCAGGGGTATCCTTAGCAAAGCGTCAGAGGATGACGTTGGGCTGTAGGGGTGATATACCCGTCGTCTCAAAGGACTTAAGTATTAGCCCCTGAGTAAACGTACTCTCCCAAGCCTTCCAGAACAGGGGGAAGAAGTTGCTCTTCTTAATTACTGACAGTCCTTGGCCGTTGTGAAGGTGTGTTGTGAGCTCATTTGAATACGCTGCTGACAGAGGCTTGAACATCACCACATCAAGCGGCTGCAACGTATGGGTTGAATGAGGACGAAGTATAGCCAGGAGTATATTATTCTGATCGCAGTAGTTAATAAAGTCCATCGTCACATGGGAGCCGTGGCCGTCAAGGATTAGGAGGCGCCACTTCCTCCGCGCCTTGGTCTTGGTGAAGCGATCAAACACCTGCTAAAGCCAGGCAAGGCCTATATCATTGTTGACCCAGCCAGAAGGTGAGGAAGAAACAAGCACAGAGTGTTCCCCTGACTGTATTTCCTTCACCCAGCTTGATTGGATGGTGCTGTTGGCAGACTCGTAGATGAGACCTGGCGGCAGAGCTGATCCATCACCACACACATACGCCAGCAGCGTAATCCAGGCGCGATTGCCATCTTGAAGTGATGCCTTAACCTCCACCTTCTCCCACATACGTCTACTAAACACGTGTTTTGCCCTAGTAGTGATGCCTATCATAAAGCCCTTCTCATCCATATTGTACGTGTGCTCAGCGTTAACCTTATACTCAGCAATCTTACGCTGTAATAAGTTGAAGTAGAGCTCTTACTTCGCGTAGGAATCGGCGTTGTGGCGATTGGCGTCCATACCCGTCGAGTATTGAGAGATGAGATGGATAGAGTACTTGTTGATGAAGCGGGTAACCCAGCTCTCGCTCACTGGCTCCTGGGCGACTGCTGACGCGAAATTGGCGATCATCTATCTTGTAGGAGGTATATGACGAGCAGTAAGCTCCTCTATATACTTCGCAAGCTCCTCCTCTTGTTGTTGGGTGAGCTTCTGCTGTGCAAGAACCTTCTCTTGATGCGGGCGCGTCTCACCCCTCCACGTGCGCGTTAACGTTGACCGCACAACACCATGCTTTTCTGCTATTTTAGACCACGGAATATCATCTCCAGATGCAAAAGTATCACAATCTGCAAGCGCTTCTTGTAACCCCATTGCGTTGTGTTGTTGTGGAGCTGAGATAATAGAGGTGTTTTGGTGGTTCGGCGCATCACGCGAATCCGCGCATCACGCGCACGGACACGGTACTGTACCGTGTCCGTGCACCGGTCGCCCGGGTACACCGGTCGCCCGTTCCGAGCCTATACAGCGATTGTAAATATGAGGCTACAGAGCCACATACAAAAGTGATTATCGTGAGATTTTCTAGTGGAGTACTATATAGACCTATGCAACAAAGTTCTCCATACAAAGTTAACGATATTTGGTGGCGATGCGGCCGCTACGTGTGGTGACAGTTGGGCGTGGTAGAGGAGGCTCAGCAGCAACAGTATGACTAGGGGCACCTCCACCACCACGCTTTTTAACTGTTTTTGACTGCAATTGACCTGAGGCTTTGCGCTTTGCCTGATTAGGCAATTGGATACTTTTCCCAGCGTCGCGATCGCGTTTTTGGGCTTCTCTGATTGCCTTGCGTTCAGCCACCTCAGCTGCCTTTTGAGCCTTGGCCCGCTCACGCTCTTCTTTTGCCTTTGCTGCTGCCACACGCTTTTCTTCTGCAATCTTCTTGTTGTAGAGCTTATTAGCAGCAGCTAAATCCTTCATCTCTGCCTTTTTAAGCTCTGCCTCTTGCTTCTCTTGTTCTGCAACAGCCATACGAGCGCGCGCCTCACGGAAGGCCCGAGGAGACCACATCATCGCACCTCCATAATGCTCACGGTGTTGTTGTAAGTCTAGCTGCTTCTTAGGTTGTTTCTGACGCCTCTTCTTCTTACGCAGCCTCTCACGTAAGCCATTTATCTCGTCGTGGGCAAGCTCTAGTCGAGTTGAGAGATGGTGGATAGTTTGACCCAGCTTCCGCGCACCCACACTGCGTGGATCCTTCACCTCTGCCCGTAGGGTATTTCCTTTAAGAACTAGCTAGTGCTAAAGAGCTAAAACAAGCGGACTGTCTCTTTGTAAGAGATAATCTAGGTAGTTAGGCTATTGTAGTTGGCTCTGTGTTGTAAGGTCCTGCAGCTAACTAGCTGCTTGCCTGTTTGTAAGCAGACCTCCTCTACTAGCTAGGTGGTAGTAGGTAGTTTGGTGCCGTCTAGTGTGCAGAACGAGCTAGGTACTCCTTGTACTGCGTAGTTGATCTAACGTTCTAGGATCCTAATTGCGTCTCTGCCTAGGGCTTTTATAATAAGCTCCTGGTTTTCTTAGATCAAAAGTCGGTCCCTAATTGTTTTGCTTGCTAGCGTGATTGCCTAGCCAGTGTTAATTGGCGATGCGGTAGGGATGTCTTAAAGAGTGATCTTTTCTATGCTCCTACACACTGCCTGTCTTACTACAAAGGGAGACGGTCGCTGCAGACGCACTGCAGGGTTAGAGATTGTAATGAAAATTCGGTGGTCTTCTTTTGGCTTAGCAGACGGACCGGGCCGAGATCTAGCAGGGTTCAAGGTCCTGGTGTTACCCCTATCTTTTGGCAGCGAGATCTGGGGGTCTCTGGCTACGTCCGCCCAAGAGCGGCGTCCCGATCCTTGGCTACCGGAGTTGCTTTGATTGGTGTCGCTGCTCCAGCGGGAGCTGGGAGGGGAGTTGCTCGGGGAGAGTAAGGTTAGAGCCTGGATGACTCTCTGCTGCAGCTCTGCGGCGATCCTGGCTTCCTGAGGGTTGGTGTAGCCTTCAGCGTGTTGGTCCACCGCTGCGGCGAAAGCAGTAGTGATGGTGTTCTATAGCTGGGTGATCTGCTGGGTCTCGGTGATGTGGCGTTGAACAGCATCAGAGACTCGGGGTTTGGGAGCGCCCCCACCGGGGTTCTGGCTGCTCAGCGGGGGTGCTTGATGGTGCACGTCCCTCTGCAGCCGTCTTGAGGCGCGGGAATTGAGATGTTGAGGGGACTTAGGGTCTGGGGACCCCGTGTGATGGGAGGAGGGAGACTCTGCCATCCCATTAAGCTCCTTGCGCGTCGCGCAGGAGGCTTAGGCGGACGCTAGAGGTACTCCCAGGGTGGCCGCGGTGAGCCGGATCGGTTGCTGGGATTTTTGTGGCTTCTGTAAAGGAAACCCAAAAATCAAAAGATTGGTGTTCGGTGGGCTTGAGAGGGTTGGTTGGTTGGTTGGTTGGTTGGTATTCATTTTTCGTCTAGTTGATGTGGAATAAGTCCATCATCTCGCCTCCCGAAGGGCATGTACGACGTGCTAAGCTATGGAATTACAGTGCTGATACACTACCTTAGAAAGCATTTCTTGCCTGCGCGGGTATTGTTACCATTTCAGAACTACAGCTCCCCGTCCAGTTGGGGAGGCTAAGCGATGTATGTATATTAGGGTAATTTCCTTGCATTCTGAGGCATATATGTGCCGTAGGAGAGAGAGAAAGAGAGATCGTATGAGTGGAGGGGGTGAAGGGGTGGAGAGGTGGAGGGGTGAAGAGTGTTGCATCGATTGTGCTGGACCTAGCAGAACTAGGTGCAGGTGTTTGCTGCTGTTGCAGGGCTGCAGGAGCTAGCGGGGGCAGATCTTGGTGAAGTACTGTGTAAGTTTGACAAAGGCGTCAAAGGCCTCTGGCTCCTTCACTAGTGCTGCAGTGTACGCTAGGCCATCAGCCTGGCTGGATGGTAGTATTAGTGGTCGCAGCGGCCATCTGCTAAAGCTCCCGCGGGTCTTGCGGCAGAGCACGAGGTGCTCTGGCGTCTTGTCGCGCCCGCATGAGCAGCTAAGGTTTGCATCCTTGTGATTGTACATTCGGTGATACCAGGCAAAGTCCCCATGCCTAGATTGGATGGAGAGGAGCCTGGCTAACGTGGCCCTTGGTAGGTCTAGTTCCCTTGGACTGCTGCGTGGTGCATAGTCCAAGTCCCAGCTCTTGTACCATTTCGAGAGCTTAGTCTTCTTGTCAGACCACCAGGTCTGTTGTGTGTGTCGCAGTGTCTTGCGGGCTATCGTCTTGATGCCTGAGAGTGTAGGCAGAGCGGCTTTTCCAGTCGGGGGTGAGGGGTGCTGGGCTTCTAGGTTGGCTAATCTGTCTGCTGCCTCGTTCCCCTCAATGTCTAGGTGTCCAGGGGCCCATTTGATAGAGACGTCGTGTGTCTCCATGGCGCCATGGCACTCCAGGAAAGCCCATTGAGAGGTAGGAGGTGCGTCGCCCCTGAGGCACCAGACCACTGAGGTGCTGTCTATGCACAGCCAGATTCGGCGGGTGCGGAGCTCTGGTTGCCTTACGGTATGCTGGAGGCCTCTCCATGCTCCTACTACTTCCGCGTCGAAGACGTGCGAGGTAGGGTTGAGTGACCCGCGTCCAGTGTGCAGTTGTTTTCCGTTCTGATACACTGCAAAGCCGTAGGTAACCCGCTTTTCTCCTTCCTTTGTGTACTGTTCAGAGCCATCTGAGAAGATAGTGACTTCTAGTGGTGAGAGCTGGGCCCACCATTCTTTAAAAGCCTTAGCTGCAGTCTTCTTGTCTAGGCTAAGCGTCGGGTCTGTTCGGCAGCCAGTCGAGTAGTGAGGGGCTGAGAGTGTAGTCCTGGGGGTCTCTGGTAGAAGAGATGCCATCTGTTGGACTTTCGTCTTGACTCGCTGGGGTTGTCCGGTTTTTACGCCCCTGTTTACGATAGGTACTGCTGTGCGCCTAGTGAGAGGGTGGTCTGCATCTGTAGTGCGCAGGTGGGTTGCAAATCTGAGTCTGGCTTCCTCGAGTGCCACTGCTGCCGGTAGCAGTCCGGCGTCTCGGAAGAGTGCAGCTATAGGGGTTGTTCTCCACGCTGGTAGGATGCCTCTTGCCGCTATGGCTAGTGTTTTGTCTATGGCAGCTATGTGCCACCCAATGTAAGCGCTGACCTCTTGTGGCCTGCCTGGTTTAAGTGTGTGTGGCTTTTTGGTGCGGCCTCTGTACCAGCATTCAGTTCCATACAGGAGTGATGGGTACACACAGGCAACAGTGGCCTTGCGGAGGGAGCTGGCTGGGGGTCCATAGGTAGTCCTAGCTAGGCTGCGAATGTGATAGGCTACCTTGGCAGCTTTTGCCGTGCGCGTAGCTACATGCCGTCGGAAGGTGAGTCTGCGGTCAAACCACACGCCTAACCAGCGCAGGGCTGGCTGACTGTGCTCTCCACCCGGGAGGATTGGATAGATCGTGAGCTGTTCATCTACGACGCAGGGAGGCGCATAGCTGCTCCGCTGTCTGGTCAGGTGGATCATTTCCTGCTTTTCTGGAGCAAAGGTAACCTTATTAGCCTCACCCCATGCTCTGATCTCCCTTAGGTCTTCTGCGAGGAGCTCGACGTTGTCGTCCATAGAGTGTGAGGCCTGGTATAGACATATGTCGTCTGCGTACCCAAACCTCCGTTCAGTGTCCATGGATAGTAGCTCTGCCAGGTACAGTGTGTACAGGACGGGTGAGAGAGGCGACCCCTGGGGTGTGCCGCAGGCAACTGCGTAGCTAGGAGTGGTGACCTGGCCAAGGCGGACTTGCACCCTCCGGTCAGTTAGGAATGAGTCTACAAAGAGGATCGTCCTTTGTGGCCAGCCCTGTTGGGCCATCCGATGCAACAGGCGGTTCTTCAGGAGAGCGTCAAACGCGCCTTGCACATCTAGGGTGACCATAGTGACGTGCTTTCCAAGCACCCATGCTGCTTCAGTGTCGTGGGTGAACGCTGCAGTGAGGTCTGCTGCAGAGCGTTTTGGAAGCGCGCCGCCATGCTGGGGGCTGAGGATCTTGTGTGTCATGGCAGTCCATGCAATACGTCTAGCCACAGTTCGTTCGAGTCCCTTTCCAATACAAGACAGAAGCGCTATCGGTCTCCAGGAGCGGGGCGATGTCCGGTCTGTTTTCCCCACTTTCGGTATCATGGCTACCTCTGCAAGCTTCCATTGCGCCGGGAAGTGGTTGAGTTCAAGACACCGCTGGAAGATCCTTCGTACGAGTTCCCCCACCTGAGTCCAGCAGGCGCGGAGTAGTCGCACTGTAGAGCGGTCAGTACCTGGTGATGTGCTTGACACCCCTATCGTGTTTCGCTCACACTCCTCAAGTGAGATGTGTGTGCTCCACGGGAGGGTGGCTGCAGCCTCCTGGTCTGGACGCTGTCCGAGGTCATCTTCTGCTGTGTAGCGGTTGAGAACTTCCTGTCTAAGTGCCTCTGCTTTCTCTAGGGGGTCTGATATCGTTCTGTTGTTCACTTCGAGGGGAGTGTCCTGGTTCTCTGGCGTGAGCTTGTGCCAGGCAATGATCTTGAACAGGTCCTTGTCGTCTCTAGCGTTATCGATGACGTGCCTCCAGTACTGCCTCTTGGCCTGTCGGACGGTAGTCTTGAAGGCCTGTCTCTCCTCTGGTAGACTGCCAGAGCAGAGCTGTCTAGCACGTTTGTAGGCCTGGTAGGCGGTCTTGCACTCCTCGGTCCACCATGGTGCAGCGCGGCCTTCCTTGCGGTTGAGCTTGCCTGCTGCCTGTACAGAGTGCTGTATAGCCTCTGTGAGCAGCGTGACGCATTCTTCTAGCTGTGCTGCATCCTGTGTTGCAAGCGGGTCTGCGATGTTTTGGGCACCCATTTCTACCAGCCCAGCGAACTTAGCTAGGCTCGCCTCTGGAACTCTGTAGTGGTACTGTTCTAGTTGCGGAGTGCCTGGTGTGGAGATGGGGACAGAGGTCACTATCGTCTCATGATCTGAGCCGCTGTGCATGCTAGCATCGACAGCAGACTGGGCAAACGGGATGTTAGAGAAGGTGAGGTCAAGAACGTGACCAGCGCAGTGTGTTGGCTGCCCTGGCACACCAATGTAGTCCATAGACGCGTTGGCAGCCCATCTAGCTAGCTCCACTCCTCCGTTGGCTGCAGTGATGGTAGGCTCAAAGGATTCGTGTCTGGCGTTAAAGTCGCCCCCGACAAGGCAGAGCTGAGGGGGTGTCAGATGTGTGACGTATTGAATGACGTCTGGGGTGTGTGGCTGTCTGTAGCAGTTGAGTATGGCGACTCCATTTACTACCGCCCATAGCATGTCTGGGTGGTTGAGACTCTCTCTAGCCTGGTACCGTAGGTGGCGGCCTCTGCGGATGTATGTCATCACTCTAGGGCGGACTGAGCCTGGTGTGTTGGGGCTGTCCCAGGTGCTGATAGGTGCTAGGTGCTTGAAACCAGGGTGAGTGGATGTTCTCGAGTTGGCACATGCGAAGGGCTCTTGAACACACACAACATCTATGCCCTTCTGGAAGGCCAGCTCTAGTGTTGTGATGTGCCAGGGCGAGCATCTGCCGACGTTGGCCCAGCATACACGGAGTTGTCTGCTTGGTAGACTGTGCTGTTGACGCCTGTTGTGGGCTGGTATGTTGTAGGGGTGTTCTAGCATGACGATGGCGGGTCATCGCTCATGCTGGTGTCTTCCCTCTCCGAGGTGGACGGGTCAGTGTGGATAGTCGATTGTGGGCGGATGCTGCCGGCAGACAGCTGTCCTACATTGAGGCTTCTCTGGCCTGTGGCGGCCCGCCTTGGTCTCTTTGCTCTGCCAGTGGAAGAGGAGGATGGATAGGAGTTAGTCGTTGTAGGAAGTGATGCGGAAGCCCTGCTATCTCCTTCTTGCCTCTGGGTGGGAGGCTGGGGAGGCGCTGTCTCCGATGCCTCTAGAGGAGTAGTCTCAGGCTGAAGCGTTGCCTGTCTGAGGGTCTCTTCGACTGTCCTGTAGAGGTGCTGCTGTGCTATCTTGCCTGCGCGTCGGATAGCCTTCAGCTCGGCTCTTGTAGGCTTGATGCTGTGTCCGTTGACCCGGCGAGGGGCTGCAGGGCAGTTGGCGTGGCTAGCTGGGTGTGGTCCGTGGCAGTTGGCGCACACGGCTTTGTGGGTGCAGTTGTCCCCGTACGGTCCTTGGTGTCTGTCTGTGCGGTCTCCACAGTGCACGCAGCGCGCTACCTGGGTGCATCGGGCAGCGTTACAGTAGCCCTGGCAGCCTGGGTTGTGGCGCTGGATGGTAGGGTGCTTGTTGATCACCTTGGAGTACTCGCTGATACCAAAAAGGCGGAACGAGCGGACTGGCTCCTTGTAAGAGATGATCCAGGTGGTAAGGCCACGGTGGTTGGCTCCATGTCGTGAGGCCCTGCAGCTGACCGGCTGCCTGCCTGTTTGCGAGCATACCTCTTCCTCCACTAGCTGGATAGTCGTGGGTAGTTCTGTGCCGTCGAGGGTTCGAAGGGAACTGGGTACTCCCTGTACTGCGTAGTTGATCCAGCGTTCTGGGACCCTTACCGCGTCTCCGTCTAGTGCTCTCGCTAGAAGTTCCTGGTTTTCTTGGGTTAGAAGCTGGTCCCGGATAGACTTATTAGCTGGGGTGATCGCCCAGCCTGTTTTGATTGGTGATGCGGCAGGTATGTCCCTCAGGGTGATTCCTCCTATGCTCTTGCAAACTGCCTGTCTTACCGCAAATGGTGAGGGTTGTTGCAGTCGCATTGTTGGGTTGGAGATGGCTATGAAGATTCGATCGTCTTCTTTGGGCTTAGCCGACGGACCAGGCCGGGGTTTAGCAGGGATCAGGGGTCGGTTGGCACCCCTATCTGAGATTTGGGGGTCTCTGGCTACGTCCGCCCAAGAGCGGCGTCCTGACTCTTGGCTCCCGGGGTTGCTGTGATTAGTGTCACTGCTCCAGCGAGAGCTAGGGGGAGAGTTGCTTGGGGAGAGGGAGGTCAGCGCGTGAACGACCCTCTGCTGCAGCTCCTGTGCGATCCTGGCTTCTTGCGGGTTAGTGTAGCCCTGTGCGTGTTGATCTACGGCTGCTGCGAAGGCAGTAGTGATGGTGTTCCATAGCTGGGTAATTTGCTGAGTCTCAGCGATGTGGCGTTGGACGGCATCAGAGACTCGAGGTTTGGGAGCGCCCCCACCGGGGTTCTGGCTGCTCAGAAGGGGCGCATGGTGCTGCATGTCCTCCTGGGGCCGTCTTGGAGCGCGTGTATACAACTGCTGGGGGATCTCGTAGTCTGGGGACCCTGTGTGCTGGGAAGAGGGAGACTCTGCCATCCTATTAAGCTCCTTGCGCGTCGCGCAGGGGGCCTAGGCGGACGTTAGAGGTACTCCCAGAGTGGCCGCAGTGAGCCGGATCGTTTGCTGTGATTTTTGGGGCTTCTGTGAAGGAAACCCAGAAATCAAAAGATTGGTGTTCGGTGGGGCTTGAGAGGGTTGGTTGGTTGGTTGGTATTCATTTTTCGTCTAGTTGATGTGGAATAAGTCCATCATCTCGCCTCCCGAAGGGCATGTACGACGTGCTAAGCTATGGAATTACAGTGCTGATACACTACCTTAGAAAGCATTTCTTGCCTGCGCGGGTATTGCTACCATTTCAGAACTACAGCTCCCCGTCCAGTTGGGGAGGCTAAGCGATGTATGTATATTAGGGTAATTTCTTTGCATTCTGAGGCATATATGTGCCGTAGGAGAGAGAGAAAGAGAGATCGTGTGAGTGGAGGGGGTGAAGGGGTGGAGGGGTGGAGGGGTGGAGGGGTGAAGAGTGTTGCATCGATTGTGCTGGACCTAGCAGAACTAGGTGCAGGTGTTTGCTGCTGTTGCAGGGCTGCAGGAGCTAGCGGGGGCAGATCTTGGTGAAGTACTGTGTAAGTTTGACAAAGGCGTCAAAGGCCTCTGGCTCCTTCACTAGTGCTGCAGTGTACGCTAGGCCATCAGCCTGGCTGGATGGTAGTATTAGTGGTCGCAGCGGCCATCTGCTAAAGCTCCCGCGGGTCTTGCGGCAGAGCACGAGGTGCTCTGGCGTCTTGTCGCGCCCGCATGAGCAGCTAAGGTTTGCATCCTTGTGATTGTACATTCGGTGATACCAGGCAAAGTCCCCATGCCTAGATTGGATGGAGAGGAGCCTGGCTAACGTGGCCCTTGGTAGGTCTAGTTCCCTTGGACTGCTGCGTGGTGCATAGTCCAAGTCCCAGCTCTTGTACCATTTCGAGAGCTTAGTCTTCTTGTCAGACCACCAGGTCTGTTGTGTGTGTCGCAGTGTCTTGCGGGCTATCGTCTTGATGCCTGAGAGTGTAGGCAGAGCGGCTTTTCCAGTCGGGGGTGAGGGGTGCTGGGCTTCTAGGTTGGCTAATCTGTCTGCTGCCTCGTTCCCCTCAATGTCTAGGTGTCCAGGGGCCCATTTGATAGAGACGTCGTGTGTCTCCATGGCGCCATGGCACTCCAGGAAGGCCCATTGAGAGGTAGGAGGTGCGTCGCCCCTGAGGCACCAGACCACTGAGGTGCTGTCTATGCACAGCCAGATTCGGCGGGTGCGGAGCTCTGGTTGCCTTACGGTATGCTGGAGGCCTCTCCATGCTCCTACTACTTCCGCGTCGAAGACGTGCGAGGTAGGGTTGAGTGACCCGCGTCCAGTGTGCAGTTGTTTTCCGTTCTGATACACTGCAAAGCCGTAGGTAACCCGCTTTTCTCCTTCCTTTGTGTACTGTTCAGAGCCATCTGAGAAGATAGTGACTTCTAGTGGTGAGAGCTGGGCCCACCATTCTTTAAAAGCCTTAGCTGCAGTCTTCTTGTCTAGGCTAAGCGTCGGGTCTGTTCGGCAGCCAGTCGAGTAGTGAGGGGCTGAGAGTGTAGTCCTGGGGGTCTCTGGTAGAAGAGATGCCATCTGTTGGACTTTCGTCTTGACTCGCTGGGGTTGTCCGGTTTTTACGCCCCTGTTTACGATAGGTACTGCTGTGCGCCTAGTGAGAGGGTGGTCTGCATCTGTAGTGCGCAGGTGGGTTGCAAATCTGAGTCTGGCTTCCTCGAGTGCCACTGCTGCCGGTAGCAGTCCGGCGTCTCGGAAGAGTGCAGCTATAGGGGTTGTTCTCCACGCTGGTAGGATGCCTCTTGCCGCTATGGCTAGTGTTTTGTCTATGGCAGCTATGTGCCACCCAATGTAAGCGCTGACCTCTTGTGGCCTGCCTGGTTTAAGTGTGTGTGGCTTTTTGGTGCGGCCTCTGTACCAGCATTCAGTTCCATACAGGAGTGATGGGTACACACAGGCAACAGTGGCCTTGCGGAGGGAGCTGGCTGGGGGTCCATAGGTAGTCCTAGCTAGGCTGCGAATGTGATAGGCTACCTTGGCAGCTTTTGCCGTGCGCGTAGCTACATGCCGTCGGAAGGTGAGTCTGCGGTCAAACCACACGCCTAACCAGCGCAGGGCTGGCTGACTGTGCTCTCCACCCGGGAGGATTGGATAGATCGTGAGCTGTTCATCTACGACGCAGGGAGGCGCATAGCTGCTCCGCTGTCTGGTCAGGTGGATCATTTCCTGCTTTTCTGGAGCAAAGGTAACCTTATTAGCCTCACCCCATGCTCTGATCTCCCTTAGGTCTTCTGCGAGGAGCTCGACGTTGTCGTCCATAGAGTGTGAGGCCTGGTATAGACATATGTCGTCTGCGTACCCAAACCTCCGTTCAGTGTCCATGGATAGTAGCTCTGCCAGGTACAGTGTGTACAGGACGGGTGAGAGAGGCGACCCCTGGGGTGTGCCGCAGGCAACTGCGTAGCTAGGAGTGGTGACCTGGCCAAGGCGGACTTGCACCCTCCGGTCAGTTAGGAATGAGTCTACAAAGAGGATCGTCCTTTGTGGCCAGCCCTGTTGGGCCATCCGATGCAACAGGCGGTTCTTCAGGAGAGCGTCAAACGCGCCTTGCACATCTAGGGTGACCATAGTGACGTGCTTTCCAAGCACCCATGCTGCTTCAGTGTCGTGGGTGAACGCTGCAGTGAGGTCTGCTGCAGAGCGTTTTGGAAGCGCGCCGCCATGCTGGGGGCTGAGGATCTTGTGTGTCATGGCAGTCCATGCAATACGTCTAGCCACAGTTCGTTCGAGTCCCTTTCCAATACAAGACAGAAGCGCTATCGGTCTCCAGGAGCGGGGCGATGTCCGGTCTGTTTTCCCCACTTTCGGTATCATGGCTACCTCTGCAAGCTTCCATTGCGCCGGGAAGTGGTTGAGTTCAAGACACCGCTGGAAGATCCTTCGTACGAGTTCCCCCACCTGAGTCCAGCAGGCGCGGAGTAGTCGCACTGTAGAGCGGTCAGTACCTGGTGATGTGCTTGACACCCCTATCGTGTTTCGCTCACACTCCTCAAGTGAGATGTGTGTGCTCCACGGGAGGGTGGCTGCAGCCTCCTGGTCTGGACGCTGTCCGAGGTCATCTTCTGCTGTGTAGCGGTTGAGAACTTCCTGTCTAAGTGCCTCTGCTTTCTCTAGGGGGTCTGATATCGTTCTGTTGTTCACTTCGAGGGGAGTGTCCTGGTTCTCTGGCGTGAGCTTGTGCCAGGCAATGATCTTGAACAGGTCCTTGTCGTCTCTAGCGTTATCGATGACGTGCCTCCAGTACTGCCTCTTGGCCTGTCGGACGGTAGTCTTGAAGGCCTGTCTCTCCTCTGGTAGACTGCCAGAGCAGAGCTGTCTAGCACGTTTGTAGGCCTGGTAGGCGGTCTTGCACTCCTCGGTCCACCATGGTGCAGCGCGGCCTTCCTTGCGGTTGAGCTTGCCTGCTGCCTGTACAGAGTGCTGTATAGCCTCTGTGAGCAGCGTGACGCATTCTTCTAGCTGTGCTGCATCCTGTGTTGCAAGCGGGTCTGCGATGTTTTGGGCACCCATTTCTACCAGCCCAGCGAACTTAGCTAGGCTCGCCTCTGGAACTCTGTAGTGGTACTGTTCTAGTTGCGGAGTGCCTGGTGTGGAGATGGGGACAGAGGTCACTATCGTCTCATGATCTGAGCCGCTGTGCATGCTAGCATCGACAGCAGACTGGGCAAACGGGATGTTAGAGAAGGTGAGGTCAAGAACGTGACCAGCGCAGTGTGTTGGCTGCCCTGGCACACCAATGTAGTCCATAGACGCGTTGGCAGCCCATCTAGCTAGCTCCACTCCTCCGTTGGCTGCAGTGATGGTAGGCTCAAAGGATTCGTGTCTGGCGTTAAAGTCGCCCCCGACAAGGCAGAGCTGAGGGGGTGTCAGATGTGTGACGTATTGAATGACGTCTGGGGTGTGTGGCTGTCTGTAGCAGTTGAGTATGGCGACTCCATTTACTACCGCCCATAGCATGTCTGGGTGGTTGAGACTCTCTCTAGCCTGGTACCGTAGGTGGCGGCCTCTGCGGATGTATGTCATCACTCTAGGGCGGACTGAGCCTGGTGTGTTGGGGCTGTCCCAGGTGCTGATAGGTGCTAGGTGCTTGAAACCAGGGTGAGTGGATGTTCTCGAGTTGGCACATGCGAAGGGCTCTTGAACACACACAACATCTATGCCCTTCTGGAAGGCCAGCTCTAGTGTTGTGATGTGCCAGGGCGAGCATCTGCCGACGTTGGCCCAGCATACACGGAGTTGTCTGCTTGGTAGACTGTGCTGTTGACGCCTGTTGTGGGCTGGTATGTTGTAGGGGTGTTCTAGCATGACGATGGCGGGTCATCGCTCATGCTGGTGTCTTCCCTCTCCGAGGTGGACGGGTCAGTGTGGATAGTCGATTGTGGGCGGATGCTGCCGGCAGACAGCTGTCCTACATTGAGGCTTCTCTGGCCTGTGGCGGCCCGCCTTGGTCTCTTTGCTCTGCCAGTGGAAGAGGAGGATGGATAGGAGTTAGTCGTTGTAGGAAGTGATGCGGAAGCCCTGCTATCTCCTTCTTGCCTCTGGGTGGGAGGCTGGGGAGGCGCTGTCTCCGATGCCTCTAGAGGAGTAGTCTCAGGCTGAAGCGTTGCCTGTCTGAGGGTCTCTTCGACTGTCCTGTAGAGGTGCTGCTGTGCTATCTTGCCTGCGCGTCGGATAGCCTTCAGCTCGGCTCTTGTAGGCTTGATGCTGTGTCCGTTGACCCGGCGAGGGGCTGCAGGGCAGTTGGCGTGGCTAGCTGGGTGTGGTCCGTGGCAGTTGGCGCACACGGCTTTGTGGGCGCAGTTGTCCCCGTACGGTCCTTGGTGTCTGTCTGTGCGGTCTCCACAGTGCACGCAGCGCGCTACCTGGGTGCATCGGGCAGCGTTACAGTAGCCCTGGCAGCCTGGGTTGTGGCGCTGGATGGTAGGGTGCTTGTTGATCACCTTGGAGTACTCGCTGATACCAAAAAGGCGGAACGAGCGGACTGGCTCCTTGTAAGAGATGATCCAGGTGGTAAGGCCACGGTGGTTGGCTCCATGTCGTGAGGCCCTGCAGCTGACCGGCTGCCTGCCTGTTTGCGAGCATACCTCTTCCTCCACTAGCTGGATAGTCGTGGGTAGTTCTGTGCCGTCGAGGGTTCGAAGGGAACTGGGTACTCCCTGTACTGCGTAGTTGATCCAGCGTTCTGGGACCCTTACCGCGTCTCCGTCTAGTGCTCTCGCTAGAAGTTCCTGGTTTTCTTGGGTTAGAAGCTGGTCCCGGATAGACTTATTAGCTGGGGTGATCGCCCAGCCTGTTTTGATTGGTGATGCGGCAGGTATGTCCCTCAGGGTGATTCCTCCTATGCTCTTGCAAACTGCCTGTCTTACCGCAAATGGTGAGGGTTGTTGCAGTCGCATTGTTGGGTTGGAGATGGCTATGAAGATTCGATCGTCTTCTTTGGGCTTAGCCGACGGACCAGGCCGGGGTTTAGCAGGGATCAGGGGTCGGTTGGCACCCCTATCTGAGATTTGGGGGTCTCTGGCTACGTCCGCCCAAGAGCGGCGTCCTGACTCTTGGCTCCCGGGGTTGCTGTGATTAGTGTCACTGCTCCAGCGAGAGCTAGGGGGAGAGTTGCTTGGGGAGAGGGAGGTCAGCGCGTGAACGACCCTCTGCTGCAGCTCCTGTGCGATCCTGGCTTCTTGCGGGTTAGTGTAGCCCTGTGCGTGTTGATCTACGGCTGCTGCGAAGGCAGTAGTGATGGTGTTCCATAGCTGGGTAATTTGCTGAGTCTCAGCGATGTGGCGTTGGACGGCATCAGAGACTCGAGGTTTGGGAGCGCCCCCACCGGGGTTCTGGCTGCTCAGAAGGGGCGCATGGTGCTGCATGTCCTCCTGGGGCCGTCTTGGAGCGCGTGTATACAACTGCTGGGGGATCTCGTAGTCTGGGGACCCTGTGTGCTGGGAAGAGGGAGACTCTGCCATCCTATTAAGCTCCTTGCGCGTCGCGCAGGGGGCCTAGGCGGACGTTAGAGGTACTCCCAGAGTGGCCGCAGTGAGCCGGATCGTTTGCTGTGATTTTTGGGGCTTCTGTGAAGGAAACCCAGAAATCAAAAGATTGGTGTTCGGTGGGGCTTGAGAGGGTGTATGCCAGTGGCTTCAAAGGCCTTCAGTACGAGATCTTCAGTAAACGTAGATACCCACGCAGGCCAGAAGAGGTTGAAGAAGTCAGCTTTTTCTAGTGGCAATAGACCTTGGGTCTGCTGGAGGTAGTCATCAAGCTCGTTACTGTAGTGAGATGAGAGACTCTTAAAGCAGACCACGTCTAACGGCTGCAGCGTCTGGGTACTGTGGGGGGGCAATATCGCAAGGATAATCCGATTCTGGTGACAGTATTCAATAAAGTCCTGGGTAAGGTGGCTCCCGTGGCCATCCACAATTAACAGTCGATACCTCAACTGCGCTTTTGCCTTGGTGTATCGATCAAACACCTGTTCAAGCCAAGCTAATCCTATGTCGTTATTAGTCCATCCAGAGGGCGATGAAGCAGCGTGGATTGAATGCTTTGATGGATCAATATCGGCCACCCAGCGGCTCTGTATGGTGGAGTTCTTTGACGCAAAAATGATGCCTGGTGGAAGAGCAGTACCATCAGCACAGATTGTTGCCAATAAGCTCACCCACTCACGAGAGCCATCTTGACGAGCCTGCCGAACTGCTCCACTCTCATACTGACGCCTAGAGAAGATCCGCTTTGATCTACCCAGTACCCCAATAGCGAAGCCCTTCTCATCCATATTGTATGTGTGCTCAGGCCTTAGACGATATTGAGTGATCTTCTGCTGCAGAGCCCCAAAGTATAACTCGTACTTGTCCCCTGAATCAGCGTTGTGACGAGCCGAGTCCATACCCGT
The DNA here is from genome assembly GCA_016630955.3 of Didymella arachidicola. Classification (NCBI taxonomy): domain Eukaryota; kingdom Fungi; phylum Ascomycota; class Dothideomycetes; order Pleosporales; family Didymellaceae; genus Didymella; species Didymella arachidicola. Next base: position 25,073 of record CM050002.1, on the reverse strand, counting down.
CGTCCATATGCCTTTGAGCCGATCGCGGTGACGGTGGAAGAAGCGGGTAACCCAGATTTTGGCACAAGGAGTTGAGGCCACTGATGAGGCAAAATTCTGTATCATGGTTCTTGTGGGTGCCAAGTGACGCTTACTTAGCGTCTCTATGTACTTGAGTAAATCCTCCTCTTGCTGGTGGTTGAGTTTTTGGTTGTTGAGTATCTCAACGTGTCGAGGGACCTGCACGCGTCGATACGCGCGCGACAACGTGGTGCGGCTCACACCATATTTTTCTGCAATCTTTGTATACGAAAGTTTTTCTCCTGGCTTCAAACTATCTATTGCTGCAAGGGCATCACGTATTCCTGGCATGGTGTTGAGTTCTTACGCGTCGAAATATGGTGTAGATGTTGCGCGCCGGGCGAGCGGTGTACCCGGGCGACCGGTGCACGGACACGGTACTGCAGCGACAACCCTGCAGAAACACGTCCGCGGAGCACGGTGACGGTATATACTTCTGGGTGCGCGTTCTGAACTATAATCAATGACCTTCTACCCTCTCCTCAAGTAATATCGCACAGAATCGCATTCCTGTGTTCAGAATGTCTGAAAAAAACGGACCAAGTAGTTTGAGCACGAGTGTTGGATGCGAAAATAATGAAGCAGTTGTAAATACAGCTAGCCAACGAGTGCTCATCGAGGATGCCTTTGGCAACGATGCTCAATCAATCAGCACAACATCAAGTTCTTTGTTGGACGAGTATCGGCCTGGGCCAAGCTATGGGTGGCCACGTCTTGCCCAAGTCATGTTTCGGGTACCCCAATTTGCTGCTTTCCCAGGGTTCAGTGAGCTGAACGCTAAGAATCTGCTCTACTACCAGACTGAGATACAGTTGTTGCAGGAGAAAATATACAAGGCTGAAGAGGAGGTAAATATCGAACGTTACGACTTTTTAGTTGAGCAAGCAGACTCGGGATACCATCAACTGATGATAAAATTGCGGACCGTACTTCAAGAGTACATTGAGTGCATGGGCGCAAGGTCTAGGTCTTCCCAGAATATGGCTTACCGAAACGTAGATGAGGCCTTGATTCGGTACTCAAAAATCTCGGCAATGGCTCATCCAGAAGCTTACAACATGAGGGAGTAACGAAGCTGACTTTTGGACTTCAAGGCTGCAGGTGGACAGAAGAGAGGGCGCACAGGTATCACAAAGACCTACGGGGACATTAAGAACACTGAGGTATCAGGGTCAGCATGGTCGCAGCTTCGAACAGTTGCAAAAGCACTGATCTCTCCACGATCCTCATCAGCTCAAGATCTGGATCTCGTGGTGACCTACCCAGAAGTCAAGACCGATGGACTATCCAGATGGGTGGTTTATTACCGGACCCCGTTCATTTCCAATTTTCGAGACGCTCGAACGAGGGGAGCCACGACTGAAGAGACGAGGAACAACCAGAATTTGTCCAATCTGTCCGATCTAGAGGTAGGCACACAGACAACCCCCATTCAGAATGTTGATCGCATGTATGGGTTGCACACACTGGAGACACTGTCCAAACTCCAATAGGTGAGATTAACTGCAAGGCTTTACACGATTATTTTGTGTTTGGCACCAGTTGCTGCGATTCTAGCTCTTACTCAATTGTCTGGTACTCGAGATCTGCTACTCTGTATCACTGGCTTTTCGGCCCTTTTTGCGATGCTGCTGTCTGGAGGAACAAGCTCACGAGCAGAGACCCTTGCTGGAACTGCTGCATAAGTATGGTCCAAGAAGTTTTGACTTGACAAGTTTTGACGAGAGTAGGCTCTCTGCTGTAATGGTTGTCTTCATATCACAGCCTGTCATCAATGCATCAGCAGGCAGTGAGGCCCCAGTCATTTCTTTTTGAATCTGAATGATCCGAAGTACCTCTCCTGCAATTACCAATTGGCGTGGATTTCATATGTCATGGCGATGAATAAAGCTCCATTAGCTACATCAAACAAGCTCAAGTATCTTGCGACAGATACTTTCTCAAAATCAAGAGTGAGGGTCATTTGTGAGATGGAATATCGCGCCTAGCGCCCAGAGTTCTTGACTTTGTTACTTATAACCAGGAAGATATTAGTCATGGGTGTAAAGGAGCTTTGTGTATGCCTCAAACCCGCGTTGCTTTTTTTGTGCACAACTGCGAGAATCGTTCAATAGAAGAGGAAATACGCAAAAGTCAGAGAACGATCTATTGAGAAATCGTCATGTGATGTGAACGGGGCACGTCTTGTAGAAGTCCGCCGGTGAGCGCGTCCCCTGCCTTGTGGATCTTGCTGCTCCTTGCAATGTCAAGACCTTGCTCACATGGAACCAGTCGAATCACACGGCGAGCACATGTGCTGTCTGAGCATGGGGGTGAAGTCTTTCTGCCAGTTGAACTATCATGTCTCATGCCGAGGGCCTTCAGCTTTGTTGCTTACAATTGGCAAGAGATTCGTAGAGACCGCAAAGACGGAATATGCTATCCCTGAAGACTTGATCTTCCAAACAGCTTATCGACAACGATGCTGAGTAGTGATTAAGGATGAATCACGTCGTCAGTACTAAATCTCTAGGAAGCGAGTGACATTTTCTAGGTCTATAAGCTCTGGTAGAACCCTATGACGAAATACTGCTACTAGGAAGTACATTGCGTCTTGCGACGTAGCCATGTCCAACTCCGAAAAGAACACAAAAGGAAACCATCTTAAACAAGCGCTTGAAAGCATTTCCGAGTGAATACTGGGCAGGGAGACCGGGAAGAACGTGGAAGGGTGGGCTCCGGTCAAGTAGCACCTACGGCTGGTCTACATCTGCAAGACTCAGCGACCATACTAATCTCTCCGAGGTCCTGAACCCCCGGTCACGGTCGAAGTTCTCTTGGAGTCAGCCGTGTGGACCTTGGCTGATTCCCACCAGTCTGAATAGCAGGAGTTGCAGGCTTTCTCTTTCTTTGCTGGGCCCAGAAACGCTCGGATACCTTTCTCGACGTGTTCTTGGGATTCCTTGAGTCCCAATCCTTCTCGATAGTTTCCATTCTTGATTTGAGTACCTTCGCCTCAACATCGTCCTTAGTTCGCATATCAATCTCAGTGGTTTTCAGGCTATGTAAATGCTCTACTTCCTCGAGTTCTAGTTCAAGCTTTTTTTTCTGAACTAGATCTTTTTCCTTCTTGATGTGACGAGTGAGATCTTCACTGCGGCTCTGTAGGGTGGATCGATCGTTGTTGAGATGGTTTACGGCTAGGTCTATGCAATTGTTTAGATGTATCTTCACGTTACACGTGCGGCAGGACATACCTGGCACTGAGTAGTTGGCGATCCCTTCACTCAAGCTGAACACGGGGCGGGATACCAGGTTGTATTTGAGGATTGTCTGAGCACCGATGACCATGTCAAAATTCTTCGCATGCGAGGAGACGAGGAAACGCATCTCTCGAAACCTTTTGAGACTTGTGTTGTGATGCCACGAGAGCAGTATAGCAGCATCGACTGGGAAGGGCTGTCCAGCGATCGTGATTGGGTCGTGGCTCTCAAGAGCACTGAGGCTCTTGTAGTCTTCTTTCTCATATCCGAGCTGTTCCACGAAATCTCTAGACACAATGTTACCATGTGAGCAGCCTGTATCTAGCAAGCAACGCGTCTTTTGGTAATCTGCGCTTCCGTACTTTGGCGAAACGTATACATCGACGATCCAAGGCTGAAACAACTACATAATCAGCTTCGCTCATAAAAATAAGCGGCATGTACTCACCTCATCATCGGTAACCTCCGCAGGAACGACTTCGATGGACTCTTCCATCTTGGTCATCAGCCACTGCGGAGAGAAGACGCCCCGCAAGCGGTCCATGAGACTTAGGCCACGACCAAACTTGTATGTTTGTTGACGTTGTAGTTGCTTCTTCTTTTGCTCCAAATCAGGAGTATTGAAACCAGGGAGGCCTTCCTTTTCCTCCACGGTCGTGATGTGCGATCTTGTTGAACGATATGAAGGAGCTGCAGATACGGCCCGCCCCCGGCCTATGTCAGTAGGATGATTGAGGCATCGGTCGGGCGAAAGTGACAGAATCCTAGAATCTTGAAGTACGACACTTGTCAGCGAGTCACGGGCTGTGTGAGACAGGCAAACCTACCGCGTGTCCAAATGTCAGGCATCTTGGTAACGTGGCGTGTTGGAAAAAAAAAACTGTGGTCCCAATGTGAGGCGCAAATGCGAGGCGTGTTGTGTGGGACGAGTATGACCTGCACTGCAGGAGGCTGCGTATTTTATATTCTAGCTGCTGCCCCCACAGCAAAGACTGGATGTGGGAAGCATGCGATATCTCGGTCTCCAGGAATACTTCGGTCAGTTATTTCGTCCGCGTCAGGCAACCTTTGTTAGCGTATTGTTTGGGGGTGGCTGATACCGTGTGTTATGAAGGGCAGTGAGAGGAAGGTGGCAGGCAGCCAGATGCATAGTTCATCGGTTGGGAGTAATCGTTCGTGTGTTGCTTTCATCCAATGTTGGGGCCAAAAGCAACCGAGAAAGAGATGGACAATATTAACAACCTAATTGGTCCTTGTCGGATTGATCCTGTGGAAGGGGCCAGAAGATAACTTATTCGGGCAGCGCGACGAGTTCATCGCCACACCAGGTCCATCGCTTCTCTTGGTACTGCGGGAAACTTTATGGAGAGTTGCATCTCTCCTGCCATGTAGGTCGCGGCGTGGGAGATGGTTTCGATGCCCATGCAACCATGGTAAGAGCTGGGCGTGCAAGACATGACTTCTCTGGGTCAGCGTGCGAGAAAACACTGCCGCAATATAATATTCCTTCAAGAACAAACGCTCACAACCAATGATGAGCGCAGTGCGCACGCATAAGGCTCATAGCTTTACACATAGCGAGCGCTACCAGAGCCGGAACCATGACAGCGAATGAATGCAGGGGCCAATACGAGAGACTGCGGTGCACCTTCATGGTTGGAAAGAAGGCAGCAAGGCAATCGGTTGGGCTGACAGCTGTCTCAATGAGAGGCGCTGCACGATGGTGGTCAGCAAGGCGCAGCACAGTGCATCCTTGTTGATCGGTGACTCGCCGGTGAGTGGACTCCGCAGTTGGTGTGGACGGGGTGGCCACGCTACGCGAACCACCGGGCACTCTGCGAGATGTATATGTAGATAATAGATGAGCATTATAATCGACATGTCGGTATGTCCCCGCGTTGTCGACATGTGATGGATACTTACCCGTGTCGTCATGGGTTTTGACTTCGCCGCTGCTTCCAAAGGGTAGTAGCGCCTCGCTTCTGTTGACATGCCCAGCACGCGCCGCGCTACCTACGACGAGGTCTCGGCACCGAAAACACGTCTCCGTTCTTCTGCCTACGAACAAGCCATTAGAGAGACCGAATGCTCGTCTGATAGGGAACGGTTACCTTTCTAAGAGCCATGAGTGCTCCCATCTGTTGTAGGGTCGAGATATTCCTCAGGTTGAGCTTTGCAAACAAAGAAGCTGCTGACGATGGCATTGGTGTAATGGCTGAGTCGAACACAAGGTGGGTGCAGTGTGGAGTTATCAAGAATTCTTATGCGTCCCTTTCTTTATCGAATGCACGCATTTACCTGCTACTGCAAGCTGCGGTGAGATCCATGTGGCGGCGTGGATACGCATTCATCTCACCGGCTCTCGTCGCGAATCCGGGAGGCCATCACAGTGAACGACTTCGAGGAATCGTAGATGATGCATGCTGATCAAGCGAAGAGGTGCGAATCAGCGCTCATCGATTGCTGTACAATGAGTGTTCGCGAGGCTAGAGCAACTGTCCGCATGCAGCCCACATGCAGACCCCTCTTCACGAAGCTATCAGCCGAGCAACACTGCAAAGAAAGCACAGCTGTCAGCCTCGAGACAAAAGGTATGTATGTGGTTGTGCCTAAGAAACATCCAAGCTCAAGCAGCTTTTCCTGCAGTCATGACTTACACCGAACGTCCCCCAGTAGAGCAGAGTTCGATTGAAATGGACTCACCATGTGAACAGAACGTGAGTCGCCACTCCGATGAGATCACAGCAATCGACTCTTCATCACCACCTAGCCCGAAAAGTAAGCTTCAAGGCCCCGGGGAAAGAAGGACATCCTTTGAGCCCAGAAGCCCAGATTCACAGAGCACACGCTCAGGATACACTTCGAGCGTGGAACGCGATGGTGATACAGGCCTTCAGACTAGAGATCGCTATGGATGGCCGGGGCTTGCAGAAATCATGGCGCAAGTGCCTGAATTCGCTGCTTTCCCGCGGTTTCGGGAGCTCAATGTCAAGAACCTCCTTTATTATCAAGTCCAGTTGGAGCTCCTACGTCAGCAGATCGAGACGGAAGAAGAGGAGACCCAGCTTAACGTGCGCCGCTACGATCACATTGTTGAAGATGCAGACTCGAAATACCATGAGTTACTACTCAGGCTGAGAGTTTTATTGCGCGAATACAGTACGTGTATAAGCTATTCAAACCCGAACCTACGATTTAAAGTTAACGCACATACGTAGATGAGGCACTCTTGCAGTTGTCGAGGGTATCTGCCCTATCAGACCCTGAGGAGTACAACATGCGATCGCTTCGACTTTGGTTATCTGCCAATCGGGGAGGCGAAAGCGCAGTGTGCGACAGGAATGGTTTAGTCGAGACATATGGCGATAGAGATGATATCCACCACTCCACCACATTCCGGACGGTTCTAAGTGCTCTGCTGTGGGCCAGGCCGCCTCCAAAAGGCGATTTCGACCTCGCTGTGACACACCCAAAAGCCAAAATAGATGGCTTGACCAGATGGGTGGTCTACTACCTGATTCCACTTTGGTGGTCGATACGGAACCATAGCAAGAGAAAACACGACGAGGAGGCACAACGCAGACATATCAGACACAAGCAGCGTCCAAAGGAGCAAAACACAGTGGAGCGAAAATCAGAGGGCGGGGCGTTGCGTCTGACTTCAAGCTTGTCGACCATTGTGGCATGTTTGATCCCTGTCGTTGCCATTGTAGTGCTCAAGCAACTCTCAAGCACTAGGGATTTGCTACTGTGTATCACTTTCTTCGCTATTGTATTCGCTGCAGGCCTTATATTCCTGACACAAGGAACGAGCTCGAGAACAGAGATCTTCGCTGCCACCGCTGCGTAAGTTTCTGTCACTCGAGGATGTGCGAACAGTACTGACATAGCACAGGTTTTCCGCTGTTATGGTTGTTTTTATCTCGCAGCCTATCATCCAAGTGCCACCTGGTAGTGAGGTATCAATGTAAGCGCAGGGCCATGAGTGACATTTTGACACACTTTCAAATTGGATTCCCTCGCTTTTCGTTGTCATGGAGTTTATTCGTAGCTACTCATGTAGGTTAATGTCAAACTCGTAGCCATCGTTGAAGCCGTGAAGCCGCCATCCGGACTATGAAACCTCACCAACATCGAGCGGGGCGCTGACGATAAGTCGTTCCTGCAGGACTACAACCTCTTCGGATCATTGACTAATTAGAGCGAACTCAACCGATAGAGTACCTGGACGAGGCGGTGACTAGTCAGTAGTGTGGGGAATATATTATGGTACCGGCGTTCACCCGTGTCGTGAAACAGTCCGTGTTCGTTTCCTTCCTATGACGTCAGACCATAGAAATCCGTGTATCTCGGATACATTGCCCTGCGTCTCGAGCAAGACCCCGCCGTTATTTTGACGCACGAAAAAGCTCGAGAGTCGCAGCACCATTGCAAGGCTTTCTTCTACTGGCGTCTGTGGCGTCACACGCGTCAAGGGCGCGACGAATGCCCGAGGTCGGCCGATATCGATAATCAATTATCCTGAATATGAACGCTAATCCCCATCCACCTTCTCCACGTTCGATTGTGTCAAGTATCATTGTGCGTCGTTGAACAGCTGTTCCTCTACCTCCCGAATATACGACCTCCCATCGAACGACCGCAACTGCAAGCACAACCGTGATGTTGCAAAGAACCTCGTCCTCCGCCTTGCGCGCCGTTGCGCCTGCCGTCGCCCGCTCTAGCACACAGTCCCACTCACGCACCTTCTCTTCGACACAACCCGCGGCTTCTGATCTCGAAGGCGCAGCTTTCGGTGAGCAACACATTGCAAAGGGAATTGGGCGCCTTACGAAGCATGTCTTTGAAGATGGCAAGGGCACCTTTATCACCACCGACAAGGGCGTCAAGCTGCTTGACATGACAGCCGGCATTGGCGTCGTGAACCTTGGCCATTGCCATCCCAAAGTCAGCGCTGCTGCTGCCGCACAGTGCGGCAAGATTACCCATGCTCAAGTTAATATTGGCTTCAGCTCCGCACAGATTGCTCTCTTGAAGGAGCTGATTCCTATACTTCCCCACAAGTCTCTGGACACAGTCTTCCTGTGGAATTCGGGTGCTGAGGCAGTCGAAGCAGCTGTCAAGCTGGCCCGCGGAGCTACGAAGAAGCCCAACATCATCGTTATGCAGGGCTCCTACCATGGTCGCACAAACGCAACGGCATCGATGACACGATCAAAGACAATCTATGGCGAAGGCCATGGCCCGTTGATGGGCGGTGTGTTCGCGACTGCATTCCCTTACTACAGCCAGTTCGGCGGCGCAACACCAGATACACCCGAGGAGGAGCTCGTCAACCAGGCTCTACTCCAGGTCAAGCTCACTCTGCAACAGCAGACTTCGCCGTCTGATACTGCTGCTATCATCTTGGAGCCCGTCCTTGGAGAGGGTGGTTACGTCCCTGCTCCTCCAGCGTTCTTGCACGGCTTGAGGAAGATCTGCGACGAGAACAACATCCTCCTCATCGCTGACGAGGTTCAGTCTGGCATGGGCCGTACAGGTCACATGTTTTTCGTTGAGGAGTCTGGCGTCCGACCCGACATCCTCATCTTCGCCAAGGGTATCGCAAATGGTTTCCCTCTGTCTGGAATTGCAAGCCGCAAGGATCTCATGGATCTGCAGAAGCCCGGATCAATGGGTGGAACATATGCTGGAAATGCAGTGGCTTGCGCTGCTGCCAAAGCTGTCATCGAGGTGTTCCGCGAGGAGAACATCCTCGACAACGTCGCTGCCCGTTCTGAGCAGATTTTTACCTTCCTTAAGGACCTCAAGGCCTCTGGCACAAAAGCTGGGAATCTGATTGAGGACGTCCGTGGCAGAGGCCTGATGGTTGGTGTGCAGTTTGCAAACACAGAACTGCAGCGCGAATCTTCAAACACAACTTCGCGGGAAGCACAAGCACAGCCACAGATTGCGCCAAAAATCGTCCAGGAATGCGTAAAGCGAGATATGCTGCTTCTTAGTACCTCCGTGTTTGACGTTCTGAGGTTCATCCCACCGCTTACCATCAGCGAGGAAGAGATGACTCAGGCTTGTAACATTTTCAAGGAGTCCCTGGAGGCAGTAGTGAAGGAATTATAAGGTAGTATTCGTATTGCATGTACTACCAATTTGAAGCGTTTACGTTCGTCGCCCTGTGCGTCCTTGGGTACCCACTTGCAAATACTGCCCGTGCGTCCGTTGCTTTGCTCTTTATGATTGTTTGTACTGCATCTTGTTGTATCAATCTCTTGTTTCCAATAGAGTTCCGATAATAGGACCCTGCCGAACCTCTGGGGACATGACTAGCTCCTATCGCAAAGGGATGTGCACGTACTGGTGCCTATCTGTTGCTCTCCGGGGTCGTTTGCTACGCCTAAGTTGGTAAATTTGCTTTGCATGTGGAGAGGGCACGACTGGAGCTGGGGCGCCGGGTGGACCCGCTGATCATCACCCGCAGCGTAGGGCCTCTTGACTCAGGACAACCTCAACAGCATGGAGCTGATATCCCCAACTGGTCATGCCTCGGAAACCGAATACGTTTCACGGCCCTATTTGAAGTGGTCGGCCCGTATGCAGGGACATTGACGCCTCAGCGAGAGAGCCGTCAGCACCGCTAAGTCCGTGTATCCGATGCTCGTGCGTCTCTAGGATCGGAGGTCGAGACTCGAGACTGCCGCAAGGCTTCTTCACCAGGAGGTTTTCTCTCAGCTTCTATTTGAACCTTAGTCTTTACCGTTGAGATTCGTGTCAGTCTCTAATGATCTACCGTTCACCACGCGACGTACGCGACAAGCAAGGCAATGTCTCTTCGATCCTAATGCCCCATCGGATATCCATATAGTACTGTCATAATAGATCGAACCAACATTCGGCAGTTTCCGTTAGTGGTGTACAAATGCAGGAATATAGGTCCGGGGGACCGGTGGGCATCTCCACTGCGGCACGGAACCAGCGCTTTGCGATCGCTCCTCAACCTGGTCGTCCTGCAAAGGGGCCGTTGGCAGTGTACGCACGTTATCAGGGGCAGCTCTTATGACCCGACCTGTAGTGCGTTGTTCCTGATGCATTTCTCTGCTTCACGGCACCTCTGTCACTCGTGGCACACCCTTTACCCCGTACCGTGGTGGCAACTGATCAGAACACAAGATGCGAATTCACTACTCCACGTGGGTTGCTGCGTCGCTCTTTCTATTGCTCTCTGTTTGTCGAGCCCAAACGCATGACTTCAGTCTGCTGCCCATCTGCGCCGTAAGTATGGTCGACATCTCTCAGTACGCGTCTCCAACTAACAATGGTGCCAGCAAGACTGTTTGAACAGCACCTTTGAAAATACAGTTTGTTACCCGCTATCGAAAACCAATGCATCCTGTGCTTGCAATCAGGGGAAAACTCTCAACACAGCAAGAACTTGTTTCGCGTCATCATGTCGTCGCAAAGATGAGTTGAGAACACTCAACCTCACGCTGAAAGCCTGTACCGACAAGCCAGTCAGAGATAAGTCAGTGACCTATCGCCATGTCAACCTTGCCTTGTTTACCATGGCTGTCGTGTGTGTGGTTGCTCAGTGGGTCGTTCGCTTCATAGTTGGACGACTGCAGTTGCTCGATGAAGCAAACTCATTCATGGTCTTGCTATCAAACACTGTTCTATGCGTTGTTTGCTACAAGATGTCGTGGACTGGTCTAGGTCGTGATATATGGTTCGTACCTTTCGATGATATCACGACGACTCTTCTGGTGAGCCGATACCAAATCACTCCCACGACGCCGACTGACTTGCGCCTCCAGTACTTCTGGGTCAGCGAGATAGCATACTTCAGCACCCTCGGCTTCATCAAGCTTGCGTTTCTGCTCTTCTATCTCCAGATTTTCCCTGAAAAGCGGTTCAGGCAAATTGTGTGGGCCATTATCTATTTCCAGATCGCTTCGATGGTCGCTTTCGATCTCGCAGCCACGTTTGTCTGCACGCCGATCAACTTTGCGTGGAAACAGTGGGATGGTGAGCATACCGGGACATGCATCAACAACAACGCACTTGCCTTTACCCATGCCGCCCATTCCATCCTTTTCGACTTCGTGACGTTGTCGCTTCCGGTTACGCAGATCTGGAAACTGCACATGGGAATGAAAAAGAAGATCGGCGTGCTTCTCATGTTCAGCGTGGGAGCTTTGTGGGTCGCGCATCAAACAGACTACCGCTAATTGCTAACATATGTACACAGTGTCACTATAGTATCAATACTCCGACTTCGATCTCTTGTCCACTTCGCCAACACCACTAATAACACTTGGGACTACCTTGAGGCCAGTCTGTGGTCGGTCATTGAATGTCAAGTTGGTATAATTTGCAGCTGTATGCCTTCTATTCGCCTTGGCCTCAGCCATCTCTTCCCCAAGATCATGCGCAGCTCAAATCGATCAACTACGAGGGATACCGGTGCTCCCTCTGGACGTAGCCACGGACATAGCCACGGGCGTAGCCCGTTCAATCCGCTTCACGACAACGAGATCAATGTGCAGACCTCGTTTAGAATCAGTCATACGAAGAAGCATCAGGCCAATGATGACGCAAGGAGCTTTGTACAGCTGGTGGAAATCGATGCTGACTTGAAGAGCGCAAAGAGTTCTGCCAGCTAGACGTGCTGACGGGCGCTACTTCGGGCTTTTGGTGTCAGCAGCACGGAGATTCCGGTGATAAAGAACCATGCCGAACAAATGATTGATTTATCTACAAGGTCGGAATCGGTCTTTGTATCAACACTTTTTAGCAATGTGTTCCACCTGGATATATATATTATAGATTTATCTCTCGTACTGTACCGGCATTTTTCTAGCACCTACACGTTTGCTCCGCATTCCGTGAGCTCGACCTTACCCTCACAATATTTTCACGATTGTCTCGTTCCTGCGACCACTAGCCATCTTTCGTATCCCTTACAGCTAACCTCTTAGCCCGGCATTTAAGCCTAACGTACCCTACCGTGTCCGTGCGCGCAACGCCCGGAGTCGCGCAACGCCCCGTTTCCAAAATCGTACCCACACTTTGACGCGTAATAACTCAACAACCATGGCACCAATTAATGATGCGCTTGCAGCAATTGAAGCGCTAGAACTAGGAGAAAAACTTGTGTATAGGAAAATTGCAGCTCGCTTTAGTGTTGATCGCTCAATGTTGGCGCGCAGGCACTAAGGCATTTAAGTACCCCGGGAACTTAAAGACTTAGAGCAACAAAAGCTCACTCAACAACAGGAGAAAGAGCTTATAAAGTATAACGTACATGTACAGCGAGCGGAACAGTTAGCGAACAGAACACTTTTGCTAAGACTATACCAAAAGTTACCCTATTATAACGTATCTTACGGGCGAAGGAATTACTAGGTAACGTACATCACGGGCGAGCGGACCACATGGGCGAGCGGACCACTTTTGCCAAGACCCCACCAAAATCACCCCTTTACACCAATGCCACCCCAACAAGAACAGTTTAACGCGTTAAAAGAGCGTCAGATACAGCTTGCGCTTGAAGCTCTTAAACGCGACGCGAAACTCTTAGAGCAACGTGCTGCAGCTATCTTCAGCGTCTCTCGAACTACACTACACCAACGACGCGCTGGACGACCTTCACGCATTGATACTATGGCCAACTCACGGAATCTGACCAATACTGAGGAGGAGGTGATTGTTACGCATATACTTGAGCTGTCCAAGCAAGGACGGCCTCCCCAGCTCGCAGATGTGACTGATATCGCCAATTCTCTGCGAAAAGAGCGCGGTTTGGCCCCTGTTGGCTTACCGAGTCCGTGCGCGTGACGCCCACCATCGCGTAACGCCCCGCTGAGATCCTATCGACTTGTTGAAAAATAAGGTTACTGAGCCACCAACAACAGCAAATATTGTATAATATTGTAGTAGAGTAGTAAATAGACCTATGTGAACTACTTGTGCTACTTGTATTTACTTGGAAGCCTAACGTTGCGTCCGCGGCGAGTAGTGACTGGTGGAGGAGCTGAGGGTGCCTCAGGGGCTTCTTTCGCACCACCAGCATCACCAGCTTGTTTCTGACGCTTATTGCTACCTGAGGTAGCTTTTAAGGCTTTACGCTTACCCTTTTGGGATAATTGGATAGCAGTAGTAGCTTGACGAGCGTCCCTTTGACGCTGCGCTTCAGCTGCCTTCTTAGCCTTCTCCTGCACCCTCACCTCCTTAGCTCTCTCACGCTCTGTACGCTTCTCCTGAGCCTCTCTTGCTCTCTGAAGCTTAATTGCTACTTGCTCTTGCTTCTGACGTAGCTTTTGAAGATGCTGCTCCTCCTGTTCTTGCTCATTGATCTTCCGACGATAGTGTGCCTCTCTGACCTTCCGAGGAGACCAAAATACAGGTTGACTTTGGTACTCCTTCCGCTGTTGGAGACTCAGGGGCTTACTCTTCTTATTGTGCTTCTTCCTGTGTGCAAGAGACTCCTGCAGGCCTTTGTTCTGCTCAGTAAGCAGCTCAACCTGGGCAGTAAGAGAGTGAATTGCCCCTGTCAGCTCCCGCACTGCCTCACTGTCAGGTTCCTTCACATGATCCTTAAGTACCTGCCTTATACGCCTCCAGTCTGTTGGTCTAAGAGCTCCTGATTGTTCTTCTTTGTCTGTATAAGTGTTGTTGACTTGTTTGAGTACAGCAGAGGCGTCAGGGGGCCATATCCCTGTGGCTGCAAAGGAGTTGACGATTGTTGACTCCTGAAATGAGCTCTGCCACGCCGCCCAGAACAGGTGTAAGAAGTTTGATTTAGTGACTGGAGAGGTCCCCTGACTGCTTTGGAGGAACTGCGTAAGCTCATTTGAGTATGCTCGTGCCAGAGGTGAGAACAGGCAAACGTCCAGTGGCTGGAGCCTGTGTGTTGAGTGAGGGGGAAGGATCATCACGAGTATCTTGCGTTGGTTGGCGTACTCAATAAAGTCAGGGGTAACGTGGCTCCCGTGGCCGTCAAGTATCAAAAGACGATACTTTCTCCGTGCTGTGGCCTTAGTAGCGCGATCGAACACCTGTTCAAGCCAGGCAAGAGCTATCTCGTTGTTGCTCCAGCCTGTACTAGATGAGCTGACAAAGACTGAGTGTTCCCCTGGCTTGATATCCTCCACCCAGCCTGAGTATATAGCTTGATTGGCTGCTGGGTATATGAGGCTTGCTGGCAGGGCTTCCCCTGAGGCACTTATGCAAGCAATAAGCGTGATCCACTCCCGTGAGCCGTCTTGGAGAGTACCTCTGACTTGCTTGCTGTCCCACAGTGGCCGGGAGAACACTCGTTTTGCACGTTCAAGTACCCCGATCATGAAGCCCTTCTCATCCATATTGTACATGTGCTGAGGCTCAATGCTGTACTCAGCTATCTTGCTGTGTAGAAGTGTGAAGTAGGCCTCAAAAGAAGCCCCTGAGTCAGCTTGGTGGCGATTGCGATCCTTCCCTGTTGCCCATTTGGTGACCAGTTCAGCTGTGTGACGGTGGAGGAAGCGAGTAACCCAGCTATCAGAGACGCTGCTACCAGCTACTTTAGACGCGTAATTTCGGATTTGAAGCCTGTTAGGAGGGAATCCGTCCTCAGTAAGCTTATTAATAAGCTTAATAAGCTCTTGTTCTTCAGTGTTGTTGAGTTTCCGTTGGTTAACTGCTTTGACCTCCCTAGAAGTTGAAACCCCTTTGTGCCTACCTCCACGCGACCGCCACGACCCCGAGCCTCGTTCGCGCTTGATGCGGTATAGTGCGCGACTTCGGCCCTACTTCGTCCCCTCCCAGCCTTAGCCTGGAGTCGACCCCTTTTGATGCTCTATTTCGGTCTAGCTCGGCCCTGCACGGGCATGCATGCTCCAACACAGGGCAGCTATAGCAGTTCCTGCTTGTTACCTGTTGTTCTGTACTACTTTTACCTGCTTACGCATTAACTAAGACGCCACGGCCTGCTATTCAATTGTGTGCTACTGTTAGCAACAAAGTAGTGCTATGTCTCACCAGACAGCGTCTCGCTGGATAGTCTACACGGGTAATCCAGAAGCCGGTGTCTTTTCTGAAAGCGCCTCTAACCCTTCCTCATGGACTGTCCATTCAGGCGACTCAGCAAAGAGCAAGGCATGTGAATGACGTACCTTTGCCGCACTTTTTATTCTATCTCACCCTCACTTGCTAATTATAGATAGCCTGCAGAACCCGAAGTGCCAAACATTATCTCCTATCTGCCAGAACATGGACACCTGTTGTGCACCCCATGTAGAAGCGTTATACCCTACAAGACGCTCCGTTACCACCTCCGCCACTACCACAAAACTCGATCGTCCATATGCGAAATTATCCTTTCTCAGTATAAAGGACTTCCTGTATCGCAGATTGATGCAGACGTTGTCCCTCGTGCAAATAACTCTTCTAGCTTAGATTTCCTAGCGCCACCCGAGCGAGGCTACTCCTGTCCGCAGTGCGACTTGACAACTTGTAGTTGGGATACAATGCTGCTGCATTTTCGGAAGACGCAGTGCAGTAGGGGGCAGAGGACGCGCAATGATCTATTCTGCTTCGTCCAGCGATGGTCTCCTATCAGGCGAAACGTGGGAGGTACCTGGAGGGTAGCACACGCTACACACACAATTCAAAGCAGAAGAAGATCAAGCCAGGACGGATCCGTGTCAGACGACCCTGCGACCGCCGCTCTTCTGCTGATGGAAGCCGAGGAGGAAGCTAGGCTCTTACAGCAAGATCAAGAACTGATGGCCCTAAGCAACGAGCTTGAGCATGACGAGAAAACCGACTGGCTGCGCGGTTGTGGTTGGACGCGGTGGTTTGCCCAAAAGCCGCTCCATCTGATTATTGCTACTTCTAGGTTGGCCACTTCTACCGGTGAAGCTATTCACCTCGGCACCTGGAACAGCGTGGAGTGGATCAGCTCCGCAGCTACAGAGTCAAAACTAAGACAACTATCAGAAATTGTTCATCTCGTGCTTGATCGCTGCGAGGAAACATTAGAACAAACTCCGCGAGTCTTGCGCTGCTGGCTGCGAAGCTGGGGGTCACACTTCTACGCGTATCCCTTCGAGCTACCTCAACGAGACGCTACGAAAGCTAGGTACCGCTCCTTCCTAAACCGCTTTCTGTGCTATGTATTCCGATCATGGCAGGTATGTCAGAAGCTCAATCAAAGCTTAAGCGAGGTATATGGGCTTCAGCTGTCGGACGCACAGGCGGATATCGTGAAATCTGTCTGGTCAGATCTGTCCACAAAAGGATTCAGTAAGGCAGAGCCTACGTTCTCTTCCCGTTTATCAGAAACCGTCTTTCAGCTGCTCGTGCTATTTTGGACGGATGTGTCCACAGACGGCATATTGGAAGGCAAAGCAATTGTCCACTTCTCTGGTGTGCTGGGTATCCATCCGTACGAGTTGGCATACCGTACAGCTTACGACTACACACCGTACCTATCAGCTCTACTGTGGATTGGTAGACTTATTATTCTCGAGTACGCCTTGCCGCTGCGAGGGTACACTACCCTTGATGTTCTCTGGCCAGCACGAGCAGCCTATGCTGATCAGGGCAAACGTCTCTGTGTAGAGATTCGCCCAGCATACCTCCAACGCGGCAGTCTCTCACCTATGGGCTACCTGATTGAGCGTTTGCAGCACGGCAGAGCCATTGCCAAACGCGAAGGACCACGCACCAACCTATCTTGGTCCCTCGATGGTCAGACCCTAGACATCGCTGGTTCTCGCATCTCTATGCATGAATTCCGCTATACAATCCACTGCCTCCTTGCTAGACTTGAAAGAATCACGCGAGACCTCATGTTTGACTGGTGGCCTAAGGTAGATCTCCATACCTTAAAAGAGGATCTATCAAGGCACCGCCCAGGTTATTCGTTCCTGCAAGAGCCAGCAAATCAGCTACAGACTAGCTTTAAGCATTTGAGCCGAAGAGCCTTCTCTAAAGAAGGGAGGGGGTTCTCCCTACAAGGCAGAGGCCGAGAGAAAGCAATGTCCTACCTGAAACAATATAACAACATGGTCGAAGTACTGTTCAGTAGTATCCATGTGACCAGCGGAATGCCTGCTAGAGGAGAGGAGCTTCGGGTTCTGCGCTGGGCAGACACTGCCGCAGTGCAACGCAACATCTTCATTTGCCAGGGCCGGATCTTGCTAGTCTTTTCGTACAATAAAGCTAGCCAGAACTCGAACAACTCTTTTTTTGTTGTTCGAGTTCCCTGCTCATCAGTAGAGAGGTGCCTGTTCCTTTACCTCGCATACATCAGACCATTCAGCGATTTCCTTAGCCGACAACTAAAGCTTGTCAACACAAGCGTTCCAACCAATCCGCACTTGTTCACTGCGTACGACACACCTGTGTCGTGTTTCAGCTCATCAGTCTGCTCGAAGCTCCTGCAGCAATCCACACCAGAATGCCCGATACTGCTCCATTTTCAAATGTATCGCCAGATTGCAGTAGCTATTAGCAAGAAGCATCTTCTAGATATTGCCCAGCCTTTTGATCCTCACACTCCGAGGGATCGCGATGGACTATTACGACTTCTCTCTTTCCAGACAGGACATAATCCAGCTACCCATGCTGGCGCGTACGCTTTGGATCGTGCCTATCCTGCCAAGCTGCAACCTGAGTTATTAGAACGATACCTCGAAGTCAGTAAGGTATGGCATCAATTTCTGGGTGTCGACAGACAAAGCACAGATCAGGCTATTCTCAGCTTTAGTGCAAACAGAAGTTTACCAGAAGCTCCAGTAGAGCATTCAATGTTTCTGCCACCAAAGGATGATGCGTTCTTGACTAATAGGACTACACAAACACTTGAAGTACCCGAAGAGAGCACAGTATCGCAGATCGAGGCATCGGCCGCTGGCGAGAATGAGCGACCGCGGAAGCGAAGGCGCGACTCAGATGAGAGTATAAGTCCAATACAGCAAAAGATTGATGCTTTACGAGCAGATCTTGCCGCCCTAGAGCATGAGCACAAGATGCAAAAACTCTGCAAAGCTGCCTCCCAACGAGCGCTAACAAACCAAGGGGGCGAAGACCCCAATGGAACGCTCCGGTATCGTAAGAGGGGCTCACAAGTATCGTTAAGTAACTGCGCAGATGTGTTCTGCTTTTTAGAAGACTTCAAGGTCTTCGTATGCAAGCAACATCATACCGCAGTTATGAGTCTTGACCGCCATATGTTGCAGCACCACAAAGTGCCTGCTTCAGTACGAAGACAGGTTGTTGACTGTTTTAGTCGCCTTGAACCAGTGGCTCCAAGCAAGATAGAGCTGCCTAAAGAGCCCACGCAGGCTATAGAACAGCTTGGTAAGCCACTTGCTGGGCTAGAGTGCAGAGCATGCGGGTATATCACTGTTAGCAAAGATCAGATTCGGATGCACTGCAACCGAGATCATAAACTTGCTTGGTTAGGCGACAAGAGCCAGTTGTATAATTCAGTGAAGGTACAGAGCTTCTTCCGAACAGGTGGTCTGCAGAAATACTTTATAGTCGTTTAGTGTTCTGTAACTAAACACGTCCTCTGCATGTAAAGTGTACTAACAACTATAGTAATTCAATAATATATAAATTACCTTAATAGTGACTTAGCCACTTCTAACCTGCGACAATGTTCACTGTTTTCTAGAAGACTACAGCGTCTTAGTATGCAGGGAGCATCACACTGCTGTTGTTAATCTCAACACGCATCTCTTGCAGCATCACAGCGTGCCCGCTGCAACTCGAAAACAAGTTGTTGAACGCTTCAATCAATTCGCGCTGATTGACGCAGCAGACGTTGAGCTTCCAGATGAGCCGGCGCGACCGATAGAAGAGCTTGGGAAGCCGCTAGACGGGCTGCAGTGCAAGACATGCAGCTTCATCACTATCAACAAGGACACAATGCGCATGCACTGTAAGAAAGATCACCAGCAAGCTTGGCTAGGAGAAAAAGGCGCGCTCTATCACACTGTCAAAGTACAGAGCTTTTTCCGCACAGGGGTTTTACAGCGATATTTTGTTGTTGATGTAGCTGTAGCCGAAAATGCTCTAAACGACGACGTCGAAGTTGCAGTTCAGAGGCAGCTTGCCGAGTATAAACTGACACAACAAGAAGTCGAAGAAGAGCTTCAAACACTTGAAGAGGCTGCAAAGACAGACAAGACAGGCTGGTTTAAGCGGACAGGCTGGTTAGAGTTCTTCAAGGATCGAAATCTTGTTCATCTGGCCCATCAAGCCCGGGCTCCCGATCGGAGCGAGCACAAGCTCAAGCTAGCTGCTCAGCTTGCAGAGGGACTGATTGAGAGAAGCGTCAAGGGATTGGCTACGCTTCCGCAAGAACTCAGGCGCTGGCTGCGGAGCGCAAAGCAGAGCGAGATCGACGTGCGGCCGTTGGGGCGACTGCAGAACCCAGAGAGTCAGGCTGTGTACGCAAGCTATATAGTGAGGTTTGTCTGCTTCTATCTACGCGTGCTAGGAGATGAAGAGCAGCAGGTTATGCGTTTCCGACAGCAACGCGACACAGCTGCTCGATCAGAAAGCAGTGCGGCGTCGAGCAGCGACGAAGACAGCGAAGACGAGGCGGAAGGCAGTGAGGCTGACGACGACAGCCCGCAGCCCCGGCGCAGGACACGCAGTCAACAGGCACCAGACATGATGAAGGACACGCGCGAGCTCTTTACGTGGACAGCTGAGCAGAAGTTGTGTGCGATCAGGCTGTGGGACGCGCTGAATGGCGACGACAGAGGCGCTCAGACGGAGGCGCTTCTTGCGTCTATCAGCTCGTTCATCTTCACGACGTATCATCCCGTGGCGTTGTCTACTGGTTTGATTCAGTTTCTGGCGGTGCTTGGGATTGATGTAGACACGGGCCGCTTGCGGACCGCAAAGAACTACTCGTACATGCTGGCGGGGATGGTGTACTGCGTGCGGGTGCTCGCTCTAGAGAAGCTGCTCCCAGGAGGGCAGCGCGACACGCAGACAGAAGAAGACCGCGACAACTTTCTGGCAACGCGGCACAAGCAGCTAGCAGACGGCACGTTCAGCCCAATGAGCGAGATGATCAGCATGCTGGCGTACGGCAAGCACATTGGACTGACGGCCGGCAACTCAGGCAACGCATACTGGTCAGAGGACAAGCAGACGTTCTATCTGAACGGCCGACCGATCGTCATCCGCCGCTTCTGCAAGATGGCGCAGGACTTGCTGGCTGAAACAGAGCAGATGCTGTGGGAGCTGTGCTGGGTGGACGGCGAGGAAGAGCGGGTTACCGTTGATTTGAAGCAAGTAGTTGACGACGTCACGTTCACAAAACGACGCACGTCGTTTGTCGACGCTCCGGGCAACAAACTGCAAGGCGGGCTGGTTTGGATGCTTAGGAGAGCGATGACTACAGCGGGCGGGCTGCGATTGAAGCGTGCGGACGGGCAGTGGAGCGTCAAGGCGGTGCGGCAGTACATGCGACAGATGGATCGCTTCTTGGAACTACTGCTCTGCAGCGTGCACATCACGTCAGGACAGCCCGGGCGTGGGTCCGAGATCACGACGATTCGGCACCGCAACGGCGTACTGCAGGACCGCAACATCTTCGTCGTGGACGGGCAGGTGATGACAGTGGTCCGCTATCACAAGTCGCAGTCGCAGTGGGACAAGCCGAAGATTGTGCCGCGGTTCTTGCCGCCGCAGCTAGGGCAGGTGATGGCGGTGTACTTGGTCTACGTACAGCCGTTCCGCGAGTATCTAACGCTGCAGGTGCTAAGCGGCAGCTACAGCGACTACGTGTGGCAAGACGCGCAGGGCGCGTGGGACACCGGCCGGCTCACGAGGGTGCTGAAGCGCGAGACAGGGAAGAGGCTGGGCGTGGTGCTGCACACGCTAGAGTACCGACACACGGCAGTAGGTATTGGGCGAGTCAAGGTGGGAGAGTCGTTCAGCAGGGGCTATCAGGACGACGTTGGCGAGACAGAAGAGGCGGAAGTGGACGACGATGGCGAAGACGTTCTTGAGCTGCAGAACTCACGCACAACCGCAATGGGGGTAGGCAACTACAGCGTGCCGATGGATATCGTGAAGCATCTCAGCGTGCGGTCCGTTGATGCGTTCCGGCCGCTTAGCGCAGCATGGCACCGCTTCTTAGGGGTGGATGGGAGCGCAGCGAAGCCCGTAGAGCCGAGCAGGACGACAAAGCGACGGATGAGCAACAGCACGTCGTCGGCACTTGTTGGGCTGCCGAAAGAGAAAGAAGTGCGGTTTGCAGACCCGCGAGCAGATGCGATACACAGGGGGCTGCAGCAGGTGCTAGGCAAGCAAGATGTTGGCTTTCGATCGGTGGAGCAGGAGCAGGCTTTGCACGCGGTGCTGGAGAAGCAGACGCCGCTCATCGTCGTGCTTCCGACGGGCGGAGGCAAGAGCTTGCTGTTCACGCTGCCGGCTTGCGTGGAGGAGCCGGGGGTAACGGTGGTCGTCGTGCCGTACCGGGCGCTGATTGAAGATCTAGTCAGGAGGATTCAGCAGTGCGGCGTCGAGTGCATGGAGTGGAAGCACGGCGAGAACAACCCGGCATCTGTGGTGGTAGTCAGTGCAGACGTAGCTGGCGACATAACAAGCACTGGCAACTTTCTTGGCTACGCGCGGATGCTGAAAGGAAAGGGGCTGCTGCATAGGGTGGTGATTGACGAGTGTCATCTGGTGTTCACGGCGAGGAATTGGCGAGAGAAGCTGCTGGCGATGAAGAACTTGCGGCTGCTGGGTAGTCCGATGGTGATGCTGACAGCAACGCTGCCGCCGCTGCAGGAGGGAGAGCTTGAGGCGAGCATGCTTGTGCGTCACGCAACGTACGTGAGAGCAAGCACGGTGCGGCCGAACGCGCGGTACTTTGTGTCGTGGTGTCAGCGCGACAAGCTCGAGGAGACGGCGCTGTTCGTGTGCAAGCGGTGGGCAGAGAAGCTGCGGCGGAGCGGACAGAAGGGGGTGGTGTACTGCAAGAGCAAGGTGCAGTGCGAGCGGCTCGCGACGGAGCTGGGCTGCGGACACTATCACGCAGGGGTGGTGGATCGCGCAGACCGGCTACAGGAGTGGGTGGAGGGGGGCGGAATGATGGTGGCGACGTCGGCGCTGGGGACGGGAGTGGACTTTGCTGGCATCGTGTACATCTTGCACGTAGGCACACCGTGGAGCATGAGCGACTTTGCTCAGGCAAGCGGACGCGGGGGACGAGGAGGAGAGCAATACGATGTGGTGGTGCTGGTGGGGCACGGGGAGGTGGAGCAGGTGATGGAGCGAGAGAGAGAGAAGATGGAGGTGCTCGCGATGGGGCAGTTTCTGATCGGCAGCGGGTGTCGACGAGAGCTGATGAGCTCGTATCTGGACGAGCGGGGGCAGAGCTGCGGGCAGATTGGGGCAGCGGGATGCGACCGGTGCGGAGAGGGAGAGGAGGTGTGGATAGAGGAGCAGGAGAAGTGGTCGCGGGAGTGGGCGGTGGTGGAGGAAGGGTTCACAGAGCTGCGAGAGGGGTGTGCGATCTGCTGGATGGTTAGGCAGGAGTTCCCGACGGCTGAAGAGGAGCAGTGGAAAGGGCACCGGGCGATGCAGTGCACGGCATGGGCAAGGGGAACAGGGATGCAGGCAGATGAGTTCCGTGTGAAGATGCGGGATCGGACGGTGAAGAACAACTGTCGACGGTGCTGGGTGAGTCAGAAGTACTGCGCGACTGGGGAAGGGATGGACAAGCGGTGTCAGTGGCCGAACGTGGTGGTGCCGCTGGCATTCGCAGCGCGGTTGACGAGGGGTGGGATTCAGGCAATGGGAGAGCTGGGGTTTGCAGAGACGGGAGACGAGGCGTACGCTGGGTGGCTGGGAAAGCCGCACAGGTCAGAGATTTGGGGACAGATGTTTAGCAACGCAATGGCGATGGCGATTAGGCTGGTGTTGGAGGGGTGGGGACGAGAGGGAGAGGAAGAGGAGGGTAGCAGAGTAGAGTAGCAAGCAGGGGAATAGATGAAGTAATAGGTGTATATGCGTAGCAAAGCCGTGACAAGGTATTAGCAAGAGAGTAACAGGGTAGGGAGGTGGTAGGCCGTCCGGGGCAGAAGAAGGGGGGGTGGGCAGTAGGCCCGTTAGGTGTTACAAGCAGCGGAGCGGTTAGGGTGAGTAGGAGAAGAAGGGGGGGTAGGTAGTGGGCCGTTTAGGTGTTACAAGGAGTAGAGCAGCAAAGGGAAAGAGAGAAGAGTATAGCAGGGTGTAGCAAGGTATAGTAGGGTGTAGCAAGGTATAGTAGGGTGTAGCAAGGTATAGTAGGGTGTAGCAAGGTATAGTAGGGTGTAGCAAGGTATAGTAGGGTGTAGCAAGGTATAGTAGGGTGTAGCAAGGTATAGTAGGGTGTAGCAAGGTATAGTAGGGTGTAGCAAGGTATAGTAGGGTGTAGCAAGGTATAGTAGGGTGTAGCAAGGTATAGTAGGGTGTAGCAAGGTATAGTAGGGTGTAGCAAGGTATAGTAGGGTGTAGCAAGGTATAGTAGGGTGTAGCAAGGTATAGTAGGGTGTAGCAAGGTATAGTAGGGTGTAGCAAGGTATAGTAGGGTGTAGCAAGGTATAGTAGGGTGTAGCAAGGTATAGTAGGGTGTAGCAAGGTATAGTAGGGTGTAGCAAGGTATAGTAGGGTGTAGCAGAGTATAGCAAGATATAGTAGAGTGTAGTAGGGTGTAGTAAGATATTACAGAGCGTAGTAAAAAGCAGAGTATAGTAGAGTGTAGCAGGGTATTATAGAGTATAGTAAGGTATAGCAAAGTATAGCAAGATATAGCAGAGCGTAGCAGGGTATAGGAAGGTGTAGTAGGGTAGGGTTAGGTATAGTAAGGTATAGCAAAGCGTAGTAAGAAGCAGAGTATAGTAGAGTGTAGCAGAGTATAGTAGAGTGTAGCAGAGTATAGTAAAATATAGCAGAATATAGTAAGGTATAGTAGAGTATAGCAGAGTGTAGCAGAGTGTAGTAAAATATAGTAGGATGTAGTAAGGTATGGAAAAGCATAGTAAAGTATAGTAGAATATAGTAGAATATAGTAGAATATAGTAGGATATAGTAGAATATAGTAGGATATAGTAGGATATAGTAGAATATAGTAGAAGGCTAAGCTATAATAAGATATTATAGGTTAGAAAAAGAGAAGAGTAGGTAGTAGATATAAAAAAAAGTAGGTAGTAGGTATAAAAAAAAAGTAGGTAGTAGGTATAAAAAAAAAGTAGGTATTAGGTATAATAAAAAAAATAGGTAGTAGGTATAACAAAAACAATAGGTATTAGGTATAATAAAAAAATAGGTAGTAGGTATAACAAAAACAATAGGTAATAATTATTAAAAAAAAGAATAAGTAGTAAGTTTAAGAAATAATATAAGAGAATAAATAGATTAGGTAGTAGAAGAATTAAAGATAAAAAGAAGAAATAAAAAGTAGAGTAAGGTTATAATAATAAGATACTAAGAGAAGAGAAGAAAGAAAAAGTGTAGTAAAGCTGTAATAAGGTATTAATAAAAGCGTATTAGGGAGGGTAGGGGGGTAGGCCCGTAGAAGGGAAAGGAGGGTGCCCGAAGGGCAACCCGTTAGAAAGGATTACTAAGAAGAGTAAAGGGGTGGGGGGTGGGCCCGTAAGAGGGGAAAGGAGGGTGCCCGAAGGGCAACCCGTCGATGGTTAGGGTTAGGGTTAGGGTTAGGGTTAGGGTTAGGGTTAGGGTTAGGGTTAGGGGTTAGGGTTAGGGTAGGGTTAGGGT